>JAZKJV010009746.1:0-600000 GCA_037367405.1 Ottelia alismoides | reverse complement strand
CCCGAGACAGAAGTTATGGTTGTTTAATCATGTCAAATTGAAGTCTAAATGGACAGATCCGTGTATAGTCAAAGAAGTATGCATTAATGGCAGTGTAGTGATATCTGATCTCATAGAAGTGCACATTCTTTCTTATTGAATGGACAACTACTCAAGAACTTTTTCGAATCTAATGAACAGTTAGTCCGTATTGAGGAGATTTATTTCATGCAGAGTAATGATTATGATGTCATTACAAACTGCTCGGCATGAGTTACGACATCATATGATCCAACATAGTTATAGATTCAATGTCATTGAATATACAACACTTCTAGGTTCATCCAACTCTAACTCCCCATTTATTCATTTTTCTTTCTATCGTATATCTCTCAGCCTCCTCTTTGTGATGATAATCCTTTTTACTTAGTCTATCCAAAGCCTAAGTATAGGGGGTAGCCCATGTTTTGTATATATTTTTTTCTATTGCCTTTATTCCCTTATTTTCTGTATTCTCTGTCTACACTTAAGCTTTCTAAAGCTTAAGTATATGGGGAGCATCAGTTTCTATCTTGAACAGTTTTTTTACTAAACATAGTACGACCTATGTTCTTCATTTCACTTTGTGCCATGATGACATTGCACAAGCTAAGAATAGGGGTGTTTATATTACATATATTGTATACATATCTCATGCTTTGAATGATTTGAAAGTACATAATGAGTGATCGTTATGATAATTTGAAACTTAATTTCAAATTGTTTTGTAAAATGTAAAATGTTTTCTATATAATTAAAGGAATTATTTGAAAATGTTTGAAAATGGTTGAAAAATGCTAACTAACAAGCGGTTTTATCCATGACATCTTCACGTCACACAAGACTTTTACAATTTAGGATATTTGGTTTCGAGTAATACTTAACTCAAAGACTCTCCATTCTGGTTCATTAAGGTCTTACGACTTAATAACTCAAATTCCCTAGTTTGAAAGATATACATGTTATATTGCATGCAGAATTTAAAATAACATGACTAACAATGCACGTGCGCGATTGCATGATCTTTGTGATGAGTCGATGTTTCACCTATGGAACTAGGATGAGAGTTTTGAATTTGGACATGATTTTATGATGCTTGAGGATGGGATATGATGGAGAAATACTTCATGAAACATGAATGTCAATACCTTATCTAGTATGGGAACAACGTTTCTATACTATCCTGATGAAAACCTATATGTCAGTATGTGTGAACTACTAAAATTATTGATCAATATGCATAAACTTGGTAAAGGTAGTGGAATTAGATAGATATTTACATAAAAGATATCGAAAGAGAAAAGCTTACTAATTCCAAGAAAAATATACAAAAAAGAATATTTTACTGGCAAGCGTTCCCCATCTTTTTCAATGTCCATTTGAACAAAAGTTACTAGGCCATGTGAGTTATGCAACACGAAAAAGGGCTTTGCATCTAAGCGCCATAGGTATAGAAAGTATATTAGATGCTTCAAAAGAGACACACCTTGGTGTACCCCAGAAAAACAAGTGTATACGGCTCAAAAATTCTTGATGGACATACTGATTGGCACCAAAAATACATGTGTGTGTTTAGTTAGTCACCCAAGCGATCCTTGACACGAACCTAATTCCTCCATAGTTGGCCATTCCATCTTACACTTTAAAGCATGACAACTAAAGAGATGGTGGAATGAAGTGAAACTTTATTAGTTCCCTTAAAGTTGAAGGTTGGATCCTGAAGGTGATTTATTAGACTAGGAACTTGGTCGAAGTTAATACTATACACGTGTATATGAGATCAACACTAATTTTCATACTCTTTACATATATGTACACAAAGAGTCTAATAGTTAGCGAAGTGGAGTTCCTTTTGCGTGAGACTTGGTTAGATTTAGAGTTCAAGAGTAATAAGAAACTTGTAGCATGAATTTTAAGTCTTGTATCTCACATGCACGATTGGGGATTCAACCTACTTATTCATTCTTTATAATTAATTATTATTACTTTAGTTCTTAAAGACGTGCAAGATTTAAGTATAGGGGGTGATGAATCTCAGATTCATCAACAATATATTGAGTTTTTAACCCCCTTTCTTAACCTAAAACAATTAATTTAATATCTAACTAGATATAATTAATACTATATGGATTGTATGTAATTAGTGTAATTCTCATATGTGTCTACTTGTTCTTCTTATTTTCGATGACTCCTACATATTTAAAATTCCATAAAAAACTAGAGTAATATTGTAAATAATATATTGTATATTAATTTCAATTCAAAAAATACAGAAAAATATATAATGATTAAAATGGTTATTTTTATATCTATAAAAATAATTAAAAAAATTATTATATATATATATGATTTATTTTGATTTTGAAAATTGGTTTTGAAATCTACAAGAAGTTGTAGATCATAAAAAGTTATACAACGTTCATGTTTAACACTTTTTATTTTGACTCAATTTACTATTTTTTATATTTTCTTTCTATATTTATTTAATTTTTCATTGGCCCACATGGCCACCTCTAGATGTGCTACGTCACTCACCCCTTTTTCTTACATCGCCCAGAATCACAGTTGTTTGATCATTTGATCAGGCGGCTAATCAGATGGCCCCCTTTCCTCTAGAGCCATCTAATCATATTGATCAGGTGATCCTCTCCACTCCATCATGCCTTGATAGGGTCATTGGATTGATCGATATAATGGTTATTACTCATCGTCAAACTCCATCCATTCCTTCTCCAAGTCGACAACCTCCTCATCGGTAGTTCTTCTATGATTAATTGTCGCATCTCCACATATCATTTGCCATAGATTCTGATGGTAATTAAGAGTTGGCTCATTCCTCTTCTTCGCCAAACCCCTCTCCTTATCCATCCAGCTCATCAAAACCTCCTCTTGTCGATTGAAAGTGATACCTCCACCAACTGTTGTGTCGAACAAAACCAAGGTGTAGGTGTTAGTTGCCGAGAATCTGCATGTACATAAGATATGTCTGAGCTCCATTGCTTCCCTTTTTTGATAGGTGATGAATCTACATTTCATCATCTTTATTCTATCATTTTGGCCTCAAAAACCCTGGCAAATGCATGTAAATTCCCTTAATTCCAACATCTTAGCATTTATGCATGTGTATGTAAATAGTGTATAAAATACTGTTTTTAGTGCCAAAATTATAGAATAAAGAAAAGAAAAAGAATAAAATATTGTAAATATTTTATGACCCAAAACCCCGAGACCTAGGCATGTCAATGAATAGGTCGACAAGGAATAAAGTAGGGGGAGATAAGGGCCACAATACTAGGAAATTCCCTTTCATTTTATTCATTCTTTATTAATTTTGGGACCTATTTTTGGTTCCACTTTTTGTACTTCAAATAAAGAAACTTTGAACATGAAAGTTGTAGAGGATTAAATAAAAAAATACAGAATTAATTTCACTCAAAAATAATGTACAGATAAAAAGATATGACCTGAATAAAAATCCAAAATACCCACTTCCCAGACCTGTATCTCTCAAATAAAAGCTTGAAATCTAGAAAATCATCTTTAATTGTATATAATTTTAAATAAGCTATTTAATGAAGGTGGTCTCGCATTTTGCATTGCTACGGCTTGAAAGTTGAGTTTTGGACCCTTATTGTATACTTGTACAGATTAAAATATTCATTTTATTATTTATTCACTATTTTCATGATTTTATATTTTTAAAATTTTATAAATATTCTTTATAATAATTGTGTATATTAAAATCAAAATAAAAAACTCAAAGAAAACATAAAATAAAATACTTGTATATATCGTACCTGGGTATAATACTTATACATATACATATAGAATTACTATTTATATATTATTAAGTGTACAAAATACATCAAAAAAATCAAATAAAAATATATTTAAGTGTAAAAAAATATTTTATAAATATATAAAATAATAAACAAAAAAAATAAAATCAAATAAATAAAAATAAAAATAAAAAATTTTAAATATGTAGATACATGGACCTATATAGGCCTAAAAAGGTAACTCGTATTTTTATACCTCAAAAAAATAATTAAAAATCACCATAATATTCTTTATAAAATAAAGAATATTTTTTATTTTATAACCTAAAATTAATAAATTCATTTACTATTTTAATATGAATTTTCAATAAATTTTGGCCAGTATTTTTCTGATTAGTCCACGTAGACCAACGAGCACTGGTCGTTGGTTGACCTCGGTCAACTCCCTGACCGAGGCCTGCCACCTTCTGACAACGTAATTTTTGCCCGATTTTGCGCATTTTTCAAGCCTAAATCTTCCATCTTTTGGCTTCGACCTCTTCTTGGGAATTCTTTCCCGATCACCACTGAGCCACGCCATGCATTCGGATCACGCCATATCTTCATCATGCGCGTGTGCTCTTGCTCCCAAAATCATGCCACCACCTTGTACATAACTGACCCGCCACCTTCGAGCTCCAGTTTGAATCCCTTCGGACCAAAATTTGCCCCTCCTTTCGAGTGCACGTGCGAGCTAGAGTGACAGGCTACCTCCAGGGCCTGTTGGTGAGTCACGGCGTGGACCAAGGTGGTCTCCATCACCTCTGGCATACCTCGCCATCGAGGTTTCTTCCTCTGGTTCCGACCCTCGAGGTACCATCTCTCCCTTCTTCCTTTTCCTCTTTTCTTAGTCCCCGAAGTTATAGGAGTAGATTAGGACCCTTAGATTCCACCGTCGATCATCATATCGCCGTCCATCGGTCCATCGCCGGAGCGCACCTCCGGCTGAATTTTCTTCGTCGCCCACAGCCCATCTCCGACATCCATTCCACCTCCGTGAGGTCCAGGCATTTTTCCCTGGTCCCCTTCACCCCTTTTTACAGGTCAAAGCACTGTCAAAGCACCTGGGGACCGTTTTGCGTAGTTCGTCGAAGATACTTGGAGCTCCGAGCTCCGTTGCCTTCGCGCCAGCACCACAATGCTCCTCTGATGAACTTGGGTACTCCAGCACCTAGCCTGACCTCCTAGGAGCACCCCGGCCATTTTTGTATGCTTCCAGACCGCTGGAGGCCCGAGATCGAGCTTAGGGAAGTTCGCCCAGCTGGTGTTCGTTCCTGTTCTTCCACCTCGCTCCTCCGACGTCCGATCAGAGGCCCGCTTCAGTTCGATCCGTAGCTGTTAGATCTTGGCCTGCATCAACCTTTGATCTCCTCGCCAGAGCTGATCTTAGCCGATCAATGTCGAACCGTCATCGGCCGTCCCCGAAGCACCACGTGGATAAGTGAAGGACGTTAGCCGTTGGATTGCCAGGCCGTCGTTATTTTGCACCTTTTACCCCGACCATTTTGCATTTTATTTTTAGTCCATAAACTTTCATTCATAGTTTAAATATTTCTGTAATATTTGCATCTAGGCCCGCGTACTTTTAATATTTGCATTTAGGTCCTGTCAACACGTGGGGTGGTGGGAATTTTGCAAGGACCTTCCTTGGCTTTGTTTATTTCAGTGCATTCAAGAAACTTTTTATATAAGTTGCAATATTTTGGTAAAATTGCATGTTAGCCCGTGGAACTTTGTAAAGTTGCAAAAATACCCCTGCGAGGTCACGTGCCCCATGCGCGTGAGTTGGACATTTTGTAGAGAACCCCCTCATGGTTTGGGTATTTATATTTAGTCCAGAAAATTGTGTTTAACGTTATATATTTTTGGAAAAAATGCAAGTAGGCCCTTGGACTTCTGTGTATTTACGTTTATGCCCTAGCCAGTATTGTATTTTTACGTGGATGTTTGCATTTATTTCATGTATCATGTTAACTCGAAAAAATACAAAAAAATAATATAATCTCCTAGTGCATTGTAGTTTAACGCCATATTTTTAGTTTGCATTTTTATTGCATTTTCATATTTATTAAAAATAAAAAATATGCATTTTCATCATTGTTTGCATTAGAAAATACATAAAAATTATAAAAAGTCTTTGAAAAATTCTAAAAAAAGTATATTTCGTGTGTTTTAGCTTATTTTATTTTCTGATCGAAAAACCCTAAAAATTACAAAAGAAAACCCCTAAAAATAACAAAATTCTCAAAATCTTCATAAAAATCTAAAAAATTTATAAAGACTCCAAAAATTGTGCTTTCTGTCTCTGAAGTTTCCTTATCTTATTATCTATATATAAAAATTAATTTGGAAATTTTCACTCCTGTTTGGTATTTTATTTCTATGTTTTTGTCTCGAATATATATTGTATTCATTGTTTGCTAGTATTTTTGACTTTAAAAATACCAAAAATAGGAAAAATAAAAAAAAAATCACAAAAACATTAGAAAAATAAAAAGCCCAAAAAGATTTTATTTCCTGAATTTTGTCTATTTTTCCTATTTTCCCCTATATATTGTATCCCTTTCTCCTTTATTGTATCTATACTTCATTATTGAAAAAGAAATATAAAATTATATAAAATATAAAAAGAAAATAGAAAATCAGAAATTAAAAATCAAGGTACAAAATTATAAATTAAAAATATATATATAAAAATTAAAAACCCATAAAAATAGCACTTGAAGGCATTTGATCACTTTCATATTTTTCTTTGAGCACTATTGCCTTATCTATCCTGCTTGCTCCCTGAGTTCGACACTCTACACATACTTGCACACTATACACTCTTATTGCATAGTTATAATAAATTTTAACTCCACGTTTGATTCTCATTGTTTGATTGATATTGTGGGTTAATTGGTTATTTAGCCAGGATTTACTGAGGGTTGCCACAACGACTTTGCCTCCACCTTGTGTGAGGCATTTTAGACCCTCGCATTTTCTGCTTCATCAAATGGCGCCGTTGCCGGGGAGCAACAACGTTTAGATTGAGATTCATTATTGATTGTGATTATTTGCCTATTTTTGAGCTCCACTTATTTGATATTATTGATTGACTTGTCTAATCACCCTCTCTTTGTACTTTGTGCGAGATACCGCTGATCGAGGGAGGCACTATATCCAAGGCGCCTATGCACCCACGTGAAGGTGGAGCGTGGCTTCTGACCTAGCATCAAAGGAGATTTGGAGGATCTAAGGAGACAATCTCCATCTTGAGCATTTTTATTTATTTGATTATTGGTGTAATTTGAAGTGAGGGAGAGACTTTAAAACTGTAATAACTTGGACTCTCCAGGACACTCAGGCCTAATTTCCGAGGGATTGTTCCCTTGGGGGCCTCTTCTATTTTCACGGTTTTATCACCGGTTTTGTTTTCTTTGCTTTTCTTTTATTTTGACTCACGTGGATTTTGGCCCCTAGACTTAGGATTTTATTTTTATTGTGATGTAATTGATTAAGGACCACACACCTAATATTTTGTTTGTGCCTATAGATCGTAAGTGGACCTAATTAATAACTCACAAAAGAAAAAGCTATCTTGGTCACTTGAGGAGTCACGTGCCGCTAGAGGTCGTATACAGCGCTGGCAGCATTCGTTGTGGCGAACACCGATCGGCATTAGAGACTAGACTCCGACTCCTCTTGTTGACCATTTAGCTACCATTCTTCTCGTGTAGAAATTCTTGTCTAAGGTTGATTTCTGCTTGCATCATATAGGTAGTTTAATTTTTGTCTTTAATTTATGCATGGATCACCCTGCATATCGAGTGCTGGAGCAAGGTACACATTTCTATCTCTGCATGCATCATTGTGTTTGATCATGCATCGGCTTTTTCGACCTCCTCCCCCGTTTTGTTGGACTTAAAATAACCAGGAGATCGAAAAATTTGTTAAGCGTTGTCTTTATTTCAGAAAAATACTTAAAAAGTGAAAATCATAAAATTGGGACTGTTAATGCAAACTTGACCTTAAAACTCATCCCACCAAAAATTTTGTCTTGGGGAGAGTAACCCCCTCCTTGTCTGATTTATCTGTTGCAAGAGAGTGACCCGACACTAGGATAGAGCCACACCTAAAATTCTGTTTGACTACTGATCGTGGTTAGTCGTTCTCCTGTGAGGATCTCTCTGGTAACCGGTAAAGCGGACGGCGACGTCCTTAGCAGAGTGAATTAGCAGGAACAACCAGGATACGGTCCGCAATTCATACTGGCTGGGAAAGATCTAACGTGGATTGGGACAATCGGCTAGGAAAGTAGAGTTTGCTCGCTCTAACGCTCTGATAGATTGACGGATCACCTAATAAAATTTGACAAGATAACAGATCGAACCTTCACGTTCATCAGGTCAAGAGTTGCGTAGGTGAATAGGGGGTTTGTTTTTCACATCTTGTTTGCATTCCAGATCTCATCCGCCCTTTTCCAAGATCAAAATGATGGGAAGGAGATCCCTTAGGCCAGGTCTGGTGGCACCGTTATCAAGCACTCCTCCCTATTCATCTAGGTCGGCTTCGAGGAGTCCAGACACACTCTCCGAGCCTGAGTTTAGGTCCACCATGTTCCCCCTCGACCACCCTTCTTCTTCTATCAGTCCAGTGGTATCAGAATTTAGTGCAGAATAGAGTTCAGAACATTTGACGACACCTGAGATGGATTCTTTTGACTTTGTAGAAACCCCAGAAATGGAAGGCAGAGAGGAATACCCAGATGAGCCGAGACCACCTCCATACATATATGATCAAGCGGCCATCAACAATTCACTGTTAGCCTCCCTGGAAACCATGCAGAGATAGATCAGAGACTAGGGATTGTTCATGGGTGAAATCATGCGGGAGATGCATGAGGGACGAGAAGAACGAAATGAGGGCGGTGATACACCAGACGCAGCGGGCGAAGGAGGAGAACCCAACAAAGAGAGACCGCCTCCGAGGACCATGAGGCAGTTGCACAACCCAGGTGCAACCCTCATGCACCAATGGATCCGACTCCCTCCCTTCTATGGAGACTTCGAGCTTCGCTCACATACCATTCAGCTATTGCCCAAGTTTCACGGGCTGGCCACTGAAGAACCTCACCTCCATCTGCGAGAATTTGAAATGATATGCAGTACAATCCATGACAGGTTTGTGACTGAAGATACCATCAAAATGATAGCCTTCCCGTTCTCTTTTGTTGATAGAGCCACTTATTGGCTGAAACATTTGGGGAGGTACATCGACACTTGGAAGCAACTCTGAAAAGAGTACCTGAACAAGTACTATCCACTCGGCCAGACAAATGCAGCAAGAGCAATGATCAGTAATTTCACAATGATCCCCAACGAACAATTCCATGAAGCGTGGGATTGCTTTAGAGAGCTCATTGACCGATGTCCACACCACGAGATATCACAGTCCAATCTGTTTTAAAGTTTCTTTTGCAGGCTGACATCAGAGCTGCAGGGGCTTGTAAACGCCTCTTGTGGGGGATCTTATTTTTTCAAGGATGCAGAAGCCGTCTGGGTCATCTATGAGCAGATGACAGAAAATTCTACAGTGATGTCCTAGGGTCGAATCTACACAAACTCCAAGGTCCTGCCACAAGCTACTTCTTATCACCGCATTGCCAGGATCGATGCTGGGAACCATACTTTGTCAGCAGCAGCAGCACAACATGAATCATCAGCTGGTGACATGGGCATAATCAGTGAAAAATTAGTCCGCATTGAGATTTAGGAGAAGAAGCAAGGCCAAGGTCTGGCATAGATAAACCAGTTGGTTAAGACCATGAGTGACCTGAAGACTCACATCTTGAGTATTCAGGAGGAACAATCAGTTTCACATCCGCCTCCCAGGTCACTGGCTGAGTCCAGAGGTAGCCGTTCTACCCCACCACCCCCCGCATATAGACAAGTTCACCATGTCCAGGAGGTGTCGGTACAGCAATTACCACACTATTCACAGCAGCCACCATCTCAGGACACTCAGATGGTGGTCTATCAGTCAGATCAGCCATTGGCAGTACTACCACCTCCACCCTTTGAGCAGGAGCCACTGATGGAAGTCTCGGGATATGGTACGACCGGTACCCTCAGCAGCATGGGATTCGTCGTGATCACCCAGGATTTCATTGGACCACCAGAGGTGCCTCATCTCAACAGCAGCCTCCAGCTCGGGGCAGTCATAGTAGCCAACACCAACAGCCCCAATACTCCCAACAACAGCAGCATTATCAGCAGAATCCTCGTCCCGCCTATCAGGGACAGTAGTGGAGGCAGCGGCAACAGCCTTACCAGTAGAAGTACTCCCAGTCTCACCAACAACCTCAGTTCCAGTAAGGGAACACTCCGGGTTCTCCCGCACCTGCCTTGGAGAACCCAGCACTTGACGATCTCGCCCGTCTGCTCTCCGTATAGCAGGCATACTTCCATCGAGAAATGGACGAGTTCCAGCAGGAAATGAGGGACATCATGAAAGGAAAAGCCACCATATCTACACAGAGCGAGCCGAACCCAAATAACTTGAAGAGAAAGTCTGAGCAGGTACAGTCTACAGAGGATACCACTCCTAGTGCTTATTTGAATGACATGCATTCTATGTTTGATACTCACTTCGTGTCACTTAGGAGCGGTAGGGAACCAGCTGGTGGTGCCTCATCTGAGGGACAACATCATGGAGAATCTAGAGCCCCAGATGAGGAGAGAAGCGGTGTTGATGCCGCTAACAATGATGATGATGACGGTGGTGCTGACGCCACCAAGGATGACCTTCCAGACGACGGTGTTGAGGCCGTCGAAAAACCAAATGAAGACGGTGGTGTTGAAGCCACCATTTTTGATGCAGAACTAGAGCGCGGTGCTGAGGTCGCAAAGGAGAATATTTTGGGCGGTGCTGATGCCCCCATTTTGGGTCTGAATGTATTCCAACCTTCTGTATTGCCATTTTCTGTATCCCTGGACACTAAGAGAAATACCAAAAAATGAATAAAGGAAAGGTTTCTCCATCAATTCCGAGTCCATAGGTGTTGAATGATGATGTTTGCATGGATTTCAGTCCTTCACAGGGATAGAAACTGTCTCCTAGCCCTCTGTCTAAGGAGGGCCCATCCATCCCCTTCCCTCAAGCACTCTGCTCGGCGAAGGGGAATAAAGCAAAAAATCCTAAAAAGAAGGAACAGTTAGAATTCAGCCAACAGATGATAGACAGATTTCAGATACAGCTGACTCTACAGGAGGCACTTGAGCACATCCTACTTTTTCAAAAAGAACCTGAGAGAAAAGACCAATGTACGTAGGAGGAGGAGAAACACTAGAGGAGAAATCCATATGCTGACCTGTGCCACATGTTGTGCCATTTAGATTCAGCTGCCAGGCAAAAGACCTGATGCAGGAGCTCCATATGTCAGATGCCAGATTAGTGAGCCGCCATTCGATCATACTCTATTAGATAGCGGCTCTTCTATCAACCTCCTTCTGGTAGCCTTACTCGACCTATTCGAGTTCGGCCCGCTCCATCTGAGTCGACAGTCCTTCAATTTTCTGACAGGTCTATCAAGAGGCCGAAGGGTTTGTTGAGAGATGTGGTTGTCACCATTCAGGGCCTGAAATTCCCCGTGGATGTTGTTGTATTGGACATGGAGATCCCTGAATCGGTGACCGATACCCCCATCATACTAGGATGCCCATTCTTGGCCACAGCCAAGGCGGTGACCGACCATGATAGTGGGAAGGTGTACTTTCGCGTAGAGGGCAAGAGTATACAAATAGAAACGATTGATGAAACTCGAGCGAGAGATTCAGCCTGCTCAGAACCATGTAGTGACACAGTGCAGATGACAGATGCAGAGTTAGATGTCCACCAGGAGTGTGATTTTGTTATGACCGATGAGGAAGCAGTTTGGGAAGAAACAGAAGCACGAGCCCTCGCCTTGTCTACAGACTCAGGGTACATACCTTTTACGGCAGACGAGAGTTCAGAGAGCACACCCTTGGCAGATGACACTATAGAGGCTGACAGTTGTGTGATGAGTGGAGATACTAATGTGTATTCAGATTCAAATCCCTCGGAGGAAAACTTTGATTGGAAGGAGTTTGATGCGTATTTTCCATGTTTGTTTCCCGATGAGCCGACAAAGAGGACGGAGAGCAAGCCAGCACAGATGATAGACACACCAACAGGGTTCCCTTCATCAGAATTATAGGAACAGCGAGAGTTCTCACATGCAGACCTGTTTGCTTTCACACAGACATATCAGAAGCCAGATTTGCCAGCTCCCACCAAGCCAGAATTGAAGCCTTTACCGCAGTCGCTCAAGTACAGATTCCTTGCACGAGAACCAGATATGCACCCAGTCATTATCTCCGCAGATTTGATTGGAGAACAAGAATCTCGTTTGATGGAGATTCTTGAACGCAAACGCAAGGAAATAGGATGGAGTGTGGACGATCTCAAGGGGATAACTCCAGCCCTATGCTCCCACCGTATCTACCTCGAAGAGGACGCTAAGCCATCGCATGAGTTCCAGCAACGGTTGAACCCGAATCTTCGAGATGTAGTAATGAAGGAAATATCTAAATGGTGCAGCGCTGATTTTATGTACCCCATCTCCGACTCCAAGTGGGTTAGTCCTTTACATGTGGTACCTAAGAAGACGGGTGTCACTACAGTTGTGAATGAGTCTGGAGAGGAGATCTCCACCCGGATACCCACTTCTTGGAGGGTTTGTGTGGACTACAGACGATTGAACGAGGCCACCAAGAAGGATCATTTCCCACTACCATTTATTGATCAGATTATCGAGAGGCTAGCTGGGAAGAGTCATTACTGTTTTCTTGATGGGTATTCTGGATACAATCAAGTGGCTATTGCGCCCGAAGACCAGGATAAAACGATGTTCACCTATCCATTTGGGACTTATGCTTTCTGACGGATGCCCTTTGGTCTATGTAACACTCCGATGACATTCCTGAAGTGCATGTTGTCCATCTTTTCGGACATGATAGGTGACTGCTTGGAGGTCTTCATGGATGATTTATCGATCTACGGTGACGGGTTTGATGATTGTCTTGACTGCCTAGACCGAGTACTTCAGCGCTGCATAGAGGTAAATATTGTACTATCTTGGGAGAAGAGTCACTTTATGGTGACTCAGGGGACGGTCCTTGGTCACATCATCTCCAACAGGGGCATGGAGGTTGATTCGTCCAAGGTGGATATCATTAGAAAGCTCAATCCACCGTCCAATTTCAGATAGTTGCAGTCTTTTCTAGGGCATGTCGGTTTCTACCGACGATTCATTCAGGACTTCAGTCGAATTGCCCAACCGCTTACATATTTATTGACTAAAGACACTGAGTTCCTCGTAGATGATAAGTGTCTTAAGTCCTTCAAAACTCTCAAGAATTTAGTTGTCGAGGCTCATGTCCTTCAGCCACACGATTGGTCTCTTCCATTTGAGATCATGACGGATGCTTCTGATTATGCCATAGGGGTTGTACTTGTACAGAGTAGGGATGGATTACCCTATGTCATACACTATGCTAGCTGGACATTGGATGCAGCTCAAAGGAATTATACGGTGACTGAGAAAGAGATGCTAGCGGTAGTCTTTGCTTTGGATAAGTACAGATCTTACATTCTTGGATCTAGAGTGACAATTTTTACAGATCACATTGACATTCGGTACTTGATGTTGAAGAAGGATTCCGAAGCCATATTGACCAGATGGATCCTTCTCCTCCAGGAATTTGATATCGAGATTAAGGATAAACCTGGAGTTAAGAATGTTGCGGTAGATCACCTCTCCTGCCTAGAGAACCTTGAGGAATCTGAGCCCATAGCACCTATTACTGAGACTTTTCCAGATGAGGCGATCCTTGATATCACCTCTCTTCCAAGGTATGCCGACATTGTGAATTATCTTGTTGCCAAATCTATTCCACAAGGTTGGCCCAGACAGCGGCTTGAGACCTTCCTTGCGAAGGCAAAGTCGTACCATTGGAAGGACCCCGTCCTTTATCATGAAGGAGGGGACAACATCTGGAGACAGTGCATTCCTCAAGATGAGCAACATAGAGTCCTCACCTACTGTCACAAGCTCGAGGCAGGAGGACATCATTCTGGGAGACGGACAGCACAGAAGGTGCTCCAATCTGGCCTTCGGTGGCCTACCCTTTTCAAGGATTCTGAAGAGTTCGTGAGAAGGTGTACTGACTGTCAGAAGATGGGTACTTGCGGATAGAGAGACATGATGCCCATGCAGCCCATTAACTTTTGTGAGGTTTTTGACGCATGGGGGATTGATTTCATGGGCCCATTTCCTAAGAGTCAGGGGTTTGAGTATATTCTCCTTCCTGTAGATTATGTGAGTCGTTTGGTTGAGGCCATCCCCGCCCGAGCCGCAGATGCTAAAACCGTATGTCGTTTCTTGAGGAATAATATTATTTCACGGTTCAAGGTACCTAGAGTCTTGATTTTTGATGGGGGTCTCACTTTATTAAGGACAAGGTAAAGGCCCTTGCAGACGAGTTCAGTATTGACCGTCGTGTTGCCACGCCATATCACCCTCAGACTAATGGTCTTGCTGAAGTATCGAATAGGGAGATTAAGATAATTTTACAGAAGGTAGTCCGCCCAGACCGAAAGGATTGGTCACAACTTTTGGACTCGATCTTGTGGGCCTATCGGACAACCTTCAAGACACCATTAGGGACATCTCCCTTTCGTCTCGTCTATGGCAAGCCATGCCATTTGCTAGTGGAGATAAAGCATAAGTTACTTTGGGCAGTTACAGAGCTATTATTGGATCCTAAGAGTGTAGGAGAACAGAGAAAAGCAGAGTTGGCAGCCCTGGAAGAACTAAGAGATACAACCTTCTCATGTGGCCTACAGTATAAGGAGAAAGTGAAAGTATGGCACGATTCCCCAATCAACCCTAAACAATTTGAGCCAGATCATCAAGTATGGTTATTTGATGCTAGGTTAAAATTATTCCCAAGGAAACTACAAAGTAAATGGAAAGGAACATATGTGGTCCGGAAGGTGCATGATAATGGTAGCATTGATATATCCGAAACTTCATCATCTTCCACTTTCAGAGTCAATGGTCAGCGCCTGAAACCATATCTAGACCATGACTCGCCGACCGTTGATGTTGTCCCGATTCATCTAGTATGAGATGTGTTCTTTGACTCAAACCTTCGGCATCTCATACATGATTATCACTTCTATCTTCCTCTGTATAGGTCTATTTGTCTATATCATTCATTCATTCTTCCGTTATGTCTGTCACCCCGTCTTCATCCTATGATTTTGTTGTACTTAGGACACGCCTTGTCCTATGTATAGGGGGGTGCACACACCGAGCTGTGATCTATTTGTTCTCTTTTCTTCTTTTCTTCTTCTCTTCTTTTCCTTTTCTATCTTCTTTATTCTTTAATCCTCTCCATTGTCTCCTCTTCTTGTCTATACTTAGGGATATCTTACCCTAAGTATAGGGGGAGACAATCGGAGTACGACTTGTTCATTCCCACCCTTGACACTCCCTGTGTTGTGTACAGTCTGTTCTACTTAGGATTCTTTGACCCTAAGTATAGGGGGGTGGTCAACTTCTCATTCGTTAATTCCTTTCTGTATTTATTTATTCATTCATTCTTTAGACTTGTCTATACTCAGTACGAGTTATGTCTTCTCTTTCCTCTTTGATATATGGGGACATAGCTCAAGCTAAGTATAGGGGGGTCGTATATACTTCGTATAGACTTTAGCCATAACTCGTACTTTCGTATTTTTATTAATAATTATGGCTAATTATACGTATAAAAATTCATCAAAAGATGTTTATATTCCTCAAATTCTTCTTGTATTTACTGATTAATAAATCATGTAGAAATATTCTCTGCAAAATGTTTGAAAAATAGTATGTGAAAAAACTTTTGAAAACTATTTGAAAAACATTTTGTTACATGTTTTCAACCTTTGTAAAAACATTTTGTTTTGTAAAGTTTATTTTCTTTGTGTGAAATAAAATGTTTGAAAAATGATTTGCAAATGGTTTGAAAAATGGTTGCAAAAATGTGTTGAAAAATCTATATATACTGTTTGAAAAACCATTGCAAAATGATTATAAATGTGTGTACAGGTTTGTCAAATTGTTTGTAAAAATTATTTTGGACTATAGTTTTGAAAATTATTTGTAAAATGATTTTCAAATAAGTTTGAGGAATACATACATCACACCAGAATTCATTACGTATATACCTATAAAATTGATCACTTACACCTGTAAATTCTTAAAATCCACTTCTTGTAAATATAAGAAGCACTCCCGTGTAAATATTTGTACCTGGCTTTTAGCCAAAATCTTTGTTTCCAAAAATCCCAAAAACATTTACAAAATTAAAATCTAAAAACATTTGAAAAATCTTTGAAAAGCAAAAAAATTTGCATATGCATCATCATCTTTTCAAAAATCCAAAAAAAGTTCAAAACCTTTGAAAATTGCATCACAAAAATATTTTCTGCATTCTGCATAGCCTTCACATTTTTCGGATTGAGTTTGATGGTTGAACAAGTCTAAGTAAAATCCGGAGATTGGAGCTTGGTTGGACCTTAAAATCTACCTAAAAACAGGAACCTTATAGGAACTGGAAATGAGGTACTTCAGGTCTAGTTAACTTAATTCTTTGAGGATCACGGGACTTAGTTCAATGGATTCTTCACTGCTTAAGTAGAGTATTTCGGAGCACACGCACGACTCTTGTTGATAATGACCTAACTTGGACACCTGCACCTTTCACATGGCTCAACTCAGTTGGAGTGGTGAGGGGATTGGATTTGCCGGTATGAGACGCACACAAGTGGAAACACTTGTCCTCCTCTAGGGAGGGAAGTGCACCCCAACACGTCCAGTGATGAGGAATTCTAAAGGCAGGAGAGTGTGGGTTGAAATAAAGCTTCAAAAGAGGGATAGTCTACTGGCTCAAGAGGAAAAACTCCTTATCTTAATGCTGTTGTGAATAGTATTTCAAAAAAATGGGCAGGCCTATACAAAAATAAAATGCCTGCAAAGTATGCAAATGTATTGTATAGCCAATAAGCAAGCTTGAGTTCCTAAGTCATATCATGTGAGCCTGCAGCTGGATGACTTGACTACACTGGTCTTGCCTCTTAGGATAGGTAGCTACACTGGCTAACGTCCATTCTTCTCTTCACCACCTCCTCTCGAGCTGGTTGCCACTTGAACTTAGAAGGGAATACCCCGCTCCTCGAGGAAGGAGTTATTGGATTGGGGAATCATTGGGTTGTCATATTGGAGAAGTCAGTCTCTTTGTCATTCTAGTTGGGGAGAGCCATTATCACTTACATTGTACGAGTCAGATTCGTAGTCGTAAGGGTTTGCGTATGAGTTGAGATATTTCTGTCCTGGCTATTGAGGAGACTTGAACAGAGTCTTGGGATTCTCGGAGGCTGTTGGATCTCAAATCCGGTTTTCATTAAGGTTTCGCCGCACTAAAATTCCAAAGGTCCGACTTAAGCTCCAAACTCTGATTTTTGTGAAGACAAGTTTGATAATTAAATTGAATCCACTTTCTTCCTTTTCTTTTCTTTGTTTCTCTTTTCTGCACTTATTGCATAAGTGTTTGCTAGGGACTAGCAAAGGCAAAGTATAGGGGGATGATGAATCCACATTTCATCATCTCTATTCTATCATTTTGGCCTCAAAAACCCTAGTAAATGCATGTAAATTCCCTTAATTCCAGCATCTTAGCATTTATGCATGTGTATGTAAATAGTGTATAAAATACTATTTTTAGTGCCAAAATTATAGAATAAAGAAAAAAAGAAAAAGAATAAAATATTGTAAATATTTTATGACCCAAAACCCTGAGTCCTAGGCATGTCAATGAATAGGTCGACAATTAATAAAGTAGGGGGAGATAAGGGCCACAATACTAGGAAATTCCCTTTCATTTTATTCATTCTTTATTAATTTTGGGATCTATTTTTGGTTCCACTTTTTATACTTCAAATAAAGAAACTTTGAACATGAAAGTTGTAGATAATTAAATAAAGAAAAATACAAAATTAATTTCACTCAAAAATGATGTACAGATAAAAAATATGACCTGAATAAAAATCCAAAATACCCACTTCCCAGACCTGTATCTCTCAAATAAAAGCTCTAAATCTAGAAAAATCACCTTTAATTGTATATAATTTTAAATAAGCTATTTAATGAAGGTGGTCTCGCATTTTGCGGAGCTACGATTTGAAAGTTGAGTTTTGGACCCCTATTGTATACTTGTACATATTAAAATATTCATTTTATTATTTATTCATTATTTTCATAATTTTATATTTTTATAATTTTGTAAATATTATTTATAATAAATATATATATATATTAAAATCAGAATAAAAACTCAAAGAAACATAAAATAAAATACTTGTATATATCAAACCTAGGTATAATACCTATACATGTACCTATAGAATTACTATTTATATTTTACTAAGTGTATAAAATACATCAGAAAAATCAAATAAAAATATATTTAAGTGTATAAAAATATTTTATAAATTTATAAAATAATAAACAAAATTAATAAAATCAAATAGACAAAAATAAAAAAATAATATTAAATACATGGAAACATGTACCTATATATGCCTAAAAATGCAACTTGTATTTTTATACCTCAAAAAAATAAATAAAAATCACCATAAAATTCTTTATAAAATAAGGAATATTTTTTATTTTATAATCTAAAATTAATAAATTCATTTACTATTTTATTTCGAATTTTCAAATAATTTTGACCAGCATTTTTCTGATTAGTCCACGTGGACCAACCAACGCTGGTCGTTGGTTGACATCGACCAACGCCCTGACCGAGGCCTACCACCTTCTGACAACGTGATTTTTGCTAGATTTCGTGCATTTTTCAAGCCTAAATCTTCCATCTTTTGGCTTCGCCCTCTTCTTGGGAATTCTTCCCCGATCACCACTGAGCCACGCCATGCATTCGGATCACGCCATATCTTCATCATGCGCGCGTGCTCTTGCTCCCAAAATCACGCCACCACCTTGTACATAACTGACCTGCCACCTTCGAGCTCCCGTTTGAACCCCTTCAGACCAAAATTTGCCCCTCCTTTCGAGTGCCCGTGCGAGCTAGAGTGACAGGCTACCTCCAGGGCCCGTTGGTGAGTCGCGGCGTGGACCAGGGCGGTCTCCTTCACCTCCGACATACCTCACCGTCGAGATTTGTTCCTCTGGTTCCGACCATCGAGGTACCCTCTCTCCCTTCTTCCTTTTCCTCTTTTCTTAGTCCCCGTAGTTGTAGGAGTAGATTAGGACCCTTAGATTCCACCGTCGATCATCATCTCGCTGTCCATTGGTCCATCGCCGGAGCGCACCTCCGGCTGAATTTTCTCCGCCGTCCACAGCCCATCTCTGACATCCATTCCAACTATGCGAGGTCCAGGCATTTTGCCCTGGTCCCCTTCACCCCTTTTTGCAGGTCAAAGCACAGTCAAAGCACCTGGGGATCGTTTTGTGTAGTTCGCTAGAGATACATGGAGCTCCGAGCTCCGCCGCCTTCGCGTCAGCACCACAACGCTCCTCCGACAAACCTGGGTACTCCAGCACCTAGCCTGACCTCCTAGGAGCACCCCGGACATTTTTGCATGATTCCAGACCGCCGGAGGCCCGAGATCGACCTCGGGGAAGTTCGCCCCGCCGGCGTTCGTTCATGTTCTTCCACCTCACTCCTCTACTGTCCGATTAGAGGCCCGCTCCAGTTCGATCCATAGCCATTGGATCTTGGTCCGCATCAACCATCGATCTCCTTGCTAGATCTGATCTCAGCCGATCATCGTCGAACCGTCATCGGTCGTCCCTGAAGTGCCACGTGGATAAGTGAAGGACGTCAGCCGTTGGATCGCCAGGCCGTGGGTATTTTGCACCTTTGACCCTGGCCATTTTGCATTTTATTTTTAGTCCATAAACTTTCATTCATAGTTTTAATATTTTTGTAATGTTTGCATCTAGGCCCCCGTACTTTTAATATTTGCATTTAGGTCTTGTCAACGTCACCTCACGTGACCCGTGCACGTGGGGTGGTGGGAATTTTGCAAGGACCCCCCTTGGGTTTGTTTATTTCAGTGCAGTCCAGAAACTTTTAATTTAAGTTTTAATATTTTGGTAAAATTGCATGTTAGCCCCTAGAACTTTGTAAAATTGTAAAAATACCCTTGCTAGGTTGCATGCCCTGTGCGTGTGAGTTGGACATTTTGTAGAGAACCTCCTCCAGGTTTGGGTATTTATATTTAGTCCAGAAAATTGTGTTTAACATTATATTTTTTGGAAAAAATACAAGTAGGCCCTCAGACTTCTGTGTATTTACGTTTATGCCCTTACCAGTATTGTATTTTTGCGTGGATGTTTGCATTTATTTCATGTATCATTATAACTCGAAAAATTACCAAAAAAATAACATAAGCTCATGTTGCATGGTAGTTTAACGCCATATTTTTAGTTTGCATTTTTATTGCATTTTCATATATATTAAAAATCAAAAATATGCATTTTCAGCACTGTTTGCATTAGAAAATACATAAAAATTATAAAAAGTCTTTGAAAAATTCTAAAAAAATATATATTTTGTGTGCTTTAGCTCATTTTATTTTTTGACCAAAATTCCCTAAAAATTACAAAGAAATACCCCTAAAATAGCAAAATTCTTAAAATCTTCATAAATATCTAAAAAAATCAAAAAGACTCCAAAAATTGTGTTTTCTATCTCTGAAGTTTCCTTTTCTTATTATCTATCTATAAAAATTAATTTGGAATTTTTCACTCATGTTTGCTATTTTATTCTATATTTTTTCTCGAACATATATTGTATTCACTGTTTACTAGTATTATTTGACTTTAAAAATACAAAAAAATTAGGAAAAATTTAGAAAAATCATAAAAACATTAGAAAAATATATAAAGCCTAAAAACATTTTATTTTCTTAATTTTGTCTATTTTTCATTATTTTTCCCTATATATTGTATCCCTTTCTCCTTTATTATATATATACTTCATTATTGAAAAAGAAAATATAAAAATATATAAAATATAAAAAGAAAATAGAAAATCAGAAAATAAAAATCAAAGTATAAAATTATAAATTAATATATATATAAATTAAAAACCCACAAAAATAGCACTTGAAGGCATTTGATCACTTTCATATTTTTCTTTGAGCACTATTGCCTTGTCTATCCTGCTTGCTCCCTGAGTTTGACACTCTACACATACATGCACACTATACACACTTATTGTAGAATTATAATAAATTTTAACTCCACATTTGCTTCTCATTATTTGATTGATATTGTGGGTTAATTGTTGATTTAGCCGGGATTTTCCGAGGGTTGTCGAAGCAACTTTGCCTCCGCCTTGTGTGAGGCATTTTAGACCCTCGCATTTTCCGCTTCATCAATAGGCAGAGGTAATTATATCAAGCAACGATTTAGAATCATCTTCAATGAGATACGAATGTGACGACTTTCGTTGCAGTCATCATTCTGGTATTGTTTGAGCTCTGTGTCAGCAGCACATGTTGAGCAAAGATTTGGAGCTTCAAAAGCTCCACACAAGGCTCAAATTTTATCCCCAATTCCAACTTCCATCTCCAGGTAAATCTTCGTCCATCACCCCTTCTTGATTTTAATTAATTTATCTACCACACACATATACTACTCTCTACTCCGATCATCTCTAAGCGATCGTGATATATCCCTCGTCTTCATGCATCACTCCAATCACACATCTGCTCCATTTAAATACATATCCACATCGATTCCTTCTTCACCTTGCATAGGTGAAGAACCCATTAGGGCTCCAACTCTGACAACCCTGATTAGTCCTTCATCTCATCTTATTTTCCCCTCACTCGGGTTCATTTTATTTGTTTATACTACTAACCCCTGCAGGTACTCATTTGGCTCAATGATCGGAAGCTACTAGGCTCCTCCGACCTCATGTTCTACCTTCGACGAGGGATCATCGACTCATAGCTTCATCCATGACTACAAATCTCTGACAGTGCATCATCTTCTTTGAATTTCCAGGAGGCTTCCCTGACCTTCAGTGAGTCAATAGGATGATGAAGGAGGAGAAGAGCCCTCGTCGAACTCCATTGGTGCACCGCCTTTCGTAGAGTAGCAACTCTTCAAAAAGGTACATATACTATCAGATCCAACAACCTTAGCTTCACTCCTACAACCCTAATCTATTCATAACCTCGGTCCAAACCTTGGAACTTCAGAAGACCTGAGCCTCACACAAAGCAAGACAACAACCCACGTATCTCGAACCTGCTAAAGTCTTAACCCACAAGCTGAAGCATACACACACATCATCTCCATGAGCCTGCCTTGGGTGAGTTGCATATTAGCCCCACCGGGTTTCTGAAGTTGCACATATACACTAGCACGGTTGGGAATTTACAAATAAGCCCCTCTGATTTTATATATTTGCAAGCAAACCCATTTTGGACATTTGTGTACTATTATAATTATTTTTATTTAAGTTTTTATTACAAAAGACCCCTAGATTACATGTTTAATAACATTTGCATATGGATTCCAATTTTAACGTAAATATTCTTTTGGAATAATATTTTATGCTCTTTATAACGATGCTCTGGATGTTCTGAATAAATGATTAGTTGATGACTATTTTATAAATTGAAGTCCACGGTTGTTTAATCGTATTTAGTTTACCTTAAATTCATTTTTACTCTAAAATTGATATACAAATAGGCAAATTAATCCTTGGTTCACATAATCCATGTTTAAATGAGCTTTGTAATGTTTTGAATCTTTGTTTTCCCGTCAAAGATGATAAGATAACCCGAGGGGTCCGACCAGCTGCTAGATATATAGTAGCGGAAGGCGGGATAAGTCAAGTAGTAGGAGGGTACGGCAGTAACAGCTACACGGCTAGCGCGACTTATATAATCAATTCATTTCTCACTAGACTTATTAAATAAGCATTTTAATTGTGCATTAGTTGTAGAATTCATTATTGTATATCAATTCATTACATGATCGCAAATTAGTTCAGGAACTTGTTGTGTGCTTGTTTGTGTTTGAGTTGTAGTGCATTGTACTCATTTTGTCACATTATGTTCTGCATATAAAAGATTAAAAAATAACAAGTTTCATGCATTACATCGTCTTGATTCTAAGTATACCAAGATAAATAAAATCAGTATTTGAACCCTGATTTAAACAACTTAATTACTTATATCCCTGTGTTCGTCCCAAGACTGTTGAGGCATAAATTCAAGCCAAGCTCTCTGAAACAAGATATCTTAAGCTTGGTTCAATCGATTGCTTTTGGTCATATTACAATGATACAATATTAACTTAGACAACAGTGGTTCATTAGAATGAAAGTATCATGGTATACAATCGATTAAGATTACACCATCCATGAGTATTCCTAATACATGTACATCTTGTGTATTGGAAGAGAGCGATTAACATCGAAGTTTGGATATCATTTGAACTGTCTCCTTCAAGGTTTTATCATTAAGTTTCTCATTCGATCATTGGGAGTTGGTATCGATCATATGATTTCCAAAAGTGTATACCATACCTTCGAATCATGTAATGCTTCCAAAGCAAGATGACCATCGATAATTTGATTTGTCCCAAGATCTTGTGAGTGATCTCATGTCTTCTAGTTCAATACTGAATGTCTATGATCCCTTTGAGAGATCGAAATACTCATATGACCTTATATCAGTGTATCGGTGTATAGACCTTGACTATGTAATCAACCTATTGGTTTTCTGAATGTACATACTCAGAATATAGTAACATATATGTCTTTGGTCAGAGGATGCATGCCTACATCTTGATTATATATGACATAGGTCTTGGTTATCTTGATCTCACTATGTCAACTCTTTGCCTTAACTCATCCGACACCCCTGGATCTCTATACATATGCAGAGGACATGTATCAAGAGATCGATCCAATGTTAGCCTTTTGAGTAAGGATTATCATCTCCTTCTCAAGTTGGAAATCATTTTTTGATAATCATTTGACGGTACAGTTGAGTCCTCAATCTAATCCTTCAGATATTGAATGATGCAACAACCTCTATGATTTAACCTTTGGGTCAAAAGTCATATGATATCAAGATGGTTGTGATACATAATCCTAATTATATGAAGGGGCCTATTATGTAAATTAGTTATTCTTTATTTCTAATTAAGGAATGAATTGCAATGACTTTTGTTGCATAATAGCTTGTCATGGGCTCAAAATCCAGCAAAAGTAATATTTAAATATTATACCATGTGAATAGGAACTTACCCAACAATAAGGAGATGAAGTAGAGAGAAAAGGAAGTATACCTTCCGAGCTCAAAATCTTTAGTTCAAAACTCATAAAGGTTAACATCCCTCAGTAGTAATATTGAAAGAGGGAGAGGGGTTAGACTCATACATGAGAATTAGATAAATTGGGAATGACACTTATTGTTGTTAGTTTTTGTTGCTAATGGGTTAGTGATGAATAGCCATTCATCTACCTTTATTCTTCTATTTTGGCTTTAATACCTAACAAAAATACTTGTAAATACAACTAATTTTCACGAATTAACAACTAAGACTCATATGTAATTATTATGTAAATACATGTATTTAAAATCAA
This sequence comes from Ottelia alismoides, assembly GCA_037367405.1. Taxonomy (NCBI): domain Eukaryota; kingdom Viridiplantae; phylum Streptophyta; class Magnoliopsida; order Alismatales; family Hydrocharitaceae; genus Ottelia; species Ottelia alismoides. The sequence continues at coordinate 575,420 of JAZKJV010009746.1, read as the reverse complement.
AGTTAAAGATTAAAGAAATGAAAAAAAAGGAACTATCAAAGATAGTAACTAACCCTGAATCTCGATACCAAGTTAAATAGGACACAAAATAACATAGAGTCCATAACTCTATATATTTTAAATAGCTCAATATTACACTATTTTATTTACAGTCATACACACCTCAAACAATAAAATTTTCAACAAAAAACTTGTACACAATAATGTATAGAAAAATAGAAAAATAATTACCAAAATAAGTCATGCACAATGCACATGGTACATGCAAATGAGAAAGCCGCAAACAAAATTTCATTGATCCATATGAACTCAAATTGAACAAAACTAACCTCCAATATATTTCAATATAAATTATCTATCAAATGGAGTGGTTTCATTGAAAACGGAGCTAATATACAAAAGCTTGTTGTTGGGGGTACTATTGTACCGGGGCATATGTACATATAACTTATTGTTTTGTCTTTTACATTTTACTCAATTTATATTTTTGAATAATTGTATATATTTTATAAATTATATTACAATTATATTTACAAATTAGAAAGCAAATAAAAATATCAAAATAAATAGTAAATTTAAATACAGTTATATCACATCTATAATTTAAATACATGTGATACATGTAAATAAAATTATAAAAATATCTTAAAATGTGTAAATTTGTATTCTAAATATATAAAATATATAAATATGATATTATGAATATAAAATACGAAATTAAAAAATAATACATAAAATACATGTATAAATACCTATATATGCACATGTAAGTATTAACACCTGATAAATAAGGTGTAAAAATATATAAAAATCGCCATAAAATAATTTATAAAATTAGAAACATTTTTATGTTTTAAGTCTTATTTAAGAAAAGCATTTACTATTTTTTATTTAATTTATATGTATTTTTATTTTTATTTTTTATTTTCGATTTGTCCTGACTTGGTCCTACGTGGACCAATCAGGATGTGGGAAATGTTGACTCGCTTGGTCAACACCCCCTACATGGTGCAACTCCCGACTAATACCCCTCCTTGTGCAAATCACCTCTCTTCTCCATTTTCTCAGTCCTCCTCCTCAACTCGTTTCACCTCAAGCACTTCACTACTTATGATCCCACCATCTTCCTCTACCTTTCCATGCCCATAGGCTTCACCAACTCCCTTCAGCCTGTACACAATCCCTTTCCAAAGTCACCTCATCGCCATGCCTATAAAATCCACCCCCGCATTCTTTTGATTTTTTTATCACTCTTATCCATTGTAATTCCAAAGAACCACATCAGGAGAGAGCCCTTAGTGACAGGAAGGTACCCCAAGATTCTGTGGCGATGATAAGGCAGTCGGAGCTCTATCCACCATCACAAGAGCTTGTCTCAGTGAAGAGTCTACTTTCAAATAAAACCCTATTGAGCCATAGTTTGGTTTAGGTTTTTAGTTTGCAATTTGATTCCTTAGCGTAGCCCTATGCTTAATTTTAGTCATTTCCATTTCATTTAGCGTTAAATTTCAAGATTGAAGTTCGTCAAATCTTCGGCACCAACCACTGTTTTATCATGCTTTACATCATGTTCCGATGACCTGAGCACCCCATCTCAGTCTAGATCACTTATCTATCAATCCCCTATGCACCCAAATAAAAATGATCTTGCCAAGATTAGTGAATCAAGTCTCCACCTCCGCTACTCATTAGGGACACACCATCTACCTCATTTTCTTAGTTATTTAGTTTCTGATTAAGTCGAGGATATACCCCCTGGAGTCCTCTTAAGTTTCGTGTAGGTTGGAGCTTCTGAGAACTCACCTGGAGGCTAAATTGATTGAAGAACTAAATCCCCAGGTGCCCAGAGAAGAAACACCCTCCAAGCCTCCTCTGATAAGGACCAGAGCTTCTAGAACCCACATGCAGATGCAGAGAGTCCCCTGGAAGGAGTTGAGCCACTTAGGAGCATGCCAGGTTGCTAGAGCAGGGAGGAATCAAGGATTGAATCTAAATAGGGAAGTTGTTCTTCCATGTTTTTGATAAGGCCTCTAGGGCCGTTGGATTGAAGGTCGGGTCCATATCTAATATGGGCCCTTGAATCAAGTCAAAGCGATGTGTTTCCCTAACTGCCCGACTTTAATTGATGATAAGTGGAGCACCTTTAGCCATCAATCAGAAGTCACACGTGTCGCATGAGCCGCCCTTGGGTAATTGAAACAAATCCCCCGCATCTTTTATAATTTCATTTTAGTATTGTAAATATTTAATGCAATGTAGTATATTTAGATTGAATTACATCCGGACCCATAAACTCTTTTATTTCCACTTCTAAGTTCTTATTTAGACCTTTAAATAAAATTGAAAATGCACTTTTTGTGAGCAATTCAACCTATTAGTCACATTAATTCTTAATGATTAATTGTTAGTTATTTTTAATCATCGTCACTAAGTATTAAATGATTTAATTGCTTGTTGAAACTATTAAGTATTAAAGTGAAGTTAAAAGTTAAAATTGCATTGAATTGCTTTTGAGACTGATTAGGACTTAAAGTCACCATTTGACCAGTTTTCATAACTTAATTGATGGAAAATAAATTTACGGAGTTTTGTGATTAACCCAAATTATGTATTGTGTGTCTCATCGTATTGTGTTTGAGTTTATTGCATTGTTTGTGCATTATTGTATTAATCTAATTTAAGTGCATAAAAAAATGTTAAAAATCTGCTTTGTTGTAAATTGTGAATCCTCTCAATATAATCCTCTTATGAATTGCTAACTAAAATATTTGACACTTGAAAATCATTCATCAAATTGCTCACGTCCTTATGTTCGACCCAGGACTTCCCATGTTATATTATGTTGAATACTCCTTACGAAGATCTTTCATTCGGATCTACAACGGGTACATAATAATATATGCATTTAGCGGTTCATCAGATGGCATCGTGGCCGGGAACGCGGCACATTTTGTGATCATTTTTAGGTCAAAATATTTATTTAGTGATTTTTAGGTTAATTGTTTTGAGATTGTATTGTCTCTTTTGTTCATTTTGTGATTTGTTATTTTTACTTAATTAATTATTCTAAATCTCTCTATAATTTTCTAAGAATGTATTATTTTGTGGTAGACCCGTGGAGTCGATGACTTTTTTAGAACCGCGAAGGCAAGGAGATTGGAGTTGCTTGCTGGAAAGCCCACGAAACAAATTAATTAAAGAGAATTAATTTAGATTAATTAAGTCCATTTTGTGGAGTTGTAACTATTTGTAACTTAATTGCCCATTTATAGTGATTCTCGATCGAGATTCATTAACAATTGACATTAATAATTAATTATTGAGATATAAATAATTGACACTAATTATTATATATAATATAGCCCTATAATTGTGTTATTATTTTATGATATATTTATTATTAAAAATCAAATAAAATTTAGTATAAAATTGTAAATAAATATTATAACATAAAATAATATCAAAACAAAAAATAAATCAAAGAAAAATCAAAGAAAATTATTTGATATTGCTTTAATACGTATTTAATTTTTATTTATGTAGAAATGACCTTTGATCTCTTTGACTTCTACATGAAATTGTAGACTCATCGAGATCTACAACTTTCATGTTGATCATTTTTTCTAATTCGACTCATAACTAATTTATTTCTAATTTTCTTTGATTTTTATATTTCTCTTAATTCCAATTGGGCCATGTGGCACCTCAACGGTCGTCCACATGGTCGCTTCACATCGCCTGATCCGCTCTGAATCTGGGCCATTCGATTTCCATCCAACAGCCAGTACAACACCTTCAACCTCCATCCGTTGAGCCTTGAAGAGTCGCAACTCTTCATCGCCAGTCAACTTCCCCATATTAGCACAACTGTCTTCATCAACTACCTCACCAGCTTCCATCGCCAGAAGCTCTACCCTTCGATCCATATACTCGCTAACCACCTAGAATCAATCAACCCCTTCTTTTCCACTCAGCGGTGGTGGTTGAAACCACCTCCTTTCGTCACCAACCATCGAACTCTCTCCTCATCAAAACCCTTCCTCCGACCATCAGCAACCATATCCGCCCCTTGCGAGTGGTTGCTCCCTGCATCCTCTTCCTCTAGGTGACAGTGAAGGTTAGAATTGATTACGAAGACGGAGGTGAACTATCGGCGAGATTCCTGACTTTAGTAGTCGTGCTCAGCCATCTCCTTCGCTGGTCGAGCTTCATCTCATAGCCAAAGATGTCTAGCGAAGACTAGAGCATAGCTCGCTCCACTCCAGGCATTGCAAACTCTTCAAATCATGAATTCAACCTTCATCCTCCAAGTGAGCAAATCAGTCGATCTACTTTTCATTCACTCTTTGATTATTTATCTCGAATCACATACTTGCGTAAACGCCTACCTGATCAACTGTAGATCTCCGACCATTATCCACACCTCACGCGTAAAATTCTAGGTAGCCTCTTCGATTCTCCATTATTGTTTAATCTTGATCTTTCTCTAGGCATAGCGTGCATGGAGAACCCATCCAGGGATCCATTCCTTCACGACGCCAGATCCCTTCATTCCATCTCACACCCACTTCAAAACATTTTCTTGAACTATGTATGTGGTTTGCACTAACATTGCAGGACATTAGAACTTCAATGATCGGAGATTGAAGCTTCGCTCTAGTTTGTATTTTCCACGTCGACAATACTGCAACAACGGAGTAACACGATGCATCTATTATTTTCCTTAGCCTTCGATGACCTTCACGGGACCTTCACAAAGGTCATCTGTCCTTCAGTAGTGGCAGAGGAGCAAGGCGAAGCTACAGATCGTCGTTGGAGCCTAGTCCTAGCGTCGTAATTCACGGCGGATCCGAAGAACGGGAGAATAGCAGATATCATTGATCTCCTAAAATTGGGTGAGATTCAATGGTCTAGATTGGTCCATGTCACCAGTCTGAGAAAAAATTTATTCCTCAGGCTTGTGAGTCGAGCCTACATCCGAGCCTCGTGCGAAGCATAAAAGGCATCCTCGTATATCCGAGCCTCCATATCTGAGCCTAGCCCAGTCACATGTAGAGCGCACATGATAGGATAAATTACAGCGCCTACACTCCGGTATCTGTTATTCACAGATAAGTCCTCCTACTATGTGTAAATTGTATATTAGCCCTTATGTGTTATTTTATTTGCATTTAAGTCCTATTTTGTCCTATTTTGTAATAAAAACTTGTAGTTTTTATTTCAAAAATGCCCCTGGATTGAATATTGAATATCTTTTCACTATATATACAAATGAAGTGATTTTGGTCTCATTTGAAAGCTCGTTTGATGCTCTATATCTTGGCATGCTTTGTTAATTTTTATTTAAAAATCAAGCGTGAACTATTTCCACTTCTAAGTTCTTATTTAGACCTTTAAATCAAATTGAAAATGCACTTTTTGTGAGCAATTCAATATATTAGTCAGATTAATTCTTAATGATTAGTTCTTAGTTATTTTTAATAAGCATCATTAAGTATTAGATGATTTAATTGCTTACATAAACTAATAAGCATCAAAGTGAAGTTAAAAGTTAAATTGCATTGAATTGCTTTTGAGACTGATTAGGACTTAAAGGCACCATTTGACCAGTTTTCATTACTTAATTGATGTCAAATATATTTACGGAGTTTTGTGATTAACCCAAATTGCTTATTGTGTGCCTCACCGTATTGTGTTTGAGTTTATTGCATTGTTTGTGCATTATTATCTTCATCTAATTTAAGTGCATGAAAATGTGTTAAAAATCTGCTTTGTTGTAAATTATGAATCCGCTCAATATAATCCTCTTATGAATTGCTAACTAAAATATTTGACACTTGAAAATCATTCATCAAATTGCTCGCGTCCTTATGTTCGATCCTGGACTTCCCATGTTATATTAAGTTGAATCCTCCTTACGGAGATCTTTCATTCGGTTTTGCATGATACGCTAATTTCCCGTTCTACAATGGATACGTATTAATATATGCATTTAGTGGTTCATCAGATGGCGCCGTGGTCAGGAACGCGGCACATTTTGTGATCATTTTTAGGTCAAAATATTTATTTAGTGTTTTTTAGGTTAATTGTTTTGGGCTTGTATTGTCTCTTTTGTTCATTTTGTGATTTGTTATTTTTACTTAATTACTTATTCCGAATCTCTCTATAATTTCTAAGAATGTATTATTTTGTGGTAGACCCATGGAGTCAATGACTTTTTGAGAACAACGGAAGCAAACTTGGAGTTGCTTGTTGGAAAGCCCACGAAGCAAATTAATTAGAGAAAATTAATTTAGATTAATTAAGTCCATTTTGTGGAGTTGTAATTATGTGTAACTTAATTGCCCATTTACAGTGATTCTCGATCGAGATTCATTGAAAATTGACATAAATTATTAATTACTGTGTTGTAAATAATTGACACTAATTATTATATATAATATAACCCTATTATTGTGTTATTATTTTATGATATATTTATTATTAAAAAGCAAATAAAATTAGTATAAAATTGTAAATTAATAATATAACATAAAATAATATCAAAACAAAAAACAAAAGAAAAATCAAAGAAAATTATTTTATATTATTTTAATAAGTATTTAATTTTAATCTATGTAGAAATGACCTTTGATCCCTTTGACTTCTGCATGAAATTATAGATCTCATCGAGATCTACAACTTCCATGTTGATCATTTTTTTCTAATTGACTCATAACTATTTTACTTCTAATTTTCTTTGATTTTTATATTTCTCATAATTCCTATTGGGCCATGTGGCACCTCCACGGCCGACCACATGGTCGCTTAACATCGTTTAATCCGCTCTGAATCTGGGTCGTTCAATTTTCATCCAACGACCAGTACATCGCCTTCAACCTCCATCCATTGAGCCTTGAAGAGTCGCAACTCTTCATTGCCAGTCAACTTCTCCATATTATCACAACTGCCTCCATCAACTACCTCACCAGCTTCCATCACCAGAAGCTCCACCCTTCAATCCGCATCCTCGCCAACCACCTAGAATCAATCAACCCCTTCTTTTCCAGTCAGTGGTGGTGGTTAAAACCACCACCTTTCGTCACCAACCACCGAACTCTCTCCTCATCAAAAACCTTCCTCCGACCATCAGCAACCATATCCGCCCCTTGTGAGTGGTTCCTCCCAGCATCCTCTTCCTCTAGGTGAAAATTAGGGTTAGAATTGATTGCAAAGATTGAGGTGAACTACCAGCAAGATCCTCGGCCTTAGTAGTCGTGCTCAGTGATGAGCGTGAAATTCTCCTCTTTAAGAGTGAATAATAGTCGTAGTATAGGAGGCGAATTCGGTTCAGCAAAAACCACGATCTTTGAATGTCATGGAATATTTTTAATTGCCAAGTTTACCAAGGTCGAACACAAGGACACGGTTACCTAGTTTATTTATCAAATTTTGATCAATGAAGCACAAAGTGAGTTAATTTCAATTTCAGGTCCTTATGAAGAACTATGCTATTTACAAGGCAAAGCCAGGATGCATGCAAATATTTTAATTAGTTTTTATGCAATTTAAAATGATGCATGAGCAAATATGCAAGAGAACAAGTATGCTAAATAAAAGGCTACAATTATACCCTAAAAATGTGAGCAACATAATATAAATGTGAATCAGTGTCGATTTAATCACAACAATAAAAAGCGGTCATCAGATCAAAGCAAGACAATGTGAGCAGGGTCCCATTTTTCACATAAAAATTCACTTCAATTAAAACAGTGGCAAATGAGACAATTAAATATGCAAAGATGTAGAGGACAAAACAAGGATCAAAACGACACTAAATTCATGCAATTTGGACCTACGATGCTCAAGTTATGCTAAAAACAATGCAGGGTCATAATTTTAATAAAAATGAAAGAAAATAAAGGGATAAATATTGCATTTAGGTCCCTGGAAGGACCTAAATGCAACTACCAAAAACCGCCTAGGCCCTTATGCAATTTCTCCATTGCGTTCAGGGGCATTTTTGCAATATCTGAAACCTTAGAGGGGCTCCTTGTAAAATACCCAGGCACGCACGTGAGGCACGTGCCTGGGGACCAAAATGCAAATACTTGAAAGCTCGTGGTATTTCATGCAATTTTCCCAAGCCCTCACGTGCGGGGCATGTGAGGCGCCTAGGCTCGAGCAACGCCTCAGGTTCGGACCATGTGGCAGCAACTGGGGGGCTCGGGTCGAGGCTCGATGGGACCCGAGCCTATAGCTTCGGTTGGAGCATCGGTTGTCACACGTCTTTATCGCGGCCGTCCGATCCATCTGATCGGACAGCAACTGTAGCTCGTCCTCCTCCGCAGGTCGTCGGAGAAGGCGGGGCTCCGACGACCTGTTTGTAGCTCCGCCGTGCTCCACGTTAGCATCTGAATGTCGAGGAAGCTTGTTGGAGGCATGGCGAAGGTCCTGGAGCAGAGGTGACGCTCCGTTGTTGTCTAGAGCTGCTCGACGAGGCAAGGTCATTGGAGGGAGAGCTTGAGAACGGCGGGGCAGCGCGAGCTCCGATCAATGAAGGAAAGGACCTGCATACGTTAAAATAGTCGAAGCGTTCATGGTGCAGTACGTGGGAGTGACGTGAATAAAGTGAGGGTCATGTGGGGCGAAGGGAGCGGTGGCCCAGAGCTCTTCCTCTGGCGGAGCTGAGGAAGAGGTGGCGGAGGGTGGCGGTGGTTGTGGAGAAGGGAAGATTGAGTCGGAGGAGGTTGGCGAGGGTGACGGTGTTGTTGCAAAGCTGCTGGGCTGGTCAGATGGAGGTGGAGGTGACGAACGGCGAAGGAAAAATTCGAAGAAATAACATAAAAAGCACCTCGCCGGAGCGAGGTGTTGGTGGAGGCTGTGATCTGGGCTCGAGGTTCTCATCGGACCTCGTGGGATCTTTGCACAACAAGGGAGATCTTCCTCAGTGCTCAGCGGTGGCGGAGCCAACCGCGACACAGCCAATGCGGTCGTGGGTCGACACCGGACCAACCCCATTATCGCCTCGACGTTCCGCCCCTCCGTTGTCACCGGAGGGGCGGAGGAAGCTAGGAGAAGGCCCAAGAATGGTGGACGAGGGGTTACGGAGGCGGAGGGAGGTTATTTGTAGGTGGAATCCGGTGGAGTTGGCCAGGCGTTACAGATGGGAGAGGGACGTTTTGGAGCGAAGGTTTAATGGCGAGGGAGTGATGGCGGAGAGTGTTGATGGTGGCGGGAGGATGGCGGAGGGAAGGGGTACGCGGGGCAACCGTTAGGAGAAGGAGAGGTGACCGGACAAGAGTGCTAAAAAAGGAAGGGGGTGGAGTCGCCGCGAGTCGTAACGCCTGGGGAGAGAGACGACTGGAGGAGGACGATGAGTGAGGGCTGTTGGATCTTGCGATCCAATGGTTGGGATAAAGCTGTGGTTCAAGGGCTCAGATTAGATCTGAGATTAGATCGAGCGGTGGGGAGTAGGTGTGGATGGGTGGTTTATATGGGTAGGTGGGGAAGATCCAACAGTTGAGATAGTAGGGATGACGTGGCTTGTGGTGAACCGTTCGATGCACGTGGTATCGAGCAGCTAAGGTGAGGAGAGACGTGGCTCATGGAAGGTCGTAGGATAGGGTATGGATCCAACGGCTGTAGATGAGGCAGGTTTGTGCGGTGGAGATCAGATCTAAAAGTCAGATCCGACGGCTGTAAGCGAGGCGAGGTTGGATGGCGGAGATGGGGGTAGAGATGAGTGGATCTGACGGTCCAGGAGGTGCCGCGTGGCGAAAGTGGAGGCAGGCCACGTGGGCGGCCCTGAGGGCGCCACGTGGCCCATTGAGAAAAATTCAAAAAAAAGATAAATACAAAAGAAATAGTTAGAGGCTAAATTAGGAAAAAATCAAAACATGAAAGTTGCTCGTCTTGACGAGATCTACAAATTTCATGTTGGTCAAAAAGCAAAAAGAGGTCATTTGTACAAAACATATTTTTGGGGGTATTTTTAGGGGGATAAAAACACCGATTTGTGGTTTTGAGATGTTTTTGTATTTTTTAGTGTTTTTAATGGTCAGTGATTTATAGACAATTATCCTATATAATTTTTAGGGGTTTTTAAGGATAAAATAATTACAAGAAAATAAAGGGAATTAAATACCATAATTTAATGGTAATATAATATAGGATAAAAATAAAAGAATAGATGGGTATTTTTATTGGATTGATTAAGCAGGGGGTTTAATTTGCAGCTTTTAGCATGATGAATACAAGATTCATCATACCCCTATACTTAAACCATGCTCGTCCTCGAGCATTTAAAGAATGAAGGAGTCAGATTAATTCCTGACAGTGCACGTGAAATTTTCAAGGCTTGATCTTTCGAAGACACTTGACCTAAGTGATCCTAAAATTCTGGGTTCATCCAAGCCTTAGTCAGAAGGAATCCAACTTCTCTGATTATCAGACTCTCTTTTTGTACATAGAATATAAGGATATGACATTTAGTGTACTGCATTTCCTGAGAGCCGAGTTGATGCATCACTCAAAGTTCCCGTCCCATAGACTCTCCTCTAGACCTAATCCTCAATACTAGGGAATAAGTCTATTCTTGCTTCAGTCAACCGTCCTATTAGTTTGTCAGACTTGAAATGTTGATGGACGGCCAGATGATGGAGGTAATGGGATTGTGTCTATTTTTCTCACCCTCACATTGGAACAAGGGGCCTCTCGATTGCCTTTTTACTCAATACATGTAAATTTTAATATTATTGATCAATGTGTCCGTCAAAAGAGTTGGAGTCATCTGATTTGTTTTTCTGGGAGTACACTGGGGTGTGTCTTTTCTGAGTATCTAAGATACCTTCGACACCCAGATTTGTATCGCTTACGATGCCGGGCCCTTTTTGTGGTGTCAGCCCGACTCCTTGGTCCTAATTAGAGCTTGGTCCAAGTGGACACTTTGAAAATGTTTGGGAGCGCTCACCATTGGTGGAAGCTCATTTGTAATTTGACTTTGGAATTTAGAGTTTTTTCATTAACATTTCTTTTCTTTTGTTGGCTAGCTCCACTGCTTTTACCAAAAGTTGGCGCACACTGATCAACAAATTCCTTTAAGTTTCATTACACCCTGGCACATAGGTAAATATCAAAGAGATAGCATATGAATCTTGTTCACATACTGGCTAGGGTTTTGCTGACACTCAGGTTTTCTGAAGCCTTCATTAACTTTATCCCATCCTCGAATATCATTAGATCGGGTCTAAACTCAAATCTCTAGTCCTAGTTCCTCAATTGATACCTTAACTCAACTCATCAATCATGCAGTTGTGGAAGTGATTGTGTTGATCATATTTTCTTGAAGGTAGAGATGAAGAGTACAATATAGCACTCAAATCTTTCAAATCAGGAAAGTGTGGATATTTAAGCCTTTAAAAACCCTAATGACTAAGGCATGTTAACTCAAACTCTCAAGATCCCAGAAATCCAGTGTCCTCAAAATCCTCAAGCCTTGAGTGAGTGTGACTGTGTCAGGAATACACCAACTCCTTATGTTAGTGATTTTTGTGTGATTTTTGGCTTTTGCATATTTTTATGGGTTTTAATTTAATTATTTTTTTAATTCCTCGGAGAGACAATGACTAACCTAGGCTCAAATAGAAGTATCCACTCTCAGCCAGTATGGGCGTAAGTACGGGCCGAGACCAGTGTTACTTGAGGACGGGGCCATATGTGATGTCCTCTAAACCACCCACTCTGCTAAGGGAGACCAAGGTTCCCTCACTGAAAATGTCTACTAAGCCTAGTAGTCAGAGTCAAATTCCAAGAAGGGTTTTTAATTTTTCAACTTTTTTATATTTTTTTATACAGGAATATTTACAAAAATAATCCCTTAATTTTAATAAACAATTTTTATAGGTTTTTACAACACTCAGTTCACTAGTTTACCAAAACCCAGCCCGAAAATAAATATTTTTTTAAAAAAAAGTTTTAAAAACACGAGCTAAGGCTAAAGTAAATATACAATAATATACTTTATACCCCCCTATACTTAAATTTTGCTATGTCCTCAAAGCACAAGTGCCATGAAGCCAAGGCTCGATTCAAATATTGGGAGATATAGCGAAACTGAGGAGGAAGATCCCCCTATACTTAGGCCAAAATCGACCTAAGTACAAGAAGACAGCACGAGGGAGGGATGAGCAGGAAGGTACCCCCTAAACTTAGGCTACAATTAGCCTAAGTAAGGTCTGAATTAGGGTGGAGGGTGTTCTATGATACAAGAGTGAGGGGGAGGGGTTCGTGAAATATATACACACACACACACACAGAGAGAGAGAGAGAGAGAGAGAGAGAGAAATATATAGGGGGAAAGTGAGAGTAAATGTGTATGTGCAAGTGTGTGTGGGGGGGTAGATCATCAAGTGATCTACTCCTTTTTTACAACATGCAAAACTGAAAATAAATATGCAGATGCAAGTTTTTTTACAATATGCAATGCAGGCTGTCTGATCTAAAATCCTATAATTTCTTCCCGAATTCTTTTGTGGCCTTTTCAGCGGAAGCTCCCGACTTCACGCCTCAATGAGGATCAAGCATCCTCGATCATCATGGGCCCTGCCACAAAAGAGACAAGTTAGGCATACCGAGAAATTAAATCAACAGATATGATGAAAAATTTATGCATGAAATGAGGACCTAGAAATTATTCAACAAAAAATCAAAATTCAATAATTAAGCAAAGTCGTGTCCCCGGCAACGGCGCCATTTGATGAGCACGAAATTCACCTCTTTTAGAGTGAATAATAGTCGTAGTATAGGAGGCAAATTTGGTTCAGAAAAAACCACGATCTTTGAATGTCGTGGAATATTTTTACTTGGCAAGTTTACCAAGGTCGAACACAGGGACATGGTTACCTAGTTTATTTATCAAATTTTGATCAATGAAGCACAAAGTGAGTTAATTTCAATTTCAGGTCCTTATGAAAAACTATGCTATTTACAAGGCAAAGCCAGGATGCATGCAAATTTTTTAATTAGTTTTTATGCAATTTAAAATGATGCATGAGCAAATATGCAAGAGAACAAGTATGCTAAATAAAAGGCTACAATTATACCCTAAAAATATGAGCAACATAATATAAATGTGAATCAGTGTCGATTTAATAACAACAATAAAAAGCGGTCATTAGATCAAAGCAAGACAAGGAGAGCAGGGTCCCATTTTTCACATAAAAATTCACTTCAACTAAAACAGTGGCAAATGAGACAATTAAGCATGTTAAGATTTAAAGGACAAAACAAGGATCAAAATGACACTAAAATCATGCGATTTGGACCTACGATGCTCAAGTTATGCTAAAAACAACGCATGGGCATAATTGCAATAAAAAGTCAAGAAATAAAAGGGATAAATATTGCATTTAGGTCATTGGAAGGACCTAAATGCAATTACCAAAAACTGCATGGGCCCTTATGCAATTTCTCCATTGCGCACAGGGGCATTTTTGCAATATCTGAAACCTTCGAGGGGCTCCCTGTAAAATACCCAGGCACGCACGTGAGGCACGTGCCTGGGGACCAAAATGCAAATACTTGAAATCTCGGGGTCTTTCGTGCAATTTTCTCAGGCCCTCACGTGTGGGGCACGTGAGGCACCTAGGCTCGGGCAACGCCTCAGGTTCGGGCCATGTGGCAGCAACTGGGGGGGCTCGGGTCGAGGCTCGGTGGGACTCGAGCCTGTAGCTTCGGTTGGAGCATCGGTTGCCACGCGTCTTTATCGCGGTCGTCCGATCCATCTGATCAGACGACAAGTGTAGCTCGTCCTCCTCTGCAGGTCGCCGGAGAAGGCGGGGCTCCGGCGACCTGCTTGTAGCTCCGTCGTGCTCCACGTTAGCATCTGAATGTCTAGGAAGCTCGCTGGAGGCATGGGGAAGATCCTGGAGCAGAGGCGACGCTCCATTGTTATCTGGAGCTGCTCGGCGAGGCAAGGTCATCGGAGGGAGAGCTCGAGAACGGCGGGGTGGCGTGAGCTCCGGTCAATGAAGGAAATGACCTGCATATGTTAAAATAGCCGAAGCGTGCATGGTGCAGTGCGTGGGAGTGACGTGAATGAAGTGAGGGTCGTGTAGGGCGAAGGGAGCGGTGGCCCAGAGCTCTTCCTCAGGCGGAGCAGAGGAAGAGGTGGCGGAGGGTGGCGGTGGTTGTGGAGAAGGGATGATGGAGTCGGAGAAGGTTGGCAAGGGTGACGATGTTGTTGGGAAGCTGCTGGGCTGGTCAGATGGAGGTGGAGGTGACGATCGGCGGAGGAAAATTCGAAGAAATAACATAAAAAGCACCTCGCCGAAGCGAGGTGTTGGTGGAGGCTGTGATTTGGGATAGAGGTCCTCATCGGACCTCGGGGTATCGTTGCACAATGAGGGCGATCTTCCTCGATGCTCAGCGGTGGCGAAGCTAACCGCGACACGGCCAATGCGGCAGTGGGTCGACACCGGACCAGCCCCATTATCGCCTCGACGTTCTGCCCCTCCGCTGTCACCGGAGGGGCAGAGGAAGCTAGGAGAAGGCCCAAGAATGGTGGACGAGGAGTTACGGAGGCGGAGGGAGGTTATTTGTAGGTGGAATCCAGTGGAGTTGGTCGGGCATTACAGATGGGAGAGGGACGTTTTGGAGCGAAGGTTTAATGGCGAGGGAGTGATGGCGGCGAGTGTTGATGGTGGCGCGAGGATGGCGGAGGGAAGGGGTACGCAGGGCAACCGTTAGGAGAAGGAGAGGTGACCGGACGAGAGTGCTAAAAAAGGAAGGGGGTGGAGTCTCCGCGAGTCGTAACTCCTAGGGAGAGAGACGGCTGGAGGAGTATGATGAGTGAGGGCCGTTGGATCTTGCGATCCAACGGCTGGGATAAAGCTGTGGTTTGAGGGCTCAGATTAGATCTGAGATTAGATCGAGTGGTGGGGAGTAGGTGTGGATGGGTGGTTTAGATGGGTAGGTGGGGAAGATCCAACGGTCGAGATAGCAGGGATGACGTGGCGTGTGGTGAACCGTTGGATGCACGTGGGATCGAGTGGCTAAGGTGAGGAGAGACGTGGCTCATGGAAGGCCGTAGGATAGGGCATGGATCCAACGGTTGTAGATGAGGCGGGTTTGTGCGATGGAGATCAGATCTGAAAGTCAGATCCGACGGCTGTAAGCAAGGAGAGGTTGGACGGCGGAGACGGGGGTGGAGTTGAGTGGATCCGACGGTCCGGGAGGTGCCGCGTGGCGGAAGTGAAGGCGGGCCATGTGGGCGGCCCTGAGGGCGCCACGTGGCCCAATGAGAAAATTTCAAATAAAAAAACAAAGATAAATACAAAAGAAATAGTTAGAGGCCGAATTAGGACAAAGTCAAAACATGAAATTTGCTCGTCTCGACGAGATCTACAACTTTCATGTTGGTCAAAAAGCCAAAAGAGGTCATTTGTACAAAATGTATTTTTGGGGGTATTTTTAGGGGGATAAAAACACTGATTTGTGGTTTTGAGATGTTTTTTGTATTTTTTTAGTGTTTTTAATGGTTAGTGATTTATAGACAATTATCCTATCTAATTTTTAGGGGTTTTTGAGGATAAAATAATTACAAAAAAATAAAGGGAATTAAATACCATAATTTAATGGTAATATAATACAGGATAAAAATAAAGAATAGATGGGTATTTTTATTGGATTGATTAAGCAGAGGGTTTAATTTGCGACTTTTAGCATGATGAATACAAGATTCATCACTCAGTCATCTCCTTCGTTGATCGAGCTTCATCTCATAACCGGAGATGTCATGAGAAGATTAGAGCATACCCCACTCCACTCCAGGCATCGCAAAACTCTTCAAATCATCAATTCAACCTTCATCCTCCACGTGAAAAAATCAGTCGATCTATTTTTCATCAACTCTTTAATAGTTTTCTCGAATCACATACTTGCGTAAACCCCTATCTGATCATCTATAGATTTTCGACCATTATCCACACCTCACGCATAAAATTCTGGGTAGCCTCCTTGATTCTCCATTATTGTTTAATCTTGATCTTTCTCTAGGCATATCGTGCCTGGAGAACCCATCCAGGGATCCATTCCTTCACGACACCAGATCCCTTTATTCCATCTCACACCCACTTCAAAACATTTCTTGAACTATGTATGTGGTTTGCACTAACATTGCAGGACATTAGAACTTCAATGATCGGAGATCGAAGCTTAGCTCCGGTGTGTATTTTCCACGTCGACAATATTGCAACAATGGAGTAATACGATGCATCTATTATTTTCCTTAGCCTTCGATGACCTTCACGGGACCTTCACAAAGATCATCTGTCCTTCAGTAGTGGCAGAGGAGCAAGGCGAAGCTACAGCTCATTGTTGGAACCTAGTCTTAGCCCCACTACACGAGGGATCCGAAGAACAGGAGAAGAGTAGATATCATTGATCTCCTAAAATTGGGTGATATTCAACAGTCTAGATTGGTCCACGTCACCCTCCGAGACAAAATTTCATTCCTCAGGCTTGTTTGTCAAGTCTGCATCTGAGCCTCGCGCGAAGCATCAAAGGTGTCCTTGTATATCCGAGCCTCCATCTCCGAGCCTAGCCCAGTCACATGCAGAGCGCACGTGACTGGATAAATTGAAGTGCATGCGCTCCAGTATCTATTATTCGCAGATAAGTCCTCCCGCTATGTGTAAATTGCATAACAGCCCTTGTGGGTTATTGTATTTACATTTAAGTCTTATTTTGTCCGATTTTGTAATAAAAACTTGCAGTTTCTATTTCAAAAATATCCCTGGATTGAATATTGAATATCTTTTCATCTATATATCCAAATGAAGTGATTTTGGTCTCGTTGGAAAGCTCGTTTGATGCTCTATATCTTGGCATGCTTTGTTAATTTTTATTTAAAAATCAAGCATGAATTATTTCCACTTCTATGTTCTTATTTAGACCTTTAAATCAAATTGAAAATGCACTTTTTGTGAGCAATTCAACCTATTAGTCACATTAATTATTAATGATTATTTGTTAGTTATTTTTAATCATCTTCATTAAATATTAAATGATTTAATTGATTGCTAAAACTATTAAGCATCAAAGTGAAGTTAAAAGTTAAAATTGCATTAATTGCTTTTGAGACTGATTAGGACTTAAAGTCATCATTTGACCAGTTTTCATAACTTAATTGATATCAAATAAATTCAGGGAGTTTTTTGATTAACCCAAATTGCTTATTGTGTATCTCATCATATTGTGTTTGGGTTTATCGCTTTGTTTGTGCATTATTGTCTTCATCTAATTTAAGTGCATACAAATGTGTTAAAAAATTGCTTTGTCGTAAATTGTGAATTCGCTAAATATAATCCTCTTATGAATTGCTAAGTAAAATATTTGACACTTGAAAATCATTCATCAAATTGCTCACGTCCTTATGTTCGACCCTGGACTTCCCATGTTATATTAAGTTGAATCCTCCTTAAGGAGATCTTTCATTCGGTTCTGCATGATACGCTAATTGCCCGTTCTACAATGGATATATTATAATATATGCATTTAACGACTCATTAGATGGCGCCGTGGCCGGGAACGCAGCACATTTTGTGATCATTTTTAGGTCAAAATATTTATTTAGTGATTTTTAGGTTAATTGTTTTGAGCTTGTATTGTCTCTTTTGTTCATTTTGAGATTTGTTATTTTTACTTAATTAATTATTCGGAATCTCTCTATAATTTTCTAGTAATGTATTATTTTGTGGTAGACCTGTGGAGTCGACGCCTTTTTGAGAACTGCATAGGCAAGGAGCTCGGAGTTGCTTGCTGGAAAGCCCACGAAGCAAATTAATTAGAGAGAATTAATTTAGATTAATTAAGTCCATTTTGTGGAGTTGTAATTATTTGTAACTTAATTTCCCATTTACAGTGATTCTCGATCAAGATGTCACGAGTGTAACAAAGGCCTGCTAAACATTATTTTTTTCTATGTAGTGGTTGTGTCAAGAGTGGTTCTCAACATGAGTGTTGTTTTAGAATCAAGCAGTACGCCAAGTGCGTCATATCTTGGGTCATTTTTGCTTTATCTATTTCATAATTTAGGACACACTCCACAATCTCATGAGATTCACAATTGCAAAATCTTAGGAGATTCATAGACGCACGTAACATTCGTTCTAGTTAGTCAAACTAAAGTGATTTCTTCATTGCTAATAGAACAATTGCTTAGGTGTGGTTTTTCTACCTGCATCATATAGATAGGTTTATATATTCAGTATATGCATCCACATGGAGAGTACTGGGAAGCGTTGTAAGTATCTCTGGACGAATGCATGCATCATTGATTCTTGATTGCATTCCATTTTTCGCTTTCTCCCTCAGTTTTCAACAACTTAAGGAAAAAGATTGTACATTAGGCGATGTTTGTGGTCACTTAATTCAAATTTATAACCTAAACTCTTAAAATTGGAACTGAATTAATGCAAGTTGACCAAATTAAAGTGGCATAAAAGTAACCTTTTATTATAGGCATTAAAACCCTCATTAATTGCAAGTACTTACCTCCATACAGAGTGGGTAAGGACGTAGCCTCTAAGGAATAGGGCCAAAATCCTTGGACTTGTGCTCTAAGCGCTTGGATTCACTTTTAGGGTCATGTTATTGCTGCAAGCACTTGCCTCATACCATTAGAAGAAGTAACCCTATTCTTATTGGTGTGTTCCGCCGGCTTGAACTTGAGTTACCTTAAGGGACTACACCTGTGAGATTGTATAAGATTGTTTGACTCGTTAAACTAAAATTGACAAGATAATAAGGCCATCATCCTCAACCTTCAGTGTTGAGTTGGTGAATCAATTCAAAGGGGTCTGCATTGATTGTATTTTTAAAGTAACTCCGCAAATTTACATGCCCGGTAATACTTGATTTTTTTATCGAGTGTGCTCAATTTTCCTTATCTATTGAATTTGGAGATGGATAATTGGTCGGATATTTGCTCGGATTTTACGAATTTGTCGTTGAGCCGTCCAAATATTATGTCTTCACTGGTCCAACCTCCTTCTTTTTCATCTTTAACTAGACCATCCCAGTTTAGAAATAACCTTTTTTTGTGAATCGGTGTATCATGATTCCCTCATTGGGAGTGGTTACATCCCAACCAACACCTTTTTCTCTACTCACTGAGGAAGATCATTGTCTTGGTGAGATCGGTTCGGTTTTGTTATTTTCATTTAGATCTCATTCCAATCCTTTCTTTGATGAAGGTGACGAAGATACAGAAGAGATGCCTCCTATGAAACATAATGGAGTGGAGGAAGAACGAGAGGACCCAATGCATATAGTGTTGGCCAGGTTAGCAAAATCCGAGTAGAACCAAGCATTCATTAGAGCACAACTTGGCCACTTACAGTTTGATAGAGATGCACCAATGGATACGGCATACAACCCTAGGCATATCAT
Source organism: Ottelia alismoides (assembly GCA_037367405.1). NCBI lineage: Eukaryota > Viridiplantae > Streptophyta > Magnoliopsida > Alismatales > Hydrocharitaceae > Ottelia > Ottelia alismoides. The sequence goes on along the minus strand of JAZKJV010009746.1, from coordinate 555,989 downwards.
ATGTCTAATGGATTGAGCCCATTAGAGCCTGAAGTTGAATATGAGTTGAAGCCACAGTTTCTTAGCTTGATGCATCATTTCCATGGAAATGCGCACGAGGAGACATACGCATTCCTTAGGGACTTTGAGTTAGTATCTACTAACCTTTGGCATCCTAGGGTTAGCCAAGACTACATTAGGCTCAAATACCTTCTTTTGCCTTAAAGGATAAGGCAGATTATTGGATTAAGAACGTGGGGGGTAGTTGTAACTACCTATGTGCAGTTCAAGGACCTCTTCCTGAAGAAGTTCTACCCTTTGAGTAGAACTAACTTGATGCATTCATACATTACGAGTTTCCCCCAACTTCCCAATGAAGCCTTATGTGATACATGGGAGAGATTCAAAAATCTCTTACTTGTCACTGCTTAGAGCCTACCATCCTGGTTCAGTCTGTTTATTACGGTCTACACCCTGAGATGTAGGGTTTGGTTAGTGCTGCTTGTGGAGGTAGATACACTTCACGAGGAGCGAGCACCGTCTTGAAGGTGTTCGAGCGGATGGCCGAGATGAGTAGAGCTCAGACCACGAGTAAATCTCAGCTAGAGACCCCCATTCCATTTCTATCCAGTTGTGTAGTGAAGGCTATAGTGGATCCTTTTGACATGGACCTTATAGCAGATAAACTCACAGTGGTTGAGAGTATTGATAGGTGGATGGATGAGTTGGACAGCAACTTATCCAAGCTGCCTAAGTAGTTAGTAGAGCTTTTTAAGAGGGTATCCAAGATAAGGGTACTTGTCATGACTTCATCTGTTTCTCCCATTTATCGTGTTCACCATATTCAGAAGCAACAGATGTCAGGGCCACCCTAGTCGTGGTAGAGGACCAGACTCTAATCCATTCTTTCCAGCAGTAGCCACCATCTGTAGAGACAGTTACTGAGGAGCCTTTCCATGTGTGGGAGGCAAATGGTGTGTGGTATACCAATGACCATGCCAAGCAGGGGAGTTCTGGGGATCGTTTCTCCTACCAACGTCCCCAAAACTTCTACAACACATCATTTACACCTACATCTCTTCCAGCACCACAGAGCTCTGGAGTCATTCCTTACCATGAACTGAGGCAGCAGCAGCAGTACAGACGTTAGCAGACGTACCAGTCGGGCCAACATGGCCTGTATATTCACCATCATACCCAATAGTAGCAACATTCACCTATGGACATCAGGGTCAATCTTCGCGTTCTTCTTAGCCTTCCTCTTCTTCACAGCAGCAACATTCATCTTCAGGTGCAATTGATTTCTAGAGACGGATTTTGGAAGAGTTGCGTTCCTACAGGATTGAGGGTTGATCTCAATTGTCTTTCCCATCTACATGATGAGTGCATTACCTTTATGACATACATTCCTGCCTAGGTTCAAGCTAATCCCAATAGCCTGAACAGACCTTAGCAGCAGCATCATTTAGATCAGGTATACTACTCAGATTCTTACAAATCTGAGCACAAGATGTTCACGTTTGATTGTGTTGATCATATGTCTCTCAGGAGCGGACAGACCACGATCGTACCTGATCAAGAAAGGGATATGGAGAGGACCGACTCTGAGGCTCAATCTGAGGAGACTTCAGAGGATCATGACGTCAGGCATCTTCACAGAGATCACCAGAGAACGGAGACTTCCAGGAGGAGATTGAGGAGGAGTACGAGAGCGGTGTAGCATGCATCAGATTCAGAGTCTACAAAGGACCTTGCAACTTTGGTTGAGGAAAATGTACATTCAACGGTCATTCCCCAACCTGTAGTAGATGATTCAGGTGTTATTCCAATTGTAAAAGATCATGTGTAAAAAACTCAGTTTCTATGTATAATAAAATGCATGTTTCTATTTATGATTCTGAGTCTTCACATTCTTCTTTGCTTATCTCTTTCTCCCATGCTCTTACGATAGAAAAGTGCATCATTAGTAAGATTTAAAAATATGTTCATGAAATGGCATGATTTTGTAAAGATAACATCATGCTTAAGGTGCCATTTAATGAGTATGCGGTCAGCCATCCTGCGTTTCATGAGTACTTGAAGATGAGATGCACACCGAGCAGAGTTAACAGGAAGAAACTGAACAGCTACGTCAAGATCCATGCTCTCTCCGTTGCCACTACATTTTGTCTCAAGAACCAAATGTTGCCATCGAAGAAGAGAGATTTAGGTGCATATTATGTGGTGAGTCATATCAATGACATAGCATTTGCACACACTCTCCTAGATAATGGTTCTTCAATCAACTTGTTACCCTTTACCTTATGAGAAACTGAAGTTGGGACCTTTACGCTGATCTAGAGATTTACTTCAGTTCGCAGATAAATCAATGAAAAAGGATAAGGGTGAGGTCAAGAATGTCATTATCTTGATTGAAGGACAAGACTACAGGGTGGACTTCACTGTCCTCGACATGGACATCCCCAATCATTGGAGAGACTCACATATTATCCTTGGGTGACCCATCCTTAGGACAGTGGGAGCTTCATCTATTATCAGACAGGGATGATGAAGTTCCGTTCTCCAGTCGGAGAAGTGGAACTATAGATGAAGCAGACGAAATTGCAGTGACCTGATTCGGAGTCTAGCACAGATTTCTCTTCCTTCTCATAGGCAGACTGCAATGTAGTTAGCATAGTTGGGATTTGGGCTCAAAACCTGACAGTATAGAGCGGGACCCTCTCATCTGAAAAGGACAGTGTATACAGAGCAGTTGTTGATATGTTGCAAGATTTCTTGAGATCTGCATCTCCATATTCCCTTGGTGACTTAGAAGTCATTTTGGACTTGATGGTACCTTCACCTTTGGAACAACCAAGGGAATTATATGGTGAGCCAGACGTGGCTTTGGCCGAATTACCGTGCTTCTTTTGGCGATCTGACTCCTTATTCTTCAATTTAGTTGGTGGACAACATTACAGATGATTCATCTTCACTATGCAGCACATATCCAGATTCAGTGGTAGTTCATTCTGATGTTCCTAACGACTCTTCTTTGTCAGAGTTGAAGCCACTACCTCCTACACTCAATTATTCCTTCCTTACAGGACCAAATAATAAGTTTCCTGTCATCATTAGCTATAGGTTGATTGTAGAACAGGAGACTAGATTGTTAGAAGTATTAGAGAAGAATCGTAAGGCCCTAGGATGGACGGTGTCAGATCTCATGGGTATAAACCCCTCACTCTGTTCACACCATATTTTTGTCGAGGATAATGCTAGACCTTCCTGTGAGTTCCAAAGGAGAATTAATCTACGGGAAGTAGTTAAGAAAGAGATAGAGAAATGGTGTGGAGCATGATTTATTTACCCAATCTTTGACTCCAAAATAAAATACTAGAAAGAAAATAAAACACAAATACAATTTTGGGGATTTGTTATAAATAAGAAAAGGCAAAATAAAAAAGGAAAGATCAATATTTACATTATATACAAAGTCACTTGGCATTATTTTCAACGATAAAATAATTTATTTTTATTTTTTAATTATGTACTTTAGTGAAACATATAACAAAGAAATTAATAGAAAAAGAAATAAATAAAAATGAGTTAAATTTGTAATATAAAATGTTAATGTCAAGTTAGTACATATACATACAGTATACAATTAGGCCCCAAAACCGACATTTTGCAAACAATCTCCGATTTTAATGAAATCACTTTCATTGGATAGATAATTTTATAACTTGAACTTTAAATGAGTTTGGTAAATTTGTAGCTCATAAAGTGCGAAAATTTAGCAAAAAAAAGTTGGAATTTATTGCTTTTCGATTCAATATCTAACAGTAGTTATTCAAGGTGAGAGTTATTTTGTATTTTTATATATTTTTATATACAAGTTATAAAAAGAATCAAGTTAAAATGAGTTAGTATGAATTTATTAAAAATAAAGGAAGTTTTGGCATTTACATGGGATTATTTACCAACAAATTTCAACACATTTTTTATTTTTATTTTTTTATTTTTATTTTGAATTATTTTATGAATTATTTACAAGATAAATATGCATTATTAATCAATTTTTATTAATAGTTGTATTTTGTTAATTTATTGAAATAAGGACTTTTATTAGGCAATTTGTTCAGAGATTCAAACTAAGATTAATATATTAAGATGATGAATCACAAATTCATCACTCCCCTGCACTGTTACTCCTGACCCCGATTATTCTTGGACGACCATTCCTACACGTTGTAGAGGTTATAGTAGATTATGGGTCTGGGAAATCGCATTCTGCTCGAGCACCAACAAAGTAACAATGGACATGGTCAGCGAAGCGAAAGTCGTGTCCGATCAAGGTCAAACAAAACCTTTTGAAGCAAACTGTGACTTCATTGCAGAGATAAGAGGTACCAACTTTTCTTTGAATGACACATGGATACGAGAAATCCTCTCTCTAGAGAAGGACCTGGGAAGCACAAACTTCACATGCTCTGATGTTGACTGGGAGACAGATTATTTCTTGTTGATGGACCTCTTTGAGGCAAGTGATTCATGATAGTCCGAATAAGAGGAATTCATTGATGATTTTTTCAACACATTATCAGTAGATCCACTCGTCATGGAGGTGAGCAGCACCTCCAAAATCATGGCTAATCATCCACTACCAGTTCAGTTTCTGAAGTGACCAAGAAGTAGGCTTGGTTTGAATCGAAATTAAAGCCACTTCCAGCATGCCTCAAGTATGCTTTCCTTACGGATACAGAAAACATGAATCTGGTCATCATCTGCCACATGCTGACCATGGATCAGGAATCTCGACTACTCGAGGTTCTAGAGAAAATCTGTAAGGCACTTAGTTGGCATGCATCAGACCTCCGTGGGATAAATCTGACTTTGTGCACACACCACATTATTTGGAAGAAGATGCCAAGCGATCTCGAGAATTTCAGATAAGGCTGAACCCCAACTTGCAGGAAGTTGTCATGAAAGAAATCATGAAATGGTGTGACACATGGTTTATTTATCCCATCTCCGACTCAAAATGGGTGAGCCTCTTGCTTGTAGTTCCAACAAAATATGGGCTCACCGTGGTTACTAAGAAAGAGGAGAGGAGATTTCCACTCGGGTAACAACATCATGCCACGTGTGTGTTGACTACCGCCACGTCAATGATGCAACGAAGAAGGACCGCTTCCTTTTGTCATTTCTTGATCAAGTTCTAGAAAGATTGGCCGGCAAGGAGTTCTGCTTTTTGGATGGGTATTCTATGTACAACCAAGTGACAATTGCCCTAGAGGACCAATAGAAGACTACCTTTAATTGACCATTTGGCACTTACGCTTTCAGGAGAATGTCCTTTGGTTTGTGCAATGCACCTGCCACATTCTAGAAGTGCATGCTTGTAGTCTTCACCAATATGGTTGGCGGTTTTTTCAAGGTGTTTATTAGCTTTGATTCATGTCCTCAGCACCTAAACATAGTACTTAGAAATGCATAGAAGTCAATCACATATTATCTTGCAAAAGAGCCACTTCATGGTTAATGAGGGGATTGTGTTGGGCCGCATTATTTCCAAGTGTGACATGGAAGTCGAACCAGCAAAGGTGGATGTGATCGCCAATCTTGATCCATCTCAAAATGTTAGAAATGTGAGGGCGTTCCTGGGACATGTGGGTTTCTACAAAAGATTCACCAGAGTTTTCAGCCACATCGCTCGACCTCTAACTGAGTTATTACGCAAGAAGACCGAGTTTCACATTTATTAGTAGGTTCTCCTATCTTTCAATGAGCTAAAGGAGTTGATCACTCAAGCTCCAGACCTACAACCGTCAGATCGGTCTCTACCTTTTAAGACCATGACGGACGCATCAAACTTTGTAGTTGGGGTTGTGTTAGGATACAAGAAAGACAAAGTGCCCTATGTCATTCACTACACCAGCAAGACATTAGATGAAGCATAGAGTAACAACACTGTTATAAAGAAAGAGTTGATGGTCATGGTTTTCTCCCTCAAGAAGTGCAGATCTTATCTTCTTGGATCTAGAGTCACAATTTACATTGACCACTCTTCTATCTAGTACCTACAACAGAAGAAGGATGTGAAGCCTAGATTGATCAGATGGATCCTTCTCCTTCAGGAGTTCGATTTGAAAATCAATGATAAGCCTAGAGTTCAAAATGTGGTAGTAGATCACCTTTCTAGAATTGAGCATCAAGAGTCTCCATTGAGCGATGCACCCATCACAGACACCTTTTCTAATGAGTCAATTCTGACTGTGGATTCTCTTCCTATGTATACTGACATTGTGAACTGCCTGATTTATGGTGTAGTCCCACAAGATTGGACAAAATTCAAGAAGGACGAATTCTTGTCTACTATCCACTTCTACCAATGGGAAGATCCACTCCTATTCAAGGAAGGAGCAGATTGTATTTGGCGATGATGTATTCCTCAGGAGGAGCATCATAGTGTCCTCAAGCATTGCCACTCGCTTGAATCTGGTGGACACCACTCTGGAGACAGAAGAGCAGCAAAAGTATTGTAGTGTGGCCTCTGGTGGCCTACACTATTCAAGGATGCAACATCATATGTCAAAGGCTATGTTGACTATCAAAAGATGGGAGGAACCCTCAGAACGAAAGACTCGATGTCTCTGAAATTCATTTAGATTTTAGATGTATTTGATGTGTGGGGCATGGATTTCATGGGACCCTTTCCCAACAGTCACGGATTCGAGTACATCCTCCTACCGTTGATTATGTGAGTCACTGAGTTGAATCTATCCCTGTCCGAGCCCTGATAGCCATACAGTATGTTGGTTTCTACGAGAAAGCATCATCTCACAATTTGGGATACCAAAGATTCTAATATCTGACGGGTGTAATCACCTCATAAATAAAGAGGTCAAGAAATTAATGAAGTGGTACGATACCGTACACCGAGTCGCTTCTCCTTACCATACTTGGACCAATGGCACGACAAAACTTTCAAACAGAGAAATCATGACAACTACAAAAGCGAGGCCAAACAGAAATAATTGGTCCCAACTATTGGACTTTGTCCTTTGGGCATATAGAACCACCTACAAGTCTCCTTTGGGCATGTCTCCCTATCGTCTTGTGTATGGAAAACGGTTCCATCTTCCCATCGAACTAAATCACAAATCACTATGGGCAGTCAACATTTGCAATCTAGACTCACATAAAGGTGGTCAGAAAAGAAAAGTGGATATGAACAGACTCCTGGAATTCCGAGATTATGCGTATGATAACAGCTTGACGTACAAGGAGAAGGTTAAACGGTGGCATGATCGGTACATCAGACGAAAGACCTTTAAGATTGGACAAAAAGAATGGTTATTTGACGCAAAGTTGAAGATATTTCGAGGCAAATTGAAAAGTAAATGGATAGGGTCATTCGGAGTGAAATAAGTGTGTGACCACAGAAGCATTGTAATATCAAATTTGTCATTTGACGCACAACCGTTCATCATCAGTAGTCAGTTACTGAAGCCATACCTCAAGCATGACACTTTCCCGGTCGTTGTCGACTTAGTCCAAGTGATCTTCAATGATGCATCATCCACAACTCCAGCAACATCTAAAGATTCAGATAATGCACCTATAAAACTTTTTCTTTAGTTTCCTTCTTTTCTTCTTTTCTTCTATTATTTTCTTCTGTTTATTTTCTTTCTTCCCATTTGTTCTTTCATTCCTCTCAATCATCACCACTATACTTTGGATATGTTTGATCCTAAGTATAGGGGGATGACTGGGATCCATTTTTTATTCTTTGATCCCTCACATGTCTCATCTATTGTTGATATTCCAACCTATACTTAGGGATATTTCACACTAAGTATAGGGGGAGATAGGACGAGCCATTGATCTATTTATTCCCACCCTCAACCCTACATGCATGTAGTACAACCGACAATACTAATGATTATTTCATCCTATGTATAGGAGGGAACGGTTGACATCTCATTTATTGATTCTTTATTCCTTAATAGTTGTAGTATAGGCTTTTCTATACTTAGTACGAGTTATTTCTTTTCTTTTCTCTTTGATCTATGAGGACATAGCTCAAGCTAAGTATAGAGGGGTCGTATATACGTTGTATATATACTTTAGCCATAACTCGTACTTGTGTATTTCTAATAATTATGGCTAAAATATAATTAATTACACACTTGTATAAAACACACATTAAAATCCTTTTTATATACCTATTAATAAATCAGGTAAAAGTGTTTTGCAAAATATTTGAAAAATGGTTTGAAAATCTTCTTGAAAATTGTTTGGAAAATATTTTGTAAAATGTTTTCAACCTTTGTAAAAATATTTTATTTGTAAAAGTTTATTTTCTTTGTTAAAAATAAAATAATTTGAAAATCTATTTGCTAATGGTTTGAAAAATGGATGCAAAAATGTTTTAAAAATTTATATATACTAAAATCTTTGTAAAAAATATTTTCAAATATAGTAAATTTGCAAAAAAATCTAAAGGAATGAAAAAATCTTTTCGAAATATTTTGATAACTATGTACATAATTCAAAGCAAATAAAAAGCCTTTAGCAACCTTGTATATACAAATCTATAAATTCTTTACCTAAATTCTTGTAAATACCCAGGAAGAACTCATGTGTAAATATCTGCACATATCTCTTTTCTTAAAACATTTTTGATTTGAAAAATCTCTAAAATTTTGTAAAATTAAAAATCTCAAAAACATTTGCAAAAACCTTTTCAAAAATTGCATAAAAATTTGCACAAATTTTCAAAAATCCATAAAAATGTCAAAACAAGAAAACTGCATCATAAAACTATTTTCCTTGCATTGTGCATAGCACTTGCATTTTTTTGAATTGAAATTGATAAATGAATTATTCTAAATAAAATCTAAAGATTGGAGCTTGGTTGGACCATAAATCTACTGAATCATAGGGACGTTATGGGAACTAATTGAGGCAATTCAAGTCTGCTAGACTTAATTCTCTAAGAACTCTTGACTTGGTTCAATGTTGTCTTGACAGCCTAAGTAGATTATTTTGGAGAACACAATGACTCTTGTTGATAATGATATAGCTTGCGCACCTGCACTTTACACTTTTCTCACCTCAGTTGAAGTAGTAGAGGGCTGGATTTGCCGACATGAGACATAAGCCAGTGGAAACATCAGAAGTCACATATATATGGTAATTGTACCCCAACCTGATCCAATGGCGACGAGGTCTAAAGACAGAAGTTGTGGGTTGCAATAAAGCTTCAAAAGAGGGATAGTCTACTGGATCAAGATGAAAAAGTCTTTATTTAAATGTTGTTGTATATAGTATTCAAAAAATGGAAAAATCAAAAAGTCCAACAAAAGTGGGTAGACCGGAATGAAAATAAAATGCCTGTCTGAGTAGGTATAAATTTGTATAGCCAATAAGATACCTTGAACTCCAAAGTCATATGTATGTGAGCCTACAGTCGGATGACTTTGCTACACTGGTCAAACATCCTAGGATAGGTAGCTACACCAGCTACCATCCATTCTTCTCTCCACCTCCTCTTCTTGAGCCGGTTGTACTTGAACTGATAAGGGAATACCCCACTTGTCGAGGAAAGAGTTGTTGGATTGGGGAATTAGGGTCACCATGTTAGAGAAGACTGACGTTTACCGCTTCAGCTGAGGATAAATACATATCACACACATTGTCCAAGATATATTCATAGTCATAATGGTTTGTGTATAAGTAAACTTATTCTGACATGGATATTGAGGAGACTTGAGCAGAATTTCGTGGATCTCAGAGGTTGTTGTGTTTCAATTCTGTTTCCCAATAAGGTTCCAACCATACCTAAAATCCAAAGGTCAAACTTAAGTTCCAAACTTTGATTTTGTGAAGACAAGTTTGAAAGTCAAAATCAATCTAAGTTCTTTCTTTTTCTTTTCTTCATTTTCATGAATTTATAGGCATTAGTGTTTTCTAGGACTAGCAAAAGCAAGTATAGGGGGTGATGAATCTCCATTTCATCACCTTTATTCTTTCATTTTGGCCTTCATTCCCTAGCTAAATGCATGTATATACCATTATTTTGCCTAAAATGACACTCATTATATATTGAATCAATATTGTATAAAATAAATTGTTTAAAGCCAAAAATTAAAGAATAAATAAAAGTAAAGTAAACGAAATAAAATGCTAAATGTATTTTATGACCCTAAACCTCGAGATCTAGGCATCATGATGATTGGGTCGACAATGAATAAAGTAGGGGGAGATAAGGGCCAAATACAACATTAAAACCTTAATTTTTAACCTTCAATATTTCATTTTTAGACCTATTTTATTCTTTATTATTTATACCTAAAATTAATAAACTTTATGCATGGAAATTGTAGATAAAAATTCAAATAAAAATACAAAATTGATTTCATCTAAAAAGAATGTATAGTGTTCATTGTATACTATGAATAAGACTCCAAAATCCAAACTTCATAGACCCTTAACTTCTATATAAAATTTCAAAATGCATCAAAATCACCTTTAATTGTATATAACTTTTAATTAGCTATTTATGAAGATATTTTCAATTAATTTGGAGTTAAGATGCAAAATTGGGTTTTGGACTCCTATTGTACAATATACCTGAATAAAATATTCATTTTATTTATTCTTTATGTTCTTCATTATTTTATATTTTTTTAATTTTGTAAATATTATTTATAATATATGTATATATTTAGAATACAATATAATAAATAAACGTACATTAAAAAATAATATACAAAATTACATAATGAATATACTATACTTATACATATATAATTAATACCCATATTTATTTAAGTGTGCAAATAACATCAGAAAAATACAACAAAAATATATTTGTATACATTTAAATAAATTATAAATATATAAATTAACTACAAAAATTAATAAAATTTAAAATACAAAATAAAAAAATAAGTTATACATAGGTAAATATACCTATAACTATAAATGTAAATACTAACGCATAACAAGTAACCCCATAAAAATAAATAAAAATAGTAATTAAATACTACATAAAATAGAAAATATTTTTTAATTTATGTCCTAAAATTAATTAATTCATTATCTATTTATTATCTATTTTACTAATAATTTCAGTTTGGAATTTTTTGGTTGGTCCACGTGGACCAACCATAAACAAACCCTAGTTAACCTTGGTCAACTCCCCTACCTCTAGCTGCCTAGCATGTCAGAACTCAATCAAGCCGTCTTCTGTTGGACATGCGAGCCCACGACAAGCCATTATGCAATAAATGTTATTGCAAATATCATTCCCTGATCTGAAATGAAGAATAACCAATTTGCATAAAAGGTCCCTTAGTACAATTAGGGTCATGTACCATGGCCATCTTGATGATCATAAAGCTGTTGATTCAATTATTGAATCATAGAGGCCAGTGCTTGGATGAATATATAAAGAGTTAGATTGAGGACTCATCAAGCACCGTCAAATGATTGTTGAGAGATGATCTCCATCCTGAGTATGAAATGGGAATCCTTTCTCATTTAGGTTGATATCTGACTGACCTCTTGATGCAGCTCCTCAGCATGGGAATAGAGATTCAGAGGTGTCAGATCAGTTAGGTCAAAGAGTTGACTTAACGAGATCGAGATAACCAAAGTCCTATGACATATGTTGTCATGATATACGCATGCATCCTCTGACCGGAGACAGATGTGTTACTATATGTCTAAGTATGTACATTTATCAGACTAATAGGTTGATGCCCTAATCAAGGTCTATACACCGACGTATTGTTGTGCATACAAGGGCATATGAATAATACGATCTCTTAAAGGGATCATACAGGTTTGGTTACTGAACCGGAAGACATGAGCTCACTCATGAGATATTGGGAAGAATCAAATTCCGTGCATGGTCGTCTTGCTTTGGAAGCTTGACTGAATTTGTAGGTTTGATGTATACTTTTGGAAAGTATATGATCAACGCCTGGATATGATATAAGCTTTTGGAAAGTATATGATCGGTACCAACTCCCAATAGTCAGATGAGAAACTTGATGATAAAACCCTGAAGTATACAGTGTAAAATTGATCTTATACTTCAGGTTTAATCTGGGACTTCCAGTATGCAGGATGTACAGGTATTGGGAATACCTGAGGGTGATGTGATTATAAAGGATTGTATAACCATGATGCTTCCATTCCTAGGGAGTGATGAAACGGGTCTGGATATTAGTGACTCCTCTCAGTAGAGAAGTAATCTGATCTTAGTCTAAATGTTGGACATTGATCGGAATGTGATTCAGATGCAATGAGAAGATTAGATTTACGGTCTTGATTTAATCAAGCATCGATGGGAGGCCTGAGATCTGGATTTGAGATGTGATCTCAATATCCAAGTCACTATACGTGGAACAATACAATCGCGATGTACTTATCTCCAAGTATCTGCGGAGAAAGCGCATTATCCTTGAAAGAGTTCAGGATAATTTCACTGTTGATATATGTATTCGAGCATTGAGAAAATGGATAATTAAATATGATTTAATTGTGATGAATAATATGAATTTGATTCATATTTTAAAGAGAGTTATCCAAGATAATTAAATGTGATTTGATTATCAAAGATGTAAATAATGTGAATGTGATTCATATTATTTGGGCACATGAGAATAGAGATCCAAGATGATTAAATGTGATTTAATCATCATGGATATTGAATAATGTGGATAGCACTATCCATATTATTCATATATATTATAAATATGATTTATAATATATAAGAGAGAGCTATTTGTAATTTACATTTGTTAATTAAATGTTGATGAGAATTGGATTCACATTGAACAATTAATTGAAAATGTAATTAACATTTTATTTTGGGTTGTGAATGTGATTCACAATTTTCCAATGGTAAGATTGCAATATTCACAAAATAATTATGAATTATTTTTGTTGAATAATTTACAACAAGTGTTGTTGTAAATCTTGGAGATTTTCAAAGAGTAATGCAATCTCATGAGATTGCATGAGATTACCGTCCATAAGATTTGGTGGATGGCCACCAACTCCTATAAGGAAAGGGTGATCGTCCCCCTATAATCTTGGATTAATGTAACATCTACTCACAGATCTCCATATGAGATTGATTTAATTTTGAGATTAATTTATATTGATTGGTATTAATCCAAGTTAAATTAATTGTCGTTGGTTTTTACCAACACAAATCTTAGCCATTAAAAGAAACACAAATCAATGAGAGCCATTGGATTTGTGTTACCCATGGATTGAGATCCATGGATCCCAAAATATTATAAATATAAGGGCACCCCTTTCTCTTCAAATGCTAATAAGAACATAAGTCTCTCTCTCTCTTTCTCTCTACACGCCCTCTCTCCCTCTTTCATGTGGTCGTCCACCATGGATGCCTTAGAGAGATTCTCCATCACCACAGCGTCGTCATTATACCGCCCGACTGTTTGCTCGTGGATCTCCGTATCCGTCGGTACGCCTTGCTCGTGAAGAAGATATTGGATCTCATATGTCGAGATCAGGAGATTCGCCGCTTGGATCATCAACATGGATTGCGAGAAGCACGTGTCTCATCCACGCGCTCGCAAGCTTCTCCTCCTTCGGATCGAACTTGAGACAGGAGGTCTCTTCGTTTAGAGACTTTATCACAACAACGCTTCAAGAGGCAAGCCTAATACTTGTTTGTGGTTTAGATGAAATGATCCGAGAAGTGTTTTTGGATCATGTGATTTCATCGCATGAAATTTTTTTTAATTTCTGTTACATCGAGCAACTAGTACGACTACTCACTCCCGATCGCATACGATGCGATCCTCATGCTTCCATGATGCGCTTAAGGATCTCCCCATATCCTTCAAGTGGTATCAGAGCTAGGTTGATGGTTTTGGATACGATCTGTAAACCTAAGACGACTTGGGTTCGTTAGGGTTGCGAAAGTTTTATCGCGTTTCATTTTCGCATCTCTGTTTAGTGATTATTTTCGGCCCTTCTTAAATTTGTAAACACGCTTGGATTTGTTTATCCATTAAATAATAAAACTATGGGATTTGAGTTTGTGTGATTTCGAATCCGTTTTCTCAAGTTATAATCAAATTAGTGAACATATATCCATTGTTTCGGGGACTGCTTATCTTAACGTAATTAAATAGTTATTACGGATTTGAAACGCCTTGAAATGTGTGAAAATCACTTAGGTTCTATTTTAAATCAAATTAGCAAACTTTATAAACTTACTTTACTTGATTTGGATTTAAATTGATTGAGATATGCTAATTTTAGTAAGTGAGGGTCACTGTTGGAAATTGCTTTCCTAATCAAGAACCTTGTGATTGTCATTTAATTAATTAGTGAAATTAAATGGTTTAATTTCCTGGAATAACTATGGATAAATATTTGTGAAATATTTTATGATAATTATTTACTTAAATGATATTTCCTTAACCAATAGTTGATTAGATATGATCTAGATCACAATTGGTTACAAAATCCACTTTCCAACAAACATGTTGCTTGAATAGGATTTGGGATTTGTTTAGCAAATCTCATTATAATGTTAATCAAAATTGTTTTGATTATTATTATCTGGTATAACTTTGGTTGAAAGACTGATTATAATCTCAAGTACACAATGATCAATTTAGCATTATCTTTTCCCGAGGTGGATATGGTGTGTAGTCGGGAAGCGTTGGGGTAGCAGGTTAAACCATGTGCGGTCTGTACCACTCCTGTCGGTATTGGACATGACAGTGGGTAGGGACATGATAATGCAGGAGAGATCACGGTGTATTTTTCTAATTATTAAAATTCAGAATAATACGTATTTGAGATAATACCATAATTCAAGTAACAATAAAGATTGTTTGTTGGATATTAATTGGATCATTAATTTAATATGATTAGATTAATTGGAATCCAATTAAAATTAAAACACACTACTATAAATAGAGATGTTATTTCCCTTGGAAGAATTAATCATAATGAATATGATTCATGATGATTATTTAGAATTTGAATATGATATGGAGGATCACATAAGTGACACCCATGGTCTCCCATCAAGGCGGAGGGTTCCGTCGCTAGGGATTGTATGTAGGAGATGCATGTCCGAAGTGACAGCTCCGGTATGCAAGTGCATCTGGATCGAGCGCTTCACTTCTCGAAAGAGTAAGGAACTATGCGTAGTGACCCCAATATCGGGTCCTCATATTATTGGGGCAATATTGGATTGTGCATAGCGAGTTGTATTCCTGTTGACGGTTGGTTCAATTAATGACGGGTCAACATCACCTTAGGGGTGGTGGGCCCGGTGTTAAAGACCGAATTGAGAGATGCGAGTTGGACTTGTAAGGCGGAATGTGTTCCCTCTTCTTTTTATCTGAATTACAGGTTCTCATATTATTGGGATGTAATAAAGTGAGAAAGGAGATACCAGATCTTATTGAGATATAATGGTCAGTATATCTCTTACATAGAAAGTGATTAAGGGAATGAACTTTCAGTGTTGACAAGACAAGATAGCTTTGATATAAAAATTCCCAAATCAAAATAAAATGTGTATATATATATGCAAATTTCTTATTTCAGATAATCCTTCATGAAACCCACTCAATAATATACTCAATAATAACCATTAAAATATCATGTATTGGATCCATGATCAAGATATTGTACTTGCAGTTGAACACATAATGTATATGGTTGCAATGTGCAAGTTTCCTCATAATAATGAGGAATGACAATTATAATAGACAATAGGACTTCAACCCTAGGGTTTGTATGTCTCTATAGTCTTGATCTCTCATCGAATGTACTTTGGAAGTGACATGTCGATGATGTTCGTAATTGTCAAATAATCCTTATAAAGTTCTAAGAAGATATTCTGGCATACATATGTACTCTCGACATTTAATCATGAATGACATGGTTCTCTGTATCACGCAGAATGGTGGCTCTATAAGAGATGTTGTATTCAAATTGTTTGAGTACCTACCTGAATCAATGTTTTAAGAGTTTAGATGGATGTAGATACGATGAGTGTCATCATTCTACTATCTTTACTCTAGTCATTCATGAAGCTTCAGAATATTCATATTGTATGAATTAAATGAAGCATGTACAAATGTTGAAATGCTCTTATATTGAAATCTTTTCAATTCAGCATAAGAGATCCTTCATCTCAAGCAATGGTTGTTTGTAAATACAGGGAGCGCAGTGGAAGCATGGGTTGGACCCAAGTAAGAAGGAAAGTCAAAGAGTTGATTGTACTTCTGTGACTTCCATATGACATCCAAATAGTTGGATGAATGCCACTACTGCAATAAGCTGATGTATTGATAGTGTGACTATCTTGTCTATCTAGGATCCTTAGAGAAGGATCCAGATGGTGCATCAGCATAATCTACATCTACATATAATCATTGAAATTGACTTTCTCATTTGATAAGATCAAAGTCTAATAATTGTATCTTATTATTCTAATAACACTTGCAATTGGTTGCATATATGTTAGAAGACTATAACATTTGATTTTAAGGTTTAATAGTCATCCACATGGATATTGATGCAATTGTTGCAACCATCTCTATTGGATTGATAGACTTCATAATTTCAGTGGGAGAGCCCTTAGTCTTAGAGAATGTCTCTATGACCTAGTTATTAGAATACACTCATTGTTTATTTCTAAATGTTGGAAATAAACATGAATTCTGTAATAGACCTATCATAAAGAGTTATGATGAAGATATTTCAGATAGTAATCTAAAACATGGTGGACTCTACTAAATTAGAAAATTAATGAATGGTTCATTAACATTTCTAATACTGAAAATTAAACCTTTAAAGATCAATAGGAGGATGAAGATCATTTGACAATGATCTGGCATCAGGCCTTGGACATTTATCTGTTGACATGATCAATAGATTAGTAAGAGATGAAGGTTTAAAATGTCTAAAATTTCAAAACTTACACACTTATGAATATTATATTCAAAGTAAAAATGTCCAATGCACCTTTCTTTGAGAATGGTGTTAGATGCTGAGGCATTCAAGATCACATACGTACTGATGTTTGTGGATCATCTATATCATGATAAACATTGATGATATGTGATATCATTAGATGATTATTTGTGATATGAGATTTGTTTCCCTTCACCTTAGAAAGCTTTGAAATGTTCAAAGATTTCACAATTTTGTATTAGAACCAAAGTTTGAAGGAAGATGGAATGAATTTGATCTAACCTAGGTAGTCAGTACCTATTAGATAAATTCAAAGGAATACCTTACGGAGATATGAATATCATTCCTATCTCAATCCTTCTAATACACCTAAACTTAAGAGAGTTGTAGGGAGATACAATTGGATCATGTATGACATGATTTGATCAATGATGATTTTTAGCATAATTACCTATTAGTTTCCAGGTATATATATAGTAGAGACTACAATATATATCCAAGCAAGTAAGATGGAATTTAGCGCTTGAGAGTGCTACTTCATTAGGAAAATAAAGGATGGTATTGGATACCTACTTTATGACCATGAGATTCTTAAAAGATCTCATCTTTGAGAATATGATTCTTATAGGATGACTCTCATGAGAATCAAGATGAAAATGAACTAAAGGAACTCATTTAATATTGAGATGATAATGAGGCTCCTGGAATCGGAAACTAAAATGACAATTAAAGATGAAACACTAATACCTATTCGAATGAATCTGAGGATGGATTTCATGCGTTAGTTAAATCTAACATGATCTAACTTCATATGATGAAGCTTCTGAAGATCATGACATGGAAAGATGGATGTTAGCAATAAAGTCTAAAGTAGACTTCATATACAAATGTTGTATATGGACCCTCGAGGATCTACCTGTAAGGGTAAGGCCCATTAAGGTGTAAATGGATCTTCAAGAGAAAGAGGGAACCTGATGAGAAGATAGAGACCTTCAAAGCACGGTTCGTAGCCATGAGCTGCACACCAAAGAGAAGACATCGCTTGCGATGAGACTTGTTCTCCAGTGACCTTGCTTTAACCCATCAGAATATTGCTAACCACAGCTACACAACTTGACTTTGATATCTTCAGGATGGAAGTCAATATTGTAATTCTCTATGAATACCTCTTTGAGGATATTCACATGAAGTAGCCCCAGGGCTTCATGGTTTAGGAAAGCAAGGTGTGCAAGCTAAAGAACTCCATCTTTGGACTTAAATAAGCTTCTTGTAGTTGGAACATAAGATTTGATGAAATTACAAATGTTATGATTTCAGATAGAATCTTGATGAACCGTGTGAAGCTTAGTGGGAGTGCCATTGTGTTCATCGTGCTAAATGTAGATAATATCCTAATCATTTCAAATGATATAAGGATGTTAATAAGTGCTTTATAGACTGCCTATTCCATATCTTGAGATATAATCTCAAGGATACCTCTTAGATCTTAATCCTGAAGTTGTTCAGAAGCAAAGAGAAGAGGATATTGGGACCGTCACATTAATGGTACACCTTGGACATTTCTATTTTCTTGGAAAATTCCAAGAAAGGCTTCTTTCCCTCAAGATATGGTACTAACCTATCTAAAGGGATAGCACCTCAACAAGTTGAGGATGTGAACGCTAAAACTGATTGCCCTTGTGCATCAGTTTCGAGAAACTGGGTATATGCAAGATGTGTACAAAAGCCAGATATCTGCCATACAGTGGGAGTGGTAAATTGTTACTAATCCTAATATGGTCATAAAACACTTGATTGCAGTAATAACAATATCTTGATAGAGGACAAAACTTTTGAGATAGTGATCTCACAATCTTATCTTCAAGAAATTAAGACTTTATAGATTGTGATCTAACTGTAAATACCTTAGATGATAGAGATCTCCAGGATTAAGGGTATTCTAATAAGGATGATAGAAACTACATACTGGTTATAATAATGATTATTGAGTTGTAGTGTCAAAAACACTATAACTAACAATGTTGAGTATTGGTTGCATAAGATGCAACTTTTGCAATGAATGCGAGAACTGTTACTCGGAGATATGCAAGTGTTGTAAAAGGACTTGACATAGTCTCCTGGAAACAGAGTGACTGATCACCTTACCTAGCTATTTTCTTAAATAGCTTATGATTGTCACATGAGTGCGGATTTAAATGATTAGTCCATTAATGGCTCTTTGGGCTAGTGGGAGATTGTTGGACATGCGATCCCACGATGAGCCATTATGCAATAAATGTTATTGCGAATATTATTCCATGATCTGAAATGAAGAATAACCAATTTGCATAAAAGGTCCCTTAGTAGAATTGGGGTTATACCATGGCCATCTTGATGATCATACAGTTGTTGATTCAATTATTGAATCATAGAGGTTGGTGCTTGGATGAATATCTAAAGAGTTAGATTGATGACTCATCAATCACCGTCAAATGATTGTTGAGAAAGGATCTCCAGACTGAGTAGGAGATGGCAATCCTTTCTCATTTAGGTTGATATCTGACTGACCTCTTGATGCAGGTCCTCTACATGGGAATAGAGATTCGGAGGTGTCAGATTAGTTAGGTCAAAGAGTTGACTTAACGAGATCGAGATAACCAAAGTCCTATGACGTATGCTATCACGATATACGCACGCATCCTCTGACCGGAGACAGATGTGTTACTATATGTCTAAGTTGGCAGACCAATAGGTTGATGACCTAATCAAAGTCTATACACCAGCATGCTAGTGTGCATACAAGGGCATATGAGTAATATGATCCTTCAAAGGGATCATATAGGTTCGGTTACTGAACCGGAAGACATGAGCTCACTCATGAGATATTGGGAAGAATCAAATTTCGTGCACGGTCGTCTCGCTTTGGAAGCTTGACTGAATTTGTGGGTTTGATATATAAAGTATATGATCAACATCTGGGTATGATATATGCTTTCGGAAAGTATATGATCGATACCAACTCCCAATAGTCAGATGAGAAACTTGATGATAAAACCCTGAAGTAGACAGTGTAAAATTGATCTTATACTTCGGGTTTATTCCAGGTCTTCTAGTATGCAGGATGTACAGGTATTGGGAATATCTGAGGGTGATGTGATCATAAACGATTGTATAACCATGACGCTTCCGTTCCTAGGGAGGTGATGAAATGGGTCTGGATTTTAGTGACTCCTCTCAGTAGAGAAGTAATCTAATCTTAGTTTAAATGTTGGACATTGATCGGAATGTGATTCAGATGCAATGAGAAGATTAGATTTACAGTCTTGATTTAATCAAGCATCTATGGGAGGCCCGAGATCTGGACTTGAGATGTGATCTTAATATCCAAGTCACTATATGTGGAACAATTCAATCACGTTGTCCTTATCTCCAAGTATTCGCGGAGAAAGCGCATTATCCTTGAAAGAGTTCAGGATAATTTCATTGGTGATATATGTATCCGAGCATTGAGAAAATGGATAATTAAATGTGATTTAATTGTGATGATGAATATGAATTTGATTCATATTATAAAGAGAGTTATCTAAGATAATTAAATGTGATTTGATTATCAAATATGTAAATAATGTGAATGTGATTCATATTATTTGAGCACATGAGAATAGAGATCCAAGATGATTAAATGTGATTTAATTATCATAGATATTGAATAATATGGATAGCACTATCCATATTATTAATATATATTATAAATGTGATTTATAATATAAAAGAGAGAGCTATTTGTAATTTACATTTGTTAATTAAATGTTGATGAGAATTGGATTCACATTGAACAATTAATTGAAAATGTAATTAATATTTTATTTTGGGTTGTGAATGTGATTCACAATTTTACAATGGTAAGATTGCAATATTCACAAAATAATTATGAATTATTTTTGTTGAATAATTTACAACAAGTGTTGTTTTAAATCTTGGAGATTTTCAAGGAGTAATGCAATCTCATGAGATTGCATGATATTACAATCCATAAGATATGGTGGACGGCGACCAACTCCTATAAGGAAAGGATGGTCGTCCCCCTATAATCTTGGATAAATGTAATCTCTACTCTTAGATCTCCATATGAGATTCATTTAATTTTGGGATTAATTTATATTGATTTATCAATATATATTTAATCCAAATTAAATTAATTATTGTTGGTTTTTACCAACACAAATCTTAGCCATTAAAAGAAACACAAATCAATGAGAGCCATTGGATTTATGTTGCCCATAGATTGAGATCCATGGATCCCAAAATATTATAAATAGAAGGGCACCCCATTCTCTTCAAATGCTAATGAGAACATAAGTCTCTCTCTTTCTCTCTCTCTCTCTTTCTCTCTACATGCCCTTTCTCCCTCTCTTATGTGGTCGTCCACCATGGATGCCCGAGAGAGATTCTCCATCGCCGCAGCGTTGTCGTTATGCTACCCGACTGTTTGCTCGTGTATCTCCGTCTCCTTCGGTGCGCCTTGCTCATGAAAAATAAGTTGGATCCCGTGTGTCGAGATCAGGAGATTCATCGCTTGGATCATCAACATGGATTGCGAGAAGCACGTGTCTCATCCGCATGCTCGCAAGCATCTCCTCCGTCGGATCGGACTTGAGACAGGAGGTCTCTTCATTTAGAGACTTGATCGCAACCATGCTTCAAGAGGTAAACCTAATACTTGTTTGTGGATTAGATGAAACAATCCGAGAAGTATTCTTGGATAATGTGGTTTCATCGCATGAAAATTTTTTTAAATTGCCGCTGCATCGAGCAACTAGTACGACTAGTCGCTCCCGATCGCATATGATGTGATCATCATGCTTCCGTGATGCGCTTAAGAATCTCCCCATATCCTTCATCTTCTCCCAATTTCCCCATTCGATTCATTGATTTGCTCTTCTTGATTCCTTCACAAAAAACCTTCTGCGATCTTCCCCTAATCACGTCAATGCTTTTTCAAGGTCAAAGCTTCGTTGATTCGTACAAAAACCATAATCAAATAAGCCATCCTTGCTATGTCTATAAATAACCCCCTTCTTCTCCCTTCTCTATTTTGATCCCTCTTCAAGCCTTGTAAACACATTCCATGCGTGTGGGAGAGTTCCTAGTGACAGCAGGAGCACCCATGAGGTGTCGACGAGGAGAAAGGAGGAGAGGTAGTCCACCACCACTGAGACACTCGTCTCCTGCGTGGTCCCTGCTCCTTGGATTTTTGGTTGCGATTGCTTATTTCTTACGCTTCTTAATCTTAGTTAGTTTAGTTTGGTTGTTTAATTCATCATTAGATCTTTAGATTAGTGTAAATTAGAAATCAAAGATCATCGGAGCTCTCTACTCCGGCCATATTTCACCGTGACCCCGTCGAGTTCCGACCTGCATTCCATGCTCATTTCTTTCCCCTTTGCCTGATGCATCTTTTCCCCACTTTGAACCAACCTGGTCCCCCGTGAACAAACAAATCGGAGCTCCTCCGGCATCCCTCGTCGAAGCTCCTCCATCTCACTTATTTCCTTCGCACAGCATCTTCAATTCAGCTCGAGGACACTCGCCTCGAGCCCCTGAGTTTTCTTCTACAAGTCTCACTTCCAAGCACCCTGATAGGGTCGATTTCACAGTAAAGAGAGGTTCCAGGAACCCGGTACTTTCCCGAGCTCGAGGCCTCTCCCCAGAGAGGCTCAAACCTTTCTGAAGGTGCCATTCGACAAGAGTCATCTCCAGGAAACTCAGGGTATCATCAGCAAGTTCCCAGGTGGCTGGGACGAGGAGAAAATCACGGTCGAAGGACAGACATGAAATGTTCTTCGATGTTCTCCCTCCCCATCCAGAGCCATTAGATCTTCATCAAGGCCCAGATCTAATCTGGGCCATTCACTCCAGATAAAGCGGTGCCCCATTCTCAATCATAGATCGAGTAAGTGGTGCCTACGTGGCGCCACCATAACCATTCGACCGTGTGATATATGGGGGTATTCACATACGCCCTGCCATTTTTCTATTTTTTTATTCAATATTTAAATTTAGGTTTGAAGTGTAAATAAAGGGGGTTGAATTGCATAAAACTCCTCACAGTTTTGGGTATTTTTATTTATATATGTGTCAGCTCACCTCACGTAATCCCCCTACTTGAGGTAGGTCTTTTGCAAATGTACCCTAGTGGGTTTTTGTCTTTATAATTAGTCCAAAAAATGCATATTACATGTTAAATTTTGTGGATAAACTGCACAAAGGTCCTAGGATGTTTTATATATTGCAAATATGCCCCTACCAGGCACCATTAATTTAAATATGTGTGGTTACATTACACCTTAACCCTAGAATATTTGTATTAAGCTTGTAAAATACATGAAAACTTTTCAATATTTGTAAAAAGATCCTTGCTAGTATTTCATTTTTGTGCATGCTTCTCTAATTTTTGTAAATCGCATCCATGCTCCAAAAAAATTGCAAAAATAGGACAATGTACTTGGATGCTTGATCTTTCATGTCATATTTTTATTTTTGCCTTTCATGCATATTTCCTATTTATTGAAAATAAAATAGAGCACATTTTCCCCCTATTTTACTTTAAAATTCTAAAAAATATACATAATCATGTTTAATTCCAAAAAATGGTATTTTGTCTATTATAGGATTTCCTAGCTTCAGATCAAATATCCCTAAAAATAGAAAAAAGAAATGATAAAATAATAAAAAGTTCCAAAATCCTCTAAAGCATATAAGAATTAAACAAAAACCCTAAAATATGGTTTTTTTTGTTTGATAATTTTACTTGTATCTTTTATTATGTAAGAAAAATAGTTTTGGAAAATTTTGACTTTATTTTGTATTTTTAAACTCCAAAAATATCAGCCTATTTATCTTATCCATGTTTTGAGATATTGTTTACTTTAAAAATACAGTAAAATTAGCAAATATGCCAATAAAATCACAAAAACATCATAAAACGTAGAAAATACAAAAAATTATTTTGCACTTTTTGATCATTTTTAGTGATAATTATAATTATATTACTCTATAATGTATTATATTGCTAGACATACCCATATATAGTTTATATTATTATAATTATTATAAATACCTTATGAAAATTAAATAAATATTTATATATCCATCTATATATAAATATATAATATATAATATAGGCTCTAATTATTAATATTTTTCTGAAATTTCTATTTATTATATAATATCTAACTATATCTTATATCTATTTATATACCCATATATATAAACACAATTATAAATATTTAAATCAGTATATATATAATTTAAATATAAAAAATTAATTAATAATAAAAATACAAAAAAATTATATAAATGGAAAATCAAATAAAAATTTTAAAACTAAAAACCCTCATAGGAAAAACGGACATTTATGTACATGACTCTTCTTGATTAGCAATAATCATTGGCTATCATGTTTACTCTCTATGATTCGATCTCTACATGCTTGCATGTTACACATCTTTATTTGTAGATTATAATAAATTGTACTTCACATTTGGTCATTCATTGGTTAATTATATGTTGTGGGTACTTGTTGTTTGAACTTGGATTCTTGAGTGGTCATTCAATGACACTTCATCTTTGTTATTCTTTTAGTAAGGATATTTTAGACCCTCATAAAATCCTGTCCAACAAAAGGAAGACTTGGAAAGCATAGTTAGCTTTTGTTCCTTTACCGACATGAGGATTGATTAAGAGCTGATGGAATTTTTCAAGAAATTTCATCCCAAACCGAACAAGTGGAAACCATTGTAGATATGTTTGATTTATTATTGTCTGAGATGATGATGATACTGATGAGGTGGATAGGAGGAGATACAAAGAACTGGTTGGAAAACTTCTTTATGTTACCATTACCATGCCTGATATATCTTTTACTGTCAGTCGGCTGAGTGATGAATCTCATATTCATCACTCTAAAAGTCATGAATTAAGCTCAAATCCCTAAAAAACCTTGGCATTTCTTCATTTATTCTACATAATTATCATTCATGCATGTTTTGATAAGAATGGCATTTTATCACTTATTTTTGCACAAAATAAGAAGCCAAAAATCCCAGCCAAAATGACCTGTAAAATAGTCTAACTTCCAAGATTTTTAACTAATTCATGCTAATTCCAATTGACCTGAAATCACCTCCACTGTGTACATATCACTAACAAGAATAAATGAAAAATACAAAAAAAATCACTAATCCAAATAAGTGGACCAAACCCAAACTTTAGTTCTATGATTTTCGGACTAAAACCTCGATATCTTCCTCATCAGTGTCCGATTTGATCCTACTCACTTTTGAACTAATGTAAATTTAATTACCTTCAAAACAAGACCAAGTTCAAGTGAATCGGAGCTCATATGTGAAAATTGGATTTTGGACCTCTTTTGTACATTTGGTATTTTAGAGGTTTTTGACCTATTATTTATGTACATAATTAATCCATTTTATTTTATTTCTTTTTCATTTGACTTCTTTTATAAAAGTTTTATTAAAATACGCAAAAATCCAAATCCAAACTGAGCTTGAAATCAAAGAAAATAACTGAATCCGAGTCTTCACTAACTGTCTGTACAAAAAGTGTCACATTTTATTTTATTTCTTCTTTTTCTTACTTAATAAAAATCCCGGAGTCGCCACGTGTCATCCATTTTTGGGTTTTTTAATTTTGTTTTTATAAAAGAGAGAGAGAGAGAAGAGGATGTATGTGTAGAGCACGCGCCCTCAGCGCACCTGCTCTGCACGTACCATCTTCCCAACCCCCTCCCCGCCTTTCCCAATCGGGTGGTGGCGCGCCCAAATCTCGTCGTCGCCATGATCTTCTCCATCACTGATCTCACACTGGCGCCCCCAAATCTCCCTGCCACCATCTTCTCCATCACCAAATCCATCTCCAATATCCCCTTTCCTATTCCGACCATCCTCATCAGAATCAAATCACCACCACCTCTCCAAATCAATCCCCGTCCTCGTCAATCCTTGTCATCACCCCCTTCTTCATTTGGCCGACCTCCTCCTATTTAAGCTACACCGCTGCCTCCCTCCATCATCATCTGTTGATTGCACATGAACAGCGCCCCGGTGGTGATAGCCCGGAGCTCTGCTCATCTCCGACGAGATCTGAGCTTTGCAGCTTGTTGCAGTACACAGCCGAGCCCGCTCGTGTTGTTGTTGATGTGCTCCGGACCACACCATAGAGCTGAAGCTTCAGACGATCAGCTTCAATGACTTTCAACGCCTTCGACTACTATCATTATCACCTCCACTTCCTCTTCTACTCTGCTCAACGTCTCTACACCACCTTAGTCTAACAAACACCTCTGACAACACTTTAAGGTTCACCCGCAGCTACGGCAAGGCCCCTTCTTCGCCCTTCATATCAACATCCGCCACCTTCGACCGCCGCAGGAGCCGTTACACTCCGCCACTCCTCAACATCCCCGACTCCAGTCGCCAGCCACCCGCTCCGACTTCGCCGCTCCTCCACTGGCCACTGGAGTGCGCGGCTCCACCATTGAAGGGGTACAGACACATCGCGTCATCGACTTCGCCGCAGATCCTGCTCCCTCCCTCCGCCGTGCCCGACAGGACCAACGACCCACAGCCCCCGCCTATCTCTGCCCGTGAGTA
Organism: Ottelia alismoides; assembly: GCA_037367405.1. NCBI lineage: Eukaryota > Viridiplantae > Streptophyta > Magnoliopsida > Alismatales > Hydrocharitaceae > Ottelia > Ottelia alismoides. Next base: position 529,377 of record JAZKJV010009746.1, on the reverse strand, counting down.
ACCGAGCGCATGTCACGAGGCCTCCCTCATGCGTGCATTGCACGTTCCTGGGGGGGAACATGCATTGGTGCCCCTCTAGCTCCATTTAATTTTGCAGCAGTCCCGCCACTTCCAGGGTAACTTGCATTGCACGTGACCGGATGGACATTTTGCACTAAGAGCTCTGAAGGAATACTATATTGACAGAAGACCCCCGCACATGATACTCCCGTGGGGAACAGGAAAATTTGCAAAGAGCCCCTTGGATCTTCACATATTTGTAGAGGACCCCCTCCACTCCAAGGGCACATTCCTAGCACATGACCACTAGGGATTTTGTAGAAATAACCACGGGGTTTAGGTAATCATGCATTAGTCCTTCTACTGCATTTATATTTATTTTATATTATGTAATATTGCAAATAGACCCATGTGTTTCCCCCTTACTTTGGACCTCTACATCGCATTATTTTTATTATTCAAAAATAGCATGATGTTCTTCAATTAATTCTCTACATAGTGGTATATGTTTGACATTTTTGTGATTTGTGGTTAATTAATAGTTATTTGTTTTGCAGAAAGTTGCATATTTTACCCATTCTATGCTTGAAAATTCATAACTAATTAACCATAGCTCTGAAAATTGCCAAAAAAATCATATATTGTAGCATTAGTTGTATTTCACGTTGTGGCCAAAAAGAATTGCATTTGCATGCATAGTTTTCCTTGTAAAAATCATTTTGCCTTTTTCGATCTTTTATTTTTAATAGGTACGGAATCTCATATTTTGAGGTTTAGGATTTTTCTGAGATCGGCTTCTTAGGGATAGATCTTCGATACTTTTATTCCTTGAAAATAAATAGGTTTAATATTTATTATAATTAAATATTGAAAGTCACACCGTTTGTATTCATAAATCCATAAAATAATTTTCTTGCATCCAAAAATTCCAAAAACATTACAGTGCATTCATTTCACCATAATTAACATCTCAGCCAAATTTCATATTTTTCAAACATCGTTTGATTGATCTTTACATTGTAGTCCCTAAAATTGGCCACGGTTGCATTTTGCATTCCAAAATTGTATTAAAAATACAAAAAAAAGACCGCCTTGAAAATCGTGCATGAACTTTTATAGATAAATTCTAAGTTGTTCATTTGCCTCCTTGAATTTGACCTTGGGACTAGCCCAAGTAATATAAACAAAAACCACGTGATTGAAAATTGAATTAATTAATTGTGGTTATTTCTTGACCGATCCTGATTGCCCGCCTAAAATGAAATGATATTTAATTAAACGCTCGATAATTCACGCATATTAACTAGGACAATTCGCGACTCGTCAGTGAGCCAGTTTATGGATGATGGAACAACCTCGTCAGGTACATATGGATGCCATATATAATACTCAGGTACCTTAAATCCTCTCCAGGTGCAGGACTATTGTTTAAGAAAGGCAAGGATGTCACTATCTCAGCATGTGTAGATGCAGACTATGCAGGATGTCCAAAGGATAGGAAATCCACTACTGGATTTGTTGTATACGTTGGAGACTCGTCTTATGGAGAAGAAAGAAGCTAACTGTTGTAGCCAGATCTAGTGTTGAGTCTGAATATAGGCCTATGGCCCAGGTCAGTACAGAAATGATGTGGGTTAAAGTTGTTGTATAGATAGATATTATATATAGAGAGAGAGAGAGAGAGGATCCCACTTCCTATGTCACTGGAATGCGATAATCAAGCTGCTATATGTATTGCAAATAATCTAGAATTTCATGAACGAACCAAGCACATCGAGGTTGATTGTCACTATATATATATAGGATATGATCCAGAAGGGTTTTATTTCCACATTCATGTCAGCTCAGGGGACCAGACTGCAGATATTTTCACCAAAGCCTTACTTATAGGACCATTCAGAAGTGCTCATCCAAGCTGAGCATGATCGATATCTATGCTCCATCTTGAGGGGGAGTGTAGAGATATATCTTATGATATGTTGTTATGTCATTTGTATTGTTTCTTAATTTCTTTTCCTTATGACCACTTTCTGTAATTTACCATAGGCTACTCTCCTATATAAGAGAGTCTAGGGTTTATGGAATAAACAACGCACTCATTTCTTCCAACAACATGAATGGGTATAAAAATATGTTAAATATCATAATTGGATATTTATTAATCAAATTAGCATTCAAAATGTATATTAATTATTAACTTGATTTTTCTGAGAAGAAAAAAGGTGTAGCCTCGAGATGGGACCCATTGCAATAACATGTAACTTGTGAATACAAAAACCCCTTTTAAAAAACGTGTATATTAACTTGATAACTATTGTCAATATAATAATTTTGTACATAAAATAATTTATGGAGGCCTTACATTCATCCGGATGAATAACTGTAATCAAGAGACGGTGCAATACTCTCCTTAGGGCATATGAAACTTCTTGACTATAAATTGTACTTATGTGAAACTTCTTAGTTATAAATTGTACTTATGTGATAATACTTAATAATGTTAATAATGTTTTTTTATAGGTAAAGTACAATGGAGCATGATAATGTGTGGCACTATGCTCTAATTGGGTATTTATTTTGGTTTTGGAGAGAACAAGTTGAAGTGGCCAAGAACGAATCTATGGTCTAAGTTTGTGAGTAGTCTTTCTCAAACTGTTGTTCATGAGTATTCAATGCACCCAGATGACTATATGTGCAATATGCTTGAAAATCTTTATTGTGAGTTATCATTTGGAGTGGTGTGATGAATAAGTGATTCATAACTCTTAAAGTTGAAAATAGAGCCTTGTTCTCGAGTAATTAGGAGCATATTTCCACCAAAATTGCATAATTAGCATTCATGCATGCATTGATAACATTTGCATTTTAGCATTCGCATCTGCATTAAATAAGAAGCCCAATTTCACTCATCTGTATATATTTTACACTAATTATAAATCCCATAAATTCACTCTATAATTTATATATTACTAACAATAATACAAGAAAATACCTAAAAAATACTAACCTATAAATTGGACAAATAAAACCCCAAACTAAGTTAGAGACCTTGGACCTTAGAATGCACATATCTATCTCATACAGCCTCCTATCTAGGTCTACTCACTTTAAAAGAAATACACATTCAGAGACCTTCAAAATGAGACCAATTTCATTTAAATCGGAGCTCGAATGCAAAACTTGGGCTTTAGGTCCCCATTGTATACTATTTGTATACTATATTTGTACTCTTGTATTTTTATTATTTTATTTTACCTCATTTTCATTTTTGGTCAACATAAAACTTGTAGATCTCATTGAGATCTACAACTTTTATGTTTTGAGTTTTTTCCAAATTCGGGTCATTTTCTCCCTCTTATGTCACATTTCTTCTTTAGCCAATCAGATTGGGCCATGTGGCGCCCTCTGGTTGCACAACGCGGCCCCACTCAGCCGCCCGCCACGCGCCTCATCTCTTGGCCATTAGATCACCTTCTTCTCCTTTGGATCCAAGCCGTCCACGGCTGCATCACACCACGCCATCCGATCTATCCCCAGATTCCATCTCTATTGGTTAATTACCGCCTCAACCTTAGCCCTCCACGTGGTGCGTTCTGCGCCGCTTGATCCTCCATCCATCGATCACATCCCCGCCATCGATTCTCAGGAAATCGTCACCCTTCGATCTTATTCCAATCTCATCATAGACGTTCACCTCCACCCGCACCTACGCCTGCCACGTGGTGCTCTCCATCGCCCTTCAATCCCCACGCCTGATTCCATCTTCACCGTTCTTTAGCGCCGCGTCCCCATGCTGCCACGTGGCTTGATCACAGCCCTTCGATCGCACCACCAGGATCTAATCTTGTTCGCTCCCTCGCGCCCACCTCCTGGCCGTTGGATCACTAGATCCAATGGTTGAGGCATCGTCTTCTACCTCCTGAGGAAGCCTCGCCCACGTCGCCCACCTCGCGCTTCCTCTCCTGCCCTTCCTATTTTTGGCACCACTCCAGCCACCTTCTCCACCCACTGTTACCTCCACGACATAGCCCTGACCTCCACCTTCCGGCACCGGCACCCACGATCGCCATGACAGCCGCTCCCTCGCTCCACCAACTCCACACAATCCACGCCTCCCATCGTCCGGACCTTCACCTTCTCCCTTTAAATACTCCGCCTCCGCCCCCTTTCCACCCAATCTGCCTTTACATGAGAATCCCTAGAGCTCGAGTCCTCCTATCTGTGATAGGGATTATGCTAGAATACGAGCGATGATAGAGATCCCCTCTGGAGAGATCCACGGTGAAGTTTCACCGTACCAGCAGCTTCCCCCAACAAGCTGCCCGAGCTCAGGCTCCTACTGGCCCTCGAGCGACGACCGGTGACTCCATCTCGAGCGCCAATTCCCAGGTAGCTTCACTCCATTTCCTCTCCGATCTTTTTCATGTTTTCTTTAGTTTTTTCTTGAATTTATTCCGCTTCTCCGATCGCTTCCATCCTCACCCAACCATCTGCTGAGCTTCGCCTAGAAGCTCCAATCTTCGTGCACTCCTTCGTTTACTCCAACGACACATCGCACCTTCTTCCCACAGCTCTGTCGATCACAGTGGGAGATCAACTCCGCCCGGTCATCACGTCCGCCCTCAGGCCTCACCGCACTTGCACGCACCCCACCACTGCACTTGATTTCTAGTACAAGCTAACCCTGCAGGGATCATTCTCTTCATTGGCCAGAATTTCACCGGAGCTACTTCGAGCTTCATCGCCCTCCAGCTTCAGATACCATCAGATAAACCTTGATCTGACAGCTTGCATCATGCCACGCCGTCAACCTTCACCACCATTGGATTGATCTTGATCCGACGGTCCCTCAGGCGCTATGCATTCAGCTCCAGGCGCTTTTGGATCTATTCAGATCTAGCGGTCTAGCTTGCGCCATGTAGCCACCCTTCGAGTATCTTCCCTGACCCTAGGCTCAGAGCACCCCAAGCTGACTCGAAGCTAAGCCGAACCTCTAGAGCCACCCGAGCCTCCGCCCGAGCCTTCTACGTCTCCCGAGCCTAGCTCCTCACGCGTGTATCTTACGTGAGGGCTGGGTAATTTGCATCGAGGCCCCTGCAACTTTCAGAAATTACATTTCAGTCCCTGTCAGGCGCGTCACGTGAGGAGCACGTGTTTTAGTGGGAATTTTGCATCTATACCCCAGTATTATAGGTATTTGCACTTTAGTCCCTGTATGCACTTTTTATTTCAAGCAATTTTATTTGTCGTTTTGCATTTTGGACCCTGTGTTTCGACATATATTTATGTGGCATATTTCATCATTTTTGAGTTCCAAAAATTGCATGTTGTAATTTAACTTGTCCTTCATCTTATGTGACACGTGTCCTATTTTTGTGAGCTACATTGAATTTAATAATATTATTTTGGTGGAATTTGACATATTTTGCCTATTGTATGCCTTTTATTTAATATTAAATTATTTGTTGCTCCAAAAATCACTATAAAATCACATTAGACTTAGGTAAAGTCACTCTACAATGTATCTAAAAATCATTGCATTAGCACACATCATGAGGTCTGAATAAATCAAAGAATATTTTGCCTAATTGATTTTTAATAGATTCAATTTACATATATTTTTAGGTTTATTAATTTTCCTGGATTCCTCTCACTTAGACCTATCTAGGATAATTTTTATATCTAAAAATAATATGCCTTGGTATATTGATTTTCAAAAACAACCATGCATTCATATTTTATTCATATTTTATTCATTTAGAGTCTAAAAATTCCAAAAAAACTATAGTAGCTTAGTTTCATAGCATCTCATATTCTGGCCAAGTTTCATTAATTTTGGACTTCATTTGACTATCCTTCTGATTTAACTTACAAATTTGGCTTGAAACTCCGTTGTGTTTTCTTTAATTGCATAAAAAATTTATAAAAAGACCAAAAATATTCTTTTGAAAATCTGATCTCTAGATTAACTGAAAATTTACCTAAGGAGACAGCTGCCTCCCTGAGTTCGACCTTGGGCTTGCCCAAGTAAAATAAACTTAACGCTTGAACTTGATTATCCATTAAGTTTGAGTGGTGTTTTTGACGAAGTCTCGATTACCCGACTGCAACGAACTTAAAACCTAATTCGATTGATAACTCGGTTGGATTAACAAGGGTAGACGAAGGTTGTGTCAAAAATGGTGCCGTTGTCGAGGAGGCACGGTTTAGGTTAATTTTTAGAGAATTTTGAGTTTAGATTTTCCATCCCTAGGTAGTTTGATTCCCAGCTTTTCTTATGAATATTATTCTGTCATTTATTTTTTGTTTATTTTTGTGTCATCCTCTACCTGACCTCTATTTATTTCGTGCGAGGAAAATGAGGAGTTGAAGGTGCTTCGCCGGGTGAACGAGGAAATTGCAATTTAAGAATTTGAGTGTGAGGAATTGTAATTTTATTTTATTTTCATTATTTTTTTTGCATTTTTTCCAGCGGTTCCTGTTCGGGTTCTCGCGCATGTAAGTATAGTGAAAACGTGTCCCTGCATGCTGTGTGGATTGCTTTGCGTAGACTAGGCTTGCACTTGCGGCTCTTTGAGCTACTTTAGGAACTGTTTGTGCTCGTAAAATTCTAGGACCACACTTCACACTTAAAAGACGTACTTAGACCGCAGGTCTTAGACAAATTCAATCTGTGCTTCACTCTCTAATAGAACTGCTTGTCTAGGAGCGGCTTGTATCGTTTGCATTGAATATAGTATAAAGTTTTCAATTCTGTTTTGCATCCTGCATAAAAAGCGAAGGGATCACTGTAAGTCTTCTGTACTTGGCATTTCATCATAGTTTTATCTTGCATCGGCTTTTCTCGACTCCTTCCCCTTGGTTTTTCAAACTTAGGTTAAAAAGGAAATTAGGATTGGACGATAGGTGTGCTTTGTGGTTGGACTAACCAAGTGATCACCTAAATAAAAACCGGGATTGCTAAACAAAATTGACCCAAAAAATCAATAAAATCGAAAATTCTGTTTGCGGGAGATTAACCCCGACCTTATTTTTATGCTGAGTGAGGGTACTAGAGTATGTGTGCACACCCTAAGGTAGAGCCAAAAATCCCCGCCTTCCATATCGGTACCCCAATCCGAGCAAATATCACAGGCTGAACTACAGGTTCAACTGACCAGCGCCAAGTAGCCTCCGCCTACTTCGGTAGGTAGATAGGGGCAAAATTACAGTGCGCCGCGACAAGTTGCTAGTAGCCTTCGCCTGCTCCGGTAGGTAGATAGGGGCGAAGTTACAGCCTTGCCAGCACCCCCCTACTCTGTAGGTAGATAAGAGCAGGTCCTTGAACTTTCGGGTGGTGATAGGAGCGGAGAAAGGAAGGGTGTTGGTATCTTAGGCGACAGGTTAAATAGGGGAGACACATCTGGCTTTTAGCTGACTTCCCTATAGGTCGTGTAACCTTTACTACTTGTCTGAAAATTCACACTTAAAATAAACCAGATTAAGCAGACTCGGTTTCGGGTCCTTCATCGTGTTGAGTGTGAAAAACAGGGTTTGGATTCATTCGCTTGCTTCAGGTAGGAGTAAAATCCTATTTTACACTTAGACTCCTGATTCTTCTTCTCGCCATCCAAGATGACTGATAGGGGGGATATCTAATCCCCGATTCGCAAACCTTTCTTTGAGCCCCCCACGAAGCTCATCTTCACCAGCCCAAGCGCAACTTGGGTCAAGCCGAGCTCATGACCCTCTTGAGTTTGGGATCCATCACTTCAAGGGTGGTTACCCTCAAACCAACCCTTTTCTATCCTCTGATCTCACCAAGGAAGACCATCTCCTCATTGAGAATGTCTTCAGTGATATGTCCTCTAACCCAGACCATCTTCTTCACCCAGGAAACGAGGACAAATTGCTGAAGAAAAACCCTGACAATGAGGAGCACAGAGAGGATCCCATGCTCTAAGTCTTGGCCCGGCTAGCTAGAGCCGAACAACTGAATGTAGAACTAATGGATAGGATGGGACAGGTGATTGAGGCTGAAGGAATTGACCGACCCATGGTAGCCGCCTACAATCCCGCGGAGAATGAAATACACAACTGGCTAGTACCTAAGGTCCCCCTTGAAGCGTTCGAGCTGAAGCCCCAGTTTCTGAGTTTGTTACCAAAGTTCAATGGAAAAACCAATGAATAACCTTATGCTTTCCTAAGAGACTTCGAGATGGTTTGCAACAACCTTAGTCACCCTAGGGTTGGGCAAGACTACATCAGGTTGAAGGCCACCCCGTTTGCCTTAGGAGATAAGGCGTCGCATTGGTTGAAAAATCTCAGGGTGAGATGTACGACCTGGATGCAGTTTAAGGACCTGTTCTTGAAGAAGTTCTACCCACTCAGTAGGACTAATCAGATGAGAACCAAGATCGCAAGTTTTTCCCAGGGACCAAATAAACAATTCCATGAAGCCTGGGATAGATTCAATGACTTAACATAGAAATGCCCTTGCCACGGCATTAAAAAAGCGATCTTAGTTCAGACCTTGTTCTGTGGCATGACCCCGGAGATGCAGGGGTTAGTGAGTGCCGCATGTGGAGGAAGCTATCTGAACAAGAACGAAGATGACGTATGGAAGATCCTGGAGCAGATGGTGGAAACAGGCAGATCTCATGCCACCAAGGCCTATCAGTTGTCTCCTTCAAGCCTATCCTACGAGACAACTAGGAGGACTGTAGCGGATATGACGGATGACCTCATCCCCAACATGGGGATAACAACTGACAAGTTAACCATGGTCGAGCATATTCACAAGAGGGGTCATTGACCTTGAGGCACTCTCGTGATTGCCGAAACAAGTGGAGGAATTGACTGAGAAGGTAGCCAAGATACGACTACCTGCCCCTTCTGCAACACCTGTACATGTACATAGAGTCCATCTTGTACAGGAGCAGGTACAAGGGCCTCAGGGTAGCTGGGTGGAGGAGCAGTAGTATACTCAGCAGGAGCAGCACGTACCCCCACAAGTAGAGATAGGATACGAGGAGCCTCCGCAGGTGTTCGAGATCAACGGGCTGTGGTATAGCCATGACCCCTTTGGCAGACAGTCAGGGATAGGGAATGGTCAACCATACCGACCTTGCCTAGCTTACCAGGAAATCAGCTCTGTACCTGCACCGTGCTTCGTACAGTCCCAGCCTAGACAAGGGTACCAGCCTCAGCAGCACCAACAGCGGTGCACGTTCCACTCGGGCCAGCAAGGCCCTCCTCCACCTTCCCATCAGCAGCAATACCGGCATGGCCAGCAGGGCCAATATACGAACTCATCCTCTAGTCATCAGCAGCAAGCCCCGCCCACAAGCGAATGTGAGTCCCTCACCTTGGTGATCCAGACCCTGACTGATAGGGTCCAATAGATTCAGAATGACTACCTAGATATGAGAACGGATTTTAATCGTGTTTCCTGTACCCAGGACCAACAGATGGCACCAAAGACCCCAATTCTAGCCCAGGTTCAGGCTAACCCAAATAGCATGAATTAGGGTCAGAACTGACCTCGAGATCAGGAATACTATTCAAATAATTCTCTATCTGAAAATGACATCCTTTCGTACGATAATGTTAATCATATGTCCCTCAGGAGCAGAAGGATCGTAATCGTACCTGATCGAGCACGGGCACCGGAGGAAGATGCTGCCAGGTCTCTACCTGAGGATAACTTGGAGGTAGAGGAGCAGCACCACCACCACCACCGGTATAAGAAGAGGAACTCTAAGTCCTCAAAGAAGAAGGAGAACAACACCAGCAGTGAGTCCGGCGAGACTGATGAGGAGCTCATACCTCCAACTGAGGAGGATGTCCCAGTAGTCGCGGAAGACGCATCACTGGTTTCGTAGCGGAAATTTTCTTTTAGTCAGAGTCAGAGTCAGTATCAGTGTCAGAGTCCTGTACAGAACTCAGTTCCTCATTTCAATGAAAATCTTTCAATTTCAGAATCTGAGTTAGCATCAATAATCCCTTTCCCCCGATTTCTTAAGGGTGGAAAGAAGATAACTAAAAAATACAAAAAGATGACCCTGAGATGGAAGAAATCTGTAACAAGTACATCAAGGTCACAATCCCTTTCGATAAGTATGTGGACATGACACCTGCATTCCAGAAGTACCTTAAGGTGAGATGCACACCTAGAAGACCAAAAGTCGTGTTGAGAAGAACGTTCTGTCAGTAGCCACTACTTGCACAATAAAGAATGTGTTTTCAAGGAAACAAAGAGACATGGATGTACATTATGTGGTTAGTCATGTCGATGACACTGCATTTGCACGCACTCTCCTTGATAACGGATCCTTAATTAACTTAATGCCTACATCCCTTTATAAGCGGCTAAATCTCGGACCTCTTAGGAAATCCAGAGCACTACTTCATTTTGCAGGTAAATCAACCAAGAGGTCCTAAGGAGAATTGAGGAATGTTATCATCAAAGTCAAGGGTCAGGAGTACATGGTGGACTTTACAGTCATTGATATGGAGGCCCCTCGAAATTGGAGAGATTCCCAGATTATATTAGGAAGGCCCTTCCTCAGAATAGTAGGGGCCCTATTTGATTATAAGATCAGGAAGATCTAGTTCCAAACTCCAGGCGGAGATGAGGAACTTGAGATGAAGCAGACCAGGTGGCAGAGGCCAGATTCAGAATCCAGCACCGAGTACTCTTCGTCTGAAGCAGATTGTATTCATGTAGACACCATTGGGCCATGGAGACAGAACCCAGCTAGCACGATGAGTCCCTCTCTTCTGGAGAAGATCTTGTGCATGAGTTAGTTTGTGATACCCTTAGGAACGAGTACAGCACAGAATGTGCATCCCCCTACATCTTCGATGACTTAGAGGACCACCTGGGCATGTCAGTCCTTCCCTCTTTAGGACAATCAGAAGATGAATATGATGAGTCGGACGTGGCTTTTGCCGATTGCTTGGAAACCTTTGACGATCCGACTCCAGAGCTGAATGAGTTGGTGGCAGCAATTTCAAGGAAAGATCCAGCCACTACCAGCACAGAGCCAGATTTGATTGAGCCAGACTTCCTTGATGACCACACCTTACCTGAGCTCAAACCTTTACCCACAACACTGAAATACGTCTTCCTTGCGGGACAAGAGAAGAAGTATCCGGTCATCATCATCTGGCGATTGACCGAGGAGCAGGAATCTCACTTGCTAGAGATCTTGGAGAAAAATCGCAAGGCAATAGTCTGGAGCATCTCCAATCTCCATGGGAAAATCTATGCTCTGTGTTCGCACCATATCTACTTAGAGAATGAGGATAAACCCTCTCGTGAATTCCAATGCAGGTTGAATCCAAATTTACGAGAGGTTGTGAAGAAGGAGATAGAGAAATGGTGTGACGCGGGTTTTATTTATCCCATCTCCGATTCCAAATGGGTGGTACCAATCCATGTTGTTCCGAAAAAATCGGGAATTCAGATGACCACCAATGAAGATGGAGAGGAGATCGTGACACGAGTACCCATGTCGTGGCACGTCTGTGTGGATTACAAATGCTTGAATGCTGCGTCGAAGAAGGATCATTTCCCCCTATCGTTCATTGATCAGATCTGAGAAAGATTAGCAGGGAAAGAATTCCTCTGCTTTCTAGATGGGTTCTCGGGCCACAATCAAGTAGCCATTGCTTCTGAGGACCAGAAGAAAACCACGTTCACATGTCCCTTTGGTACCTATGCTTTCAGGCGCATGCCCTTTGGGTTATGCAATGCTCCTGGTACCTTTCAAAGGTGCATGATTGCTGTATTCGCTTAAATGGTCGGCGAATTCCTGGAAGTCTTCATGGATGAGTTCTCGGTCCATGACGATTCCTTCGATTCCTGTCTTAGGAATCTGGACCGAGTCCTTAAGAGGTGTTACAAGGTTAATCTGGTGCTCTCCTGGGAGAAAAGTCACTTTATGGTGACGGAGGGCATTGTGTTGGGGCACGTCATCTCCAAGAGAGGAATGGAGGTTGACCCTGCCAAGGTGGACATGATCAGACGACTCCAGCCACCAACCAACATAAAATAGTTGCGGTCATTCCTCAGGCATGTTGGATTTTATGGGAGATTTATCAAGGAATTTTCTAAGATTACCCGATCGCTAACTGAGCTTTTAGGCAAAACCATGGGCTTCATTGTCGATCATAAATGTCTTGAATCCTTTAAGAAATTACAAAGGATGATCATGGACGCCCCGATCCTACAAGCCCCAGTTTGGTCTCTGCCTTTTGAGATCATGATGGACACCTCAGATATTGTTGTTAGGGTTGTGTTAGTATAGAGGAGGGATGGTGTCCCTTTCTCCATACACTACGTAAGCAAAGTGCTTGATACTGCTCAGCATAACTATACAGTTATGGAAAAGGAGATGCTTGCGGTAGAGTTCACCTTGCATAAGTTCAGATAACACTTAATTGGATCCAAGGTGATTGTGTTCACTGACCATACAACGCTATGGTATTTAATGGAAAAGGACACGAAGGCGTGTCTTCTTAGGTGGATTCTACTTATCCAGGAATTTGATTTGGACATTAGAGATAAGCCTGAAAAGAAGAACGTAGTAGCTGATCACCTCTCTCGTCTAGAGGATCTTGATGCTTCCAATAATACACCGATTCGAGACTCCTTCCCTGACAAGTCGATTTTTGTTGTCGACTCACTCCCATGGTATGCTAATATCATGAACTATCTTGTTTCCAAGAAGGTTCCCGAAGATTCTCCCAAGAGCCACATAGACCGACGGAAGTCGGATTCAAGACATTACCATTGGGAGGATCCGATCCTTTTCTTTGAAGGATCGGATTGTGTCTGGAGACGGTGTATTCCTCAGAAGGAATATCAGAGTGTCCTTACCTTATACCACAGTCTGGAGGCAGGAGGACACCACTCCGGGAAGAGGACCGCATGGAAGGTACTTCAATGTGGCTTATACTGGCCGGCACTGTTTCGCGATGTGCTCACCTTTGCAAAGTCGTGTCCAGTATGCCAACAAATGGGAGGAACCGTTGGTTCCAAGGATGAGATGTCGATGCACCATGTCATCATTTGTGATGTCTTTGATGCCTGGGGCATCGACTTCATGGGCCCATTCTCTGTCAGCCACGGATTCGAATACATCCTTCTGGCGGCAGAGTATCTATCAAGGTGGGTGGAGGCTATCCCAACCCGAGCCACATACAGCAGGACTGTCTGTAAATTCATTAGAGATCACATCATATCTAGGTTCGGGATCCCCAAAGTGTTGATATCCGATGGGGATAGCCACTTCGTGAACAGAGATGTAAAGAAGCTCTTGAAGGATTACAGCATCGAACACTGTGTCGCTAGTCCTTACCACCCATAGACCAATGGCATGGTTTAGTTGTTGAATATGGAGGTGAAAACCATATTGCAAAAGCTTGTCCACCCAGACAGGAAGGACTGGTCTTAGATCTTGGATCAAGTCCTGTGGGCTTATAGGACATCTTACAAGACATCATTAGGAACCTCCCCATTCAAGATGGTATTTGGGAATCCGTGCCATTTGCCTGCAGAATTAATGCACAAATCAGAATGGTCAATCAAAAAGGTCAATTGGAACACACACTTAGGACAGAAACAGACAGAGATGGATCTGAATGAGCTTGTGGAAGTCAGAAACTGAAGCATACGACAACAGTTTGGTGTACAAGGACAAAGTAAAGCGTTGGCATGATTTATCAGATGAAAGACCTTTCTTCCTGGACAGAACGTATGGTTGTTCAATGCAAGGCTGAAGGTTTTCCAAGGCAAGCTGAAAACCAAGTGGACAGGTCCATTCATAGTCTGTGTTGTGCATGATAGTGGATGCGTAGAGATCTCAGATCTCACAGATAGAGCACAGACATTCCTAGTTAATGGACAACTGCTGAAGCACTTCGTCGAACCTAATGAATAGTTAGTCCATGTCTACAAGATTGTATTCATACGTGAGACAGACTCAGATGATACATATAAAGCCGCGCATGAGACCTTGCAACAGTAAGCTCTAGCCATCAATAGCATCTAAAAAGATTCAAACAGTGATCCTTGTACATACTCTCCATTCATGTATATTCTTTCCCTCCCTCGCGCGACTCTAATCACTCACCCTAGATCCATATCTTTTCATTACCATACTTATGATGACCAGATCCTATGTATAGGGGGGAGAGTGTCTTGAGTCCGTATACTATTCGATGTACATCCTCCAGATCTCATCGGTCCTCATGCTCACTCTTTTTTTATACTTAGGCTAACCAGAGCCTAAGTATAGGGGGGACTGATGCCCATCATGTGTATACTCATCCACTTCCCCTCTTGACCTCGTCCACCCCATTTTTGATCTTCGTCTACACTTAGGCTGCCAGAGCCTAAGTATAGGGGGCAGGACGACTTCTATATATTTTTGTTCTTTTAGCTCTCTTGCTCTTAACTCGAGCTATGTCTTCTTCCTCGCATTTCGTGCTTTGAGGACATAGCACACACTAAGTATAGGGGGTGTGTATATATTACATATATACTTTACCCATAGCTCGTACTTTCACATTTTTTTGTATATACTATGCAATAATTACGGGGTGGGTAAAATGGAAAAAATTTGTAAAATATATGTATATTTGTAATACACTTGTATATTTTGACATAAAAAATCGTTAATTAAAAAGGCTTCTTATTTAATCTTTCACATCATCTCTGCATATAAAAAGAAAGAAAAAGAGTCTTGCATTTCATTCATCTACATAGCATGTCATCTACATCTCATATGCATATCTTGCATATGCAAAGTGAAAAGCTAGTGGGTTCTGAACCAAGTTATGAGTAGATGTATAAGAGGGACTTCATTTGACCTTAATCCACCTAATTTCAGAGGAATCTTATAGGAACTGGAGTTAAGATTTCTCAGGTCAAGTGACTTAATAATTTGAGTCCGCAAGTCTATGTTCACATGTCATCTTGATTAGTCTAAGTAGAATATCTCGTGCACATGCATAATTCTTATAGACAGTGACCTAACTTGGACAAGCACCATGCACGTAGCTCTTCATTGATGAGATGGTGAGGAGTTAGAATCCTTTGGCTTGGAGTAGCATACGAGTGGAAACCTCCGTCCTCTAGGGAGGGTAGTGCATCTCAACCCAGTCTGGTGGTGTTGACGTCCAAAGACGTGACGCGGTGGGTTGCAATAATGCTTCAAAAGAGGGATAGTCTACTGGCTCAAGAGGAAAAACTCCTGATGTACATGTTGCACCTTGTATATAGTTCAAAAAAATGCAAAAACTCCAAAATTACAGGCCTGAGTGAAAATAAAATACATGTCGGAGTATGTATATTAGCAAGAAGTCTGCAGCTGGGTGACTTGGCTACACTGGTCAAGCATCCTGAGATAGGTAGCTACACTGGCTACCGTCCATTATTTTCTCCACCCCCTCCTCTTGAGTTGGTCGCACTTAAACTTAGAAGGGAATACCCTGCTCCTCGAGGAAAGAGTTACTGGATCGGGGAATTATAGTTACCTTGTTAGAGGAGGCTGCTTCTTAGCCATTTCTGATGTGGAGAGATATTTTACACTTACACAGTACAAATAAAAATCATAGTCATCAGAAATTTGCATCTGAGGTTTTGCTCTGACATGACTAGTGAGGAGTCTTGAATAGAGACTTGTGGAACTTGAAGTCTGTTAGGTCTTAAGTTCATATCTCAATAAGGTTCCGTCACACAATTAATCCAAAGGTCGAGTCGAGCTCCATTTTCAACTTTTGTTCATGACCTTGGTATGGAACCCAAAATCATTTCATACTTGCATTTCATTTTTAGTTGCTCGGGGACGAGGAAGGTTTATGTATAGGGGGTTGATGAATCTATGATTCATCACTCTTAAAGTTAAAAATAGAACCTTGTTCTCAAGTAATTAGGAGCATATTTCCACCAAAATTGCATAATTAGCATTCATGCATGCATTGATAACATTTGCATTTTAGCATTCGCATCTGCACTAAATAAGAAGCCCAATTTCACTCATATGTATATATTTTACACTAATTATAAATCCCATAAATTCACTCTATACTGTATATATTACTAACTAATACAAGAAAAATACCTAAAAAATACTAACCTGTAAATTGGACAAATAAAACCCCAAACCAAGTTGGAGACCTTGGACCATAGAATGCACATATCTATCTCATACAGCTCTCTGATCTAGGTTTACTCACTTTTAAAATAATACACATTCATAGACCTTCAAAATGAGATCAATTTAATTTAAATCGGAGCTCGAATGCAAAACTTGGGTTTTGGGCCCCCATTGTATACTATTTGTATACTATATTTGTGCCCTTGTATTTTATTACTTTATTTGACCTCGTTTCCATTTTTGGTCAACATATGAGTTTTTCCAAATTCGTCCATTGTCTCCCTCTTATGCCACATTTCCTCCTCATCCAATCAAATTGGGCCACGTGGCGCCCTCTAGTTGCGCCACACGGCCCACTCAGCCACCCGTCACGTGCCTCGTCTCCTGGCATTTAGATCACCATCTTCTCCTTTGGATCCAAGCCGTCCACAGCAGCATCACACCACAGCCATCCGATCTATCCTCAGATTCCATCTCTACCGTTAATTCCTGCCTCAACCTTAGCGCTCCACGTGGTGTGCACTGCGCCGCTTGATCCTCCATCCATTGATCGCATCCCCGCCAGCGATTCCCGAAAAATCATCACCCTTTGATCTTATTCCAGTTCTCATCATAGTCGTTCACCTCCACCCACACCTACGCTCGCCACGTGACTCTCCATCGCCATTCGATCCCACGCCTGATTCCATCTTCACTGTTCTTTAGCGTCGCGTCCCCATGCTGCCACGTGTCTTGATCACAGCCCTTCGATCGCACCACCATGATCTAATCCTGCCCGCTCCCTTGCGCCCACCTCTTGGTCATTGGATCACTAGATCCAACGGATGAGGCATTGTCTCCTACCTCCCGAGGAAGCCTCGCCCACGTCGCCCACCTCGCGCTTCCTCCCGCCCTTCATATTTTTGGCACCACTCCAGCCACCTTCTCTGCCCACTGTTACCTCCACGACATAGCCCCGACTTCCATCTTCCTCGTCGGCACCCACGATCACCACGACAGTCGCTCCCTCGCTCTACCAACTCTACGCAAACCACGCCTCCCATCGCCTAGACCTTCACCTTATCCCTTTAAATACTCCACCTCCGGCCACTTTCCACCCGATCCGCCTTTACACGAGAGTCCCTAGAGCTTGAGTCCTCCTATCTGTGATAGGGATTAGGCTAGAATACGAGCGACGAAAGAGATCCTCTCTGACGAGATCCACGGCGGAGTTTTACCATGCCAGCAGCTTCCCCGACAAGCTGCCAGAGCTCGGGCTCCTACCGAACCTCGAGCGACGACCGGCGACTCCATCTCGAGCGCCAATTCCCACGTAGCTTCACTCCATTTCCTCTCCGATCATCTTCTTGTTCTCTTTAGTTTTTCTCTGAATTTATTCCGCTTCTCTGATCACTTCCATCCTCACCCAACCATCCGCTGAGCTTCACCTTGAAGCTCCAATCTTCACGCACTCCTTCGTTTACTCTGATGATGCATCGCACCTTCTTCCCACAGCTCCGCTGGTCACGACGGAAGATCATCTCCGCCCGATCATCACGTCCGCCCTCAGGCCTCACCGCATGCGTACGCACCCCACTAGCATTGCACTTGATTTTTGGCACGAGCTAACCCTGTAGGGATCATTCTCTTCATTGGCCACAACCATCACCGGAGCTACTTCAAGCTTCGTCGCCACTGGCCTACAGACGACTCCAGAAGCTTCCAGAGCCTCCGGCGGCCTCTTGATGCTTCCATGATCGATCCTCGCTCTCCAAGAGTCTCCAGCGAGCTTCTACGAGCACGGGGAAAGCCGACGGAGCCAGAGCGACATCACCGGAGCCCCGCCAAGTCCGTCGCAGGAGGCAGCGGACAGGAGAAGACGAAGTACAACTACATTTGGATCTTCCTGATCCGACGGTCCTCTTCACGACACATTGCTCCACACCCGCCTCCGTTGGATCTTCCTGATCTAATGGATCTCGTCGAGCCATGTCGCATCTACTTTGATGTTCAACTATCGTTGGATTTATCTCCATCTAATGGCCATTACTATGCCATGTCACCATCGCCCTCTAGCTCCAGATACCGTCGGATCAACCTTGATCTGACGACCCGCATCACGCCACGTCGTTAGCCTTCACCACCGTTGATCGACCTCGGTCTGACGGTCCCTCAGGCTCCACATATTCAGCTCCAGCTGCCATTGGATCTATTCAGATCTAGCGGTCCATCTTGCGCCACGTAGCCACCTTCCGAGTCTCTTCCTTGACCCTAGGCTCGGAGCACCCAAAGCTAGGCCGAACCTCTAGAGCCACCCGAGCCTCCTGCGTCTCCCGAGCCTAGATCTTCACGTGTATCTCACGTGAGAGCTAGGTAATTTCCACCGAGTCCCCTGCAACTTTCAGAATTTGCATTTCAGTCCCTGCCAGGTGCGTCACGTGAGGAGCACGTGTTTCATTGGGATTTTTGCATCCATACCCTTAGCATTATAGGTATTTGCACTTTAGTCCCTATATGCACGTTTTGTTTTATGAAATTTTATTTTCTGTTTTGCAATTTGGTCCCTGTGTTTGCACGCATATTTAGTTGGTCATATTTCATCATTTTTGAGTTCAAAAATTGCATGTTGTAGTTTAACTTTTCCTTAATCTTATGTGATACATGTCCTGTTTTTGTGAGTTGCATTGAATTTAATAATATTATTTTAGTGGAATTTGACATATTTTGCTCACTGTGTGCCTTTTATTTATTATTAAATTATTTGTTGCTCCAAAAATCACCATAAAATCACATTAGACTTAGGTTAAGTCACTCTACACTGTCCCAAAAATCATTGCATTTTCACTCATCACGAGGCCTGAATAAATCAAAGAGCATTTTTCCTAATAGATTTTTAATAGGTCCAATTTACATAGATTTTTAGCTTATTATTTTTTCTGGATTTCTCTCACTTAGACTTATCTAGGATAATTTTTATATCTAAAAATAATGTGTCTTGGTATTTATTAAAATTGATTTTGCAAAAACTACCATGCATTCATATTTTATTCATATTTTATTCATTTAGAGTCTAAAAATTCCAAAAAAATGCACTAGCTTAGTTTCCTAGCATCCTATATTCTGCCCAAGTTTCATTAACTTTGGACTTTATTTGACTATCCTTCTAATTTAACTTACAAATTTGGTTTTGATACTACATTTTGTTTTCTTTAATTGCATAAAAAAATTATAAAAAGACCAAAAATATTTTTCTGAAAATCTGATCTCTAGATTAACTGAAAATTTACCTAAGGAGACAGTTGGCTCCCTGAGTTTGACCTTGGGCTTGCCCAAGTAAAATAAATTTGTCGCTTGAACTTGATTATCCATTAAGCCTGAGTGGTGTTTTTGACAAAGTCTCGATTACCCGACTGCAAAGAACTTAACACCTAATTTGATTGATAACTCGGTTGAATTAACAAGGGTAGATGAAGGCTGCGTCATGGTGGTTTTGTAGAGAAGAATCCGAATGTAATATTATTTTCCAAAGCACTTTTAGGAATATTTAAGGGATATTCTGTTAGTGATGATTTCCGTAACAATTTATTAATAGGGTGACTATCCTAACCTTTGGCTTTCATAGCAAAAAGGAGATGAATCTCGAGTCTTTTTACATCTTAAAAAACTAAGCATACTATTAAATATGCATCACTTTTTCATTTGGAGAGGTTTCGTAAAAACATGTTGTTTAGACCGTTGCTTTATCATTCAAGAAACCAATAAAAAAGCAGAGATACAAAGCTTACCTGCACAACCTGAACCCCAAATGATGATTTTAGATCATAAGAAACCTCTGATCCCATTCCTTTCACAGAAGGTCCACATATACAGAAACTCCGACTAGGACTGCAAAAAAGTGCGGGTTTTAAGTTAGATTACTCACAAATCACCCCAAGTACATCTTAAATTACGAAATTACTAAGACACACGGTAATTTCATTATTATTACAATCATGCCTGTTGCTGCAAATATCAGGTCAGCAAAACACACCAAATGCATCTTTTCATGTTGTCAAGATATTTGTTATCTTTAGTATTATTTTTCTTATTTTCTATTTATTTTGTCTTCGTCATGTAATTTGCCCAATAAGTTCCTCTCCTGTATAAGAGAATCCGAGGGCCTCTCATTAGTGCTTCATTATTTTCCCTCTACATGGTATCAGAACGACGGTCCTAAACCGGAGTTCCCATATCACAAGAGTGACAAATCAAGCATTGGAAACTAGTAAAGTTTTAGAAATCATTGAGAAACTGACTTTGACTCCACTGAAATTGAAGCCTCTTCAGGAAAATCTTAAGTGTGCCTTCGTTGTGGGTGAGCCCAAAATGTATCTGGTCATCATCAGTTCGTGATTGACCATGGATCAAGAATTTTGCTTGCTAGAGATGTCTAGACAAAACTGCAAGGTTCTTGGTTGGAATATTTTAGATCTTCGAGGAATAAATCCGATCTCACATCACATCTACTTAGAAGATGACAGCAAGCCGTCCCACGAGTTTCAATGCATATTGAATCTTAATCTCTAAGATGTTGTCATGAAAGAGATAACGAAGTGATGTGAGGCTAGCTTTATTTATCTCATCTCTGACTCAAAATGGGTAAGTCCATTACATGTATTTTTGAAGAAATACGGAATTATGGTGGTTACTAATGACCAAGGAGAGGAGATCTCGACCTGAGTGCCTACATCATGGCATGTCTGTGTAGATTACCAACATTAAATTCAACAATCAAGAAGGGTTACTTTCCTCTACCATTTATTGCTCAAGTGCTTGAAAGGTTGGTAGGGAAAGAGTTCTTTTGCTTCTTGGATGTGGTACTCTGGGTACTACAAAGTGGAAATCACCACATAGGATCAAGAGAAGACGACTTTTACTTGTCTGTTTGGCACATATGCATTCAAGCGGATGCCCTTTAGATTGTGTAACGCACCTGCTACATTCCGGAGGTGTATGTTGCCTACGTTTGTCGATATGGTGGGAAAACAGTTTTCTTGAGGTTTTTATGGACGATTTTTCAATCTATGGTGATAGTTTTGATGCATGTCTCTCTTATCTAGACCGAGTACTACAGAGATGCCACGAAAAGAACCTTGTGCTTTCATAGGAGAAGAGTCACTTCATGGTGACTAAAGTAATTGTGTTGGATCATGTTGTCTCCAAACGAGGTATGGAGGTCGATCCAGTAAAGGTGGAAGTGATTGCAAAACTTGAGTCACCAAGAATAGTGAAAATGTGAGGTTTTTCATTCAATATGTTGATTTCTACAGAAGTTTTACTCATGATTTCAGCAGAATTATCTAACCTTTCACAGAGCATTTAGGCAAGGAGATTGATTTTATTATTGATGACAAAGTCATCCGATCCCATCTTTGAAGATTTAGTCGCTCCGGTGCCTATCCTATAGCCACAAGGTTGGTCTCTTCCATTCGAGATCATGACAGATGCATCAAATTTCGCTATCGAGGCTATGTTGGGACAACGAAGGGATGGATTACCTTGCACAATTTACTATACCAGCAAGACATTAGATGAAATCCATAAGAACTATACAGTTACACAGAAAGAGTTGTTGGTAGTGATTTCCACCCTCAAGAAGTTTTGTTCGCATTTTCTCAGTTCAAAAGTGATTGTTTATACTAACCACTCTACTATCACATATCTACAGCAAAAGAAGGATGCCAAATCATGTCTTTCCCGTTGGATCCTTCTGCTCAACGAATTTGATTTGGAAATAAGAGATAAACCCGGAGTCAAGAATGTGGTAGCAGATCACTTATCTAGAATTGAATGTACAGAGACTCTGCTGAGCAGTGTGCCGATAACAAAACATTTTCCTTATGAATCAAATGCAAGTGTTGCTTCTCTTCTCTAGTATGTCAATATTGTGAATTATCTCATCTTTGAAAAAGTTCTACAAGATTGGATGCGAATAAAGAAGGACAAGTTTTTGTTTGATATTTACTTTTACCTGTGGGAAGACCCATACCTTTTCAAGGAAGGCGTGGATTGCATTTAGCATCGGCGCATTCCTCAAAAGGAGTACACCTGTATCCTCGAGCATTGTCATAAGCATGAAGCAAAAGGACATCATTCTGGAATCAGAACGGCAACGAAAATATTGTAGTGTGGCCTTTGGTGTCCTACACTATTCACGGATACCGCAGCTTATGTGAAAGATTGCATTGACTGTCAGAAGATGGGATGAACTATCAATTCCAAAGATTCAATGTTGTTCACGTTCATCCAAATATCAGATGTATTTGATGCTTGGGGCATTGACTTTATGGGCTCATTTCTTAACAATCAACGATATGAATACATCTTGCTTGTTGTTGATTACGTGAGTCATTAGGTGAAGGCTATTCTCGCTCGATCCATCGATAGTTGTATTGTTTGTCGCTTTCTCAAGGACAACATCATCTCATCGTTCAGAATTTCCAAGATCATAATTTCAGACGGGGTAGCCATTTTATCAATAAAGAAGCCAAATAGCTTGTGAAGGAGTACGACATTGATCATCGTGTCGCATCTCCTTACCACCCATAATTGAATGGTTTGATCGAGTTATACATGAGGGTGATCAAGACTATTCTACGGAAACTTTCTAGGTCAGATAAGAAGAACCGGTCTTAACTTTTTGATTTTGCTCTATGGGCATATTGAACTACCTACAAGTTTCCATTAGGTATGTCTCCATATCGCCTTGTACATGGAAAGCCATGTCATCTGCCAGTTGAATTTTTTTATAAATTTCATTAGGCAGCAAAAAATTACAATTTGGACTCACAAGAAGGTGGTCAGAATCAAAAAATCGATATAAACAGACTCATGGAATTCCAAGACTACGCATATAATAACAGCCTAATGTACAAAGAGAAAGTTAAACGTTGGCACGACACACATATTAGAAGAAAGACTTTCTATCCTGGACATAAGGTGAAGCTATTTGATGCGAAGTTGAAGATATTACCAGCTAAAATAAAGATTAAATGGATCAGGTCGTTTATAGTGAAGATAGAGTGTGTATTTGAGTTGCCATCTAGCACAATCATTCATAGTTAATGGACAGATGCAGAAGTTGTATTTAGAGCATGATACATTCATGTTTGTTGTTGATTCAATCAATGCGGTATTTGAAGAAGAGCTCCATGCAACATTAGAAGATTCAGACAATGCCCTGAACAAAAATATTTTTCTTAACGCTTTTTCAATTCTTTCATACTTCTATTTATTCATTTATCCATTTCATCAGTTGTACTTAGGATAACTAGATCATAAGTATAGGGGGATGAGTGCTTTGAGTTATTCTTTTTCGTTCCCTTGTTTGTTTTCTAACTTGTTGATATGTTGTTCTATACTTAGGGATATTTTACCCTAAGTATAAGGGAAGACAAGTCAGGTCGATGATTCTGTAAATTTTAATCAGCGATCATCCCTAATTAGTGTGCAGTCTGTTATATTCCGGACTAATTGATCCTAGGTATGGGGGGGAAGATCAACTTCTTTCTTTTCAGTAGTTGTAGTATAGATCTTTTGTATACTTAACATGAATTATGTATAGAATTTTATGTAAAAATTGTAAAATTTTTTGAAAAATCTTTGTAATTTTTTTCAAAATAAGTTTTTTAAAAATATTTGTAAAAATATTTTCATCTATTTTGCACATTCTTTACATAATTATATTGCAACAATTGCTCAAATAAACATTTTGCATAAAACTTGTATATATCTGTATAAAATTATTTGTTAATATGTACAATTCTTGTTAACACATACAATTCACTAAGCACTTCAAAATTCATAAAAATTGAAATTTTTTCAAAATTCAATAAAAACTTGCAAAACTTTTCCAAAAATCTTATAAAAAGTTTAAAATAAAAATGTACTTCACAAAAATATCTTTGCATTACATGAGCATTTTCCAGAATGATTTTGACAATTGAACAAGTCTAACTAAATCTGAAGATTGGAGTTTTGTTTAGACCTCAATCCACTTAATTTCACAGGAACCTTATAGCAACTAGAATTAAGACGTTTTAGGTCAATAAGACTTAATTCTTTGAGTCCACTAAACTATGTTCACATGTCATCTTGATTAGCCTAAGTAGAATATTTCGAAGCATGCGCATGACTCTTGATGATAATGGACTAACTTGGACAAGAACTCTGCACTTAGCTCAACTTATATGAGATGGTGAGGGCAGAATTCTTTGTCTTGAGAAGCACAAGTGTGGAAACATATGCTACCCCAATAGGAGTCAAGTGCACCCCAACCCGATCTAGTAACAAGGATGTCTAATGTTGTGGGTTGCAATAAAACTCCAAAGAGGGATAGTCCATTGGTTCAAGAAGAAAATTTCATTAAGTAATGGTGTATATAGTATAAAAACCTATGAAATAAGACTCCAGAAATATATGGAAAAAATTCAATGAAAAATCATTCTTGTCATATCAATAAACAAGGCTTATGCTTCAAAGTCAAAGATTTCAAGGTTGCCTGCAGTTGGAGACTTGGCTACACTGGTCAAGCTCCAAAGGATATCTAACTACACTGGTCACACTCCATTTTTTTCTCTGGCTCCTTTTCTTTAAGCCGTTTGTACTTAGAAGGAAATACCCTCTCCTCGACAAAAGAGTAGCTAGGTTGGGGAATTAGGGTTACCTTATTGATGAAGACTATTTCTTGTCATTTCTGATGAGAAGACCTACATTTTGCATATCATGTACAAGTGAGACTCATAGTCATAAGTGTTTGCGTATGAAAAGACTTATTCTGACCTGGCTATTGAGGCGATCTGAATAGAGGATTGTAGAACTTGATGATTATTAAGTTTTAGATCCTATACTCAATAAGGTTCTAATAAACTAACAATCCAAAGGTCTTACTGAGATCCAAACTTTGATTTTGTGAAGATAAGTTTAATTATCATTATCATTCTAAGTTCTTTATTTTCATTTTCTATTTTCTCTTTTGCATCACTTATTCTCCTAATAAGTGTTTGTTAGAGACTAGCAAAGGTAAGTATAATGGGGTGATGAATAGCCATTCATCTACCTTTAATATTCCATTTTGGCTTTAAATCCCTAGTAAAATACCTGTAAATACAATTAATTTTCATGAATTAACAACTAACATTCATCTATAATTATTGCGTAAATATATGTATTTAAAACCAAAATTAAAGAAAAAGGAAATAAAAAAAATAAAAAATGTATTAAAGATATTGACTGACCCTGAACCCCGAGACCAAGTCAAATAGTGACTAGGTTGATCAAGAATAAAGTAGGGGGAGATAAGGGCCAAAATACGGCACAAAATAACATAGAAAATCCTAATTCTATATATTGTAAATAGATCAATATTGCACTTTTTTACTTACACTCACACATGCATCAAATAATAAAACTTGTACACAATAATGTATAGAAAAATAAACATAATTGCCAAAATAAATCATGCATAGTGCACATGGTACACACAAATGAAAAAGCAGTAAACAAAAGTTCATTGATCCATATCTACTCCACATGAACTCAAATGAAACAAACTCAACTCCATTGTATTTCAAATTAAATTATCGATCAAATGAAGGTGGTTTCATTGAAAATGGAGCGAAGATACAAAGCCGGCTTTTTAGGTACTATTGTATTGGGGAATTTATACACATAACTTATTATTTTATTCTTTATATTTTAACTCTCTTTATATTTTTAATTTAATTTTATGTATTATATAAAGCATTTAAAAATATATTTACAAGTTAAAAAGCAAATAAAATATCAAAATAAATAGTAAAGTTAAATGCATAGGTATATTATACCTATAATGTAAATAGATGTAATTAATTCTATAACTAAATAAAATTATAAAAATGCCCTAATTTTTTGTAAATATGTATTTAATAATAATGTAAATATATAAATTATATAAATATGATATTATGTATATAAAATATATATAAAAATATAATACATAAAATACAGGTATTATGTATATGTAAATATGAACACCAAATAAATAAGGTTGTAAAAATAAATAAAAATCACCATAAGATAGTTTTTAGAATTAAAAATATTTTTATGTTTTAAGTTTTTCTAATAAAATCAATTAGTATTTTTTACTTAATTTATATGTATTTCAATTCTTGTTTTATCCAGATATGGTCCTATGTTGATCAATTAGGGTGCAGGGAATGTTGACCCGCCCAGTCAACACCCCCTGCACAACCTAGTGACTGACCCGTACCCCTCCTCGTGCATATCACATCTCTTATCCATTTTTTCACTCCTTCTCTTCAATTTTTTTCACTTCGATCCCTTCACCACTTCTGATCCCACTACCTCCCTCTATCTCACCATGCCCATAGGCTTCACCAACTCCCTTCAACTCGCACAAAATCCCCTTCTAAAGTCACTCCATCGCCATGTTTATAACATCCACCCCCACCTTCTTTTGAATTTTTGATCCCTCTTTGGCCATTGTAACCACGAAGAACCACATCAGGAGAGAGCCCTTGGTGACAGGAAGGTTCCCTAAGGTTCTAGGATGAGAATAAGGCATCTGAAGCTCGATCCACTATCACAAGAGCTTGTCTCCGGCGAAGGGTTTGCTTCCAGGTAAAACCCTGTTGAGGTATAGTTTAGGTTTTTAGTTTGCATTTTGATTCCTTAGCATAGACATGTTTTAATTTTAGTCATTTCCATTTCATTTAGCATAAAATTCTAAGATCGAAGTTCGTTGGAGCTTCAGCTCTGTCCATTGTTTTCATCGTGCTTTAAACCATATTCCGATCACTTGAGCACCCCCATCTCAGTCCCCATCACTTCTCCATCAATCCCCTACATCCAGACCAACATGATCTTGCCCATATGAATGAATTGAGTCTCCCCCTCCGTCTCTCACCTGAGACATACCATCCACCTCATTTTCTCTATTGTTTAGCTTCAGATTGGGTCGAGGATATACCCCATTGAACCCTCTTCAATTTTGTTTAGGTTAGAGCTCTTGAGAACTCACTTGGAGGCTGAATCAATCGAAGAACTGAACCCCCAAGTGTTCGAAGAAGAAACACCCTCCAGGACTCCTCTGACGAGGCTTGGAGCTTCTTGAACCCACCTACAGATGCGGAGAGTCCTCAGGAAGGATTTGAGCCACTCAGGAGCATGCCAAGTCATCGGAGCAGGGAGGAATCGAGGATAGAAGCAGAACAAGGAAGGTGTTCTTCCCCGTTCTTGTTGAGGTCTCCGAAACCATAGGATAGAAGGTCGGATCCAAATCTAATCTGAGCCCTTGAATCAAGTTGAAGCATTGTGTGTCCCTGACCGCCCGATTTTAAGCGACAACACGTGGAGCGCCTTCAGCCGTCGATCAGAAGCCACACGCGCCGCACGAGCCACCCCTGGGTTATTGCAACCGACCCCTATGCCTTTTGTAATTCCATTTTAGTATTGTAAATATTAAATGCAGTGTAATATATTTAGGTTTTATTGCAAGTAGACCCTTAAAGTTTTGTATAATTGTTATTAGATCCCTATCAGCTCACATGTAGTGTCACGTGAGGTTTTGTATTTTGCACATTTAACATTAAACTTATTCTGAAATGACATTTTAGTTTATTAATATTACAAATTGGTTCATGCTTGTTGTATTTTTATTTCTTGTATTTTTCCTATATCGAATATTTATTTTGTTCCAAAAATCATGGGAAAATTAGATAGATGCTTGGAACCTGTATGTTCACGCATAAATTGTATTTGACATTTTAACCTATTTTCATATTTTAAAAATAAAAAAACATACATATATTCCATGTTTAGCATGTAAAAATCCCAAAAAAATAAAATATAACTACAAATACTCCAAAAAATATGTATTATCTATAGTACGATATATTCTACAACATATCCAAATTTCACTAAAATACAAAATATAAATATAAAAATCACAAAACCCTAAAATATTTTATAAAATTAGTAAAAATTATATAAAAATCCAAAAATATATATTCATGTTTGTAGAACTTCTTTCTTATATATTATATACTAAAAACACATTTGGATTAATTTTAGATTTATAAATATTTAGTAAAACCTAAACAAATTCGGATATTTAATATGTTCACTATTTTGATATATTTTCAACTTTAAATATCTAGAAAAAATAGAAAAATTAAATAAATATTATCAAAAATAGAGAAAATATAAAAAAAACACAAACATTTTATTTTCCATATTTTGAATACATTTTGACATATATAAAAAATATAAAAAGTTATATTACATATATATATATTATATATCTTTTATATAGAACATAATATCTATTATTATTACTTATAATTAATTATCTTATTTTAAAAATAAAATATGAATTATGATTTTGCATAATTAAAAACAAATTTTAAAATTTATAAATATAAAACACTAAGAAATCCATTAAAAATAAATACAATTAAAAACCCACATAAAAACATGGAAAACAAGATAAAAATATTTATTATTAATTAGCAATAATTAACAATAATTCTCTACACACCCTTACATCCTAGTGTTCGACGAGCTGACCACTTACGCCTATACATTTTTAGCATAATTATAATAAATTTTAACTCGTGCATTTGTAGCTTAATATAATTATGGATTGGTTATTGTTTCCCAATTGTTTGATCGCGCAGCGATTCCTCCTCTACCTTGTTAGGCAGGAGACCGATTATTTTATGTCAACAGTTAGCTCTTATAATCATATATGCAAATATTTGCAACCCTCGATCATTATCTATGATCACTCATATACGTATCCAATACATATTGATTGAGTCCAAGTTCCCATAATTCAATACATTTTTAATTATTAGGTTAAATCTAGATGTGCAATCAACCCCACCACAGAAGATCGTGAATAATAAGGGAGCATTGCTTGATCTCCTCTCACAACCACCATAGAAAAATCACTATGAAGAAGAGCAAGTAGAACACTCTCTCTCTCTCTCTCTTTGTGTGTGTGTGTATTGCGTCACTCTCTCCGTATTCCCTTGGTCTCTCCCTTATCTTC
Organism: Ottelia alismoides; assembly: GCA_037367405.1. Taxonomy (NCBI): domain Eukaryota; kingdom Viridiplantae; phylum Streptophyta; class Magnoliopsida; order Alismatales; family Hydrocharitaceae; genus Ottelia; species Ottelia alismoides. Next base: position 500,157 of record JAZKJV010009746.1, on the reverse strand, counting down.
TCTCCCTCACTCCTTTATTTTTGTTGTCTCTCTTGTGGGTGTGAGGTGGAGGCAATGCACCCACCCCTTTTATATATAATCTAAGTACAAGTCTATAGTTCTATTCCCATAAGGACTATATATAGGATACAACTCAAGCGTTATTAAGATTAGAAGTTCAATCCCTTTAAGATTTCTAATCCTAATGTGACTCCTATTCTTAACAATCTCCCTCTTGAGGTGAATTTCATCGTAATCTCCACGTCATCTTGAGTATGTACTCAATTATCCATGACTTATACAAGTTTCCTTGGAGAAATTCATCACCTTTATATGTTGCATCTATCGTTGGATCTCCTCAATGTAACCCCTCTCTTGCACATTTCCACAACTCAATGTTATACCTCCATATCTGGCACCACATATTTCTCTTGAATAGAGATTATGTGATTGTCCTCTGATAAAGCAAGATGCGCTCATTTCTCCTTGTTGTGCACTTCTGCAGCAGAGATGCCGAAAACTTGTTGTTCTCTTCTCGAATTGCTTGTCCTGGATATAATTGCAGCTCCATCACCTATCACAATCCTTCCCTTGAGCATGTACCCATCTCCATCCATGTTAGCAATCTCCTGCTAGACCATGTTTACAGAAACCTTTGACGTCTCTCATTAACTTCTTCAAACAACCATGTCGCATGACTTTCGAGGAATATGCATTTGTTACGTTTCTTCCTCCTTGACTATGTCAAAGATGGATATGCCTTATCGTGTTTTGTCCTCCTGACAACGTCTAACCTCTCTCGAAAACCACTTGTTGGGGAACAAACTGGTATTATCTCAGCTTTGATATCAGTAGTTGGGGTATAAACCTAGATGTGTAATCAACCGCCACCACTGAAGCACGTGAAGAATAAATAAGTGATGTGATGAAGATTTATCACCTCTCACAACCATCGAAGAAAAAAAACACTACGAAGAAGATCAAGTACAACTCTCTCAATTCCCCGCTCTCTCTCCTTTCTCTTTTCTCCCTCTCTTTTTTTCTTGTCTCTCTCGTGGTTGTGGTTTGGAGGTAATGTCTCCATTCCTATGTATATAGCTCAAGTACAAACTCATAGTCCTATTCTTTTAAGGACTCTATATAGAAAAAATCCCAATTGTTATTAGAATTATGAGCCCAATCTCTTTAGAATTTCTAATCCTAATGTAACTCATACTCTTAACATTTACCACATTTACCTTGATCTTAAACTTGTTTCTATTGAAGGCTCTACAATTAATGAGCTTAAAACATGTTGGTTGATGCTAAATGAAATTACACAAACTAAATTCATAATCATGAAGATGCATCAATAATTATGCAGAATTTTTTTTGAGTAGGCAAATGAATTATATATAAATAAGATAACAGGAGCGCTATACCCATTGTGACAACGTTAAACTAGGGTTATACCCCAACCAAACCAACAGACTTGGGTGGTTACAGAAAAAAACACCACCCATAAAGGAACAAAAACAACATCTAGTAGTAGGAAGAAAACCGATACATTACTTCAAAAAGAACTAGAGAAGAGGGTGTTGCTGAAGACCTAACGTGCAAACATATCTTGACCTAAGGTTCATTGAATCGACTTTGAAGATAAACATTGGCCCCTAAAAAGAGAATCCCCATCCAAGACCGTTGTTTCCCTCTCGGTCTGAGGTTCATTAAACCCGTCTTTGATGATGGTCTTGCAAACAATCATAGTAGAAATTCGAGTCAGTAATAAACTCGAGAGTATATCTGAAGATCTCAAAACGAAAAAGAGATCGTTCGTCCCAGTGTCTTCGGCATCTTTCGAGCCAGAATTGCCAAATAGCAGAGGGCAAGCGACGACCATATAGAAAATTGAAGTTCAGAGGGGTTAGCCTAACCACCCACCATGTAAGAGATCAGGCAAGTCCAACACCACATTTCTGCACACCAGATTCAATAGGCCATCTAAGTATGCACAATCAATCACAAATGGTCAATCAACTCTCATTGTTAGACATAGAGAGCAAATTGAAGCAAGGTTCGCACCTCTAACCTTGATGACCTCTTGAGTTATATTTTTTTTCTAAAGAATAGTCAAGCAAAGAATTCACACGAGGTGGAGTCATGGCATTCCAGTAGATTTTATAAGTAGTATCAACAACACCACCAATCATAATGTGCTAATAGACATTTTTAAAAAAATCCCAGAAGTTAAGGGTGAAAGGATCATGCTAAAGAATAATCTCCTGGTAATCCAGGAAAAAAAGAGAAACCCACTATAGTTTTGGCCTTCTATAATTTGATCATTAGCACCTTCGCACGAGATTGGATTCATGAGGGCTTTTCTTTCAAAAAAAAAGGTGCCTAATCAACAATTCCTCCGCATGCCCAAATTTTGAGTGTCAAGTCAAAGCTTCGAGAAACGAGAAATATTCAATGAAAACTCTTGCTTATTTTCTAATCAACCTTTGGAATTCTTGTGGTAAGCACATGCCTATACCTAGAGCGAACGTGTTCTCTTTCCCGTAAACTTATGAATAGAAAGGCTAACACGTATTGCAAATCACAATTTGTCCTCATACCCATTAGGTACTCAACCTACATGACCTTGCTTGCAGGTCGAAGCTTATTCAATTACATAGTTCATGCCATCTTAATATAAAAGCCCCTCTTATTAAATAGGGTAATTTACAATTTGGGTCCCCATCTATCGGTCTAATCCCATAATGGGTCTCCATCTTTAAATCGTAATAATTAGGATCCAAGGTCTATTTAGAAAACGACAACCCAAAGAACCGTCAGGAATTGGTGAGCTCGTGACGAAAATACCCCTTGAGAAAATTGCAGATCCCATCCCCTTTTGTGTTTGTTCACCCCACACTCGGTCCCCATTTCCCTTTCCCTCTCTCGCACCCTCCCGCTACCCTAACCCCACCTACTTCCTCCATCAATTGTCATCCCATCCGGTGCCCAGGTGGTCAGCACAACATCCGCAACACCTCTTTCCACGCAACCTTCCTCTCCGGCACCTAGGTGGTCGGCACATCACCCTATCCTCCATCTGCAACCCCTCCTGCCACGCAGTCTTCCCCTTCACACAACAGCGCCTCCCCTCACCCTCCAATGGCCCCTGCAAGGTCGTGGGGCTCCATACGTAGCAACATACGCAGAACTTAGCACCCGCCTCTCTTTAAATGCAGCAGCACGTCCCATGTCAGTTCCCCTCCCACCCAACTTTCCTCAATATTTAATGTCGAATCCCCTCCCCAAATTTCTATAGAATTTGTTAACCACTGTGATTATTTGTGTCCTTAAAGTTTGAATAATGAAAAGTAAAATCATTGTGATATTTTGTCGCTCACGAATTTTTATCTTGAGCCACCGTGATCTTAGATAGGAATGAAGCATCTAATAAAGCAAAATTATGGATTTTGTTTTAATCGGTAGCTTGTAACTGCTGCAATTTTAATAATAATTAGTACTAATTGCATTCTGATTATTTTAAAATCATACTCTAATGTTCACAAGAACATAATATCTTGTATTAGTATGCTATGATACAATCTTTGCAGGAATGGATAATTCGGACTATTTCACTATAGAAAGTAGGAAATCCGATAACTTTTGATTCCAATATGGAATACAACATTGGCATAGTCGATGTCGTGGAAAATATTGATTTGAATATTCTGTCATTGATTGAGATGCATACTTTCCTATCAGAAATTGGCATTGATCCCACAAAAAGAAGATCCCCGATCATATTGCTTGATTCGGATTAGATTTTGTTAGACACATTTGCACAACATAATCAACAAGAGGCAGTTGTAGTTCTTGTTGACACGCTTGAAGGACCAACAGACGAGGCCGTACAATGTACATAAGTGAATGATGATGCTGATGAAGAACTATGTTTGGAAATGTTGAACAATAGTGACAATGAACATAGGGATGACAATGAAGTAGAAGATGCCAGTAGACGAGGTCGTCACAGTCAAGCACTATCACGCGCTAGTCTGTAAGTTTCTTGAACTACTTTGCCAAATTAAATGACGATATTTACATGAAGTTCCTATTATGCTTAAGTACCTAAGGTAGATGAACGCACATATCTGCCTGAATCCGTGATTTATTGTCAGATAATTGCAATTGTATCTTATCCTTGATAGATGACGGAACAAAATTTCCTAGTTCTTCTCATTGGCATGTACTTATATTTTGATCTTGATTTGTCTAAAGATCTTTGCCACTTGTGAATTAGAACTAATTCCAGGATTTAGAAGACATTCCATATATTGTATGTAGTTTGTTAAACAACCATTTATTTCAGGTGCAAGAACACTTCATAAGCTATCCAAACTTTTTGCGTTTTGAGAGAGTTGTAGACTCAAGAATGGAAGATGTATTTGGCTTTTTGATGACCACATTCTTCTGTAAGTATGGCTTGCAATCCCTTTAACAAGTCATCCCCTATATTTTATGGATTTTGTTAAACCATTATTTCTTTCATATATAGGAACTTGCAAGGTTGGCTACGCATCTTCAAACGTAGCTACAATTTTGATCGCATTCAGATGGCACATTGTGGGCATGAAATTGCAAGGACCTCTAATATTGTCTAGTTATGTACTTGTGAGTGACAATGTTGGCCTTTTTCATAATATTGGCTTATTGAGTGACAACATGGAAATTGTATTACATTTTTTGTTGGCGAATACATTTTAATGGCTGGATGTTTTTCATGAGTGAAAAGATGGAATTTTTGAATGTCTTAACCACCTTTGCCATTATTGAGTTGCATTGTTAACACATGATGTCAATGAGATGATTATTACATGACTTTTTATCTACAATAGTTGTACAGCTTGCAATACGATTGCGCGAAATTCATACAAAGGATCAAAGAAGATGCGCTAAGAATCTTACATAATTAATGCTCTAGAAAGCTCAAACATAGTTGTTGGAGAACCCAAAAGTAAACAGGGACATTCATACAAGATGTTCACCTAATATTCAAGATGTTCACATAAAATATTTATGTGTAATCTAAGATTTTCACCTCATCCTTTCATAGATAATACAATGGTGATATTATATTAGACAACATATGACAAACAAAAAACAAAAAATTATCACTGAGAATGTCCATCCTTTGTAGATACAAAATCGTTCATGACTTTCGTCTGCAATCACCAATGACTTCATTTTCGATCGAATAATGTTATTCTCCTGCAAGAGTTCTAAAATTACCTCCTTCCCTCTAGTCCATAAAGGTCGATCAACCCAGCTAAAAAAATTGCATCCATTACGTAAATACTTAGAACATCCATAGAATCGTCTCCAGGATTTTCATCTATCCACGAAGTTCTTATTGGAGCTCTGATACCACAATTGCAATAAATAATAGGTTGGAATTCTTTCTTTTTGTTCAAATACATAGCAGATTGGTGCCTTGTTGACGAGGAGGAAGACGTGGTGTGCTACACATAAATTCAAATGAAGGTAAACATAAGCATCCAAACACAATCCAAATTCCTCTATTACATGAATAATTTCTTAACAAGCTTTTAAGATACTGATTACAAGCTTACAAGCTACTGTATTTAGCTTCAAATGAAGGAAGACATGATTTCCCCTTGCTTTATAATCCAAATTTGCTTTTCAATCCTTACACAATTGATTGCAAAGATTACCTTAGTGTAATCCATTCACAATCCATTTTTTTCATTTTCTGATTTTCATTGCTTAAAATTCCAGGACACAAAATATCAATGGTTCAACATGTGATAGAGAAGGGGATGGCGTGGTGCGAGTAGGGGAGCCGACCTGGGGATGCTTGAAGGGGCTGTTGCGTTCAAGAAAAGGCGGGTTCGATGTTCTGCATGTGTTGCTACGTGTTTAGAGCCCTGTGGCCTCGCTCTGGTTGCTTCGTCAGAGGATGGTAGGGAGGAGGCGGTGTTGTGCGAAGGAGAGGCAGTGTTGCGTGAAGGGGAAGACTGCGTGGGAGTAAGAGCTACGGATGGAGAATGGGGTGTTGCACCGAGCACCTAGGTGCCGGAGAGGAAGGTTGCATGGGAGGAGGTGTTGTGGAGGTTGCGCAAACCACCTGGATGCCGGATGGGATGACACTCAACGGAGGAAATAGATGGAGGCAGGATCTGCACGGGAAGGTGCGAGAGGAAAGGGAAAGTGCGGTCGGGTGTGGAGTGAACAAGCACAAAAGGCGATGGGATCTGCAATTTTCTCGAGGGGTATTTTTGTCACGAGCTCCACAATTCCTGACGGTAATTTGGGTTGTTTTCTAAACGAACATGGGACCGTAATTATTACGATTTAAAGATGGGGGCATATTATGAGATTGGACCCATAGATGAGGATCCAAATTGTAAATTACCTTATTAAATATTATGGTCGAGAAATGCTGAAGAATGAGGCTTGAAACTCATAATTGGAGGAGTCTCAGATTTTGGGAAATTGGACCTTGAAAATAGAGGATGATGTGTACTTTTTCAAACTGGGTATGAAATGGGAAGACATATGTCAGGGATCCACTCCTAGAAAAAGAAAAAGGCAGCGTCTGATTGTCCTCAGTCTAGATGTGGGATTAAACACGGAGGGAAAGGTGACCTTCTCGCCCCCGTACCGTAAGTGGAGGACTCGGATAGCCGGGGCTCCAGATAGTACTGGAGCCGGGGAAGATGCCTATGATTTATCAGGCTAGGGTCGATTTCGGTCAGCAAAACCGAGTGAAAGGAGATTATCATAGATAGACTGAAACCCTATTTTCTGGTTGTGATGACATCGAGTTAGTGGTGTGCGCTCGGCAGTCAAGGGTAGTACCGAACAAACTCTTGATGCATGTTTGAATATGTTGTTTTGGGTATATGGATACCATCGCTTTCAAACAAGCCTTTAGTAAAGACAAGGAGGCTCCAAACAATCATGCGGACAAATATGTTGTACACCACAATTGGGGTCTACATCGATTTGCAATATCTTTTTAGACATGCATGTGTATAACGTTGCACCAATCTTGTACTACTCACGAGATTACGTCAAACCCCCAGACAATAATGCATGAAATACAATTAATTTGAGGTAAATGCGCACGAAACGTCTTTATAGATAGGACCAACTATTCAAATCTCCCTTTCACAAAAATCTGATCCGAATCAAATAAATCCATTTAGTACAAGATTTTTGTCAGCTCTTAGTTTAAGGCATGCCCAACAAACAGCTCGCCTCGAAACAAACATTGTTGTTGTCATTAAATACAAAAGATTAACAGCTACTCGGTGGGAATCATACGTTTCCGATTTCGACCAGGGTCATGATAAAAGCACGCCAGATACTGGAATGAACAGGAGCAACCAAAGTGAAGTACAATACATACAATTAAAACATATACGTGGTGTCATGTTGCTACTTGTTCTCCATGAACTTGATATATATGTTACACTCTTCGCCAATCTTCTGGTGGGTTAATCATTGATTTGCTCCACACTCCCTAAAGCAATAATCACACAAGATTTTGCAGATTACCATACTTACAGGCAGGCCCCAGATCACGGGGTGCGACATGTTCTCTTTAATAAGCATAGCAGAGAAGGAGCTGGTCTCGCTACATTGAACTTAGTAGCTGCATTCTATTGGTGTGACGATTATGGGGCATCCGGTCTTGAGCCGAGGGAAGAGTGCTCCCTTCATTACACTTGGATTTGAGTCTGTGACTCTCCACCTATCCAAATATTCACTTTGGATGATTAGCAACTAATTGCTTAAACAAGAAGTTTAAAAATGTTTTTTTCGGTAGCCCTTGCATTAAACACACATAGGAATGCTAATGGAACCCACATGATGGCAACTTGGGTTTTGCAGTTTCGATTTTTATGTCGAAGTCAGGGAGGAGATAAGTCGAGCTTCAACCTTGTTGGTTAAACATGTTTGTTATGAACTTGTTCCAGTGCTCACGGGCGTGTGTTAGATTACCTATCTTTACTGTAATAGTTTAGGAATGCAGGTCACCTTAAGGCTTAAGTTAACTACTTCCGGTAAAATTATGAAAAAAATACGAAATTATATATTCCCATATATATATATGGAAAAATGGGGCTGCCCCCACTCCATTTTTCGCAATTTTTTTTATTTTTTTGGAAAAATATCAACATGTATATTCATCCCTATATCCCTACTATATGTCATTCGAATTTCGTCAGAAACATAGAGACCTACGGCCTCCATCCACATGTCATTTTTTTAACGGTCGCAGGATTTTTTAAATCGACCCTATCTAGATGGAGGCCGTAGGAGTCTCTGTTTCTGACGAAATTCGAATGGCATATAGGAGGGATATAGAGGTGAATATACATGGCGATATATTTCAAAAAAAATAAAATATTTGCCCAAAAATGAGGCGGGACAGCCATGTTAGCTGCCCCCCGGGGCAGCCCCATCAACCCCATATATATATATATATATATATATATATATATATATATATATATATATATATATATATAGAGAGAGAGAGAGAGAGAGAGAGAGAGAGAGAGGAAAATGGGGCTGCCCCCTAGGGGGAGCTAACTTAACTCCCCCGCCCTATTTTCTTCAATTTTTTATTTTTTTTTGAAATTTTTTTCCGTGAATATTCATCACTATATCCCTATATTATGTCATAAAAATTTCGTGTGAAACAGAGACTCCTACGGCCTCCATCTAGACAGTCATTTTTTTAACGGTAACAGGATTTTTTAAATCGGCTCCGTTTAGATGAAGGTCGTAGGAGTCTCTGTTTTGTATGAAATTTGAATAGAATAATATAGGGATTTAATAATGAATTTACACGGTTTTAGATTTCAAAAAAAAATAATAAAAATTTGTGAAAAAGGGGCGGGGGGAGCTAAGTTAGCTCCCCCTAGGGGGCATACACATTTTACCCATATATATATATATATATATATATATATATATCAGATTTTCTTCCAATAGGACACAGTCCTTCCTGAGTTCAAGAAGGCCAATAATTTTTTTGTAGAAAAACACGATATCTTTAGTAGAATATGTATACAGTTTGTATTATAAGGTGCAGTTGTAATGTTTGTATTATAATGTGTAGTTTTGTATGCGGTTTTGTATTTATAACGTACAGCTATACACACACATATATGAAAAAATGTTCACTAAATCAATTGAGTTGCTACTAAGTATTTGCTTCCGATTATTGGCTACCAACACATTCTAATTAGTGATTTAAGCAAGAATGCTTATATAAAATGGTCATAAACCATGTCCTTGTTAAATTAATGTAAACCTACTCTATAGGAATTAACCTTATACTACTAATAATAAATTTCAATTTGAGAATATAATGACTTGGGAATTTGTCGATTGCCTGCAAGTAAACTAAATATGTACTGCAGTGAATTCGATTCTTGAAGAACAGATTAAAAAGGAAAAGCTGTGGGACGAACCTGTAACTGGTGACTAACCGGTGGAGGAAGACCATCATCATTGCCTTAGCGAGGTTTATACCCAAGCAAGTTCTTACGCCTGTTCCGAACGCCAGGAAGCAGTATGGCTTTGGGTCTTCCTGTTCATTGTAAAGGATAAACCATCGAATGATCAATAGCAATTAGCTATAAGAATGTCGCAAAAGTGAATCTGTTTATGCTACGGAATACGATTTTGTCTACTCACTTCACAGGAATTCTTCAAATTATTTATTCCTTTATGAGGATACTCATTACTTTCATCAGATGGCATGCATATGCATATGTGACTTCCCCTGTGCTTGAATTCACATATTGGATGAAGAAGATGCCAAATACAAGTGGAAAGCCAACCATTTAAGCAAAGTCAATGTATTTATAAAAGAAAATGTTTATAAAATAAAAGGCCGTGGACTGCAAAGTGGAAACTATGATTCACAATGAGAGATGATCAGTTTAGGCCGTACTTGCAATGTTCAAGTAAATAATTTGAGTCTTTTCTGAAGTATAAATCTGCTAGACTTTTTCGGAAATTGCAAGTCTTTTACTAGTGTTCACCTCCACTTACATTAAATCTTGATGGGAGATATTTTGCTGGATCCGGGTATATTGTTTCATCGTTGTGTATGCATCTGACATCAACACTCACCACCCATCCCTTCTTTACCTGGAACCCTGAAAATTTCTTCACCGCTTTAGTTTGCAGCAAAGGCATCTATCAAGCAAAGCCTTTTAAAATGGTAAATTCGAATTCTTCCTCTCATTAGGCGACATCATATCCATTTTTCATTAAGCAAAGCCTTTTGAAATGATGTTATTGGATTCTAAAGACGTGATCCTTGATGGGTATTGCCATAACAAATGTAGACAATTCACAACAAAAGTATGACTTTCAACTTTCTATTTGATTTACACATACACGTCTAGATCAACAAGGTAATTATGATATTCTCACAATATCAAAGCTACTAATAAAAGACATTGATCAAGTATTTAAGATGACAATAAAGGCAACATGCTGAAAATTATAAGAGGGTATATGAATGAAAAGAAAGTGCAATAATATGAACGAGAATGACATGTATAAGAAGGGTACAATATAGAACTGCATTTAAAACCATGCATGCCATGCACTTTTAATGAATAAAAGTTTCCATATTTGTCCATAGAAACAATAAAACGAATCTACCAAAAGTATACAAGAGAAGGAAACACATGTAGAATATACTAACCAGATTGAAGGGCAGCCATTAAACAAAAAAGGGTCGGATCTTCCAAAGGAGAAGCCAAACCTCCAATCTTTAATCTTCCTAACCTCTCTGTCTCTCTCTGGCGAAAAAGCTCAATTCTTAAAAGAGGGATATCCGTAACTTCCCTTTTTGAGATGGGGATTCAAAAAGAGATGTGTGTTGGGTAGTTTCCTTTGAAGACCATGACCTATTCTCAAACTACCTTGATAATTTTCAGTTCTACCCATCATAGATCTGAAATTATCCCTTAGGTCTCTACATATTGAAATCCCATGCAACAAAAAAATACACTTATACCAAAAAAGAATTCCTGAACTTTATTTGACCACTTCTTTATAATTGGTCATAATTAAAGTTGACAGTATTATCGATTATATATATACATATATATACATATAAGTCCATCGTTGGAATTAAATTCCAACAATTTCCTACTTAGACTATATGTCTAGATATTATAATCTCATAATATCCGAATGAGCTCAACCTTTCTATCACCACTTTTAAGTGTATCCATAAATCTTGTCTACCAGTTGTATCAAGCATAGGATCAAAATGGCTACGTTACAATCATAGTAACTTAACATTTAATGGTCACATGTGTTAATACAACTTAATAACAAGGAAAATGGCATGGGTATGTAGCATGGAAATTATATGCAATATGATCTTAACATATCAATTTCAAACTGGTCCACTGAATGAAATCATACTTGATGAGTAACACAGTGAACATAAAAAAAATGTTCATTCAAAACAATGACCATATGTCCAAACTGAATTACCAAAATACCAAATAGAACCGTTTACAAGCATTCTCGAAAATTACAAACTCCCACTAAAACTGAATATCTTTAACTGAAACGACACCCATATTCATGGTATGATCATGAAATACTTTAGGTGGCAATCCTTTAGTAAGCGGATCCGCAATCATGGAGTTTGTACCGATATGCTCAATAGATAATTGTCCACTTTGTACTTTTTCTTTAACAACCAGGAATTTGATGTCTATATGCTTAGACTTTGTCGAACTCCTATTATTATTGGAATATAAGACCGTTGATTTATTGTCACAAAATAACTTTAATGGTCTTTCAATTTCATCAGCTATACGCAGCCGAGTGACAAAATTACACAGCCAAATCCCGTGATTGGATGCCTCGTAACATGCTATTAATTCTGCTGCCATAGTGGAAGAGGCTATAAGAGACTGCTTAGCACTCTTCCAAGAAATAGCACCTCCAGCAAGTAGATAGATGTAGCCTGATGTAGACTTCATACTATCTTGACATCCACCAAAATCGGAGTCGCTATAACCAATGATCTCAAGTTGGTCCGACCTCCTATATGTGAGCATATATTCTTTTGTTCTTTGTAGATATCTCAAGACCTTTTTAGCTGCTTTCCAATGATCATGTCCTGGATTGCTCAAATATCTGCCTAACATCCCTGTAATATATGCCGAGTCTAGACGAGTACAAACTTGCGCATACATTAGACTTCCAATTGCTGATGCATAAGGAACTCTTTGCATCTCCCTTTTCTCAAAATCATTCTTAGGACACTGATTTAAACTGAACCTGTATCCCTTAGCCACAGGGGTATCAACTGGTCTACAATCTTGCATGCCATATCTTTTGAGAACCTTTTCAATATCACTCTTTTGAGATAAACCAAGGATATGCTGAGAACGATCCCGATATATCTCAATACCCAAAACAAAAGAAGCATCATCATGATCTTTCATATCAAAACTCTTTGAAAGAAATTTCTTGGTATCCTGTAAAAGGTTCATGTCATTGCTAGCAAGCAAGATGTCATCAGCATATAATACCAAGAAAATATGTTTACTCCCACAAAATTTATGGTATATGCATTCATCAGCCAAATTCATCTCAAAATCAAAAGAGATTATCACATGATGAAATTTGAAATACCATTGTCTTGAAGCATGTTTGAGTCCATAGATGGATTTCTTGAGTTTGCAAAACATATTCTTTGGGTCTCCCGACACAGTTTTCTGCTTGCATCATATATATTGTTTCATCAATGTCACCATTGAGAAATGTTGTCTTTACATCCATCTGATGTAATTCTAGATTAAAGAATGCAACTAATGCCATTATAATCCTGAAAGAGTCTTTCGAAGAAACTGGAGAGAAATTCTCTTTATAATCAATGCCTTCTTTTTGTGTAAATCCTTTTGCAACAAGGCGGGTTTTGTATCTTTCCACATCACCTTTTGAATCCCTCTTGATTTTAAATATCCATTTGCAACCAATGGGTTTCATACCTTTAGGTAATGGGACAAGTTCCCACACGTTGTTATCCTTCATGGATTTAATTTCCTCATTCATGGCATTTATCCACTTTAAAGAGTCAACACTTTGCATGGCTTGATGGAAGGTGATTGGATCATCTTCCATCACAAAGATTGGAGAAGGATCTCTTGATTGTCGGCGTGGCAATATGCTTCTTTTCTATATTCAAATATGCACCTCTGACTTCGCACCCTAATCCCAAGATGGAATCGAATTTCTCTCAGGATCACACTAGACCTGGCAACAACTCTTTATTTCTTGCTCCGAGCTATATATATGGACAAGATTCCCCACCAGTGTGGGTTTCGGGCTTTCTAGCCAAATATGCCTTTTGTTGAAGGTCGTTCGAGCGGCATGGGTCCAATGTCTACATCTTGTTTTTGGAGAAATACAATATACTCGCATGATATTGCACTTCTTCTATCTCTAGTAGATCTTCTTAATGGCAAAGATTCATGAGGTGTTGTTGTTTGTTCCTCTATAATTTCATTTTGGGTCGATTCAGTAACAATGTCTTGAATATTTGTGTCATCAGAAATGATAGAAATTTGATCCCTATCAATTCTAACTACACCTAAGGGAATGTCAACGTATTCCTCTTCAAAGACAAAGTCTTTAACTTTATTCCCCCTCGCAAACTCAACATCCTCAAAAAATCAAGCATTACCAGACTCAAAAATAGACTTAATTGTGGGATCATAAAATTTGTACCCCCTTGATCTTTCAGAGTATCCGATAAATTAACAATTAATTGTTCTTGCATCCAGTTTCTTTTCAATTGGCTTATAAGGCCTTGCCTCAGCTGGACATCCCCAAACATGAAAATGATTTAGACTGGGCTTCCTGCCCGTCCAAAGTTCATATGGGGTTTTATTTATTGCCTTAGTTGGAACTCTATTTAGGATATATGCTGCAGTCTTGAGTGTTTCTCCCCAAAGAGATTCTGGCAAGGTAGAATGACAAATCATGCTCCTCACCATATCCGTAAGTGTTCTATTTCGTCTTTCAGCTACACCATTCATGGTCGGTGACCCTGACATGGTATACTGTGGGACGATACTGCATTCTTCAAGGTATCTCGCAAAAGGTCCTGGATGTTGTTCACCTGAACCGTCATATCTGTCATAGTATTCACCACCACGGTCAGATCTAACGCTTTTAGTCGTTTTACCGAGTTGATTATCAACTTCGGCCTTAAATTTTTTGAACACATCCAAGGATTGAGATTTTTCATGAATGAGATATATGTAGCCATATTTAGAAAAATCGTTTATGAACGTTATAAAATATTGTTGTCCATTCCAGACAACCGTAGGGAATGGACCACAAATATCTGTATGTATAAGTTCTAAGACGTCTAATGACCTATTGGCTTCAAATCTCCTTTTATTGGTTTGTTTTCCTTTTATACAGTTCACACATACATCAAAATCTGTGAAATCTAAGGAACTTAGAATTTCAGTTAACACAAGCCTTTCTATCCTTGACCTGGATATGTGCATAATCGTTTGTACCATAATGATGTTGAATCTGTATCTGTAAATTTTCTTTTCATACCTTGTGTTGTAGAAAGCAATGATTCACTATAAGAGGCAACAGTATTCAAGCAATAAAGACGATCAAATTCAGATAAGAAACCAAAACCAATGAGGATAGAATTTGATATAGACTAAGTTTTCCATCACCAAAAGAAATAGAATAACCAGCTTTGTCCAAAAGATAAACTGAAATTAAATTTTGATGAAAAAAAAGGAGCAACAAAAGTTCCATCTAAATCAAGGTAAAAGCCACTCTTCAGCAGTAATCTGAATTTTCCTATTGCTTCGACATCTACTGATTCGCCATCCCCACATAGAGGTACCTTTCAGCTTGACTGGGTTTTTGGTAACTCAGGCAGCCCTGCATGGAGACACTAACATGAGTAGTAGCTCCAGAATCTAGCCACCAAGTGTGTTGTGATACCGAAGTCAAATTAATTTCTGAACAAACTAAACTATGAAGCGTACCTTTCTTAGCACGCCAAGCATGATAATTTGTGCACTGCTTCTTCCTGTGTCCTTCAGCTCCACAAAAGAAACAACCCGTAGCAGATGATTCCTTATTTTGTTGTTTCTTATGAGGTACTGTGACTGCAGCTTCCTTTTCCTGCTTCCTTTTCTTGCCCTTTCCCTTAGAGGTGGAGGCAAGATGAGCACTTTCTGTCTTATCTTGCTTCAGCCTTTCCTCTTCTTGAACACAGTATGAGATGAACTCATTCAGAGACCAAGTCTCTTTCTGACAGTTATAGCTCACCTTAAACTGGTTGAATGAAGGAGGAAGAGATATCAAAACCAAATGCACCAACAAGTCCTCAGAGAGTTCAAGTTTGAGTGCCTTTAACTTAGAAGCAAGATGAGACATCTCCATGATGTACTCCCTGATGTTACCTTTTCCTTTATACCGCATTGAAATCAGACTAGCCAAGAGTGTACCAATTTCAGCCTTTTCATTCTTGGCAAATCATTTTTCAATATCGGCAAGGAATTCTTTAGCAATACTTATTTTCTCAGACATAGTGCCCATGAATGCTTACGTAATGGCTCTTTTCATTATCATCATGCACATGTGATTTGATCTCTCCCACTTTTCTTTATCCCTCTTTTCATCAGAGTTAGTCTTATCTGTAAGTGGTAGAGGAGAGTCAGTCCTTATCGCAAGGTCAAGATCCATGACCCCGAGAACTATCAACAAGTTCTCCTGCCATGACTTAAAATTGGAGCCATTTAACATTGGAATTGAATTGATGGTAGCAGTTATATTGGAAGAATTCGTATCTGAAAAAAATAACATAAATGCTCACATAACTGTAAATAAAAAAAATTGAATATAGGTAAAATCCCATCTCAAGATATCTACCACTCCATATAGTTTAATCTTTGGACAAAAATATAACTTATGAGCGATATCTTGACGTAGTAATAAATATTGATGATAATAACGTACCAAATAGAAATCTACCTTTGGGTGGATTTAATATTTGCACGATAAACAAATAATCATCACATATTTAATAATAAACCATATGCATAATTTTCAATGGATATCAATTTTCCTTTGGGTAAATATCATCCATATAAATTAATAATGCATAGCCGTTTATATTTCATCACACATTAATTTCAACAACATTGGCCACTTTGGTGACATATTCTGTTTAAATAAATGTATTTCGAAATATGTAAAAAACCATCCCTATATTCAAAATCGGTTATTAAATTTTAACAACAAAAAAATGCCTTAATGGGAAACTGTGGGCTCATAACCCATTGTTGGATTCTAAAGACGTAATCCTTGATGGGTATCGCCATAACAAATGTAGATAATTCACAGCAAAAGTATGACTTTCAGTTTTCTATTTGTTTACGCATACACGTCTAGATCAACAAGGTAATTATGAGATTCTCACAATATCAAAGCTATTAATAAAAGACATTGATCAAGTATTTAAGATGACAATAAAGGCAACATGCTGAAAATTATAAGAGAGTATATGAATGAAAAGTAGGTATAATAATATGAACGAGAATGGCATGTATAAGAAGGGTACAATATAGAACCGCATTTAAAACCATGCATGCCATGCACTTTTAATGAATGAAAGTTTCCATGTTTGTCCATAGAAACAATAAAACGAATCTACCAAAAGTATACAAGAGAAGGAAGTGCATGTAGAATATACTAACCAGATTGTTGGGCAGTCATTAAACAATAAAGGGTCGGATCTTCCAAAGGAGAAGCCAAACCTCCAACCTTTAATCTTCCTAACCTCTCTGTCTCTCTCTGGCGAGAAAGCTCAATTCTTAAAAGAGGGATATCCGTAACTTCCCTTTTTGAGATGGGGATTCAAAAAGAGATGTATTGGGTGGTTTCCTTTGGGGACCATGACCCATTCTCAAATTACCTTGATAATTTTCAGTTCTACCCATCATAGATCTGAAATTATCCCTTAGGTCTCTACATATTGAAATCCCATGCAACCAAAAAAATACACTTATACCAAAAAAGAATTCCTGAACTTTATTTGACCACTTCTTTATAATTGGTCATAATTAAAGTTGACAGTATTATCGATTATATATATATATACATATAAGTCCATCGTTGGAATTAAATTCCAACAGTTGCAACATATATTTTTCATAAAGTCATTAGTGTTTATTGATTAGGTATAAAGTTCTAATTTTGCTTTTTAGTTGGATCATATAAACCCAATACCAAAGGAGAGATTTTGCGACCACTTCAATGACCTCGAATTAATATTGTTGATACGATTTGAATACTAACCATATTTTCTACTGAACCCAATTGAAGAACCATCATATGCAACCCCCTCCCCTTATCCCACCAAACCCTTTCAGATTTATAAGAGGTTCCTATCATATTTTGGCATGTAGATCCTTTTGCATCAAGGAACCATTAGTACTGCAAGTAATAAACTCCCAAGGGTTATGGATCTCGGTATCCTCTGTATTTTCTTGTTCTCCGCAAATAGTAAAAATTGATTACCGTTGTCCAAGGATGTAGCCTAGTTATGGGTGAACCTTGTAAATTCGAGTGTTTGCGTGTTTGCTTGATTGATCGTGTTGATGCGTGTGTGATTCTGCTATTCGCAACAAACTGGTACCACTGCACCATGTTTTATCAGGATCACCAAGGAGATGACATCGCACTATTTGAAGATCGAGAAGACCATTTACAGGAACAGATTTGGTCTATGGCAGATTAATATGTGTGCCCTCTTAAAGCACCTTGGCATCTAGGCATCGTTAGATAAGGAGAAGGCAAAGACACTCGAGCTCTCCAAGTTGACGGTGCAGGAAGAGAAATCGCACTCGAACATAACGCTATGTTTGGCAGATGAGATTATTGTGGAGGTCATCGATGAAACGATCGCGATCGGTATATGGTTGAGACTCGAATGTATGTACATGACGAAGTCTCTAACCAGCAAGTTGTGTTAAAACTATGTCTATTTTCTCTCGACATGCAGAAAGGTATATCTCTAAAAACATCTAGATCGCGTAAATACATTGTTGATAGATTTAAGAAACATAGATGTTAAGATTGAAGATGGGGATGCTGCATTGAATCTGTTAGTTTCTTTTTACTATCACATGAGAATTTTGTTTAGTATTCTTTTATAGGAAAAAAAGAGATAACCCTATAAGAGGGTTGCATGAGTCTGCATACGCATGAACTTTGGCATATGTCTACCGGTAAGCAGGACTCTCAGGATGCAAGTTTGGTTATGACTCATGAAAAGAATCAAAGTGGTTCCAGCTATACGAAGAAAGGAAAGTACAGGTCCAAGCCAAAGAATCACAATTCTAAGAATGTCAGCAATTACCGTAAGGAATATGGACTCTGGAAGAAAGATTGCTCGAAGAAGAAAGGAAAGGTCATAGTTATATAGTTTCTCACGGAGGCGGAGATTATAAATGTGATTTGGTCCCCACTGTCACATATGAGAAGGTGACAAATAGCACGTAGATACTTAAATTCGTGTTGTTCTTACCATATGATCCTCAACAAGGATAGGTTTTACGTCTACGAGAAGATAGATTGTGGAAACATCATCGTGGAGAATGATGCAATATGCAAAATTGTAGGGATTGGATCTTTGTAGATCAAGATGCATGGAGTTGTGAAGACAGTGACATAAGTCCACCATGTTTATGATATGAAAAAGAACCTAATATCCCTTGGATTTGAACTCTAAATGATATTAGCTATAGTGTTGAGGGTGGAGTTATGCAGGTTGTCAAAGCTGGCGTGGTTGTCATCAAGGGAAACAAGCAGAAGACCTTATATGTCATGTAGGGATCTATAGTTACATGTTCTATAGTAGTGGCATCCCAAGCTGTGAAATCAACAACAGAGTTGTAGAATATGCGGAAGGGGTACATGAGTAAGATGGAGATGAATATCCTCTATCAAAAAGGTTTCATCGGGGATCTCAAGGGATCCAAGCTGGAGTTTTGTGAGCATTGCGTGTTTAAGAAAGAATACAAGAAGCAGTTCAGTAAAGCTATTCACGGGAGTAAGGAGATGCTTGATTACATCCATGCTGATTGTTTGATTAATTCATGTATCCCATCTTTGGGAGGCACCAGGTACTTAGTGACCATGGTTGATGATAATTCTAGGATAGGTTGGGTGTTCATGATGAAGCAAAAGCGAGTCTTTTCAGACCTTCAGAAAGTAGAAGATCTTAGTGGAGAACCAGACTTCTAAGAAGGTCAAGCATCTGCATACTGATAATGGGTTGGAGTTTTGTTCGTCGGAGTTCAATGAGTTCGACAAGGAGGGTGTTACGAGACAGCACATTATCAAATTGATGCCACAACAGAAGAAGTTGCAGAGCGAATGAATATGACACTTCTGGAGAGAGCAAGGTGCATGCTTACAAACATTAACCTTAGCATAGCATTATAGGTAGAAGCTATGAATACAGCTTGTTACTTGGTGAATCGGAGTCATGCATATGTTATAGATTGTAAGACACTTATGGAGGTATGGTCTAGTAATCATGTTGATTAATCTATTTTGTGTGTCTTTGGTTGTATTGCATAATATCATGTTAGTGAAGGAAAGTTGCAACCAATGACAATCAAAGGGGTGTTTATAGGCCATGGTGCAGAGTAGAAGGGCTTAAAATATGGTCCCCTTCTGAGCATAAAGTAATTGTTAGTAGAAATGTTACTTTTGATGAGAATTCTATGTTTCACTCAAAGAGGGAGTCTGTTGAGGCAGGGACAAGCGATGATATGCACGAAAAGGTGGAATTCGAGCTGACACCAAGTAGTGATTAAGCAGTTAATCACACTACTTCTGATCGGGCTAATGTTAAGCAGTCCGAAGCTGAATAACCAAGTATTGCTCATCCACCTTAGAGCTACGTATTTGAAGAGATGGTTTCATTTGCACTATAAGTTGTTGAGTAGGCAGAGTCTCCAAACCCCTCCACTTACAAGGAGGCTATAGCAAGAAGGGCAAAATCTGAGCAGTAGATTGCTACTATGGATGAAGAGATGGAGTCTCTTCACAAGAATCAAACATGGGAGCTTGTCAAGTTGCCAAAGGGAAGTAAAGTCATTGGTTGTAAATGGATCTTTGAAAAAAGACAGGAATCTCATGCAGTGAAAGAATTATATAAAAGGCACATCTAGTTGTAGAGGAATGCAATCAGAAAGAAGATGTGGAGAATGACAAAATATTCCCTCCCATTGTGAGATACATATCCATCAGGGTGTTACTAGATCTTGTAGCACATAGACTTAGAGCTCGAGCAACTAGGTGTGATGACAAATTTCTTGAATGGTGAACTTGAAGAGGACATTCTGACGACTTAGCTAGAGGGATTCATATTTTAGGACAAGGAAGAACATATGTGTAAATTGAAGAAGTCCTTGTATGAGCTTAATCAATCTCTCATGCAATGGTACAAAATGTTTGATAGCTTCATGATTGTTCTCGGGTTCTACAAGAGTCCATTTGATTGTTTTTAGAGGATGGGACCTTCATTTATCCGTTATTGCAAGATGATCTAAGGAAGCTACTTAGTTCAGAGTTCATTAACAAAGGACACTAGTGCAACAAGGAAGATTTTGGGGATGGAGATCATCGGGGATTGTGTAAAATGGAAACTTTTCTTATCATATAAAAAACTACATTTAGAAAGTTTTAATGAGATTTGAAATTTCTGTAGTGAAGCCCTTAAGTACTCCATCCATTGTAAATATTCATCTTCCAGTTTCACCTCAGTCACAGATGCATAAAAGGAATACAAGTCATGTCTTCCTTATGACAGCGTAATTGGGAGTCTGATGTATGCGATGGTATACGCAAGATCAGATGTCATTCATATTGGGAGCATTGTTAGCATATTCATGGGGAATACGAGGAAGGAGGATTGGCAGACAGTCAAGCGAACTTTATGTTGTCTAAGAGGAAGATATGACATTTACCTCATTTACAAAAGTGAGTTCAATTGTTTGGCTACTAGATAGTCATATTCATACTATGTTGCAGATGTTGATGGGAGGAGATCCATGACATGCTCTGTTATTAGTTGAAAAACTACTTTATAGCCACCGGTTACTTTGTCTAACCTAGAGGAAGAGTATATGCCTTTGACAAAAGCTACAAAGGAAGACATCTGGTTGAAAGGCTTAGTTGGAGCTCTTAGACTACAACAGGATCATGCCATTGTACATTGCGATAATATTAGTGCAATATTCCTAGTCAAGGATGATGGGCATCATAAGAGAACCAAACATATAGATGTAAGTTACCACTTCATTCGTTCTAAGAAGAGGATCAAGGTAAAGAAGATTGGCACAACAGATAATCCAGTCAATATATTCCCAAAGGCGGATTTAGGGAATAAGTTCAAACATTGTTTGAACTTGCTCAATGTCGATAGTTGGCAATAGACCCAAGGAGAAGCTGGTGACGTCAAATTTTGACAAATCTTCTCGTAGGACTCAACTCAACTTGGAGATTGTTGATATACCTTGAACCCTAACATATATTATGTTGAACCTAGTTGAAGAACCGTCATATGCAGCCCCTCCCTCATCCCGGAGCACCATATCCTAGTAGACAGGGATCTCACTGAGTATATGGATTAGTTTGTACAGAGAGTTGCAAATAAACTCCCTAGGGTTAGGGTTCTTAGTATCCTCGGTATTTTCCCTTTTCTCCCCAAATAATGGAATTGATCACCCATGCTCATGTAGCCCAAATACATGTGAACCTTGTAAATCTGTGTGTTTGCATATCTGATTGATTGATCGTGTTTGTGTGTATTTAATTCCGTTACTCACAACAAATACAACCATTTGATAATGCCAAAAACATGCTTGTTGGATCCATCTCGATAAGATGTGATAGACGAAGTCTGAAGGTAGGAGATACACGATTTTAGGAGTAAGATGGAGAGGGTCAAGTCTTCAAACTAATGAAGATTAAATGGTGGACGTATATGATTTAAAGAGGTGTTCGGACAAGATTTACAATGTGATTGATTCCCAATTAATGACTAACTCAAGTGGGATTAATCCCCAATCTTATAACTCTATTTTCATCAATTTAATAATTCTTGATTTACGTAAATGTGCATAACATTCAACTCGAAACTCCAACTTACAGATTCTTAGGCTCAGTGGATAAATTACAATGAGTTATTTGTTTTGATGATAATATTAGACATGTTTTGAAACTTTGGGAAACCCCAAATATTTTAAGGCTTTCTGACAAGGACCTAAAGAAGGAATGATGGATAATGAAAAGGTAAAAAAATAAAATAAGCGTGTGCTTTTCTTAGGTGTACGATGCCAAGTAGTTATGTCTGGTCGTTTGTGCTTTGCTTCTTTCACTTAAGGCCGGTGCTTGGGTATTGGGTAGTGTAGGCCACATTGATTAGGATCCTAAGTATTAGTCTTGGGAAGGGAGTTCCAGGAGTTGTGGTTTATTAGGTGTATGATGCCAATTAGTTATGGTTGATCATCTGTACTTTGCTTCTTTCACTTAGGGCTCGTTTGGAACCCAGGTTAGCCGCATAACCCGGTGTCCACCTCGTGCTTGGATGGAGGGGTGTGCGGGTTGGTTTCGAGCGGAAGTGGGGTGGATTGGAATCGGGGAAGCCCTTTTAGACCGGCATTAATGACAATGTTGCCATCGTCTGTCCCCTCTTCCAGGCAGAAAAAGGGGAAAAGGGGGAGATCAGGCGTGGTTGCTTTCCGCACATGGGAGGGCGGGTCCGTTATCCTCTTCCCTCGGCCCATCGCCATTGTCGCCATTCTCCACCGACAAGGCCATGTTCCTCCAGTCGATCATCAAGCTACAGGGAGTTCCATGTGCTGCATTCCCCATTTATCGCAGCTGCTGATCAGGACAACACATCGTAAAGGCTGGGCGAGGGGCTTCATTTCAGCACCAGTGTCTGCAGAGCACCACACAGAGGAGGACGAGATGGACGGGCAGGCGCCGTCGTGTGAGTCGACCGCACCTGCCCGCTCCCCCATGCCCTTGTAGGGAGGAAGGAGCATACGGAGGCTCCTCGACGACATCTATCGATATAAATTGGTGGCGACGGTGTTGCTATCATTGCACGCCCTAGCGGAATCGAAGGTAGCTGTCGCAGAGAACGAGCTTCACGACCTGTGGCGGGGCTTCAAGGTTCTACTAGAAAGGTATTCCCCATCTCACTCGCCTTTGGTAGTACTAGCATGCCGTCATTGTTTCCCTTTACCCTCATCCACGAGGTCTCTTCGATGTACTATCGTAGTATCAACAATCCTATATTGCGTTGACTTCTCCAAGCATTTTCTCATAAATTAAGAACTTAATTTCATGTCGGAGAATCGTCGTGGGTATCATTCAAGTTTTATGTCCAAGCATTCATTCTGTTTTTTGATTTGCATGGCTAACATGCGGAAAAGGGAATTGTGCTTGTATACTCGACCTTCCCCTGAATATCATAACCGCATAAATATACAAGGAACTCATATAGATATGTTGAGATCCATTGGAAATAGAAGATAAATTATTAACATGGGAAGAATTCTATGAAGTTTAAGCATCCATCTTACATCTTCTGCATGTGCTCGTCTTGGGTTTATGATTTTATCATGTACAATATGGTATGTGCATACCTTAGAACATAATTCACTACTTGCATCTTCACGATCATAAGCACCTACAATATCTTTGGTATATGTCTTCGTTTATCTATTGATATTTTTTCGATGACATATCTTTTGCTGGACCTTTACTCAAAAATGAAGTTCATATTTTAGAATACTGTACAAGACCACGAGAATAAGCAAATGTAATATGGTCTATATGTATCGGTCTGAGTTTAGATTTTATCTTCTATAGTCCGGTCTGTACATATCGGATAATGACGCAATTAACCACTTGCATGACCACGAGCATAAGCAACTGTGATATGGTCTATATACATATCTTAAATTATCTCATATTATTAGTTTGATGACAGAAGTTGTATTATTGGACCTATTTTGAGAAATTAAGATGGTCCATATACATAGCTACTAGTCATGCTTAATTTATGCATGGTTATATATCCATCATGCCTCAGGTCTCCATCAACAACCCAACGCATAGCACTTGCGGCTAGATACAGCCCTTGACCTAGTCAATGGGTGTTACAAATTTTTAATCCAAATTCATATGACCTAGAATCCAACTTTTTTTGTGTGCCTTGCTGATTACTACTCGAGGATGCAGTGCTAATATTTTTCCCTAATTATGTTGTGCGCGTGTTGATTTGTCAGTTGAGCCATAATTTTCTTCTAGTAGAAATGGTAGTTGCTCCCCGTGCCTCCTAGTTGCTTAGAACTATCAATTTAAAGATGAATTTATGTATGCGTCGAGGGTTCGTAGAAAGAGAGTGATGGATGGACAACCAAAGATCCCTATGGTGGGATCAACACACTGCACAGTGGAATTCTACCGTCGACAGGATATTCGTTGATGCGATGCTAGAGCACGAGACATCTAGGGCGGGGAGCATGTTTACAGTTCCTGGGTGGCACTCCATTGTACGGAGTTTCAACGAACAAAGCGGTCTAAGCTACACGAAGGTTCAGCTCCAACATCGCTGGAAGAACATGAAAAGGACTACGCTTCATATTTGTACCTCCGAAACAAGTCTGGTTGGGGTTGGGATACCATCTACAACAGGCCTATTCCACCATCAGATGATGCTTGGTTTGAGGTACTCGATACTTATCACTTCACCTTACATTATGCATGAGTTCATGGATAATTGACCTTTTACAAAAACAGCTTGCAGATCGATATCGAAAGTATCGTAACAAGCCCTTCCTGTACTTTGGGGATATCCAGAGGTTTCTCTCAAAGGACATCACCAATGGCGTGCATGCCAACTCAACGCGACCCGCAAGGGACAAGCAACCGATGGGGCCCTCTAGTTCTCGACTAGCAGCAAGGCAGCGGGAATTGAACTTAGACAAAAATCTAGATGATTGTATGCCGTATCCACCGGAAGATGTGGATGACAGCGAGGAAATGACTCCTACGCCCTCCTCTAGGAAGAGAACACCCGGGAACCGAGCAGGAAGTAGTAAGAAGTCCAGGAGCGGAGGGGCGTTGTCCGAAGCTGGGCAAGAGTTGCTTGAGAAATTTTTGAGCACTCTCTTCAAGAAGTTTGCTGAGGGGAGACATGATCCGGATGAACTAGCAAACGAAGCGTGTAGGGAAGTAAGCACGTTCAGGCCGGACCTTGACATCGACCAGTTCGAAAGGGTTGCAGAAAAGCTAGCAACAACTAGTGGTAGAAATGTTTTCTACCATGTCAAAGGGGACCCCGACAAGCTCAATGAATGGATTGAGAGGACCATTCGTCGTTGAAGGATACTACCATCGCATTTATTTAGTTACATTGCCGAACTGTTAAGACTTTATCGAATTTGACTTAATTATGTCTGCTAAAAACATTTTCAAGTAACAAGAACATTCCTGCGAGGCACGCTCAGCAGTAACAGGTACGTTCCCATGAGAGGTATATGTGTATTTAATCCTCGCAGGTTCGTTTGAAGTCCACGCCTCCTACCTATGCAATGGGTTATTTTACTTTGGGTTATGTTTATGCAGGGAACAAATCACATAATCCTATGAAGGTAACGGACATTAATGTTGTCTACCCTCCATTGAGAATCTGTTTGAGATGCATTCCTATATAGGAACCTGATTACTTAGTCATTTTGAGTAACAGGATCTGCTACAGGGAATATCTACATCGACAAGTATCGTACAACTTCGTGAAAATTTTTTGTATACTACTTTACCGTGGTAACACACTCTTACCTGTAGGTGTTGAGGCCTCCGAAAGCTATCAATACAATAGTTTATGAATGTATACGATAGTTTTTTATTAGTTCTTACAATAGTTTTTGAATGTTTAGCTCTTTGTCGCGAATATGACTCA
The DNA here is from genome assembly GCA_037367405.1 of Ottelia alismoides. Classification (NCBI taxonomy): domain Eukaryota; kingdom Viridiplantae; phylum Streptophyta; class Magnoliopsida; order Alismatales; family Hydrocharitaceae; genus Ottelia; species Ottelia alismoides. The sequence continues at coordinate 474,083 of JAZKJV010009746.1, read as the reverse complement.
CAATCTAGTAATTCGACAGACTCATGTTTGATTCGTTACGATGGTTACTCGTTGCTAGATAGTGTTTTGTCAGTGATGGCGTTGCGTAGATACAATCCATTCGACGATATCATGGATCAAGCAGTAATAGCCAGCATTGGCGTAGCAGTTGTTCTTGCGGTGGAGGAGTTGGAGAATGAGTCCTCCGCCAGACGAGTTCCTCGATGGCCTCTCAGCGGAGGAGAATGGGTGGAAGAGATGCTTGTGGGCCATGATGATAGGGCATTCCAGAACTTCCGAATGCGACCGCCCATGCTTTGGAGGTTCGTTCGTGTGATATCGGATCATGGATTAACCCATACGAGGAACATGGACATGATGGAGCAAGTGTGTATATTTCTATACGCGTTCACCAATGGTCATTCCAACAGAATCATCCAAGAAGCATTCCAACATAGCGCAGAGACCATATCCCGCCACATTAAAAGGGTTCTAGCGAAAGTACTTACACTTGAACCGGAGTACATCCGACTTGCTCCGCCCGTCACCCCGGATATAATCACTTCAAACCCCTGTTACTACCCGTACTTCAAAGTAAATACATTCCATATTAGAACACAATACTTTCGGTATCGCCATGCTTTCCTTAACTATTTGCCTTTGCACAGGGAGTCATAGGAGCGATTGATGGGACATATATTCCCGCTCATGTTAAGCACGACGAGGAAGGAGCTTATCGGTGCAGGAAACTTTTCCCAGCATAAAATGTTATGGTTGTCGTTGACTTCAACCAATGTTTTACTTACGTTGTTACCGGATGGGAAGGTTCTTGTGCGGATATGACCGTGCTTCGACATTCTCTCGAGAGTGGCTCTTTCGTTGTCCTAGAGGGCTGCAAGTATCTAGTAGACTGTGGTTACTCCAATACGGACACGTTCATCGCCCCGTACAGAGGTGCCCTGTATCATCTCCCTGCTTGGCGGGCATGAGGGTGTCACTACGAAAATCATACGGACCTGTTTAATCACCGCCATGCAAGCCTGCGCAATGTGGAGGAGCGCACATTCGGTGTGTGGAAGAATAGGTTCCACCGCCTGCGAGATATGCCATCGTACTCATTCGACATACAAAGGGATGTTGTAAGGGTCACTTGCATTATTCACAACTTTATTCGATTAAACGGCGGTGATTCAATATCTGACAACGACGAGGACGACAACTTGCCCGACGAGGTTGACGAGGATCAAAATTGAAGCGTCGCCATCCTTCGTGAAGATATCCGTCGGGGGGAGGTTCTGCGAGACAGAATTGCTCGAGCAATGTGGAATAACAGACGAAGGAGACAATCGTAGCGTACTACCAGACTTGATAATTTGAAATTTTATTTATTTGCAATTATGTTTTCCGCATGAACTTAATATTATCATGGCCATGTTTTTCTATGTTTATGTAAACAAGTTATTTGCGTAGAGAAGTAGCAATGCAACAAAATGAACGATGCCGTTGTGGGAACCCATTGGTTCTGAGCTACGAAGACGGGCACCAAAATCCGGTGGGAAGACTCTTCTATGTTTGCTCATCTGGACGATGCGATCATCATCAGCCTTACGCCCGTGCACCAAGGACAATGGAGAATATGGCGGACGGATTTTTCCTTTTTGCATATCATTTATGGGAGATGGAAACGGAAAATAGAGATCTTCGTCGAAAGCTTGAAACCGCGCATAAAGATTTAACGGAAAAGGAAAGCGAATTGGCTACTCTCTACACAGAGGTAGAAGATGTTGGAGGCACGAGAGCTTCATTGCAGGAGATGGTGGAGTCGTTGCGGCTGCAACTACGAGGTGCAGGACTAGATGTAGTTGAAGATAGTGTGATTGATAAGCATGTCGTGTGACTGCTTCACTATTTTGTTGTTCTTTTGTATTACAATGTCGAATCATGCTATGGTGGGAAAAGAACTCGCGTATCTTCGATTTCTTAAGCTACTTTGATATTTCGTGATTCGCGTTACAAGTGTGTTATTTTCTACGTCGTACAGTAGGTGGTTAATATTTTTTGCGTCGTGCACTGCTAGCGAGTATGGGATCTATTTGCTTCTCTGATGTGGCAATAGTTGATTACTACCAATCCGAATTGGCAGTAACGACTCGAATCAGGAGGAGACGGAGGAAACGTAAACATTACGAACATATTTCTAACGATAATCAGCTTGCATCAAGGGAGGGGATTAAATGAAAATTCAATATCTCAGTGCGGCACATGTGCAAAAAACCATGTATTTTGTTGTTATTGAAGAAACATATGTGGTGGGATGTTGACAATAACATAATTACAATAACTAAAACGCATAACGCAGGTAGAATTGAAATTTGCGACGAAAAAATAACAATATTAAAACCACAGTGATAATGAGCACAACTTCCATCACATCAATTCATACCACATCCACCCCACCCTCTATCCAGGCACCTACTATTCAAAATGGGTTATCCACCCCCTACCCCATCTCAATGTTGGGATACCCCACCCCACCCCACAACCCAAACGAGCCCTTAAGGTTGGTACTTAGGTACTGGGTAGTGTAGGCCACATTAACTAGTATCCTACTTATTAGTCCTAAAATGGGAGTTACAGGAGTTGTGGTTTATTTGAAAGAGAAGATTCATGATAGTTTCAAGACTATACATTCCAAGGGTCGATCACAGACCAGCGGTGAGCGTTGGCACATGGTGAAGTATAGAATTTGACTTGGCACACGGTAAAGTGTGGGATGTCCTTGGCACATGATAAAGTATGGGATTACATGTTTGAAATCAAGGCTGGTATCACAAGGATAAGGATGAGGATGAGGATAAGAATCAAGGATCTAGGTTTTCTGATCAGTTACAATGTGGCATGGGTTTTACACAGCTATATGTTGTTATACACTTTTTAGCATACAGTGGTTCTTTCTTGGTTAGTTGTTTTAGCGTCATACTAGGCAACTTTGCTCAGGACATACCTAATTTCGTGAATCTAGTAAAGTCCTCAAGAGCAGCCTCAACGGTGAGTGGCTTGTTTGTTCTTCTTCTGTTGTTGGTAACATTTACTTTTGGGCAAGGATTCAAATATCAGGATATATTGCTGATATGTCGACTATATAATGATATCGGATATCGACCGATATTGATACTACTATGTATGTCATTTTCTTAGATATCAGTGGGTATATTGGTGATATATCGATATCGATGGGTATCGACCAAAACTTAAAGTTTTGAATGCAACTTTTTCCTGGATAGACGTATATCGTCAATATCAGTTTTCTATCTAGTCATATCGAGCTATTATTTCATATAACTTCTTCTTGACTTCAGATAAGGCTATATTAAGGTGACTTTCATCATTTTAAATGTATTTAGAGGTGGATTTGTTAGGGGTTTTGTATATTTCATACTCTATTACTTGTTCTTGAGTTTTTCTAGTACAAGGCTAAGATTTCTAGCATTTATTAGGATCTTAAGGATATGATTTTTAGAGTTTTCAATTTATTCATAATTATTCTAGATTTTTTTCTCTTAAACATTCCATGCTATCAACAGGGTTTTGATATTCGTGTGTATCAAAATCCAAGATATCACCCTATATCTCATGAGATATCTGTAATTCATCTCATATTGGTCACAAATGATCGTTGCTTGCCTATTATGCGAGCCTTCTGAATCCCATCCCTACAGAATTTCCCAGATATCAATTGATATCGATCGATACCATTGATATGGGGTTGATATTGCTTAATGTCAACCACTTTTTAATTTTAGATCTATTTATTTGAGATTTTGCTTTTGTATCTACTCTCGACATTAAAAACACAATACGAACCTCATTTTGAACGAGGGGCTTTGTCCTCTTTAAGTGACGGAGATGAAACGACTCTAGAGCTGATTAAGGAATATATGCATACACATATGTTATTATGACTTTCAAAAAAAATGTTATTATGCCCATTAGCTTATTCATATGATATCCGATATAGCTCGACATTTTATTTGTATATAATATGCGATGTGAGGTAAAGTTAATGTGCTAAAATACACCTCCTTAATGTCACTAAGTTGTTATTATTTGAATTTCATCATTTTCTTTCAATATTCCTCAACAGTCAGCATTCAGCAGTTAGCATTGACAACGACGATATGTATGATATAATGTGTATTGGTGTGTTATATACATCTATTCTTGTAAACAAGTGTGCATTTGTATGTTATTTACGATTTTAAGAATCATATTGATGTTAATTTGCGAAAAAAAATATTTTTTGTGCCATTTGCAAGATTTCCACGGATATCGTCGATATATCTCGACATATCCCCATATATACATTTTTAGGCCGACATATACGATATAGATATTTCAAACCTTTCTTTTGGGCATGTACACATATTGCAGTTTTTTCTATCTTTACTTGTACTTTTTGAGAGATAATGTTAGCGTATATGTATAGACATTCATGTGTACTTGTATGTTACATTTTGTGGACATGGTTATTTGTTGAATGTACAATAACAACAACAACAACAAAGCCTTTTCTCACATTAAGTAGGGTCGGTTACATGAATTCTTTGCCTCCATTCAGATCTATCTTGGGTTAATCTCTAAGGCCCCTTCATATAGTCGGTTTTATGACATCTTATCCTCGATCGAAGCTACGCCAACTTTCCATCAAATTGCATTATTCCAAATCCAATCTTTACTTGTGTGTGTGTACACGCGTGTGTGTGTATACACACATCCGTCTTAGCATTTTCATTTCTATTGTGAAACTCTACAAATGTCTATAGTTTATAGGCCAACTATCAGATCAATAGAGCATAACATGTTTGTAAGACTTTCCTTTGATTTTTAAAAGAATTGTTTTATCACATAGAACAGTGGAGGCTGCTGTCCACTTTACCAAATCTGCATTTATTCTATTAGTAACATCTCCATCACTGTCTCCATCACGTTGCAAAATAGATCCCAGATATCTAAAAGAATCACTCTTCTGAATATACCGTCACCAATCTTCACTTTGATTCCTTCACCATTACTTCCATCAAAAGTACACTCCATATATTCAGTCTTAGCCTTACTTATATGAAGTTCTTTGGTCTCCAATGCATGTATCCAGACTTCAAGCTTCTCATTTACTACATCTCTAGTCTCATCAATCAACACAATATCATCAGCGAATAGCATACACCAAGGTATCTCACCCTGAATGTGACTAGTCAACTCGTCCATAATCAATGTAAAAAGGAATGGACTCTAAATTGAACTTTGAGGCAGAACAATGTTGATGTCAAAATAGTCAAGTCTTCCCATACTGGATTCTCACACAGGATGAAGCCCTATCATATATATCTTGTATGAGGTTATGTATAGGATAAGTACTTGTCTCTTTTTCAAAACTCTCTACAATATCTCCCGTGAGACAGAATCACAAGCCTTTTCCAAATCAATAAAAATCATATGAACGGTCTTCCTTTTAGCTTTATAAATATACACCATTCTCCTCAACAAGTGGATGGCTTCAGTAGTTGAGTGACCTGGCATGAATCTGAATTGATTTTCTTTTACTTTGGAAACTTACCTCAACCTTCTTTCGATCACACGTTCCCAAATTTTCATAGTGTGACTCATCAACTTGATACCTCTGTAATTTGAACAATTTTGAATGTCTCCTTTCTTCTTATAAAGAAGCACCACAATGCATCTCCTCCAATCTTCGGGTATTTTCTTCATTCGCCAAATAACATTGAATAAATTTATAAGCCAAGACAAACCACGCTCATCTAAAACTCTCCATACTTTTATAGGAATGTTGTTGAGATATTTCTACATTCCAAATATCTTTTCAGTTATTTTATTTCTTTATGTCCATCTTATGTAATTTACCCATAGGCCTCTAGAAAGCCTAGGGTTACAAGAATAAACAACTCTTCTTTTTCTCCCAACATGGTATCAGAGCGGCGGTCCTAGACCAGAGATCTCATATCCAAAACCCTAACCCCACCTCGTGTCCCCACCCGTGTGCCGCATGCCCTATCTCTACGCGAGACGCTGCCCCACGTGTGTCGCCGCCCCACGCACGTCGCGACCCATCTCCTCACGCGTCGCCCCTTCATGCGCCTCCACGCGTACTGCCCTGTGCGCTTACATGTGTGCAGCCTAGCGTGTTGTCGCGCTGCCTTGCGCATTCTAGGGCCCCCATCCTTGGGTGTCGTTCTTCGCGCGCGGCTCCTCCACGTGCTGCTCCTCTAAGCACCGGCATCGTTTGCGTCTTCTCATTAATGGATTTGGGGGGCATAAGTCTACACATGCACCCAAATCCACGTATGTTTGTGTAGACATTCACCTTTGGTCTACAAACCCTAGTCTTCTACATCTGGCAAGATGTCTGAGAACAAAGTTTATGTACCCGCCACAGGCGCATTCAAAAGTCCAGCGCCTATTGTTAAAATGGACGGGACAAACTATGAGCTCTGGGCTATGCAGTTCATGAGCCTTATGAAACCGAATGGTAAGAAACACATTCTTACCGAGGAGGAACCGGTGGAGAAGACTGGGTAAACACCTCATGGGATCCGGAACATTGATGATTGAGATTGCCAATGATATGTTACATCGACCCACTGCTAAGACAATGTGGGATATCCTCGCAGCAACATATTCTCAAGCGATTAACGAGACAAAGATCCTTTAATCCAGCATGACATATTCACTATCAAGCAAAACAGACGTCCTCTGCATTCGTTGTATACATCCTTGCGTGGGACGTTTGAGAAGCTTCACAGTTTCATGCCTCAGACGGCAACTCCAGAGCAGCAGAAGACATATAGGAATGCTACCACGGTAGGGGTATTCCTAGCATCCCTTGACCCTGAATATGATGCTGCTCACTCTCAGATTCTCGCATATGCCACTATTCCCCCCATGGAGGAAGCGTTCCGCATGCTCAGTAGGATTATTATTCCTTCCTGTGTTTCTAGTCAAACTTCCTCGACCATGGCAGCCTCTCGAGGAAGAAGAGGTCATTCTACCCTTTGTGGAAGCAGACCTCGTAATAGAGAAGGTCGCACTCATCAGCCATGCACTTTTTGTCACCGCCCAGGCCATACCGAGGAGACATGCTATTCCAAGCATGGGTTCCCAGCATCAGCCCGCATTGCAGAACAGATTGAGTCTCTTACTGCTTCTACTCTAGATCAGAGGTTTGATCACCTCATAGCCAGATTGAGGGATATTATACCTCCTTCCACATCACCATCCTCAGGAGATCATTCAGATGTGGAAGCCTCAGCTTCTACCAGTACCTCTGCTACTGCCAGTACCTCAGATACTTACGCTTTTACATCTTGTCATGGCTCTGACATTTCATAATGGATTATGGACCCCAGTGCAACGCATCATCTATGTGGAGACAGACATCAGCTTACGTCATATAGACAGGTTACGCCAGGGCGAACAGTTGTGATAGCTGATGGGACTCATTCCCCAATCACATGATAGGAAGAGATCACCTTGGTGCCTTCAACGCATCTGCAAAACGTTCTACATGCTCCAGATTTCTCTATGAATTTGCTTTCTATTAGTCAGATTACTTAGGATTTGCACTATCGAGCTATTTTTGACCCATCGTCTCTTGTTTTTCAGGACATACGAACAACGTGATTGGGTGTGGCCGTGAGCAGGGTGGTCTGTATCGTCTGGTTTGGATTCCATATGCTGGCATATCTTCTCTTTCGTCTGGCTCTGTCTCTTCATTCACTTGGCACCTCCGGTTTGGTCATCTCCCTCTTTAGAAGATGTATCATATATTGCCACAGATTTCACCTAGTTCTTCCTTTCAGTGCGAAGCTTGTCAGTTGGGAAAGCATCATCGCTCTGCATTTCCCAGTCGGTAGAGTCGGAGCAGTAGCTCCCCTTTTGAGTTATTTCATGTCGACATCTGGGGTCCAAGTCGTGTACCTGATCACCAGGGACACAGATTCTAGTACCTGATCACCAGGGACACAGATTCTATCTTGTAGCTGTGAATGATTTTTCACCAGGGACCCTCAAGCTGGAGCATGCAATGCTCAGCTTGGACAAACAGAAATAAACTCAACTCAACGCTACAGGACACTACGGACAATATCAACCCAACGCGCACATTGCTGCAGTCGAGGACGTTGCTTCTTATGCCGTGCAGGTGAGGAGGACGAACGGGTTGGAGTGTGAGTCAACTGAAGACTCGGAATCTGACCATTGAGTCTAAAACTGCGCCTGAAGTCTCCTCGTCGGAGAACTGGGTCTCTCCCATCTGGCTCAGAGAATGGTGCACTGCTCTGGTGTACCTATGATACCACATGAAAACCCTTGCCGTTAAGGGAATGGTCCTCTGCTCTGGAGTCCCTATGGCTCACATGAAAACTCTGGCCTGACAACAAGAAGAATGATGGGGACCACGAACAAATGATGGCAACATATGCTCATCTGAAAATGACCGCAAACTCGTGCGTGTCTGAACTGGAGACTCGGAAATATCGTTGAGTCTTAACAACTGATCATCTGTAGAGTCTGAAAAAATATGGCTGGTCTGGAGACTGGCATCTGAATCTGGATCAAGACCTGTGACTCTATATATATACTCTCCCTTTCTCCCATACTTGTCGGAAAATGAACATCGACAAAGTTGGGAGAAGACAAGATAAATAGGGGTAAAAACATGTGTATTCTCAAAAATTTCCGCGGCTTTTTTTAAGCCGTCACATTTTTTTCGAATCATTTTTTTAAGCCGTTGACCTTTTTTTTACAGCTCTTCGCAATATTTTTAAAAAAAATCACGTACGGCTTTCCTTTGTGCGCGCCTCTTTCACATTTTTTTTTGAATCTTGGCCCAAATATGGACCCAAAATAGCTCCTCTCTCTTTCTTTTTTTTCTTTATCTTTTTTTTATAATAAAACCTCACAGCCCAACAAGGGCTGAAATATCTGCAAACCTTTTTTTTATCGTTGCGGCCCCTGTATATTTTTTTTAAATTAAAGCAGCAGCCCCTTTCGGCCCACTTGGGCCTAAAATAAATTCGCCTTCTTTCTATCAACGGGCATCGAATAGGGTTCCGTGGAACCTAGTGGTTTCCAGAAAAAACAATGATGCCGCCTTGTGTGGATCTGGGAAGGGCCCGCAGCAAGGAAGAGCACCGAGATGCCGCCGCCTGCCGCCTGGAGGAGGAGACGAGTGTCGCCTGTGAGGTTGGCGCGCGCAAGGAGATGCGCGCAGGGGCTGTGCGCGTGTGATGGGCATGCATGGAGGGTTGCGGGATGGAGGAGGCCTCGCCAGGGGATCGGGCTCCAAGGGATGCCGCCTGGGAGGAGGAAGATCTTCGGGAAGAAGGTGTGGCGCCGCCTGGGTTGAAGGGGGTTCCGCCAGAAGAGAAGTCGAGGGGATCTGCGAGAGAGCACCGCGCGCTGCCTGTGGTCGAGGGAAGACTCCGCTAGGGCTGGAGGCGCGACACAGTTGCGCCGCTAGGGCTTGAGGGCTCCGCCTGGGCTACCATCATCGGAGAGAAGCGGCGATGCCGCCTGCGAGAAAAGGCTTGGAGAAGCGCCCCTGAGGATGGTGCGCTGAGGGATGCCGTGCCCTGGGATACCGCCTGACTGGAAGATCTCGGGAGTTGCTTGGCTAGACCAGGGTTTGGACTAGGGCTTGGACCAGGGCCCTTGGAGGGAGATGCGCCGAAGGAAGAAGATCGGGCCCGCCTACTGCGACGGCGCTGCTGCGCACATAGAAAAGGTCTGGAAATAGAAAAGCTTCTGGAGGTGCGCCGCTATCGCACGACTGGGGCTTCTGGATGGAGATGCGAGCCTGGGGCTGCGGCGGGACTGGTGCGTCGCCGCTTCGTCTGATTCAGAAAGAGATGCGGAAGAAGCATTGCCTCGTACGAACAGAACATCAGATCTAGGGTTCAGAAACCCTACAGTATCAACAATCTCCGAACATGATCAAAAACTCCACTGATATTCGAATCTTGAACAGAAAAATATCTTCACAAATATCTCAAAATCGATTTCTCAAACCGATTACAAAATATAATCGAAGAACATGATAAAAACCTCGAGAATCGACCCGCTCTGATACCATGTTAGAAAATCGGAAGCAGAAGCATAAACATGGAAAAGATAAATAAAATATGGAACAGCGGGATTTTACGTAGAACCCTACTCCGTGAGGAGGGGGATGAAACCACGGGAGAAGCCCTCAACAGGGCGTGTTTGTCTATTGACTTTCTCAATGGATACAGGAGGTCTGGGGCTCCTTATATAGCCTCTCCAGAGCCTCCAAGTCCCACCAGTAGATGATGTGGGACTAAACACTGGATGGGGTAAATGGATCTCCTCCAGGATCCATTTACCCTGCTACAACACAATGGGCGCACATACAACGAATGCTCCAATAGACGCCTTCTATATGCCACCTCCTCCCATGCATGTTGTCCCGCCTCTACCAACTACTCCACCTCCACCACCACCACCATCTCCACCTCCTCCTCCACCCCCTCCTACTACCCAACCACATATGCCACATGTTCCATTCCTACCTAATTTCTACACTCGTAGGTCTACTTCTACTCATGGTCATCGACCATCTTCCACGGAGCCCCAAGTTTGTTATGATAGTGTACCGTCTAACGATGGGTCTGGAGATGTATCTGTGCAGGAATCATTGCAGGAAATTACCACACAGATGGAGGGTGTTCCCTCTAATCTGGATATTCCTATTGCAATTCGAAAGCAGGAGAGATTTTGTGCTTCCTACCCCCTAGTTTCTCAAGTCTCCTTTCATCGTCTAACAAGGGATTTTCAGAAATTTGCAGTGGCTCTATCAGCCGTGAAAATTCCACACAATTATGAGGAGGCATTGGAGGATAGTCGATGGCGTTTGGCTATGGAAGAGGAGATGGCTGCACTACAGTCACGTGGTACGTGGAGTCTGGTGACTGCTCCAGTTGATGCGTCAATTGTGGGATGCAAATGGGTGCTCACTGTGAAACACCGTACGGATGCAGTGTAGATCGTTATAAGGCGAGACTTTTAGCACGTGGGTTCACCTAGACATATGGGGTGGACTATCAGGATACTTTCTCTCCAGTGGCTAGGCATTCTACTCTGTGTATTCTTCTATCAGTTGCTGTGACAAGAGATTGGCCCCTATACCAGCTTGATGTGAAGAATGTCTTCCTCTATGGTGATCTATAGGAGGAGGTCTACATGCAGCAGCCATCAGGGTTTTTTGCTGAGAGGGAGTGTCAGAAGGTGTGTAGGCTTCACAAGGCTAATTATGTCCTTAAGCAGAATCCAAGAGCATAATTCCGGAAGCTCTCGAACTTGATAGAACAGCAAGGGTTTGTGCGATCGACTGTCGATCACTCCTTGTTTGTTCAGAAGACCCATAGAGGTACTATTATCATTCTTGTGTATGTTGATGATATTATTGTTATAGGAGATGACAAGCAGGGCATTCAGGGTGCCAAGGACTTCCTAGATCAGCAGTTTGTGACCAAGGATCTTGGACATCTACGTTACTTCCTTAGGTTAGAGTTTACACGGAACCAGAGAGGTCTAGCGATGACCCAGAGAAAGTATGTTGCAGATCTTCTTTCAAAGACAGGCATGGCAGATTACAGACCTGCCACTACTCCTATTGACCCGAGCATGAAGCTATATGGTGATGACACTGAGGACATCGACAAGAGGAGGTACAGGGAGCTTGTTGGCAAGCTACTATATGTGACCATCACCAAGCCCGACATATCCTTTGTTGTGAGCAAAGTCAGTTTATGGAGCAGCCCAGACAGGCACATATGGATGTAGTCCATATGATTCAGAGATACCTAAAGACTTCACCTGGTATTGGACTTCTTTTCAGCAGTGGTACATCTCTATCAATTACAGCATGTGCAGATGCAGATTATATTGGATGTCCAAAGGATAGAAAGTCTACCTCGGGCTGTGTTTATAGGGAATTTCCTGGTTTCATGGAAGAGCAAGAAGCAGACAGTGGTTGCCAGATCTAGTGCTGAGTCAGAATACAGGGCTATGGCACAAGCTACCACAGAGATGATGTGGGTCAGATTTGTTCTTACTGACCTAACTACAGAGGTACCACTACCTATGCACCTCCAATGTGACAATCAGGCTACTCTTTTTATTGCCAACAGTCCCGCGTTCTATAAGAGAACGAAACATATTGAGGTAGACTGTCGTTATACGAGAGATATGATTCAGAAGGGTCTGATTTCTACTTCTCATGTTAGTTCAGGAGAGCAGACAACAGATATCTCCACCAAGGCATTACTCAGGGGGCCATTTCATAAGTGTTCGTCCAAGTTGAGCATGATTGATATCTATACTCCATCTTGAGGGGGAGTGTTGAAATATTTCTACATTCCATGTATCTTTTCAGTTATTTTATTTATTTATGTCCATCTTATGTAATTTACCATAGGCCTCTCCCCTATATAAGAGAGCCTAGGGCTACAAGAATAAACAACTCTTTTTTTCTCTTAACAAATGTCATAAATCATACGTCATTCCCATGTTTCATAACCTTCAAAACCTCATCCACATATGTCATTCCCATGTTTCATAACCTTCAAAGCCTCGTCTATAGCTTGCACGATTCAAGTAACTTCCAGTACTAGCTAGATCTCCATAAATGTTGGCACAGGATCTCAAGTATCGGTTATTAATGATACGAGTCGTCGTTATTATCCCAAAAAAATCTCGCGACAAACAAACAAACAATTTTTTTCTTTCTTCTCTCGCTGCAATATAATTATAAAAAAATGTGGAGCAAGAGAAATATTTTGCTACTTATTTATTTGTATAGCGGACATGATCGAACTCAGGGAGGCTACAATTACCGAGGGTTATTCAAATAATCGACGAAAAATCAATTAAGAGAAAAAACAGGAATCTCAAAGGTAAACTATCCTTAGTTTTTGTGGTTTTTTTATCATTTTAATTTTTTAACTTTTATTTTTTTTATTTTCAGATTTTCAAATTTTTAGTGATTTTATTTTATGTATTTTTTTAATTTCAAATAAAGAACAATATGCACAAGATAAGAACTACGCACACCAAACTCTTTTTTGTATTTTTCAATTATACCAAAAATGATCAGAAAAAACTAGAGAAAATATTTTTTTGTTTTAAGGGTTTTGAAATATTTTTGAGAATTTTTGTAGAATTTTCAGATGTTTTTGTATTTTTCTAAAAATCAAACAATGGCAAAAATGAGAAACAATGCACAGCCTGGAGTAATTTGCAAATTAAAAATATTTTAATGCCCAGAACTCGTAGAAAATTTTTTTATGATGAAATATATGCAAATATCTACAAACAGGAACTGGAATCACAATTTTTGGATTTTGTAGAATGTTTTATGATTTTTATAAGATTTTTTTAATGTTTTTCAATTTTTGGGGGTTTTGAAAAGAATCAATGCTTGAAATTTGAATAGAAATTAAAAGACGCTGAAATAAAACTATTCTTTTTTTTTTGAATTTTTAGAGCAATATTCAAATTTTTATGAATTTTTGAATTTCAAACAGGAAAAAATGACATGTTTTAAATTTTTTAATAATATTAAAATGATGATAACATACAATGAAAAAATTATGCTAAAAAGATAAGCACATCAGAAGCGTAGAATGATTTTTGGGAGATTTATTGACCAAAGAAAACATTTATTTCAATAAGAAAAGCAAGCAAAATTAAGGTCTGGAATTCAGGGACTGAAATGCAAATATTAAATGTTTTTACATGAAATAATAATAAAAATAACTTGCAGAGCGTGAAGTGAAAATTACCCAGAAGGGTGTGTGTTGCACGCGCTTGGGTTGGCAGGAACTCTTTAGAAATTTCAGAACTCCTAGGGATAGATATGTAATTTTTCCAATGTTTTAACAATCCCTAAGGTTTATGCTTCTTCGTTTTTTCTTCAAGATGACCGAAACGGGCATAGGCGGCCGTCGGGTTCTTCCTCTTCCTCGTGCGGGTGTGTAAAACTATCCCCGTAGATCGAGAAATCGTCCATGAAGACCAAGAAAATTACCCACCATGGCGGCAAAAACGGCCAACATACACCTTTGAAATGTAGCAGGGGTTACATAATCCAAAGGACATCCGTCTAAAGGCGTAGGTGCCAAACGGACAAGTGAAAGTAATTTTCTCCTAATCTTCCAGAGCGATAGCAACTTGGTTGTATCCCGAGTACCCATCCAAGAAGCAAAAGAACTCTTTCCCTACCAACCTCTCAATAATCTGATTAATAAAGGACAACGAAAAGTGATCCTTCTTGGTAGCTGAGTTTAGGCGTCGGTAATATACACAGACACGCCATGAAGTAGGTACTCGGATCGGAATCTCCTCGCCACAATCATTCTTTACGATCGTAATCCCGGATTTCTTCGGGACCACATGTAAAGGGCTGACCCACTTGGAATCTGAAATAGGATATATAAAGCTACCATCACACCATTTTCTGATCTCCTTCATGACAACCTCCCTTAGATTTGGATTTAGACGGCACTGACATTCACGGGAGGGTTTACAGTCATCCTCTAGGTAGATATGATGCGAGCACAACACTGGATTAATCCCACGGGGATCTGAGATATTCCATCCTATGTCCTTGCGGCTTTTCTCAAGAACCTCTAGCACGCGAGATTCTTGTTCAGCGGTCAACTGTGAGCTGAGGATGACCGGAAACATTTGGAGGGCCGCAAAGAAGGCATATTTCAACGTTGATGGTAAATCCTTGAGCTCAAGTGGGATCTGAATCGGTTCTGCAATAACCTCTGCTACTGTACTGGTAGATGGTATGTGATCTGTACTCTGTGGATTGTCCACCTTGGCTACTGACGGCTCAACAAATAGAATATTAGATAGGTCTGCATTGAATGATATCTGCTCAGAAAGGAAGGGCTCATCAAGATGTTCAATATTCTTATCAATTAACAGCTCAGATATCTCGGTAATAATTTCATAAAGATGTCTCTCATATGTGCATAAATCAGGAAATTCAACGAATGACTCAGATATCTGAATCTCAGAACTCTCAGAAGGAGGCATATCATCAGTAATCTCAGAAATCAGCTCAAACTCAGATTGATCCTCAGAAATCAACTCAAACTGCTCATCAGCAACTATCTCAATTGGACCACCAAGGGAACTCATGTCAACTGTGCTTTCCATAGAGTCCTTTTGGGAAAGGAATTCCGGGGTATCTACTAAATCAGTGAAAAGATCTGTCTCTTTGAATTCAGTAAGAAAATCACAGTCATCTGTCTCTGATATAACTTTCTTTGCATCATCTACTACTGGTGGCAGTGATGGTCTAGGATCAGAGATCGTCTTAATTTTCACCTTGTCACTACGAGAGTGAAAGATGATCTCTCCAGTACCATAATCAACTGTTGCTTCAACCATTCGGAGGAAAGATCGACCTAGTATGATCGGGATATGGAGTAACGGTGCAGATGTGTCCATATCCATGATAACAAAATCAACAGGGAATTTCATTCCCTACCGTTACAGTAACGTCCTCTAAAATGCCTCTTGGCCTCTTAATCGATTTATCAGCAAATTGAAGGATCATTCTGGTTGTTTTAAGAGGCCCTAAACAAAATTCAATTAGTAAAGAGGAAGGCATGTGATTAATGGATGAACTACTATCGAGTAGAGTACGATCAAATTCTTGATCAAAGATATGGCAACGGATGTGAGGCGCTCCCTTGTCTTTCTTTTTAGATGGGAGGTTACTGATGGCATGAACTGTGGCCATGGTCAAGATGTGTTTCTCTGTTTCCTTTCATCTGTTCTTCCTTGGTTGACGCTTTTGCGTACATGCCTCTTTCATTCCCTTTTTTACTGTAGGCATGTATTTCATGGCCTTAAGGAGTGGCATCTTCAAAAAGATGTTCTCTAAGATCTTAACCACTCCAGGATCAGATAATGTAGTTTTTAATTTTTGGATTTTCTTAGTTTTGAGAGCAGAAGGAAATGGCACGGAATCAAAATAAACATGCAAACATTCATTTCCATTATTCAAAGTTGAATCCTCATGTACAAAAGGATAACTAGAATCAGTTTGTACAGTGTTGTCCAAACTAGATGAAGGAAAACAAAATCTAAAATAGAACGGGATGTTGCTGTTGGTGAAGAGAAAGAATATGCGACCGGTATATTCTCCCTTGCTGATGGTGATCTACCTCTGCTTGGTGAGGGGGGTGGTGAAGGCGGTGAAACTCCGGACGTGGGTGCTGCTACACTGGACCTCTCGATTGCTGGCAAAGGATATGATGTAGAAGATGATGCTCTCTCAGTGGATCGATCTCCCAACCCAAACTGCTACATAGGCGGATGCAATCTCCTACCACTCCTGAGATGAATGGCGTCAGATAAACATGTAAAATTAAGGGACATACCTGTCTCGGGGGTGGGTGGGTTATTGGCTACCTGCTCCTTGCATCTGAAGTTGCTGGGGTTGGCTTCGATATGTGCTGGAATCAGTGTCTTAGTGGTAGTCAGGTCGTCGATCCGTTGAGTCTGTTCATTCATGTTCTTCATGAACAATGCAAGTTGGTCCAGTGCTGGATTGACTGAAGGGGCCTCAGGTTGCTCATTGACTGGCTGTCGCTGAGGCTGATAGTATGACGACTGTTAATACCCATACTGATTCTGATAATGAGGAGGAGGAAGGGGAGTATATTGTCCACAATATGCAATATGCTGCTGGTTAGGATGATGAAAATACATGGACTGCTACTGTGGTTGGCCTTGTCTCCAATTTTGGAACTGTGGTGGAGACTAAAAGTGAGGCTGGAACTACTGGTGTTGGTACTGTTGTTGTCTGCCTCCCTGAAACTGATGGGCGGGTCTCTGACCCTACTGTGAACCCAATAGGCCTTGCCCTAACGGATGGGGCGGGTTTCGCTCACAGTCGAACCAAATGTCGTTCACCTCCTGAATGACAAGTGGAGGTGGAGACTGCAGCTCATGAATGTAGGCTACTTCTTGTTGGTAAGGAAACATCTGATATGAATGTTGCTGAACCTGATCAGGTGTCTGCACATAGTAGACATGATGAACTATGGATGGTCCTCCGCTATTCTACAGGGTGGAAGAAGTCTGCTCCCTAGTAGAGGTATCGGTTGCTGTACTCACACTGTGAACTGCGCTGATCTTACTTAGAAGAAGCTCCAGGTGCGTTGTTATCTCATCCAGCTTATCCAGGTTCTTCGTCCTCTGCTCGATGACTTGAAGCTTATCAAGCTCCATGGATCGCTTCTCAATAATGTCCACTTTGGATAGGTGGTTTCCAATGAGGGCCAGGTCAGTGCTATCCACCTTATCCACTTCTTATGTTGTCGTCATATTGACATCCTTGTGGGGTACTGCAGGGGCGGTGACGGGGTGCTTCTGAAAAGCGCGCGAAGAAGAAAGAGCTGCTGAACTTTCCGCCATCTCCTCAAAAATCTGATAAAGGACATCCTCATCCTTTTTGAAGTGGCTCCCCCCACAAGCGGCATCTACCAGCTTCTGATTCTCAATGCTTGAACCCCCAAAGAAATTGTGTACAAGGTTGGTCTTTAGAATATCATTATGGAGGCATTTCTCCGTTAGATCTTTAAATCTTTCCCACACCTCGAAATAGGCTCTTAGGGCATCTGGGAGAAATTAGCAATCAAGGATCACATTTGGTTGAGTCGTCCAAGTGGATAATACT
Organism: Ottelia alismoides; assembly: GCA_037367405.1. Lineage (NCBI taxonomy): Eukaryota > Viridiplantae > Streptophyta > Magnoliopsida > Alismatales > Hydrocharitaceae > Ottelia > Ottelia alismoides. The sequence goes on along the minus strand of JAZKJV010009746.1, from coordinate 456,307 downwards.
TGTTCAGAAATGGGGACCTCAACTCTTCCCAAGTAGTGACAACCTTCCCTAAGTGATTTAACCAATACAAAGCTTTGCCCATCAGACTGAATGGAAAGGCGGTCATCTGCACTACCTCTATTGGGACATTTGGGTAGTGTACTGTTCCACAAATGCGATCGAACTGCTGGATGTGTATATAATGTTCATTAATATTTCCATGGAATCTTGGGAGAAGAGGTAACATAGTAGGCTTAAGCTCAAAATTCCCATGAACCGCAGGGATTTGTATCCAAGAATTTGCATGTCTTGCCCCAGGATTATAAACATCCTTCAATGTAGGCTTAGCCCTAGGTTCTATGTGAGGTTCTTCTCCCCCATTCCCACCTCCAGGGTTTCTATTATCCCCCTCTCTCCTATATTCTCTTTCTTGTCTCAGCTCGAGAATCATATCTCTCAATGCGATCTGAAAATTAGCCCGCTCTGTTATCTGGGCTTGAATTGATTGGATGGAGGCTAACAAGGTGTTGTTGATCTCGCTCTGCTCTGACATGGTTCCCTTTCCTTTTGGTGGCATCAAGTGTTCGGTATCTGACTCTGAAAATGTGCATGATACTCAATTAGTGCTCAGAATTGAAGGAGTCTCAAATATTATTTCGAGATTAAAGCCAATCTCAAATAGTAGATTGATAGATGTTGTGAAGGGTGAAGTGGAGGAAAGGAATATTCGGAAGTGAGTCTCCCTGAATAGAAGGTAAACGGCTCGGAGTATAGAATGAGTTCGCAGAGTCCGAACGAGAAATACTCTGGTCCGACATCTTCAAAATCAATAGGCAGGATGAGAGAACACGAAAGTCAATGCAAGAGTGAAAGTGAATGAAGGCGCAAATTGCGCAAAATGATCTTTATCACTAGCAAGCAAACACAATACAAACCTCCAATTCACCAACTCAACTCAATGTGAAGACCGTGAAGGTTCGGTCTATTAGAGTTATTATATTTACATTTATGTATGTGACCCTTCGGGTTCCGTAAACCCCATTGACCCTTCGGGTTCCGTAACCCTTTGTGACCATTCGAGTTCTGTAACCTCCTGTGACCCTTCGGGTTCCGTAACACTTGTACTCTTTAGGATTTTCTCTATATATAAGAGACCATAGCTCTATGGAATAAATATCTCATCCGTTCCTCTTCTCAACATGGTATCAGAGCAACGGTCCTAAACCAAAGCCTAATACCCTAAATCCGTCGCCGCCACCAGCCCTCTCTCCGTCAACTAGGAGAGAGGGCTAGACCTCTTACATCGCTCGTGGATTCGATGTACCTGCACAAGGCAGTTCGAGTCTCCAACAACACCAGCTGCTACCTTCAGGCCTCCAGTGGCACCTAAAGCGCCGCCCGACACTTCAGGATGTCTGTTGCCTTACCACGACTGATAGACCAACACTCCATACTACTACTCAGATCATTCGCCTTCACTGAGCATCGATTTCTTCGTTAGGATGTATACTTCTTCTTTTACAACCTGACTACTACTCCGCGCTGGACTTCTATAATGATTCTTTCCAGGCACGACAGAGATATGTTCCGGTGACCTGCAGTTATGACAGAGATACGTTTCGGTGACCTGATATCACAACGACTTTACACGCATGGAAAAGATACATTCCGGTGACATGTAAGTCGCAGACCCGTCCTCGAGCGAGGTCTTCTACCAGGCTACCAGCAGCGGATATATGTTCTTATGATGCATCATGTGAAGATGTGGTGTATAGTTTTTTCTTTTTGTTACAAGCTGTAGCTTTCTCAGCTCCAGCTTGAGGGGGAGTGTTAGAGTTATTATAATTATATTTATGTCTGTGACCCTTCGGGTTCTGTAAACCCTCTTGACTCTTTAGGTTTTGTAACCCTTTGTGACCCTTCGAGTTCTGTAACCTCCTGTGACCCTTCGGGTTCTGTAACACTTGTACTCTCTAGGGTTTTCTCTATATATAAGTGACCATATCTCTATGGAATAAATATCCCAGTCATCCCTCTTCTCAACACGGTCAATTATCTTGTCAATTTAGAGTTTGGTGAGAATACAATCTATCAGAGCGATTAAAGCGAGCGGTTAGGAACCCAATGCTCTCGGAAGACTGACCCAATCCCAAGTTAGATTTTTCACAGCCATTATGAATTGCGGACCGTTTACCGGCTACCCAATCAATTCAATCTGTTAAGGACGTCGCGAGCCACTTTACCGGCTACCGGATAGATCCTCACTGGAGAACGAGTAACCCAAGATAGTAGTCTGAAAAGAGTTTGGGCGTGGTTCTATCCTAGTGTGCGGGTCGCTCTCTCGCTACATACAAACCAAACAATGAGGGGGTTACTCTCACCAAAACAATGATTTTTCCTTGTGTTTATTTTAGGGTCGAGTTTTCTTTAGTAGTCCCGTATTTTAGGCAGTTGTCACTTGGTTAAAATATTTTCAAAAAATTGCCTATTGAGATTATAATTTCTTTTTTAACTTATGTGAGTGAAAACAAAGAAGGAGATCGGAAATGCCAAAGCGCGATTAAAAACAATGATGCATGCAGGGGTTAGAGATGCGTACCTTGTCACCAGCACTCTACATGCAAGTGATCCGCGCACAATTGAAATACAGGAAAATAAACTAACCTATATGATGCTAGTGAAACGTCCTAGATGATAGCTTCTATTAATGGGCAAAAACAAGTTAATTTGAATAAGTCCAAATTACGCTCTACTCTATATGTACAGAAATTCTTGTTTATGGTGTTTAGACCTAATTAATTACTTGGCTCAAGCAAATTAAATAAAGCAATCAATAGGTAACTCAAGAAATCCAAGTAAAATAAAAAATAAGGCGATGAAAACAAAACCGGTGAGATCAAGTGCACCGATACTTGGCGAAACAGACCCCACAACAAATGAATGTCCGTTTACAAAGGTTCAAATGCTAGAAAAAAATAAATAAGTCTTTTTTTGTTCTCCTTCAATTTTTCTTCTCTTCCTCTCACGCTATCCTGCGGCTCGGTGAAAAATCAAGCCACCTCTGCTTTGCTTGGGTGCTTCGGCTTTCCTAATATCGCTTCCTTCGCTCCACGGACCCTCGCAAGAAAAAGAAAAGAGAATGTGTAAGAAACAGAATTATCAAATATAAGCAGAAAAAAAAGAAATGAAACAGTGAATATTAACAATGGAGTGAATGTGGAAAAATATACACAGATATATACAACCACGAATAGCGGATCAAAAGAGAAACCTATCTACCATCGCCGTGCCTCCTCGGCAACGACACCATTTTGTTGGCACGGGATCTCGAGGATCGATTATTAATGATACGAGTCATCATTATTATCCCAAAAAATCTCGCGATAAACAAACAAACAATTTTTCTTTCTTTCTTCTCTCGCTGCAATATAATTATAGAAAAATGTGGAGAAGAGAAATGTTTTGCTACTTATTTACCTGTATAGCGAACAAGATCTAATTCAGGGAGGTTACAATTCCCGAGGTTTATTTAAATAATCGATGAAAAATCAATTCAGAGAAAAAATCAGAATCTCAAAGGCAAACTATCCATGGTTTTTGTGGATTTTTTATCTTTTTAATTTTTAAATTTTTTTAATTTCTATTATTTTTATTTCCAGATTTTCAAATTTTTAGTGATTTTAATTTTTGCATTTTTTAAATTTCAAATAAAGAACAATATGCACAAGATAAGAACTATGCACACCAAACTCTTTTTGTATTTTTCAATTTATATCAAAAATGATCAGAAAAAACCAGAGAAAATATTCTTGTTTTTTAAGGGTTTTGAAATATTTTTGAGAAATTTTGTAGAATTTTCAGATGTTTTTGTTTTTTCTAAAAATCAAACAGTGGCAAAAATAAGAAACAATGCACAACCTAGAGTAATTTGCAACTTAAAAATATTTTAATGCCTAAAACTCCTGGCAATTATTTTTATGATGAAATATATGCAAATATCTACAAACAGGAACTGAAATCATGATTTTTGGATTTTTGTAGAATTTTTTATGATTTTTATAAGAGATTTTTGATGTTTTTCTATTTTTTAGGGTTTTGAAAAGAATTAATGCGTGAAATTTGGACAGAAATTAGAAGACACTGAAATAAAACTATTCTAATTTTTTTGAAATTTTTAGAGCAATATTCAAATTTTTATGAATTTTTGAATTTCAAACAAGAAAATGACTTGTTTTTTATTTTTTAATAATATTAAATGATGATAACATGCAATAAAAAATTTATACTAAAAAGATAAGCACATCAGAAGCGTAGCATGATTTTTGAGAGATTTATTAACCAAAGAAAACATTTATTTCAATAATAAAAGCAAGCAAAATTAAGGTCTGCAATTTAGGGACTGAAATGCAAATAGTAAAAGTTATTACATGAAATAATAATAAAAATAACTTGCAAGGCATGAAATGAAAATTACCCAGGTAGGGTGTGTTGCACGCGCTTGAGTTAGCAGGAACTCTTTAGAAATTTCAAAACTCTTAGGGATAGATATGTAATTTTTCCAATGTTTTAACAATCCCTAGGGTTTATGCTTCTTCGTTTTTCTTCAAGATGGCCGAAAGGGGCATAGGTGGCCGCCGGGTTCTTCCTTTTCCTCGCGCGGGTGCGCGGGTCGGCGGGTGCCGGCTGTGTGGCGCACGTGGTGGCGGTCGCGGGGGCGAAAAGGGGTGAGGGCTCCAGCGGTCCAGGTGGCGGCTAGATTCACGGCAGAAGGCTGAGGTTGGTGGCTGGGCTCGGATCGGCTCTGGCTGGAGGCACAATGCCTCAGTTGATGGAGATGGCGTGCAGCGATCAGGAGGAGCGGTCTCGCTGCTGATCGCGCGGGTGGCGCTTGGGCGATCTCCTGTCGCTCGCGTGGAGATTTAGCGGATGAGATGGAGGGTCCGCCACGATGATGGCAGAGCGGTGAACGGCAGTCGGCGTTGTGGCTGAAGGTAGCTTCAGGAGGTGGCTGCGAGATGGCTCACATGCGACGGAGGGCGGCGGGCATGGGCTGCCCGCGTTTGGGTGGCAGCGGTGCAACATGTGCTTTGTTTTTTTTTTATTTTCAAGTATAAACAGTAATCAAAAAACTTTTTTTATTTTTTATTTTTTTATAAATCCGAAATAGAGAAACTAAAAACAGAAAATAAAAAATGTTTTTTTTTATTTTTTATTTTTTTTGATGATCCTGCAAAACAAATGTTAAATAAAAAGAAAACAAATATATATTTTTATTTATAAACAAATGAGGATGCAAGCATGATGACTCGATCCCCAACATCAAAACGGAATGCGTGAGCGGGGATCTGCAAAAAATGAGGAATGGATCCGAATCTCTGACCACCACGCGTGGTCGGAGTTGAGAGATCGTGCGAGATAAAAAAGTAGAGATTGAGAAAGTGAGATGAAAAATCGAGTCGGCAGCGGATCAAATCATGATGGATTCTAAGATCTACATAAAAAAATTGACAATGAAAGAAAAAATACGAGAAAATAAAACTACGATTAATCTAGGATAAAACTAAGAGAAAATGTGGATCTCACCTTATGAGCGAAAAAGACATTGATCACCTCGACAAAGGCCGACGCGCTGTCACCGGACGACTCGGAGGCTAGGCACACTTCTGCGACAAGAAGACTCTCGGTGATCGGGCTCCTCTCACCAAAGATTGATTAAGTTGAAAAGATGGATGAGGAGCCATATTAATAGAAAGACTGAAATTTGATTTTTTTAATTTTTGGATGATGATAAGAGATAAGAGAAAAGAAAGTTTGAAATGAGATAAAGTAGAAAGATAAATGTTAGAAAATATTTCCAAAAATTAACTATTTTTTTTGTATTTTCGTCACTTTAGTTATTGGAAAATTAAATGTGATTTTTTTTATTTTTCTGTGGTAGTTAGTTAAGAAAATTAACTATATACATATGCTATATACATATATGACATTATATACATGGGTAAATAAGCAAAGTCGTTTTTTTGTTTTAAAAAAATATTCTTTTAATTTTTTTTTATTTTAAACAAATGGCAAAAATATTTACAAATATTTACAATATATAATATGTACAAATACATGGGAAAATTGCACAAACCACCCTAGAAAATCAACTTTTCACCCGTAACTCCAAAAAATATGAAATCACAGCCATTTTAAAGATAATTTAATTTAGAATACAATGGAAGTGAGTTTCGTTCAATTTGGGTTCATGTGAAGCAGGAATTGATCTTTTAATTATCGCTTAGTGGCTTTTTCCAAGTATGGTTGCTTTTGTTCTTAACAAGATTAGATTATGCAATTATTTTTATTGTTTAGGACACATTTTTATTCACAACTTTTGTTTTGAAAATTATTTTGTTTGAGGTCAATTTATGTACAAATAAAATAGTGTAGTATACAATTATATGCAACACACAATTTTTTTTATTTTCTGATTAAGGACCCTATCTCCCCCTACTTTATTCCTGGTCGATCGGGTCAAGACGTGACCTTCTCTTGGGGTTCGGGTCAGCATGTATGTATTACATACATGCAGTCTTCTTTTATTCTTTATTTTTCCTTTCTTTCTTTATTTATTTATTTTAGGTTAAAATGGTAAGAAGTGTACATTATTTACACACAAATGCAAGTTAGTAAGAATATGGAGTTAGTGTTATATACAGGTGTTTTATAAGGGATTTTAAGCTAAAATAAATGAATAAAGATGACGAATCGCAGATTCAACACTAAGTGAGCTCTTTATTTCCTTCCCCAATGAAAAGCTTATGTAAATACTGGTTCCATCTAGTCTCTATATCCTTCTGAGTAACAAGTATGTAACCTTCCTCTTCTTTAATGCATCTCACTTGAGAAACGTCTTTGGTCTATCTTTCTCTTACTTTGGCCAACCTGAATATATCCTTCTGGCCCTCCTTAGAATCAATATTTTTGTACAAAATTTCATAGACTTTTGACTTAGTTTCGCTTACAGCCTTCTTTTCTTCCTTCTTCGCTATTTTCTAGTTTATGAAGGTTTCCTCTGTCCTATCCTTAGACATAGCTTTAAAGCATGATCTTTTAATTTTAAGCTTCTCATGCACCCCTCACTCCACCACCAAGCCTCCTCTTGACCTGGAACTCCTCCCTTTGACTCGCCTAACATTTTTTTGGCTACCCTTCAGATACAAGATGCCACCGTCTCTTACATCTCCTTTGCACTTCCGTTACAATCCCAAGATAAGTCTTCTCATACCTTCCCCCTGAAGCTTCATTGTTTCAATTGAAGATTCCACCATCTAGTTTTAGTGATCTTGGAAACCCCCCTTTTCTTTACCAGCTCTTTTATTTGCATATCCATGACTAGTTACTTGTTGAATGAAAATGGGAAAAAGTTCATTGTACTTTCAATTGTCTTTTTTGTTATGTTTCTATTGTTGTTATGTGACGTAAGTGTAGAATTTTATAAGTGGATTGGATTGCCGAGTATACGAATCCTAGGGGGATGAGCGTCACGCATACTCCATCCGTTGTGAATACTATTTATCAGTTTCTTTCATACCTCAATCAAACATAGAAAAGAAACACATGCCACGCGTTCTCTATGCCAAAGTACTTGGTAGTCTTATATAAGTCATGCTATGTACGATACCTAATATCACTCATGTCGTGAACGTTGTTAGAAGATTGACGGGGAATCCAAAGAAGGAACATTGGCAAGCAGTGAAGTAGATCTTTCGCTATCTGCGAGGAACATCTGACATAAGCCTTATCTACATAAGTGATTCAAAGTGTTTGGTTCATGAATATTCAGAATTAGACTATGTTGCAAATATTAATGGTAGGAGATCTATGACATGCTATGTCTTTACTTTGGGGAGTTCTGTCATTAGTTGAAAGGCTAAATTACAACCATATGTTAATTTATCTGCTATAGAGGCAGAGTATATGGCTATGACGAAAGTTGCAAAGGAAGGCATCTGATTGAAGGGCTTAGTTGGAAATCTTGGTCTACAATAAAATCAGGTGATTGCATTTTACATCAGTCTCAACACAATATGCTTAGCCAAAGATCATGTGCAACATGAGATGATCAAGCACATAGATGTCATATTTCACTTCATTTGATGTGAGAAGAGGATCAAGATGAAGAAGCTCAACAAAACAGTTAATCTAGTTAACACGAAGATAGTTCCAGGGAGTTTATTCAAACATTATGTGGACTTGCCTTATATCGACAATTGGAAGTATCCCCAAGGAGGGGTTGGTGAGAGTACGACAAAGCTTAGCAAAGCTTCTCAGAGGATTCAATTCAACGCGGAGATTGTTAATATGCCCTGAATCCTAACCATGTTTTCTGTTGGAGACTGGACCATGTCACGATGGGATTTTTCCTGTGAAGTTTGATTGGTTGAGTATAAGTGAGGCATATTATTGATGCAGTTGATCTTCCTCCTGCCTTCTGATTGGCTAAGAGCTAATTGGCTAAAAATATATAACAAATATTATTTTTTCAAAGAGAAAATCCTTATTAATCTTTTTTTTCCAAAAGATGAATAAGCGCTAGATAAAGAAAAAATCGAATGGATATTTATTCTAATTATATATATTTCCATTTCTTTTCTTTTCACTCTCTCTCTCTCTCATCAGAAAATTTTCAAGTTTGATATTCGTCCAGATTCAATTCGATTAAATAGAAGTTCAATTCGATTAAAACTAGTTCGATCTTTCAACATGGATTTGAACAAGAATCCATGTAGCCAACCCTACTAAAAGTGGGAGAAGGCTTCGCCAATAACGCTATTATTATAATGCTTATATTATCTCATTTCCAATCAGATGTATGACTAGCCGAAGGGTTGTGCTGGCAAGCCTAACGTACACACTACACAGAAATCAGAAATTTTATTAGTATATGTAGGACATTTACATGAAATGGATTAAATGGTGAAATTCCAACATAAGCTATCGTTACCTTCAATTTCACAGTCCTGCATTGCTGTCATCGGGAACCATGAAACTATGCTTGCCATTCTTAATGTTTCCTTCACTACCTGTTGCCAAATTTACAAATCATTTGACAACCAAAATCTAACATATATTTATGTGGTCCCTGGATAAGAAAAAAAATGAGTGAGTGTGAACTACATCTGGTAGTTCCCCATGAAGAATTTTTCACCTTAGAAGCATATGTCATTTCACTCAATGTGTGCATTCCAAGTTCTGATGCCGAATTCTTGACTGCCATTTGCAAGTAGAGATCCTGAGCAAAATGAGATCCAGTATCTGTATAAGGGCAAGTAATTATATAAACTAACAGAAACATGATATTGTTTTACTCTAAGCTTCTCTTGGACTTCTTGATTCTCATCCAGGTATTTGACCATCCATGTAAAAGCACTAGCTGTTGTCACTTGACCTGTTCCACATACCAGTCATAACTTTACATTAATCATCCTCAGAAGCTAAAAGAAAATGCTGTAAAAATTTCCATCTAAAGGATGATTTAGTCATCCTGAGTGCTGGGCTACCATATCAACTCAATGATTGGACACAATGATTTAGAAATATTTCTGCTAATATCATATGAAAACATTTAAATTAACTAAAGATCAATCAGCAAGATCTTTTCCATTTTAGGATTTCACACTTCTCTTAAGTAATTAATTCGTGGAATCAAATTAATCGATATTTTTAAAAAATAAAATGGAACTGTCTAGATGAATACATTGACTACAAATGTATCTAACTTGTGTCATATATGTGCTTTGTCGTGGCACTACAACTAGTTGATGATTGAAATGCAGCATCAGAATAGATTGCAACTTCCTCATGCACATACAAGAATGCAAAAATCTATTGTTAAAGATCTAACTGTGTTTTCTAGTGGTCATTGTTAAGCTATTAGTTTGTATTTAGCCTTTTACTAAAATTACTCTTACTAAGTTGAGGAGTCAAAAGAGAGCAAGATCTCTTTCCTTGCTTCCAGGGATTGCTGCTCTAAACTTAGCATCCCAACCATGTATATATATTGCAGATTTCTAATGCTGAAGCAAGTGCAATTTCCACCTTTCTTCTTCTTCTGACAGACGCCTCAAGAGGAGCCATCCACTCTCCCCATGCGATTCACCTCCCTAGTCCTCCCCACCCTCGGCAATCACAAACTACCCCAACCTACAAACGAAACCCTACCCCAACCCCTTTATTCTTTGCAACCAACCCAACCCGAACAAAACACTACCCCAACTTCTTTCTTCTCCACCACCTCACCTTCTTCTCCTCCCTCTCCTCGCCCACTACCATCTAGCCACCCCTCTTGACACCAGCCCACCCACGTCAACTTCCTCACCACCCAACACCACCACATCAACATTGCCGCCGCCTCCAGTTAGACATTGCCCTCCCTCACCTACTCCCCAACGCTGCCAACCCTCGCCACCTTCTACAACATGACCTTCGCATGTATCAGCCCCAGCCACCACCCTTCACCTGACTCCTCTTTTCCCACTATCGCAAGACTGCTCCAAACGGTGAACCCGCCGCCTCTAAATCTTCTCCTAAATACATGCATGTGGCGTCACTGGCCCCTCCATTTCTGCACTCTAAACACCAGTCATTCAGGACGCTCTCGCTTCCAATTTCTTCATTCATCATAACAATGACAACCTCACCATTGCCGACTACTAGTATCCTTCACTTCCTGATGCTAAAGCTCACCAACACAAACTATTTGCTTTGAAAAACACAAATAGTTCCCCTCCTTCATTCCCATGGCCTCATGGGAATTGCGGATGGCTCCATCCAAAAACATGCAGATCTGGCTACCATTATATCCAGCTCTACAAGTGATGCAAACATCCTCACCCACTGATTCCGTATCGTCAATTGCTCAAGTAAAGTGGGTCAGGAAAGACCAGACCTTGCCCATTTGGCTTCTTCCATCTCTGTCTGAAAAAGTCTGAAGTATATGGAAAGATCCTTAAGCGCATCACGAAAGCGTAAAGATCGCATCATATACGATCGGAGCGACTAGTCGCACTAATTGCTCGGTGCAGCGGAATTTAAAAAAATTAAATGACGAAACCACATGATCCAAGAACATTTCTTGGATCGTTTCATCAAACCACATACAAGAATAAGGATTACTTCTTGAAGTATGGTTGTGATCATAGTCTCTAACGTAAGAGACCTCCTATCTCAAGTCCGATCCAACTAAAGAGACGCTTGCGAGCGTGGTGATGAACAATGTGCTTCTCGCAATCCAAAGCATTGATCCAAGCGGGGAATCTCCTGATCTCGTCTTACGAGATCTAACATCTTCTCCACGAGCGACACACAGTGAAGGAGACGGAGATCTGCGAGCGGTCGAGGCGGCGGCACAACGACGTGGTGATGACAACGATCTCTTTAGGATTTCCAAGTGGACGACCACTTAGAGAGAGAGAGATGGCGTGAAATGAAAGAGAGAGAGAGAGAGATGTTGTGAGAGTGTGTAAAGAAGAGCTAGGGTTGCCTCTCCTTATATAATATTTTGGGAGTCAATAAATCCCAATCCATAGACAACACAAATCCAATGGTTCATATTGATTTGTATTTCTTTTGATGGCCATGATTTTGTTGTTAAAAAATACAACAATAATTAATTAAATTAAATTAAATATATTGAATAATAATCAATATATAGTAAAAATTAAATCAATTTACCTTGGAGAAATAAGGAGGCAAGCCTCCTTCCATTTAGAAATTGTGCATGTCCAACCTCCTTACATGGAAGGTGGCTCCACCTTTCCTATTTCATGGAATATCATATTCCATGAATATCTCCAAAATTTACAACAACATTTGTTGTAGATAATTTCACCAACAAATCCAATTTATTTTGTGAACATTGCAACCATATCATTGGAAATTTGTTAATCACATTCACAACCCAAAATAAAATGTAAATTACATTTTCTATTTTTTGACCCATATGAATCCAATTGTACATACTCAGACATATAGCAATATATATGTCTCCGGTCAAAAGATGCATGCCTATATCGTGACAGTATTCGACATAGAACTTGGTTATCCCGATCTTGTTCAGTCAACTCTTTGACCTAACTAAGCTGACACCTCCAAATCTCTATTCCTATGCAGAGGACATGCATTAAGAGGTCAGTCAGATATCAACCAAAAGAGAAAGGATTGACATCTCCTACTTAGGCTGGAGATCATCTCCTAATAATCATTTGATGGTACTTAATGAGTCATCAATCTAACTTTTTAGATATTCATCCAAGCACCAGCCTCTACAAGTCAACAGGTGAATCAACATCTGTATGATCATCAAGATGGCCATAGTACATAACCCTAATTGTACTAAGGGACCTTATAGTGCATTCATTCATTTAATCTCAAACAGAGAGTGAAATAAACCAATAACTTTTATTGATAAATCAAACATTACAACAACATTTATTGTAGGAATGGTTCGCCTTGAGCTCATATGGCTAACGATCTCCTACTATCCCTCAGAACCATTCAGGTACAATCTTTAAACCCATATTCATTCTATGTTGGTCGAAAAACCTTATGCGTCAAAGGTTTGGTAAGCGGATCAGCAATGTTGTCTGTAGAGGCCACCTTGGTGATGACGATGTCACCATACTTTGAATCTCCCGAATGATGTGGTATTTCTTTTCCACATGCTTGCTCTTTTGATGCCATTTGGGTTCCTTCGCCTGAGCTATGGCTCTTGTGTTATCGCAGAGTACAAGGATGGGAGTATCACAGGAAACTACACCAAGCTCCAGTATGAACTTGTGCAACCATGCTGCCTCCTTTGTAGCATCCGATGTAGCAATGTATTCAGTTTCGGTTGTTGAATCAGTCGTAGTGTCCTATTTCTTGCTTCTCCAGCTCACAACACCATCGTTCAACAGGAACAAAACCCTGATGTCGACTTTCGATCATCAATATCATACTGGAAGTATGAATCTGTGTATCCTAAGACTTGGATATCACCATCTTCATATACAAAGATGTAATCTTGCGGTCGTCTTAGATACTTGAAGATATTCTTCACTGCATTCCAGTGTTGCTCTCCATAACAGGATTGATAATGGCTTATCACTCCCACTACATGGCAAATATCTGGCCTTGTACACATCATAGCATACATTAAGCTTCCTACAGCTAATGCGTACGGGCATCCAGTCATAACTTTCTTTTCCTCAATACTTTGAGGAACCATCCCTTTAGACAGGTGGATACCATGTCTTAAAGGGAGGAAGCTTTTCTTGGATTTCTCCTTATTGAAACACTCTAAGATCTTCTTAACGTACCCATGTTGTGACAATCCCAAGATCCTCTTTTCTCGGTTTCTGAACAGCTTCAAACCCAAGATACAAGAGGCTTCTCTAAGATCCTTCATCTCGAAGGTATGGGATAGCCAAATCTTAACATTGATCATCATCCATGTATCATTCCCAATGATAAGGATGCCATCTACACAAAGCACGATGAATACAATGGTGCTCCCACTGAGCTTCTTGTACACACACAGCTCATCAGGACTTTGCATAAAATCATAACTCATTATGGTTCCGTCGAATCTGATGTTCCAGCTATGAGAAGCTTGTTTGAACCCATAAATGGATTTCTTCATATTGCATACTTTGTCGTCCTCGGTTATGAAACCCTGAGGCTGCTCCAGATAGATATCCTCTTCGAGGTATCCATTGAGGAAAGCCATCTTGACGTTCATCTGCCAGATGTCGTAGTCAAGATATGCAGCTATAGCTAGCAGTGCCTTGGTGGACTTAAGCATAGCCACATGAGAGAATGTCTCATCGTAGTCGATGCCTTCTCTCTGTGTGTATCCCTTGGCTACGAGTCGTCCTTTGAAGGTCTCTACCTTCCTATCAGGTCCCCTCTTTCTCTTGAAGATCCATTTACACTGAATGGGTTTTACCCCTCTAGCTGGATGCTCTGAGGTCCATACACCATTTTTATGCATAGAGTCTATTTCAAACTTCAATGCTAGCATCCATCTATCCATGTCATGATCCGTGAATGCTTCATCAAATAAAGATGGATCATTGTTCGTTTCACTTAAAACATGGAATTCGTACCTTTCGGGTAGTACATCCACCCTCAAACTCGTTCGAAAAGGTATGGGTGTTTCATCTTCATTTACTTCTTCAGTTTCTAGTTCAGAAAGCTCAGAATCCTCAGAGGTTTCAATGAGTTCCTTCACTTCATTTTTGTCTTGACTCTTAAGGAAATCATCCTCCAGAAAATTTACATCTCTAGACACGAAGACCTTCTGTGTCTCAGGGTCATAAAGCTGGTATCAAATACCATTCTTAATATACCCAATGAAGTAGCATTCACGAGTGCGAGATTCTAGCTAACTTGTGTCCACGTTCTTCGCATGGACCAAGAAACCCCAAACTCTCAAGTGTTTAATACTGGGTTTGATTCCATACCAAAGCTCATGAGGAGTCTTAGGTACATATTTACTAGGAATCTTAATTAGGATATATATTGCAATTTCTACTGCATATCCCCAGAACTAGGTGATAAATGTGATTTACTTACATTGAACGGACCGTGTCCATAATGGTCGTGTTGCATCTTTCAGCAACACCACTAAGTTGGGGAGTTGAAGGAGGAATGAGATTGGAGACAATTCCTTTATCTTTAAGGTACTCCTTCAATTCATCTGAGAGGTACTCGGCTACTCGCCACCTCGGTCATATTGAATTCCTTTAATCTTCTTATATATTTGGTTCTCAACCAAAGACATGAGCTCTTTAAGCTTTTCAAAGGTTTCATATTTATGACGTAATAGGAAGATAAACCCGTATCGCAAATGGTCATCAATAGACGTCAAATAGTATTGATATCCATTTCGAGCCGTGGTACTGAAGGGACGGCATACATAAGTATGTATTAGGTCAAGAATACATTCGCATCGTGTAACATTGTTACGAAAAAGGTGTTCTAATCATTTTACTTTGAATACAATATTCGCGGGTAAGCAAAGATTGAACATGTAGAAAATCTAAGAGTCCATCCTTTATCAATCTATTTGATCCTATCAACAGATAAATGACCAAACCTTTAATGCCAAATCATGTTTGAATGATTTCCATCCTCCCTGTTTCTTTAGAGTTATTATTAGTGGTAGTAACATTCATGACATTTTCATAAATGCATAATTCATAGGATCCACCATAAGTTAGAACACCATCAGCATTATATTTATGATAACAATTTATGATAAATTTATTACAAAATAGAAACGAATATCCATTTCTAAATAATTTAGATAGAGATATAAGGTTCTTCTAAAATCTGGAACATAAAGATATTCTTTAAGCATAAGGACTCTTCCACTAGATAATGACAGTTTGCGGGTCTCGACGACGACAGTTGCAACAGTTGCATCAGATCTCATCTGGATGACTATCTCTCCTTCATCAAGATTCCTAATTTCCTGAAATATATGCAACTAATTGCATACATGAACAAAAGCACCAGAATCGATGACGCAACTACCTTCTCGTCCTACGAGAAAATTGGTTTCAATAAAGAAAGTAGAATTCATACCTGTTGGGGATTTACCTTTGTCAGCAGACTTCAGGTAATCTTGGCAGTTACGCTTCCAGTGACCTGGCTTCGTATACTGATGACACACAACGGTCTTCTTTGATGTCACTAGTGCGGAAGCAGTAGAGGATGAGCCAACACCTTGGCTCTTCTTCTTTCTCTTATGGATCGGGCCCTTCCGAGATCCTTGCTTCTGATTGTGTTTCCCTTTGACCTATGCAACCATTGCACTTCCAGTAGAATTATCTTTCTTCATTACGTTTTCTGCAGACTTTAATGAAGCCAGCAACTTAGCGTTAGACCAATTAATCTTGTTCATACGGAATGACACCATAAAGTTATTGAAAGACTTAGAGAGCAATAGTAGAATGAAGTCGGACTACATATCTACATCCATGTTAGCCCTGAGAGTTTCCAATTCCGAGAGGTACCCAACCATTTTGAGTACGTGTTCTCTCACTGAAGTCCCTTCCTGCATTTTACAGCGAATAAGCCCTTTCATAACATTTTAACGCTGAGTTCGATTGACATCACCGAACATCTTCTTGAGATTCAGCATTATATGATGGCAGGTCTCCATCTCCACATGTTACTTCTGAAGCACATTAGAAAGAGATCCCAGAATATAACATCTAGTCAATATATGATCTTCATCGTATTTTTCATTGTATTTGATATCTTACGGAGTCTTAAGGTTTCCTATCATGTCCTTAGATAACACATATGAGATGCGATACGTAGAGAGAAACGAATCCAAATTATGTATCCAATCCGAGTAATTTGATCCAATCAATGGGTTGACCTCCAGGAGCCTACTGAGTGGGTTCATGGACTTCATTATTTGAAATTAAGAATGCACTATATTAAAATATATAAATAATTATATATTCAATATTAAAAATCTTTGATTAAGAAATTTTTAATCAAACTATTCTTGCCTTTTCAACTCTTAAAGTTCATTCCCTTAATCACTTTTAAAGCAAGAGATATACTTACCGCTATATCTCTAGCAAGAACTGAGATCTCCTTCTTACCTTTGTTACATCCCAATAATATGAGAATTTGCAAGTCGGATAAAAAGAAGCGGAAATACATTCCACCTTGCGAGTCCAACTTGCATTTTTCCAATTCGGTCTTTAACACCCGGGCCCCCCACCTCTAAGGTGATGTTGACCCGTTGTTAATTGAACCAACCGTCAACAGGAATAACACTCACTAGGCGCAATCCAATATCGCTCCAATAATATGAGGACTCAATATTGAGGTCACTTAGCATACAACCTTACTCTTTCGAGAAGCAAAAAAACCAATCTAAATGCGCTTGTATGCAGGAGCTGTCACTTCGGACAGGCATCTCCTACATACAATCCTTGGTAACGGAACCCTTCGCCTTGACGGGAGACCATGGATGTCACTTATATGATCTCCATATCATATTCAAATTCTAATTAATCATTATGAATCATATCCACATAATTAATTCTTCCAATGGAAATACAACTCTATTCATAATAGAGTATTTTTAATTGGATATGATTAATTTAATCATATTAAATCAATTATCAATCCAATTTAATCAACCAATAAATAATTTTTTATTGTTACATGATAGGATTGTATAATCTCAAAATAAGTATTATTCAAATTTTAATAATTAGAAAAAACATCATCATCTCTTCAAACGTTATCCTTTCCTTACCCGTTGTCATGGCCAGTACGCACAGGATGTAGGACAGACCGCTCACGGAGCAACCTGCTACCCCATCGATCCCCGATTAGACACCATATCTGTCTCAGGTCAAGATAATGTGATTTGATCATTTTATATTTGGATGATAATCGGTCGTTCAACCGAAGTTATACCATATAATATTTATCAAAACCATTTTGATTAATATTATAAGGAGATTTGTTAAACAAATCTCCAATCCTATTCAAATAACAATGTCTTACATGTAGTGATTGTCCTACAACTATTGTAAGAAAAACTAGGGTTTTCTTGAAAAGTTTATTCAATGGCATATGATGATTAATCAATTATTTCATAACTATTAGGCATCATATCTTAATCAAGGAAAACTCATAATTCCATGATTTCCATGGAATTATAAACACACTAAGTAAAGAGATATGATGATCTAATCATCTTCCGACCCATCTCCACTAAATATGGAATATCTAGGGCAAACATAGTCGGAATCGTGCGAAATAAATTCGAGCGGTTTTCTATTTTGATTCTATACTTAATCCAAGTGTTTATTTCCATTTTATGACAGGAAAACAGTAAGTAAAATTAATTTTTTTACAGATCCGTAAATACATGCAAAATAATTTTCCATGGTGGGAACTATTCGAATCATTTTCATGCACTTTTGATACCAATTAAAGGTTACTGTTTTTAGGACATATTTAGACATTTTAAATATATTTTATTAACAAAAAAACACGTCCAAACAGTGCACAAACAGAAGTTTTTAATTAAGCGAAAAATCGATGTGAATCTTGCATCCAATGCAAAAGCAATGTTTCCCGCGCATCAAAAACATTAACCATGATCGCATAGGGTTTGCATTATATCCAAGACCTCAACCAAGGCTCTAACACCCCTTGAAATATATGGAAAGATCCTTCAACACTTAAGAGTCATAGTATTGAGAACTTAGTTACGATGCATTACACACCACCGCATGCCTACAGAGGCACCCCAACCCTAGGGCGTTCTTCCTGTCTTAAAGTCATAATGTCAGGTCTCACCCGGACCAAGACCACAGACTATCCACGGATCTTGAGGAATTAGACAAGGTCAAATATCAGAACTGGAAACACATCATCTACATCTTCTAAGATCCGTCAACATGTCTTATGAAATTTAAAATGATGTTTACCTAAATATGGATAGTATACTTAAATAAGAACATTAAGTGGGAATAATTAAGGTGGTGAGTGAAAAAGATGACTCATGTATATAAAACAACTTGAAATCCAACCTCTACGCAAGTAGCTTATTAAATTTACATGAAAATATATATCTACTTGCTTTCTTTTGAAGCCACTGAAATACCTATTATTTTTTATAAATTAGATTGTACTCAATTGTTGGCATCCCTTTCTTCCTAACATGAATGGCAGGCAAGGCGTCTGCGACTCAGTAGATTAACAGTTGGACCTTGAGCTTCCGCGGTTCAGATAGATTTGTTTATCATACATATTATAGATTTTGTTCAGGATATATGTAACTCTCATATGCTTACTTCTTTATCTTTTGTTATATTTTGGGATACTTATAAAGATTGTCATTTACTTTTGAATCACGTGTAATGTTATATGAAAATTAATGTAAATATTCATTTGGTGACACTTGTTAGTTATGTGAATGTTTATCATTTTTCTAAATGTTATTCGAAATGCGACAATTTTCCCTCATTTTCGGTAACCTAATCCGATCATTAGCAAATGTAATGTTACGAGTGATTTGTAAATGGATAACCCGAATCGTGGGCAGGCGTCACGGTTTGGAATCAGAGCAGTGATATCCCGCTACATACATACGAAGTATTAAAATTCCGATCGCATTAAGTTCTCGGATAGCGACAGTCCTATGACTTGTCGCAGGTCTGAGAAGGGAAAGAATGACATTCAAATTCAACAACCGCATGTCACCTTTTTGCAATTAATTTTCATATCGTATCCCAAAAAGAGAAAGCACAATAGATGGTATCCACGAACATCAATTTTTATAACTAATGATGGTTCTCATGCAGAACCATGACGTCTAGAGCTGGCCAGTAGATGGAGGATCGTTTGGAGCGCATATTAACCACCCTCACAGACCTCCAGTAGCAGCAAACTGCTATTAGAGGCCAGCAGGACCAGATCTTGGCTCAACAGACGGAGATCGTAAATAGGCAGACTGACATCGAGATGAGGTTCAAAGAGCTCTTTGATTTTACCTACCATCCATCTCAGGACGGAACGAGACAAGACCAACCTCAATCTGTAGAGGTTCAACAGACTCAATTTAACGACTTCCATGAGGAGATACATGTACATAGAGCAGAGATGGAGATCATGACAGGGAGCAGGACCATGTATCTTTTGCCAACGAGATTGCAACTGACCACTCATCCATTCACATGCATCAGTCGATTTTTACTTCCTATCAGCGAGCCAATGTGCACGTGTTCGAGTACACCGAGACATCAGATGAGACTGAGCGGTGGCTGAAGAGGGTAATGAAGGTCCTTCAAATGATTCACGCAGCACGAGATGCGTGGTTACTTTTTATGTAGTATTCATTGACAACATTCACCGAGAGATGGTGGGAGGCGATAGTTTCCGAGATGAGATGTGAGGCTACATGGGATGATTTCGAGATGAGATTCATATCCCACTTCATTTCTGGGAAGTGGAAGGAGTCTCAGCGCTGACTACTCGCAGAGCTTCGACAGGGTTGGATGACAGTTAGACAATACTTTGTTCGCTACACCGAGCTGTCGTGACACACACCAGCAACCGATGCATTCCCCGAGGAGAATTTAGAGAAATTCATCAGAGGGGTGAGGGGAGAAGTGCAGGAGAAGCTGGCTGGACTACGTTTCGCATCTATCTCCGAGGCTACTTATGCAACGGAGAAGTTTAAGGGCATCGGAGAGAGACGCTTTGGGAGTTCGTATGGAGTTGTACCCACACCACAGTAATCATTCAGACCAATTCGGTGGTCGTTCCAGAAACAGAGATCAGCCCAGTGGTTTCATCCTTCAGGTTTAGCATTCTCCGACAGTGCTCACTCATCTCCAGCAACTACCTTAGGAGGAGCACTTGCCGAACATGTCACCAATACGACACAACCATCTAGGCCGCAAAGAGTGGAGAGACCCCCGACAGGACCTACTCTGAGCATCAACACGACTACTATGCCTACCCCATATGTGTGATGCTACTTGTGCAATGAGTGGGATCATTACCGGTATCAATGCCCCCAGACTTCTGATGAGCCTTGACTGCAACCACAACCTTCACAGCCATAGGCACAACATACTGGGACTTTCTGTGGCAGGAACTCCAACTTCAGGAGGATGACGAGACAGACATAGAGTGTTATTGGTTCGAGTATCGTACCAGCTAGACAGGGTCAGTTACATGCAGTGGTTGAGGAGCAGGCACGATCGTCGACTACTGTGGTGAAAGGTATGGTCTCAGTCTTGAGTCGGCCTTTCCATGTTTTATTTGACTCTGGAGCAACGCATTCCTTCATTGCTTCAAGATTACTAGCTTCAATAGGTATAGTTGTAGAGGCCCTAGATCCACCTTATCACTTCCATGGGTCAGGTGTACAGTTTTTCATCATTAGATTGATAGTCAGAGGTTTGCCAATACTGATTGGTGGTCACAAGATGATCGAAGATTGTCTCTTATTACAGCTCGATGAGTTTGACTTTATTTTGGGTACGGATTGTTTGTCAGCTCATCATGCCTTGAATGATTGCTTTCAAAAGACGGTTGTCTTCCATATTCTGGACTTACCTGAGTTCATTTTTGAGGGTACCTTACATGACTCAAAAATGGAAAACATTTCACTGTTGCAAGCTCAGAGACTTGTTGATCAGAGATGTGACACGTTTCTTGTATTTGTTCGAGAGACATCTAATGGAGAGTCGATGACCCATAACATCAAAGTAGTATCCGACTACCTAGATGTATTTCCTGATGATTTACCAGGGTTACTTATTGAGAGAGAGAGATATTGAGATCGAGATCATGTTACTACTAGATATACAGCCAATCTTGATGGCTCCATATCGAATAGCACCAGCTGAGTTGAGAGTTAAAGATGCAGTTGCATGAGTTACTTAAGTTGGGTTTCGTGAAGCCGAGTACTTCACTTCAGGATGCTCAAGTTCCTTCTGTTAGGAAAAGGGATATATCAATGAGATTGTGCATTAATTATATGCAGTTGAACAAGAGAAAGGTGAAGAACCGTTATCCTCTACCATGCATCGATGCCTTATTTGATCATCTACAAGGATCTTCGGTGTTTTTGAAGATCGACCTTCGATCTGGCTATCATTAGCCGAAGATTCGAGAGTCAGGTATTCCAAAGACAGCTTTCAAGACTCGATATGGGCACTACGAGTTTGTGGTAATGCTATTTGGACTCATCAATGCCCCTGCAATATTCATGGACATGATGAACATGATCTTTCATCCATAATTAGACAAGTTTATGGTGGTACGCATTGATGATGTGTTGATTTATTCTCGAAATGAATGGGATCACGTAAATGATTTGAAGATTGTCCTGGACACACTTCAAAAGCATAAACTGTATGGTGTAAGCCAAGCTGAGCAAGTGTGAGTTCTAGTTATCCCAAGTCTCATTCCTTGGGTATGTCATTTCTGGAGCAGGCATCGTAGTTGACCCTGCAAAGATTGAGTCAATTATGTCTTGGAAACAACCCAAGACAATTACTCATATTCGGAGCTTCCTTGGACTCGCGGGCTATTAACGACGCTTCGTCAATGGATTTCCTCGATTTGTTCTTCCTCTGGCGTAGTTAACACAAAAGGGAGTCCTTTTATATAGGATGATACATGAGTGCAGACCTTCAGAACATTTAAGGAAAGATTGACTATTGCGCCCATTCTTGCACTTCCTTTAGGCACTCAGGATTATGCAGTATATACAGATGCCTCAAAAGAAGGTTTCGAAGCAGTTCTAATGCAGCAAGGACACATGATTGCATACGCATCACATCAGTTAAGGCCGAATACGCGGAATTACCCCACCCGTGACTTGGAATTGGCGGCAGTTATCTTCGCCTTGAAGATATTGTGCTACTATCTTTATGGGGTGAATTTTGAGATTTTCACATATCACAAGAGCCTGAAGTATATTTTTTATTAGAAAGAGTTGAATATGAGACAACGCATGTATCTTGAGCTACTGAAGGATTACGACTGCACGATCTCTTACCATCCTGGTAAAGGAAACATGGTGGTTGATGCGCTTAGCGGGAAAGCTCATGCAAAGGGTACGACAAACTGGATATACACATAGGATATGCTCGTAGCATTGACAGATTAACACCCTCATGAGAGTGCGTCAATATCTACTGCCGTGCCTCCACGATTCAGCAATCCATGGTATCACATAGTAGAAGGACAGAAAGAAGATTCTTGGATCAAAAACAGATGCATGCATGCCATTAAGGACGAAGGTGATGGTTTTATGGTAGCAAAATCCATTTTAGGGCAGGGATCGCCATATCGCGATATATCATCGATATATCGGCGATATATCGGTATCGACAGGTCACCGATATATCGCTGATATGGATGATATCGGGTATTCGACAAACAAAAATGCCTAATGGATACCGGGTTTCGGCGATATGCGTCGATATATCGCCAATATATCGACGATATATCGGTATCGACATTGTATCGATATGTTGTTGATATCGACATGTCCTTCCTTGTTTTAGGGAACGTTGGGTTGGGTCGTCATGCTCAACGATGAGCAATTAGGCAAAGACATTCTTGATGAGGCATACAATTCACGATTGTCTATTCATCCTGGTAGTATGAAGATGCATCGTGATTTGCACCAACATTTCTGATGGGACGGGATGAAGCGTGATGTGGCACAATATGTTAGCAAATGTTTGACTTGTCAGATAGTCAAAGTTGAGCATAGGAGACCACAAGGGTTATTACAGTCTCTCCACATACTCGAGTGGAAGTGGGAGAGTATTTCTATGGATTTTATTACAGGACTGTCAAGGACATCAGGTGGTCATGATGCTATTTGGGTTGTTATTGATAGGTTGGACCAAGTCAGCCCATTTTATACATGTCAGTATGACCTACACTCCATCTAGATTGACCAGATTATATGTGCAGAACATTATCAAGCTCTATGGTATACCCATGTGAGGTAGTGTCTAACAGAGACTCAAGGTTTACATCTCACTACTGGCATCAGTTCATGTTAGCACTACAGACAGAGCTGAAGATGAATTCCGCATACCATCCGCAGGACGACGGATAGAGCGAGTGCATCATTCATACACTTGAGAATTTGTTAGGTGCATGCACTCGAGAGTGGAAAGGGTCCTGGAGGACCACCTGCCGTTAGTAGAATTTACATACAACAATAGACATCATTCCAGTATCGGCATAGCACCATTCGAAGCCCTATGTGAACGGAGATGCTTCATGTCTCTCAGTGGGCGTGAGATAGATGATCGCGCTCTTTACTTTGTAGATCTTTTAGAGGAGACTGTGAGGGTTGTTATCTTGTGAAGCGAAAGGTTCTGACGGCATAGAGCTTGCCAGAAGAGCTATGCATACTGTCGGAGAAGAGATTTGGAGTTCTACGTAATCTGATCATCTTCTCTTAATCCATTTTAAATATGACTTATCAATATTTAACCTAATCTTTCATATTGATGAAATTCTAGTAAATACGGGTGGGAGATTGGGTGTTCCAATGAGTATCTCCCATGAAGAGAGTACAAAGATTTGGTGTCCGTAGCAAATTGGCGTCACGATATGTTGGACCATTTGAGATCATTGCTCGTGTAGGGAAGGTGGCATATCGAGTAACCCTTCCTCCACACCTATCAGCCATATATGATGTCTTTCACATATCCAACCTGAGAAAGTATGTACATAACTCTCGACACGTCATCAGCTATGAGAATCTTGACGTGGAGCCCGACTTGACATACTAGGAGAGGCCAGTGCAGATACTTGATAACGTTGTGAAGAAGCTTCATAGCAAAGAGATCCCCCTAATCAAGGTGCTATGCCACAGACATGGTGTCGAAGAGGCAATATGGGAGACTGAAGCAAATACGCGGGCACGATACCTGCAACTCTTTTCAGGTAATCATAAAAACAAGCCCATTTATTTATATACATGTTCAAAGAACATGGCTTGTTTTTCCTTTGGGGTTTCTATGAGTTCAAAACCCTTTGAGGTTTTTATGTCAAGATAAAACTCAGATAAAACACTTAGTGACAATGACCCGGGTGTCAAAGATGGGACTCCTTTGAGGTTTTTATATTTGTGACATCCGAATCTGAATAACCCGAAACTGACCCAATTAATGTCTGATCAGATAAAACTACGATCAATATTAATGATCTAAATCAATCAATAGATCGTAAATCAAAATTTGCTTGGATCAATCGATTAAAAATCGATTGCATCGTAATGTGTGCCATCAGAAAAACATTGATACAATATTAATGATCTAAATCAATCAATAGATCGAAAATCAAAATTTGTTTGGATCAATCGATTAAAAATCGATTGCATCGTAATGTGTGACATCAGGAAAACCTTGATACAATCAGAAACCGCAAAAATAATCTGAGACCATCATAAAATTCGTATAGACAAAATGAGACCAACGAAATCATTTTTTTGTCGATCGGAGGTCGTTTAACCAATTTAAAATCGTAAAACTTAATCATAAATCAAAATCGTATCTCGACAATATCTGAATTCATCTCAGATTAGAAGTATATGAATATTATATTCATTTTAATAGTCATTTCGAGACGGACAAAACTAGAAATTATTCATCTGAAACGAAGATTCGAGGTGGAAATATATATGACTTTGGTATTCCAAATAAGAGAGAGACAAAGAGGAAAATATATAATTTTTTGAAATTTACAAATGACACATTCCAACCCTTCCTACTTGACCGTCCACTCCTTCATGTGGCAAACAACAAAGTCCCTTTTTCTTAAATATATAACACCTCCCTCCACCGTCCTTATATTTCCCAAATCTCCTTCTCTTCTCTCTCTCTATTTTTCCCCAACGAATGAGCACCCCCCATCCCCTCCTTTTTCGGTTGCACATCTGCAGCAAGAGCTGCTTTGCCAAGTCTTGGAGGAGCTGTTGCAGCCCTCTCCCTGCTACTGCTCCAAGGATGCAACCCTTCCAGCTACTGTTGCTGCCTAAAGCAGCAGCTGGGGCTGCTGCCTTTGTCCAATCAAACGTGAAGCTATTGCTGCTAATGCAGCATCTTCTGGAGGTCCAAATCCAAGCAACCGGAACACCTGGAGCAGTTAACCGGCAGTTGTTGTTCTCTTGCTGCTTGGAGCTGATGCTCCTCTCTGAATGGAGCTCCTGCATGCTGATTTGATCTCCATTTTGAAGACCCAAAAGAGGTACAATACCCCTCCTCTGCTTCCTTTCATGTAATCTAAGATCCAAATTTTATTTAACCACTGTTTTTTTTTGTTAAAATTGAAAGTTTTGATGATGAATTGCATGCTATTAGACTCAAAATCAAACAATCACATGTTGCAGTTTGCATGCTTGAATGATGATAGTTTGGGGGTGATCTGCATACATTAATCTAAGTTTCAGACCATCAATTATGTCACAACTGTATGCTCCTGATTTCTTAAGTATTTGAGGATAAAAAATTATGTGATTTGCATGCAAATTAATCTAAGTTCAGACCACTAATTAGCTACATTTTTAGCATCTGAAAGATGAAATTTAGGGGAGATCCGTATGTTGTTAGATAAAAAATTCAATCTATTATTATGTAATAATACCATGTTGAACAATAAAAGAATTTTGGGTGAATTGCATCCATTTTAGTGTCTAAAATCAGTCCATTGTTATACACTAATATCATGAACAATGAAAGAATTTTGGGTGATTTGTTGTAATGGCTAAAATCAGTCCACTATTATGCACCAATATCGTGTTGGAATTTTTGATGATTTGCATATATTTTAGTGCCTAAAATGAGTCCACTGTTATGAACTAATATCATGTTGAACAATGAAAGAATTATAGGTGATTTGCATACATTTTAGTGCCTAAAATCAGTCCATTGTTATGCACTAATATCATGTAGAACAATGAAAGAATTTTGAGTGATTTGCATACATTTTAGTGCCTAAAATCAGCCCACTTCTATGCATTAATATCATGTTGAACAATGAAAGAATTCTAGGTTATTTGCATACATTTTAGTGCCTAAAATCAGTCCACTGTTATACACTAACATCATGTTGAACAATGAAAGAATCTTGGGTGATTTGCATACAATTAAAACCTAATTTCATATCATTAACTAACCATTGATTTCATGTTAAAATTGATAGGCTTGAGGATGATTAACATGAAAATTAGACCCAATTCAAGATCACTTATTTATCTACTAAGTTCATGGTTTAAAATATAAAAGATTTGGGAATTTTATTGAATTTAAATTCATATCTAATAAGTAGTTCTAAATCTCATGATTTAAAGAAGAGAATAATTGGGTAATTTGGCATAGAATTGAACTCAAATCCACATCTAATGAATAGCGTCTAAATTCATGATTTTAAAAAAGTAATAATCCTTTAAGTTTATAAACCACTAATTATAGATCACGATTGATAAGAGTTACTGACAACATATCCAAATATGTAAAGTTTACTACAATGGAGATTGAGAAAGAAGTAATCAAATGAGAATGATGGTGAATCAGTGATGACAGTTAATAGTGACGGTCATGGTGAGCCTTACATCTGACCGTTTGAGGGCGCGGTGACCCTCAGCTGGGCGGAAGATAGAAAGCTCATTTAGGACAGCGATCACCTAGTGCGCGGGTCTGGGATCCCAGTCCTTTGTAAGGTTTTTACGCAAGCTCGCAATGTTTTTACGCTTCGTTGGGATCCAGATTTTTGACCAATTCTGTTGACCATGTTTCAGTAAGCTGTCTAGGTTGGAGGACCCGTGGTTTTGATTTTCGAGCTTGCTTCACTCATACCGATTGGGCCGATTTTTGGAGTGACTCGAACCAGAGAGTCTCTCAACGTAGTTTTGGAGTGTGCCTAGCCCTCTCCTGGACCGCACTTCTACTGGGAGGGTGAGACGTAAGAGTCTCTTAAGAGGATTCCTCACCGCTTGAGTTTTTAGTTATTGTTCCATCAGTAGGTCCTGGCGAAGAAAAGATCATTGTTAGATGGAGTTGAGTAGTGATTATTGTTCCACCAATAGGTGTTGGCAAGGAAAGAGATTAGATACTGGGAATTTTTCAATCAACAATCATCAATTATCAATAATTAATAAGAACCATCATCACATCTGATATCTCACAACAATGGGAAGGAAAAAATATAATGATATGGGAATCGTCTACACTAGAATGAGAGATGCTACTATAGGTTGTTAGGTGAAGTTAGTGGACGTGTTGTTAGCAATGTGAGCCTAAGGCGAACCATTCCTGCAATAAATGTTATTGTAATAAATGATTTATCAATAAAAGTTATTAATTATGTTTCA
The DNA here is from genome assembly GCA_037367405.1 of Ottelia alismoides. Taxonomy (NCBI): domain Eukaryota; kingdom Viridiplantae; phylum Streptophyta; class Magnoliopsida; order Alismatales; family Hydrocharitaceae; genus Ottelia; species Ottelia alismoides. The sequence continues at coordinate 428,400 of JAZKJV010009746.1, read as the reverse complement.
CTCCCTTTCTGAGATTGAATGAATGAATGCACTATAAGGTCCCTCTGTACAATATGAGTTATGTACCATGGCCAACTTGATAATCATACAGCTGTTGATTCATTGATTAATCATATAGGCTAATTCTTGGATGAATATCTAAGGAGTTAGATAGATGACTTATCTAGCATCATCAAATGATTGTCAAGTGATGATCTCCAGCCTGAGTAGGAGATGGCAATCCTTTCTCATTAGGCTGATATCTGATCGACCTCTTGATGCAGATCCTCTGCATTGGAATAGTGATTCGGAGGTATCAGATTAGTTGAGTCAATGGGTTGACTTAACGAGATCGAGATAGCCAAAGACCTATGATGAATACTGTCACATCATAGGCAAATATCCTCTGACCAGAGACAGATGTATTGCTATATGTCTAAGTGTGTACATTTGGCAGACCAATAGGTTGATGACCTAATCAAGGTCTTTACACCGGCGAGCTGGTGTACATGTAAGGACATATGAGTAATACGATCTCTCAAAGGGATCATACAGGTTCACTTGTGAACCGGGAGACATGAACTCACTCATGAGGTATTGGGACTGATCAAATTCTATGCATGGTTGTCATGCTTTGGAATCATGACATGAATTTGAAGGTAAGATCCGTACCAAATTCCAAGGACCAAGATTGAGAAACTTAGTGATCAAACCATGAAGATGACAGTGTAAAATTTATCTATATCATCAGGATGATCGATCATAAGTCTTTCAGTATGCAGGATGTACATGTGCTGGGAATACCTGAGGGTGATTTGATCATAAACGATTGTATAACCATGACGATTCCATTCCGAGTGAGTGATGAAACAGGTCTGGATTTTAGTGACTCCTCTCAGTAGAGAAGTGACCTAATCTTGGTCCATGTACTGGACATTGATCTGAATGAGATTCAGATGCAATGAGAAGATTAGGTTTACGGCCTTGATTTAATCAAGCATCTATGAGAGGTCCATGGGATCTGGATTTCAGATGTGATCGCAATATCCAAGTCACTATACGTGGAACAATACAATCGCCTTATCCTTATCTCCAAGTATCTGAGGAGAAATAGCATTATTCTTGAAGGGTTCAAGAATAATTCCATAAGATCTAAGTATTAAGAAATTGATAATTAAATGTGATTTAATTATCTTGATGTGTGTGAAAATTATCCAATATAATTAAATGTGATTTAATTATTATAGATAAGAATAATGTGGATAGCAATATCCAATTATTCATAATATATTATAAATGTGATTTATAATGTATTAGAGAGAGCTAATTATAATTTATATTTGTTAATTAATTATTAATGTGTATTGGATATACATTGTTTAATTAATTGAAAATGTAAATTATATTTTGTTTGGGTTGTGAATATGATTCACAATTTTCCAATGGCAAGATTGCAATATTCTCAAAATTAATTATGAATTATTTTGGAGAATAAATCCCAACAAAAGTTGTTGGATTAAATAATGGAAAAATTCATGGAGATATGCAATCTCATGAGATTTTATGAGATTGCCCCCACTTGGTAATAAGTGGACGGCTAACAAGTCCTATATGGAATTGGTGATCGTCCACTCTATTACATGGGGAGTTGAGATCTCCATTGAAATTATCTCCTTATTTGATTGGTTTAATTTTAGGATTGATGTATATTTGATTTATCAAATATATTTGATCTAAATTAAATCATAAGTTGTTGGTTTTTACCAACAACAATCTTGACCGTTGGATTGACATAAATCAATCTCATCCATTGATTTTATATGTCCCATGGATTGAGATCCATGGATCCTAAATCCCTATAAATAGAGAGGCATACCATGCTCTCTTGTACATGCTTTTGGAAGCACATCTCTCTCTCCTTTCTCCTCATACGCCAACCCTCTCCCCCTCTCCTTGGTGGTCGTCCACCAAATCCTAAGGGAGATAGCCGTCATCGCATACGCCACCGCGCCGTCGCTTCGACGTTCTTCGGTTCTCCGTCTTCTTGGAGTGCTGCACTCACGAAGGAGACGTTCGATCTCGTACGACGAGATCAGGAGATCACCATGCTTGGATCAACTCGTTGGATTGCGAGGACAACGCAACTCATCCCCGCGCTCGCAAACTTCTTCTCCGACGATCGGACTTGAGACAGGAGGTCTCTTTTTTCGTAGAGACTCGATCAACCACGCTTCAAGAGGTATTCCTTTATACTTGTTGTGGTTATAGATGAAACGATCTGAGAATCGTTCTTGGATCATGTGGTTTCATCGCATGAAAAATTTTAAATTCCGCTGCACCGAACAACTAGTACGACTACTCGTTCTTCGTCGTATTCGATACGACGCTCACGCTTCCGTGATACGCTTGAGGATTATTCCATATCCTTCAAGTGGTATCAGAGCCTTAGGTCGAAGGTTTGGGATACGATCCGCAAACCTAGGACGACTTGGGTTCGTAGAGGTCGCGAAAGATTTTGTCGCATTTGATTTTCGCACTTCTATTTAGTGAATAAATTCGGCCATGTTTAAATTGTTTAAACATAAATTAATTACTCGGATTTTGTTTCCCATTAAATAAGGAAACCATAAGATCTGAGTTTGCGTAATTTGGATTCCGTTTGCTCGAGATATGGTTGTTTTAATGAACATGTATGCACTGTTGCGTGAACTGCAAATCTTAACATGATTAATGAGTTAATTACTGTTTAGATCTGCCTCGAAATGCGTGAAATATCACTTAGGTTCTGCCCTAAATCAAATTAGCAATCTTTGAAAATTGATTTTGTCTAATTTGGATTTAAATTGATTGAGATATGTTAATTTTAATAAGTATGGGTCACTGCTGAAATTACAGTTCTAATCAAGAACCATGTGATTGTCAATTAATGAAATTAATTATTAATTTCAAGTAATAATTATCGGAAAAATTTTTAGAAATAATGGAAGATGATTATTTCCTTAAATGACTTGGCCTCAACCAACAAATTGATTAGATTTGATCTAGATCATAATTGCAAACACAATCATCAAACTCCTTGCTTGAATAGGATTGGGAATTTGTTTAGCAAATTTTCTTATAAGCAAAAAAATGTTTGGATTATTACTATATGGTATAATTTCGATTGAAGAACCGATGATCATCTCAAGTACAAATTGATCTATTTGGCATTATCCTTTCCCGAGGCGGATATGGTGTTTAGTCGGAGATCGTTGGGGTATCGGGTTGCAACGTATGTGGTCCGACCCACTCTCGCCGGTACTGGCCATGACAGCGGGTAGGGATTTGATAATGCTGAATCAATAAAGATGTATTTTTTAATTATTAAAATACGAATTAATACGTACTTTGAGAATAATACCATATATATATATATATTCAAGTAAAACAATCAAGTTTGATTGATTGAATTTGATTTATAATTAATTTAATATGATTGAATTAATTATGTCCAATTAAAATACTCTAAATTAATTATGTCCAATTAAAATACTCTATTATGAATAGAGTTGTTGATTCCCTTGGAAAAATTAATTATATGAATGTGATTCATGATAATTAATTAAAAATTTGAATAAGAGGTGGAGGATCACATAAGTGACATCCATGGTCTCCTGTCAAGGCGAAGGGTTTCCGTCGCCAGGGATTGTATATAGGAGACGCCTGTAGAAGTGACAGCTCCTATATGTAAGCGCATCTGGATCAGGCTCTTTGCTTCTCGAAAGAGTAAGGCCGTATGCGTAGTGACCCCATATCGGATCCTCATATTATTGGGGTGATATTGGATTGCGCATAGTGAGTACTATTCCTGTTGATGGTTGGTTCAATTAATGAAGGGTCAACATCACCTTAGGGGTGGTGGGCCCGAGTATTAAAGACCGAATTGGGAAATGCAAGTTGGACTTGCAAGGCGGAATGTGTTCCTGCTTCTCTTCATTGGAGTTGTAGATTCTCATATTATTGGGATGTAACAAAGATAAAGAGGAGATCCCAGTTCTTGCTTGAGATATAGCGGTAAGTATATCTCTTACTTTGAAAGTGATTAAGGGAATTAACTTTCAAAGTTGACAATGTAAGAATAATTTGATTTAAAAACCTTAATCAAATATCATAAATTTGAATATATGATTATATGTTCTAATATAGTGCATTCTTAATTTCAGAAAATGAAGTCCATGAACCCACTAAGCAGGCTTCTAGAGGTCAACCAGTTGACTGGACCGAATTACTCGGATTGGATCCGTAATTTAGAGCTTGTTCTCTCGGCTGAGCGCATAAGTTATGTGCTCTCAGAAGACAAGCATGGAAACCCTAAATCAAAGGAAGAGAAAGCATACAATGACAAGTATGATTAAGATCATGTCTTCGCTGGATGCTACATCTTCGGTTCTCTCTCCAATGTTCTTCGGAAACAACATGTGGGGATGAGAACTTGCCAGGAGATAATGCAGAATCTGAAAGATATATTTGGTGACATTAACCGCCCCTAGCGGTACAACGTTATGAAAGAACTCGTTTGCTGCAAGATGCAGGAAGGAACTTCGATCCGTGAACATGTACTCAAAATGTTTGGATACTTGTCAGAGCTGGAGACTCTGGGGGCAACCATGGATGCAGACATGCAATCTGATTTCATTCTGCTATCATTGCCCAAGTCTTTCAATAACTTTGTGGTTTCATTCCACATGAACAAGCTGGAATTGACAAACGTTGGGCTTCTTGCTGCATTAAAGTCTGCAAAAGACGTAACAAAGAAAGATGATCCCGCTAGCAGTGCAATGGTTGCACAGGTCAGAGGGAAGCGTGGTCGGAAGAAAGGTTCTCGGAAGGGCCCGGCCCAGAAGAGAAAGAAGAAGGGACAAGGTGTTGGCTCATCTTCCAATGCATCCACTCTAATGGCGTCGAAGAAAACCGACGTCTGTCACCACTGCAAGAAGCCAGGGCACTAGAGGCGTAATTGCCCGGATTACCTGAAGTCGGTCAACAAAGGTAAAGCCCCAGCAGGTATGAAATCTACTTTTATCATTGAAACCAGTTTTCTCGTTAGACGAGAAGGAAGTTGGGTTGTTGATTCTGGTGTTTCTGTTCATGTATGCAATTTGTTGCATTTGTTTCAGGAAACTAGAAAACTTGAAGAAGGGGAGATAGTCATTTAGATGAGATCTGATGCAAGTGTTGCAGCAGTCGCCGTCGGGACTTGTCAGCTATCATTATCTAGTGGTAGAGTCCTACTATTTAAAGAGTATCTTTATGTACCTGAAGTCAGGAGGAATTTGATATATGTATCTAAGCTAGTTAGAAGTGGATATTCATTCCTATTCTGTAATAAATTAGTCATAAATCGTTATGATAAATATATTGCGGATGGCATTTTGACTTCTGGAGGACTCTATGAATTGTACATTGATAAATGTGTTATGAATGTTACATCCACTAATAAAAATCCTAAAAGATCCAAGGAGGATGAAAATCTTTCGAATGAGATTTGGCATCAAAGGCTTGGTCATTTATCTGTTGATAAGATCAATAGATTAATAAAGGATGGACCTTTAGATTTTTCTACAGGTTCAATCTTTACCTACTTGCAAGAATTGCATTAAAGGTAAAATGACCAGGATGCCTTTCCGTAACAAGGTTACAAGATGCGAAGGTATTATTGACCTAATGCATACTGATGTATGCGGTCCCTTCAGTACCGCGACACAAAATGGATATCGATATTACTTGACGTTTATTGATGACCTTCGCGATACGGGTTTGTCTTCCTATTACGTCATAAATCTGAAATCTTTGAAAAGTTTAAAGAATTCAAGGCTTTGGTTGAGAACCAAATCGATAGGAAGATTAAACGGATTCGATCTGATCGAGGTGGCGAGTATCTCTCAGATGAATTCAAGGAATATCTTAAAGAGAATGGAATTGTATCCAATCTCACTCCTCTTGGAACTCCCCAACTTAATGGTATTGTTGAAAGACGTAACAGGACCATCATGGATATGGTCCGTTCAATGATGAGAAAAGCACATTTACCACTTAGTTTCTAGGGATATGCAGTAGAGACTGCAATATATATCCTGAATAAGATTCCTAGCAAATCTGTACCTAAGACTCCTCATGAGCTCTGGTATGGAACCAAACCTAGTGTTAATCACTTGAGGGTTTGGGGTTGCTTGGTCCATGCGAAGAACGTGGACGCAAGTAAGCTAGAATCTCGCTCTCATGAGTGTTACTTCATTGGATATGTTAGAGATGGTATTGGATACCAACCCTATTACCATGAGACCCATAAGGTTTTTGTTTCTAGAGATGTGAAATTTCTAGAGAATGATTTCCTTAAAGGTCAAGATAAATATGAAGAAAAGGAACTCATTGAATCTCTTGAGAATTCTGAGCTTCCAATACCAGAAACTGAAGAAGTAAATAAAGATGAAACACCCATACCTCTTCGAAGGAGTTCGAGATTGGTTGCACCACCTGAAAGGTATGGATTCATGTGTCAAGTAATCTGGCAATGATCCTACTTCATTTGACGAAGCACTCGCGGATCATGACATGGATAGATGGATGCTAGCAATGAAGTCAGAAATTAACTCCATGCATAAGAATGGTGTATGAACCCTAGAGGATCCACCTGAAGGGGTAAAACCCATTGGGTGTAAATGGATCTTCAAGAGAAAGAGGGGACCTGATGGGAAAGTAGAGACTTTCAAGGCACGGCTCGTAGCCAAGGGTAACACACAGAGAGAAGGCATCGACTACGATGAGACATTCTCTCCTGTGGTTATGCTTAAATCCATCAGGACACTGCTAGTTATAGCTGCATATCTTGACTACGATATCTGGCAGATGGACGTCAAGACGGCTTTCCTCAATGGATACCTCGAGGAGGATATCTACATAGAGCAACCCCAGGGCTTCATAACTGAGGATGGCAAAGTATGCAAGCTGAAGAAATCCATCTATGGGCTCAAGCAAGCTTCTCGTAGATGGAACATCAGATTTGACGAAACCATAAAGAGTTATGATTTTGTGCAGAATCCTGATGAACCTTGTGTGTACAAGAAGCTTAGTGGGAGCGTCATTTGTGTTCATCGTGCTTTATGTAGATGGCATCCTTATCATTGGGAATGATACAGGGATGATGACCAGTGTGAAGATTTGGCTATCCATACTTTTGAGATGAAAGATCTTGGAGAAGCCTATTACATCTTGGGTCTGAAGTTGTTCAGAAACCGAGAGAAGAGGATATTGGGATTGTCACAACATGGATACATTAAGAAGATTCTTGAACGATTCCGTATGGATAGTTCTAAGAAAGGATTCCTACCCTTAAGACATAGTATCCACCTGTCCAAGGGATGGCTCCTCAAACTTTTGAGGAAAAAAAAGCCATGGCTGGATGCCCTTATGCATCAGCTGTAGGAAGCTTAATGTATGCCATGATGTGTACAAGACCAAATATCTGCCATGTAGTGGGAGTGGTAAGTCGTTACCAATGCTGCTATGGAGAACAACACTGGAATGCAGTAAAGAACATATTCGAATATCTGAGACGGACGCAAGATTAGATCTTGGTCTATGGAGATGGTGATCTTCAAGTCTTGGGATATACAGATTATGACTTCCAATCGGATATTGATGATCGAAAGTCGACATCAGGGTTTATATTCCTGTTGAATGGTGGTGCTGTGAGCTGGAGAAGCAAGAAGCAGGACACTACAACAGATTCAACAACAGAAGCCGAGTACATTGAAGCATCGGATGCTGCAAAGGAGGCGTTGTGGTTGCGCAAGTTCGTCCTGGAGCTTGGTGTAGTTTCCTCTGATACTCCCATCCCGCTACTCTGTGATAACACAGGAGCCATTGCCCAGGCGAAGGAACCCAGATGGCATCAGAAGAGCAAGCACGTGGAAAGGAAATACTACATCATTCGAGAGATTTAAAAGCACGGTGACATCATCATCACCAAGGTGGCATCTGTCGACAATGTTGTTGATCCTCTTACCAAACCTCTGACACAGAAGGTTTTCGACCAGTATGTAATGAGTATGGGTTTAAGGATTGTTCCTGAATGGTTCTGAGGGCTAGTGGGAGATTGTTAGCAATGTGAGCCCGAGGCAAACCATTCCTGCAATAAATGTTATTGTAATAAATGATTTATCAATAAAAGTTATTGATTATGTTTCACTTCCTTTCTGAGATTGAATGAATGAATGCACTATAAGGTCCATCTGTACAATATGGGTTATGTACCATGGCCAACTTGATAATCATACAGCTGTTGATTCATTGATTAATCATAAAGACTGATGCTTGGGTGAATATCTAAGGAATTATATAGAGGACTTATCTAGCATCATCAAATAATTGTCAAGTGATGATCTCCAGCCTGAGTAGGAGTCTAGGAGATGGCAATCCTTTCTCATTAGGCTGATATCTGATCGACCTCTTGATGCAGGTCCTCTGCATGGGAATAGTGATTCAGAGGTATCAAATTAGTTGAGTCAATGGGTTGACTTAACGAGATCGAGATACCGAAGACCTATGCTGAATACTGTCACATCATAGGCGAATATCCTCTAACCAGAGACAGATGTATTGCTATATGTCCGAGTGTGTACATTTGGCAGACCAATAGGTTGATGACCTAACCAAGGTCTATACACCGACGAACTGGTGTGCATGTAAGGACATATGAGTAATACTATCTCTCAAAGGGATGATACAGGTTCACTTGTGAACCGGGAAACATGAGCTCACTCATGATGTATTGGGACCGATCAAATTCTATGCATGGTCGTCGTGCTTTGGAGGCATGACATGAATTTGAAGGTAAGATATATGCTTTGTGAAAGCATATGATCTGTACCAAATTCCAAGGACCAAGATTGAGAAACTTAGTGATCAAACCATGAAGATGACAGTGTAAAATTTATCTATATCATCAGGATGATCGATCATAAGTCTTCCAGTATGCAGGATGTACAGGTATTGGGAATACCTGAGGTTGATTTGATCATAAACGATTGTATAACCATGACGCTTCCATTCCGAGTGAGTGATGAAACAGGTCTGGATTTTAGTGACTCCTCTCAGTAGAGAAGTGGCCTTATCTTGGTCCATGTACTGGACATTGATCTGAATGAGATTCAGATGCAATGAGAAGATTAGGTTTACGACCTTGATTTAATCAAGCATCTATGAGAGGTCCATGGGATCTGGATTTGAGATGTGATCTCAATATCCAAGTCACTATACGTGGAACAATACAATCGCCTTGTCCTTATCTCCAAGTATCTGAGGAGAAATAGCATTATTCTTTAAGGGTTCAAGAATAATTCCATAAGATCTAAGCATTAAGAAATTGATATTTAAATGTGATTTAATTATCTTGATGTATGTGAAAATTATCCAATATAATTAAATGTGATTTAATTATTATAGATAAGAATAATGTGGATAGCAATATCCAATTAATCATAATATATTATAAATGTGATTTATAATGTATTAGAGAGAGCTAATTATAATTTATATTTGTTAATTAATTATTAATGTGTATTGGATACGCATTGTTTAATTAATTGAAAATGTAAATTATATTTTGTTTTGGGTTGTGAACATGATTCACAATTTTCCAATGGTAAGATTGCAATATTCTTAAAATTAATTATGAATTATTTTGGAGAATAAATCCCAATAAAAGTTGTTGATTAAATAATGGAGAATTTCATGGAGATATGCAATCTCATGAGATTTCATGAGATTGCCCCCACTTGGTAATAAGTGGACGGCTACCAAGTCTTATATGGAATTGGTGGCTGTCCACTCTATTACATGGGGAGTTGAGATCTCCATTGAAATTATCTCCTTATTTGATTGGTTTAATTTTAGGATTGATGTATATTTTATTTATCAAATATATTTGATCTAAATTAAATCATAAGTTGTTGATTTTTACCAACAACAATTTTGACCATTGGATTGACATAAATCAATCTCATCCATTAATTTTATATGTCCCATGGATTGAGATCCATGGATCCTAAAACCCTATAAATAGAGAGGCATACATGCTCTCTTGTACATGTTTTTGGAAGCACATCTCTCTCTCTCTTTTCTCTTCACACGCCAACCCTCTCTCCCTCTCCTTGGTGGCCGTCCACCAAACCCTAAGGGAGATAGCCGTCGTCGCATACGCCATCGCGCTGCCGCTTCGACGTTCTTCGGTTCTCCGTCTTCTTGGAGTGCTGCACTCACGAAGGAGAAGTTCGATCTCGTACGACGAGATCAGGAGATCACCGTGCTTGGATCAACTCGTTGGATTGCGAGGACAACACGACTCATCCCCGCGCTCGCAAGCTTCTTCTCCAACGATCGGACTTGAGACAGGTCTCTTTTTTCGTAGAGACTCGATCAACCACGCTTCAAGAGGTATTCCTTTATACTTGTTGTGGTTATAGATGAAACGATCCGAGAATCGTTCTTGGATCATGTGGTTTCATCGCATGAAAAGTTTTAAATTCCGCTGCACCGAACAACTAGTACGACTAGTCGTTCTTCGTCGTATTCGATACGACGCTCACGCTTCCGTGATGCGCTTGAGGATTATTCCATATCCTTCAAGTGCTAGGAACTTAGTTATGATGCATTACGCACCGCCGCATGCCTACAAAGGCACCCCAACCCTAAGGCATTCTTCCTGTCTTAGAGTCATAGTGTGAGATCAAATATCAGAATAGGAAACACATCATCTACATCTTCTAAGATCCGTCAACGTGTCTTATGAATAATAAAATAATGTTTACTTAAACATGGATCTTTATTAAATAAAAATGCGAATAGTTAAGTGGTGGGTGAAAAAGATGACTCGTGTATATAAAACAACTTGAAAGACAACTTCTACGCAAGTAGCTTATTAAATTTACATAGCAATACCTATTACTTGCTTTCTTTTGAAACTACTGAAATACATATTATTTTTGATAAATGAGATTATACTCAACCTTTGTTTACATCATTTTCTTCCTAACTTGAATGGAAGGCAATGCGTTTGCGACTCAGTAGGTTGACAGCTGGACCTTGAGCTTTCGTGGCTCAGACAGTTTCTGTTTACGATACATATTATAGCTTTTGTTCAAGATATATGTAACTCTCATGTGCTTATTTCTTTTTCTTCTATTATATTTTGGGATACATGTATAGATTGTTAGTTACTTTTGACACATGTAATGTTATAAGGAAATTAATACAAATATGAATTTGGTGACACTTGTTAGTTATATGGTTATTTATCATTACTGTAAATACATTTCAAGATGTGAAAAATTTTCCATCATTTTCGGTAACCTATGCGATTAATAGCGAATGTAATGTTGCGAGTGATATGTAAACAGGTAACTCGGATCTTAGGCGGGCGTCACAAATGACCTCATCCACTTGCATGATCTTCATATCTCCAAATTGTTCCATCGTAGCTAGGATTTGGAGATACTTTGATGACACACCACGAATTAATTTCTTGACATTGTGTCTTTCCTCCAATTTCTCCCTATATGAATTACAACGACAATGAGTTTGCTGGTGAATTCATCCACATGTTGTGAGTCCTCCATCCTCGGGATCTAAAACTTTTACCAGAGTGCCTAAAGTTTTACTTCCTTTACCCTCTTGACTCCAACATGTAACACCGTTAATGTTGGGAAAAGAGAAAAACTTGTTTATCCCTTGAGCCATAGGCTCTCTTATATATGGAGAGGCCTAAAGGAAAATTACATAAAGAGACAGAAGAAAAGGAAAATATATACATAAATAAGAAATATATCTCTATACTCCCCCTCAAGATGGAGCATAGATATCTATCATGCTCAGATTGGATGAACACTTATGGAAGGGCCATCTAAGTAGGACCTTGGTGAAAATGTCTGCAGTCTAGTCTCCTGAGTTGACATAGGATGTAGAATTGAAGCCCTTCTGGATCATGTCACGTACATAATGGCAATCAACCTCAATGTGTTTTGTCCTCTCATGGAATGCATGATTATTGGCAATGAATAAGGCAGCCTGATTGTCGCATTCCAGCGACATCGGAAGAGGAACATCTATATGTAGACCTGTTAGGACTACTCAAACCCACATCATTTATGTACATGCTTGTGTCATAACTCTATACTCAGATTCAACACTAGATCTAGTAACAACAATTTGCTTCTTAATTTTCTACGAGACAAGTGAATTTACAACAAATATAGCAAATCCTGATGTGGACTTCATGTCCATGGTGCACTCTGCATAGTATGCGTCTGTGCATGTTGAGATAGTAATAGTGCCTCCCCTTTTAAATGGTAGCCCTGCGCGTGGAGACGATTTAAGATACCTTAGTATCATCTGTATAGCATCCATATGTACCTGATGAGGTTGTTCCATGAATTGGCTCATCCGACTGACTACAAATGTAATATCGGGTCTAGTAATGGTAACATGAAGAAACTTTCCCACCAGTTCACTGTATCTTCTTCTGCCAACCTCATCAGTATCATCATCATAGGGCTTCATGCTTGGATCCATGGGAGTAGTCGCAGGTTGACATCCAAGCATACACGTGTCACTTAACAGGTCAGTGACATATTTTCTCTGAGTCATCACAAGCCCTTGTTGATTTCTGGCAAACTCCAATCCCGGAAAGTATCTCAGGGCTCCTAGATCCTTGGTAACAAATTCACGACCCAGAAATTCTTTCGCCCTCTTTATTCCCTGCATATCATCTCATGTAATGAGTATATCAACAACATACACCATAATAGCAGTCATACCTGTGGAGTTCCTCTGTACAAAGAGAGAGTGATCTGCATTTGACCGTTTAAACCCATGTTTTTCAAACAAATCTGATAGCTTCTGGAACCAAGATCTCGGGCTCTGCTTAAGGCCATTGATTGTCTTATGAAGTCTACACACCTGTAAACACTCCCCCTCAACAGCAAACCCCGACAGTTGTTGCATGTAGACTTCCTCCTAAAGATCACCATATAGAAAAGCATTCCTGACATTCAACTGAAACAGGGGCCAATCTCGAACCACAACAACAGATAAAAGAATCTGTAAGGTAGAATGACGGGCAACTGGAGAGAACGTATCAAGATAATCCACGCCGTATGTCTGTGTAAACCCGCGGGCAACTAATCAGGCCTTGTACCTATCAATGCTACCATCTGCATTTTGATTTCACTGTAAATACCCATTTGCAACTTACTATAGATGCCCCAGTGGGAGCTGGGACAAGGCTCTAAGTACCTCTTGACCGAAGGGCAGCCATCGCCATCTCTTCCTCCATAGCTAATCGCCACCGACCATCCTTTAAAGCCTCCTGATAATTCCGTGGAATGACCACGACAGACAATGCAATTACAAAATTCTTGAATTCCACAGTCAGGCGATCAAAGGAGACCATGGATGCGAAAGGATATGATACGTAGCTACGCTTCTGCTTCCGAAGTGCAATAGGTAAGTCCAGATCAGCAACCTCTACATTAGTCCTCTGTAAAGAACCCTGCTCAGGTAGACCATCAGACCCATTGTTAGAAACTGTGTATTCAGAACATACCTCATGCGTGCTAGATGATGAGCATTGACCATAAGCAGAGGCAGGCCAACTGGTATAGTGATGCGCCAATGATGGGACTGAGACCATAGGATTTAGTGGAGGTGGCGGTGGTGGTGGTGAAGGAGGTAGTGATGGTGGAGGTGAAGGAGGTGATGATGGTGGTGGTGGCATGTATATATTTTATCATCAGAGTCTGAGGAAGTCAATCGATCACCTGTAGGAGAAAAGTACATCACGGAGTCGAAAAAGTTGACATCAGCACTAACATAATACTTCTTGCGTATTGGATCATAACATATGTACCTTTTTTGTCTCTTGGAGTACCCGACAAAGACACACTTGATAGCTTTAGGAGAGAGCTTGTCAATCCCTGAAGACAACTGGTGGATAAAGGCAACCGAGCTAAACACACGAGGAGTAAGTGGAAACAATTCTTTTTCAGGAAAAGCAAGAGAAAAGGGAATTTTCTCACCCAAGACCGACGAGGGCATGCGATCAATAAGATAGCATGCTGTAAGAACTGAAGGATATTGAGAATCCTCAAGCGCATCACGGAAGCGTGACGATCGCATCTCATGCGATAGGGGCGACTAGTCGCACTAGTCGCAATGTGCAGCGGAATTTAAATTTTAAATCATATGATGAAACCACATGATCACAAGAACGTTTCTTGGATCGTTTCATCAAACCACAAAGTATTAAAAATACCTCTCGAAGTGTGGTTGCGATCACGAGATCTCTAAAGCAAGAGATCCTCCTGGCTCAAGTCCGATCCACGAAGACAACACTTGCGGGCGCGATGATGAGACGCGTGACTCCCGCAATCCTCGACGAAGATCCAAGCTTCGAATCCCCCGATTTCGTCCAACAAAATCCGTCGTCTTCCTCTAGAGCAAGCAACCCTAAAGAAGAAGGAGATCCTCGAGTAGTCGAAGGCGAAGGCGAGGTCTCTCTCAACGCATAAGATGGACGGCCACCTAAGAGAGAGAGACACGTCAAGAATGAGAGAGAGAGAGAGAGTAGGCGTGTACTCTTTTTTGTTCTCCAAAGGGCTAGGGTTGCCCTCCTTATATATTAGTTTGGGATCCAATGGATCTCAATCCATGGCATACATAGATCCAACGGCTAGATTGATCTATGTATCAATCAACGTCCATGATGATTGTTGGTTAAAAACCAACAACATTAATTCATATCAAATCAAATATATGTTGCATTATCATCAACATAATTTAATTTAACATAAATCAATAATTAAGAGATAACAAGATAACAAAAAGGAGGACAATCAATTATCCCCTAAAATTAGGGGGTGTCACCTATAGGTGACGCCACCTCTTTTTGGTGGTAATTGTTACCTCTTTATTTTTTATCCTATTATTTCTTAATGAATTGCAATAACTATTATTGCAAAGTTATCCACCAAATTAATTCCAAGTTAATTTGTGAATATTTCAATCATGCCATTGAAAAATATGTGAATCATATTCACAACCCAAACTAATTTGTAAATTACATTTCCAATCAATTACTTAATGTGAATCCAATTCACATTAATAATTAACAAGTGTTATTTACAAAGCTTCTCTCTCTCTAATATATATTATAAATCATATTTATAATATATACACATATATTACGGATAGCACTATCCACGATCTATATTTCATTGATAATTAAATCTCATTTAATTATCTTGGATAATCATTCTCGCAATATGAATCTTATTCATATTATACTTGATAATCAAATCTCATTTAATTATCAAGACCTCGTTGCTTGGATACAAAATTCATCACAGGAATTATTCTGAACTCCTTCAAGAATAATGTGTTTTCTCCGCAGATACTTGGAGATAAAGACAGGGCGATTGTATTGTTCTACATATAGTGACTTGGATATTGAGATCTCATCTCAAATCCAGATCTAACGGACCTCCCATAGATGCTTGATTAAATTCAAGTCCGTATACTTAATCTTCTCATTGCATCTGAATCCCATTCAGATCAATGTCCAACATTTGGACCAAGATCGAGTTACTTCTCTACTGAGAGGAGTCACTAAAATCTAAACATGTTTCATCACTCCCTCGGACTGGAAGCATCATGGTTATACAATCGTTTATGATCACATCACCCTCAGGTATTCCCAATACATGCACATCCTGCATACTGGAAGACCAATTATCAACCTGAAGATGAAGATCAATTTTACACTGTCTTCTTCAGGGTTTGATCATCAAGTTTCTCAATCTTGGTCATTGGGAATTGGTATCGATAATATGCTTTCCCAAAGCATATATCATACCTTCAAATTCTTGTCATGCTTCCAAAGCACGACGACCATGCATGGAATTTGATCAAATCCCATACCTCATGAGTGAGCTCATGTCTTCCGGTTCATAAGTGAACATGTATGATCCCTTTGAGAGATCGTATTACTCATATGCCCTTATATGCACACCAGCTCGCCGGTATATAGAGACCTTAGTTAGGTCATCAACCTAATGGTCTGTCAAATGTACATGCTCAGACATATAGTAACACATCTGTCTCCGGTCAGAGGATGTGTGCCTATGCTGTGACAGTATTCAATATATGACTTAGGTTATCTCGATCTCTCTAAGTCAACCATTTGACATAACTAATCTGACACCTTCGAATCACTATTCCCATGCAGAGGACATGCATCAAGAGGTCAGTCAGATATCAGCCTATGTGAGAAAGGATTGCCATCTCCTACTCAGGCTGGAGATCATCTCTTAATAATCATTTGACGGTACTTGATCAGTCCTCTATCTAACTCATTAGATATTCATCCAAACACCAGCTTCTATGATTCATTTAATGAATCAACAGTTATATGATTATCAAGACGGCCATGATACATAACCCTAATTGTACAGAGAGACCTTATAGTGCATTCATTCAGTTAATTTCAGAAGGGAAGAGAAACAATCAATAACATTTATTGATAAAATATATTTATTACAATAACACTTATTGTAAGAATGGTTCGCCTCGGGCTCACATGGCTAACAATCTCCCACTAACCCTCAGAACCATTCAGGAACAGTCCTTAAACCCATGCTCAATATATGCTGGTCAAAAACCTTCTGCGTCAGAGGTTGGGTAAGAGGATCAGCAACGTTGTCGGCAGAAGCCACCTGGGTGATGATGATATCACCACGCTTTTGAAACTCCCAAATGATGTGGTATTTCCTTTCTACGTGCTTGCTCTTTCGATGCCATCTAGATTCCTTTGCCTGGTCAATGACTCCCGTGTTATCGCAGAGTAACGAGATGGGAGTATCAGATGAAACTACGTCAAGCTCCAAGATGAACTTGCAACTACACCGCCTCCTTTGCAGCATCCGATGCGGCAATATATTCGGCTTCTGCCGTTGAATCCGTCGTAGTGTCCTGCTTCTTGCTTCTCCAGCTCACAGCACCACCGTTCAACAGGAATACAAACCTTGATGTCGACTTTCGATCATCAATATCCGACTAGAAGTCTGAATCTGTATATCCCAAGACTTGGAGATCACCATCTCCATAGACCAAGATGTAATCTTGCGTCCGTCTTAGATATTTGAATATGTTCTTTACTGAAGTCTAGTGTTGCTCTCCATTGCAGGATTGGTAACGACTTACCACTCCCACTGCATGGTAGATGTCTGGCCTAGTACACATCATGGCATACATTAAGCTTCCTACAGCTGATGCATAGGGGCATCCAGCCATGGCCTTCTTTTCCTCAACACTTTGAGGAGCCATCCCTTTAGACAGATGGATACCATGTCTTAAGGGGAGGAATCCTTTCTTGGAACTATCCATCCGGAATCGTTCAAGAATCTTCTTAATGTATCCATGTTGTGATAATCCCAACATCCTCTTTTCTCGGTTTCTGAACAGCTTCAGCCTAAGATGTAAGAGGCTTCTCCAAGATCTTTCATCTCGAAGGTATGAGATAGCCAAATCTTTACACTGGTCATCATTCGTATATCATTCCCAATGATAAGGATATCATCTACGTAAAGCATGATGAACACAATGGCGCTCCTACTAAGCTTCTTGTACACACAAGGTTCATCAGGATTCTGCACAAAATCATAACTCTTTATGTTTTCGTCAAATCTGATGTTCCAGCTACGAGAATCTTGTTTGAGCCCATAGATAGATTTTTTTAGCTTGCATATTTTTCCATCCTCAACTATGAAGCCCTAGGGCAGCTCCATATAGATATCCTCCTCGAGGTATCCATTGAGGAAAGCTGTCTTGATGTCCATCTGCCAGATGTCGTAGTCAAGAGATGCAGCTATAGCTAGCAGTGTCCTGATGGACTTAAGCATAGCCACAGAAGATAATGTCTCATCGTAGTCGATGCCTTCTCTCTGTGTGTAGCCCTTGGCTACGAGCCGTGCCTTGAAAGTCTCCACTTTCCCATCAGGTCCCCTTTTTCTCTTGAAGATCCATTTACACCCAATGGATTTCACCCCTTTAGGTGGATCCTCTAGGGTCCATACACCATTCTTATGCATGGAGTCAATCTCTGACTTCATTGCTAGCATCCATCTATCCATGTCATGATCCGCGAGTGCTTCATCAAATGAAGTAGGATCATTGTCAGTCTCACTTGACACATGGAATCCATACCTTTCAGGTGGTGCAACCACCCTCGAACTCCTTCGAAGAGGTATGGGTGTTTCATCTTCAATTATCTCCTCAGTTTCTGGTTCAGGAATCTCATAATCCTCAGGGGATTAAATGAGTTCCTCTACTTCATTTTTATTTTGACCTTTAAGGAAATCGTCCTCCAGAAATCTCACATCTCTAGAGACAAAAACCTTTTGGGTCTCAGGGTCATAAAGCTGGTATCCAATACCATCTTTAACGTATCCAATGAAGTAACACTCACAAGTGCGAGATTCTATCTTACTTGCATCCACATTCTTCACATGGACCAAGCAACCCCAAACCCTCAAGTGTCTAACACTTGGCTTGGTACCATACCAGAGCTCGTGAGGAGTTTTGGGTACAGATTTGCTAGGAATCTTATTCATGATATATATTGCAGTCTCTACTGCATATCCCCAGAAACTAAGAGGTAAACATGCTTTGCTCATCATTGAACGGACCATGTCCATGATGGTCCTGTTGCATCTTTCAGCAACACCATTAAGTTGGGGAGTTCTAGGGGGAGTGAGATTGGAGACAATTCCATTCTCTTTAAGGTATCCCTTGAATTCATCTGAGAGGTATTCGTCACCTCGGTCAGATCGAATCCGTTTAATCTTCCTATCAATTTGATTCTCAACCAAAGCCTTAAACTCTTTGAACTTTTCAAAAGTTTCAGATTTATGACGTAGTAGGAAGATAAACCCGTATCGTGAATGGTCATCAATAAATGTCAAATAATATCGATATCTATTTTGAGTCATGGTATTGAAGGGACCACACACATCAGTATGTATTAGGTCAATAATACATTCGCATCTCGTAACCTTGTTACGGAAAGGCATCCTGGTCATTTTACCTCAAATGCAATGTTCAAAGATTGGACCTGTAGAAAATCTAAGGATCCATCCTTCATCAATCTATTGATCCTATCAACAGATAAATGACCAAGCCTTTGATGCCAAATCATATTCGAATGATTTCCATTCTCCCTGGATCTTTTAGGGTTTTTATTAGTGGTAGTGATATTCATGACACATTCATCAATGCACAATTCATAGTCCTCCAGAAGTCAGAACACCATCCGCAATAAATTTATCATATTGATTAATGACTAACTTATTACAGAATAGGAAGGAATATCCATGTCTAACAAGCTTAGATACAGATATCAAATTCCTCCTGACTTCAGGTACATAAAGACACTCTTTACGAACTAAGACTCGACCACTAGATAACGATAGTCGGCAGGTCCCAATGGCGACTACTGCAATGCTTGCATCAAATCCCATCTAGATGACTATCTCCCCTTGCTCCAGATTCCTAGTTTCCTGAAACAAATGCAACGAATTGCATATATGAACCGAAGCACCAGAATCTACAACCCAACTTCCTTCTCGTCTAACGAGAAAGCTAGTTTCAATGATGAAAGTAGATTTCATACCTGTTGGGGCTTTACCTTTGTCAGCAGACTTCAGGTATTCTTGGCAGTTACGCCGCCAGTGCTCCGGCTTCTTGCAGTGGTGACAGACATCGGTCTTCTTCGATGTCATCAACGTGGAAGCACTAGAAGATGAACCAACTCCTTGATTCTTATTTTTTCTCTTCTGGGGCGGGCCCTTCCGAGAACCTTGCTTCCGACCGTGCTTTCCTTTTGCATGTGCAACCATTGCACTGGCAGAGGGGTCGTCCTTCTTCATTACGTCTTCTGCAGACTTTAATGCAGCTAACAGCCCAGCGTTAGTGAAATCAACTTTGCTCATGTGATATGACACGACAAAGTTGTTGAAAGACTTAGGGAGCGACAGGAGAATGAAATCAGCTTGCATATCAGCATCCATGTAGTCTCCCAGGGTTTCCAATTCAGACAGGTACCCAAACACTTTGAGTACGTGTTCTCTTACAGAGGTCTCTTCTTGCTTCTTGCAGCGAATAAGCTCTTTCATCACATTATAACGCTGTGTGCGGTTTATGTCACCGAACATATCTTTGAGATTCAGCATGATTTCTTGGCAGAGGTTCATTTCCACATGCTGCTTCTGAAGCACATTGAACAATAAGCCAAGGATATAACACCTTGCCAAGTTATGATCTTCATCATATTTCTCATTAAAAGATTTATCTTCTGGAGTCGGAGGTTCTGCTATCTTTTCCTTGGTTAGCACATATGAGATGCGCTCCGCAGATAGGACAAGATTCAAATTTCGGATCCAATCCGAATAATTTGGTCCGGTCAACTGATTGACCTCCAGGAGCCTGCTCAGTGGGTTCGTGGACTTCATTTTCTGAAATTAAGAATGCACTATATTAGAACATATAAATAATTATATATTCATTTTAAAACATTTGATTAAGGCATTTTAAATCAAATTTGTCTTGCTATGTCAAATTTGAAAGATTATTTCCTTATTGTCTCTCAAAGTAAGAGATATACTTACCACTATATCTCAAGCAAGATCTGGGATCTCCTCTCTATCTTTATCACATCCCAATAATATGAGAACATGTGACTCGATAAAGAGAAGAGGGAACACATTCCGCCTTGCAAGTCCAACTTGCATTTCCCAATTCGATCTTTAACACCCGGACCCACCACCCCTAAGATGATATTGACTCGTTGCTAATTGAACCAACCGTCAATATGCTTAATACTCGCTATACGCAATCCAATATCGCCCCAATAATATGAGGACTCGGTATTGGGGTCACTACGTATACGGCCTTACTCTTTCGAGAAGCAAAGAACCTGATCCAAATAATTGTATATAGGATCTGTCACTTAGGACAGGCGTCTCCTATATACAACTTTTGGTGACGAAATTCTTTGCCTTGACGGGAGACTATGGATGTCACTTATGTGATCCTCCATCTCTTATTCAAATTATAATTAATTCTCGTGAATCATATTCACATAATTAATTCTTCCAAGAGAAATACACATCTATTCATAATAGAGTGCTTTTAATAGGATATAATTAATTTAATCACATTAAATTAATCATCAATCCAATTTTCAATCAACAAACTTGATTATTACTTGAATAGTAGGTATAATCTCAAAGTACGTATTATTTCGAATTTTAATAATTAGAAAAATACACTTTGATTTCTCCGGCATTATCGAGTCCCTACCCGTTGTCATGGCCAGTACCGACAAGAGTGGGACAGAGCACAACCGTTGCAACCCGCTACCCCAATGCTCTCCAACTAGACACCATATCCACCTCAGGAAAGGATAATGCCAGATAGATCGTCATGTATTTTGAGATGCTCATCGGTCTTTCAACCGAAATTATACCATGTAATATACATCAAAACAATTTCGATTATATTATAAGGAGATTTGCTAAAACCAATCCTATTCAAGCAAGAGGGTTTTGCATGTAAAAGTTGTCCTACAACTATTGTAGAATAAACTAGGGTTTTGTATGCAAACAATGTTTGTTGATGATTTCATATCAATGTCATTCAAGGAAACGATTATCATCTTTAAATACTTCACAAATATTTATCAATAATCATTTCAGAAAAATTAACAATTAATTTTCATCAATTTATTTGAATGACTATCACAAGGTTCATGATCAAGTTTGTCAATTTCCAGCAGTGACCCCTACTCATTAAAATTAACTTATCTTGATCAATTTAAATCCAAAATTCGCAAAATCAGTTTCCTAAGGGCATGTTTGGTTGCAAGGTTGGGCCGGGCTGGTTACTATTCACAAGGGTACCTCCTCCTCACAGTTTACTATTCACCCAACCCAACCCAGCCCTGCCCAACCCTGCCCAACCCTGCAACCAAACATGCCCTAAGATTGCCAACTTGATTTACAACAAAACCTAAGTGATATTTCACACATTTCAAGGCACATCAAAACAGTAATTAACTCATTAATCACGTTCAGATTTGTTGTTCCCGCAACATTGAATACATGCTTATTCAAAAGGCCATATCTTGAGCAAATGAAATCCAAATTTCGTAAACTCAGATCCTATGGTTTCCTTATTTAATGGGGAACAAAATCCGAATGAATATTTCGTGTTTAAACAATTTAAACAGTGCCGAAAAAATCCAATTAGACAGAGGTGCGAAAATTGAAATGCGATAAAACTTTCACGACCTTTTCAAACCCATGTCATCTTAGGTTCATTGATCGTATCCAAAACTTTTTCCGACCTATGGCTCTGATACCACTTGAAGGATATTGAGAATCCTCAAGCGTATCACGGAAGCGTGACGATTGCATCTCATGCGATCGGGACGACTAGTCGCACTAGTCGCAATGTGCAGCGGAATTTAAAATTTTAAATCATATGATGAAACCACATGATCACAAGAACGTTTCTTGGATCGTTTCATCAACCCACAAAGTATTAGAAGTACCTCTCGAAGTGTAGTTGCGATCACGAGATCTCTAAAGCAAGAGATCCTCCTGCCTCAAGTCCGATCCACGAAGACAGCACTTACGGGCGCGATGATGAGACGAGTGACTCCCGCAATCCTCGACGAAGATCCAAGATTCGAATCCCCTGATTTCGTCCAACGAAATCCGTCGTCTTCCTCTAGAGCAAGCAGCCCCAAAGAAGATGGAGATCATCGAGTAGTCGATGGCGAGAAGGTCTCTCTCAACGCATAAGATGGACGGCCACCTTATAGAGAGAGAGAGAGAGAGACGGAGAGAATGACAGAGAGAGAGTAGGCGTGTACTCTTTTTTGTTCTCCAAAGGGCTAGGGTTGCCCTCCTTATATATTAGTTTGGGATCCAATGGATCTCAATCCATGGCATACATAGATCCAACGGCTAGATTAGTCTATGTATCAATCAACGGCCATGATGATTGTTGGTTAAAACCAACATCATTAATTCATATCAAATCAAATATATGTTGCATTATCATCAACATAATTTAATTTAACATAAATCAATAATTAAGAGATAACAAGATAACAAAAAGGAGGACAATCAATTATCCCGTAAAATTAGGGGGCGTCACCTATAGGTGACGCCACCTCTTTTTGGTGGTAATTGTTTCCTCTTTATTTTTTTTATCCTATTATTTCTTAATGAATTGCAATAACTATTATTGCAAAGTTATCCACCAAATTAATTCCAAATTAATTTGTGAATATTTGAATCATGCCATTGAAAAATATGTGAATCATATTCACAACCCAAACTAATTTGTAAATTACATTTCCAATTAATTACTTAATGTGAATCCAATTCACATTAATAATTAACAAGTGTTATTTACAAAGCTTCTCTCTCTAATATATATCATAAATCATATTTATAATATATACACAGATATTATGTATAGTTCTATCCATGACCTATATTTCCTTGATAATTAAATCTCATTTAATTACCTTGGATAATTATTCTCACAATATGAATCTTATTCATATTATACTTGATAATTAAATCTCATTTAATTATCAAGACCTCGTTGCTTGGATACAAAATTCATCATAGGAATTATTCCTGAACTCATTCAAGAATAATGTGCTTTCTCTGCAGATACTTGGAGATAAGGACAGGGCGATTGTATTGTTCTACGTATAGTGCCTTGGATATTGAGATCTCATCTCAAATTCGGATCTGAGGACCTCCCATAGATGCTTGATTAAATTCAAGTC
Source organism: Ottelia alismoides (assembly GCA_037367405.1). Taxonomy (NCBI): domain Eukaryota; kingdom Viridiplantae; phylum Streptophyta; class Magnoliopsida; order Alismatales; family Hydrocharitaceae; genus Ottelia; species Ottelia alismoides. The sequence goes on along the minus strand of JAZKJV010009746.1, from coordinate 404,465 downwards.
CGTATACTTAATCTTCTCATTGCATCTGAATCTCATTCAGATCAATGTCCAACATTTGGACCAAAATCAAGTTACTTCTCTACTGAGAGGAGTCACTAAAATCCAGACCTATTTCATCACTTCCTCGGACTGGAAGCGTCATGGTTATACAATCGTTTATGATCACATCACCCTCAGGTATTCCCAATACTTGCACATCCTGCATACTGGAAGACCAATGATCAACCTGAAGATGAAGATCAATTTTACACTGTCTTCTTCAGGGTTTGATCACCAAGTTTCTCAATCTTGGTCATTGGGAAATGGTATCAATCATATGCTTTCCCAAAGCATATATCATACCTTCACATTCTTGTCATGCTTCCAAAGCACGACGACCATGCATAGAATTTGATCAGTCCCAATACCTCATGAGTGAGCTCATGTCTTCCGGTTCATAAGTGAACATGTATGATCCCTTTGAGAGATCATATTATACATATGCCCTTATATGCACACCAGCTCGCCGGTGTATAGACCTTGATTAGGTCATCAATCTAATGGTCTGCCAAATGTACATACTCAGACATATAGTAATACATCTGTCTCCGATCAGAGGATGTGTGCCTATGCTGTGACAGTATTCAAAATAGGACTTAGGTTATCTTGATCTCGCTAAATCAACCCTTTCACCTAACTAATCTGACACCTCTGAATCACTATTCCCATGCAGAGGACCTGCATCAAGAGATCGGACATATATCAACCTATGTGAGAAATGATTGCCATATCCTACTCAGGCTGGAGATCATCTCTTAATAATCATTTGACGGTGCTTGATGAGTCATCTATCTAACTCATTAGATATTCATCCAAATACCAGCTTCTATGATTCATTTAATGAATCAACAGCTATATGATTATCAAGACGGCCATGGTACATAACCCTAATTGTACAGAGGGACCTTATAGTGCATTCATTCATTTAATTTCGGAAAGGGAGTGAAACAATCAATAACATTTATTGATAAAACATATTTATTACAATAACACTTATTGTATTGTAAGAATGGTTCACCTCGGGCTCACATGGCTAACAAGAACATCATCGCCCTATAAAGAATGCGGAGCACGACTCTGAATGAGAAGAGTCCTTGTAACATCAAGCAAATGAAGATGATTCCTCTCTACAACACCATTTTGTTGGGAAGTAGAGGCACGTGATGTTTAATGAATAATACCTTGGGATGAAAAATAATTGGAAAGAGTATGAGTACATAATTCCAAGGCGTTATCAGTTCTCACAAATTTCACAAAAGAAGAAAACACATTTTTCACTTCAGTTAAAAAAGTTTTGGTAACATCTTCGACTTCAGATTTATTTTACATCTTCGGCTTCAGATTTATTCTTTAATAAAAAGATCCAGGACAAACGAGAGAAATCATCAACTGCAACAAGATAAATCATGTGTCCCAGGTGATCAGGAACATGACTGGGACCTCAAATATCTATATGAAACAACTCAAAAAGAGAGCCACTGTTCCGACTCTGACGACTGGGGAATGCATACCGATGATGCTTTCCCAACTGACATGCCTCGTATTGAAAGGATGAGTGAGGAGAGATCTGAGGCAGAACACGACATATTTTCCGGAGCATGAGATGACCACAAGTGACACAAGAAGGGTGAGACAGGTCTAGCAGAAAGAGAGGAAATTCCGACATAAGGAATTCGAACTAAGCGATAGAGACTGCCCTGCACACGACCACACCCAATCACCTTACCCGTAAGGATGTCCTTAAATACAAGAGAAGATGGGTCGAAAATAGCTCGACAATGTAGATCCTTCATAATATGACTCATAGATAACAAGTTCATAGAGAAGTCAAGTGCATCATGCATGCAACACATTCTATAGATGCATAGAGGCCGTTAAGCTAATCTCCCCTTATCAAGTGATTGAGAAATGAGTCACATCTGCAATAACCACAGTTCGTCCTGGAGGAACTAGTCTATATGTTATTGTTGACGCATACTTAGTTATTGTGCCTTTTGCTATTTTATTTTTCTTGTTATCCTCTCTATGTAATTTACCCAAAGGCTACTCTCCTATATAAGAGAGCCTAGGGCTATGGAATAAACAACTTATTCACGTTTCCCAACATGGTATCAGAGCGACGGTCCTAGACCGGAGTTCTCGAAACCCTAACCCTAACCCGCCCCACCCGCCGGCCTCTCTCTCTCTCTCTCTCCTCCCGGCGAGCGCTCCTCTCCGATCGCTCCTCTCCGATCGCTCATAGGCGCAGCTCCGATCGCCTCTCGCCGATCGCCCTCTAGCGATCACCCATCGCCGAGCGCCCTCGCCAATCGCCCAGTGCTCCTCTAGCGCTTCTCGCCGATCGCCTAGCGCCTCTCACCGATCGCGTGCTGGATCCGATCGCCTAGCGCCTCTCGCGCTACTCGCCGATCGCTGCGCTACATAGCGCGCATCACGTGCACCTTCCAGTGCACCTTGCGCCTCTTCCCGTGCCTCCTGCTGTGCACCTCACGTGCACCTTGCGCCTCCTGCTGTGCGGCCTAGTGCGCCTCCTGTGCGGCACCATCTCCAGCGCATAGCGCCTCCTGTGCTGTGCGCATAGCGTGCGCTAGGGCACCATCTCAAGCGTGCGCTAGGGTTTCTACAATAGAAACTTGTGCGTGTGCGGATCGTAGCACGCGTAGGTCCATGGGGATAGTTGCTTGAGGTCTACACATGCAACTAATCCCGTCTATGTCATTGTAGACAAATATTATCTATCGCAGTTCGCTCCAGTCTTCCGTATCCAGTATGTCAGAAAGCAAGGCAGATATTCCGTCCATGGGCGCATTTCGTGGTCCAGCGCCCATTGTCAAGATGGATGGTACGAATTATGAACTGTGGGCAATGTAGTTCATGAGTATGATGAAGTCCACGGGCAAGAAGCATATTCTCACAGAGCCCGAGCCTGCAGAGAAGACTGGAGTTCATGCCTCATGGGAGGCTGACGACGCATATGCAAAGGTGTGGCTATCTGGCACATTGGCTATTGAGATCGCCAATGACATTCTACATCAACCCACAGCCAAAGACATGTGGGATATCCTAGCAGCGACATATTCTCAGGCGAGGAATGAGACGAAGATCCTGCAACTACAACATGATATATTCACAATTAAGCAGAATGGCCGCCCATTACATTCTCTCTGTACATCTTTGAGAGGAATGTTTGAGAAGCTCCATAGCTTCATGCCTCTTACCGCCACACCAGAACAGCAGAAGACATACAGGAATGCGACGATGGTGGGTGTGTTTCTCGCTGCCCTCGATCCAGAGTATGAGGCAGCACGTTCACAGATTTTGGCGGACTCGACTATTCCTCCCATGGAGGAAGCTTTTCACAGATTGAGCAGGATTACTGTACCTTCAGCAGCCACTAGTCAGAATCCCTCAGCCATGGCAGCCAACAGAGGCCGTGGTTCTCATTACCAGGGCCGTGGACGTATTCCCCGTGGAAGGGGTGGCCGCACTAGGCCAACATGCTCATATTGTCACAGAGTCGGCCATACTGAAGACACATGCTACTCAAAGCATGGATTTCCTGCATCTGCACGAGCCGCTGAGCAGATAGAGCCCCCGTCTGCATCTACACTGGATCAACGGTTTGATGATCTGGTTGCCCGTCTTAGGGGCATTATACCAACATCTGGCCCAGCACCGCCGACAGAGAATCATACTGATGCCGCTGCTTCGGCTTCTGCCTCTACGAGTACTTCAGGTAGTACACTTGCTCTTCACAGTAGTAGATCAGATACATTGCCATGGATCATGGACTCGGGCGCTACACATCACCTATGTGGCGACCAGAGTCTACTTACAGGATATACTCAGATTCCTCCAGGACGGACAGTAGTGATTGCCAATGGCACTCATTCCCCTATCACGGGTCAGGGGGAGATTAGATTGACATCCTCTATGCAGCTCAAGAATGTTTTGCATGCACCGCATTTTTCCATGAATCTGTTGTCGATTAGTCAGATTACGAAGGATCTCCACTGTCGAGCTATTTTTGATTCATCTTCTTTGATTTTTCAGGACATCCGTACGGACAACGTGATTGGTCATGGCTATGAGCAAGGAGGCCTTTACCGTCTGAACCAGACCCCGTTTGCCGGAATCACAGCCTCTCCCGCAGAACAAGTATCTCCTCTCCTGTGGCATCTGCGTTTCGGTCATTTACCGCTTCAGAAGTTGCGTCTAGTCCTACCCTATAGTCTTTCCCACACAACTGTCCAGTGTGAGGCGTGTCAGTTGGGAAAACATCACAGGTCATCTTTTCCCAGTAGTCAAGGTCGGAGTAGTAACTCCAAGTTTGAGTTGTTTCATGTCGACGTCTGGGGTCCGAGTCGTGTTCCCGATCATCAGGGGCACAGGTTTTATATTGTATTTGTGGATGATTTTTCTAGAGCATCATGGGTATTTCTAATGAAAAATAAGTCTGAAGCTGGAGATATTATTATTCACTTTCTAAATGAGATTCAGAATGTTTTTTCCACAACGGTCAAAATTATGAGAACTGACAATGCCTTAGAGTTGTGCACCAACAATCTAGCCAACTACTACTCGTCAAAAGGGATTGTTCACCAAACATCCTGTGCTCACACGTCTCAACAAAATGGGGTTGCAGAAAGAAAACACCGACATCTTCTTGATGTTACAAGGTCACTTCTCATTCAGAGTCATGTTCCGTATTCCTACTGGGGTGATGCAGTCCTTACTGCATGTTATCTTATAAATCGTATGCCCTCGTCTGTCTTGAGTGAACAGGTTCCTTTCTCACTTATATATCCTGACAAGGATCTGTTCACCCTTACCCCTCGTGTGTTTGGTTCTGTCGCATTTGTCCATCAGTTGTCGCCTGGTTCTGACAAGCTCTCTCCTAGGGCTGTCAAGTACGTCTTTGTGGGGTACTCCAGAACTCAAAAGGGGTACAAGTGTTTTGACCCTGTGCGTCGGCGGTATATGATCAGTGCAGATGTTACATTCTTTGAATCTATCATGTATTTTTCAGAATCCGGGAACATGCAGCCACCACCATTATCTCCTGATACCGTATTCATGGCACCACCAACATCACAGCCGTCACCACCAACATCACAGCCGTCACCACCATTACCAACACCACCACCACCACCACCGCCACCAATAATATCCCCGTTACCATTCCATTAAACCCGGCGGCCGAATCAAGCTCATGGCCCTGACCAGTCAACTAGCTCGCCTATGGTATGTAATGAGAATATTAATGTTGATGGATCTGACGACATTTCTCAGCAGGATGCATTACAGGAGCAGGGTGCTACCACAGAGGATCTGGATGTTCCAATCGCTCTACGCAAGCAGAAGAGAAGCTGTGCCAAGTATCCTGTATCAGCTGTGGTTTCGTTTGAGAGGCTATCTGGACCATTCAGGACGTTTGCATTGGCACTTTCAGCTACAGATATTCCACGAAATCACCATGAGGTTTTGCAGGATTCTCGATGGCGGCTAGCAATGGAGGAAGAGATGGCGGCACTTCAGTCTAGAGGAACATGGAGCTTGGTTACTATACCACCGGATGTCAACCCGGTGAGTTGTAAGTGGGTATTTACAGTAAAACATAATGCAGATGGCTCCATTGACAGGTACAAGGCACGCCTAGTTGCAAGGGGATTCACACAGACGTATGGAGTAGATTATCTTGACACGTTCTCCCCGGTGGCTTGTCATTCCACTCTGCGGATCCTCCTATCAGTTGCAGTTACTAGAGACTGGCCACTCTATCAACTGGATGTGAAAAATGCCTTTCTGTATGGCGACCTGCAGGAGGAAGTCTACATGCAACAGCCACCAGGTTTTGCTGTTGAGGGGGAGTGTTCCAAGGTTTGCAGATTACATAAGGCTATCTATGGCCTTAAGCAGAGCCCCAGAGCATGGTTCCAGAAGCTGTCAGATCTCTTTGAGAAACAAGGATATAAACGCTCCAATGCTGATCATTCCTTGTTTGTACAGAAGACGGCAAGAGGTATTGTGGTAATCATGGCTTATGTTGACGATATCTTGATTACAGGCGATGATGACCAGGGCATTAAGCAGGCAAAAGAAAGGCTGGGGACCGAGTTTGTCACCAAGGACTTGGGAGTCCTTAGATATTTTCTGGGGCTGGAGTTTGCCAGAAATCAGTATGGATTAGTCATGTCACAGAGGAAGTATGTCACAGATCTGCTGAGTGAGACAGGTATGCTAGGGTGTCGACCTGCTACGACACCAATGGATCCTAGCATGAAGCTGTATGATGATGACACAGAGGACGTTGACAGGAGAAGATACAGAGAGCTGGTAGGCAAATTGTTATATGTCACGATCACTAGGCCAGATATATTATTTGCAGTGAGCCGTGTGAGCCAGTTCATGGAGCAGCCACGCCAGGTGCATATGGATGCAATACACATGATACTTAGATATCTCAAATCTTCTCCAGGTAAAGGTCTGCTATTCAAGAAAGGAAAGGGGATTTATGTCTCAGCATGTGCAGATGCAGACTATGCAGGATGTCCTAAGGATAGGAAGTCCACCTCAGGGTATGCTGTCTATGTTGGAGATGCCCTAGTCTCATGGAGGAGCAAGAAGCAAACTGTGGTAGCTAGATCCAGTGCTGAATCCGAATATAGGGCTATGGCCCAGGCTACTACAGAGATGATGTGGGTGAAAGCGGTGCTGACAGATTTATACTTAGACATACCACTTCCTATGAACTTAGAGTGTGATAATCAGGCTGCCTTGTTCATTGCAAACAATCCTGCATTCCATGAACGGACTAAGCATATTGAGGTGGATTGCCACTTCATACGTGATATGATTCAGAAAGGATTCATTACCACATCCCATGTTACTTCAGAGAACCAGACTGCAGATATATTCACCAAGGCATTGTTACGTGGCCCATTTCAGAAGTGTGCTTCCAAGCTGAGCATGATTGACATCTATGCTCCATCTTGAGGGGGAGTGTTGACGCATACTTAGTTATTGTGCCTTTTGCTATTTTATTTTTCTTGTTATCCTCTCTATGTAATTTACCCAAAGGCTACTCTCCTATATAAGAGAGCCTAGGGCTATGGAATAAACAACTTATTCACGTTTCCCAACAGTTATAAGTTGACCTATGTCTCCACACAAGTGATGTTGGCACCGGAGTTCATAATCCATTCTATAGCATCAGATCCATAGCAACTGGTAAGTGCATAAGTACTACATGAGGTACTGGAGGAGGTTGAAGCATCCACATCCGAATGACTCCCGGAGACCGATGAAGACGTAACAGGACTGGCAGGAGGTATAACGCCCCTAAATCGTGCTACAAGGTCATCAAATCGTCGATCTAAAGAGGAAGCGACCGGGGGCTCAATTTGCTCAGCCACTTGAGCAAAAGCAGTAAATCCATGCTTAGAATAGCATGTATCCTTTGTATATCCAGGACGATGGCAAAAAGTACAGGGTTGATGAATACGACCTCCTCTGCCACGAGGTCCATGTCCACGAAACGAAGAAGAGCCTCCTCGACCTCAGGAGGCAGTCATCATTGAAGAAGTCTGACTGGTAGTAGTAGATGGGACAGTGATCCAAATGAACCTCCGAAAGGCTTCCTCCATGGGAGGAATAGTGGCGTTTGCCAAAATATATGAACGACCAGCCTCATACTAAAGATCAATGGCTGCCAGGAATACACCAACCATGGTGGCATTCCTATAAATCTTATGTTGCTCAAGAGTAGATGTGAGAGGCATGAAGCTATAGAGCTTCTCAAAGATTCCTCGCAAGAATGTGTATAACGAATGAATGGGTCATCCATTCTGCTTGATAGTAAATATATTCTGTTGGATTTGTAGAATCTTTGTCGCATTCTTTGCCTGTGAATAAGTAGCAGCAAGGATATCCCACATCACCTTGGTTGTGGGCTGATGGAGTATATCATTGGCGATCTCTATTGCTAATGTACCTGAAAGCCAAACCTTGGCATATGCATCGTCCGCCTCCCATGAGGCGTTAACCCCAATCTTCTCAGTCGGTTCTTTCTCAATAAGAATGTGTTTCTTACCCATAGATTTCATAATGCTCATGAACTGCATGGCCCACAGTTCATAATTCGACCCATCCATCTTTACTATAGGTGTGGGACCTCTGAAGGCGCATGTGGTGGGGATATCTACCTTGCTTTCTGACATCACAGCTAGAGAAGACTAGGGTTGAAGACTAGACAAGTGTTTGTCTACACTGACATAGACAGACTTGGTTGCATGTGTAGACTCAAGCAACCAGTCTCATCAAGAGAGAGAAGTCGACGACGACGACCCTGTAGAAAAAGGGGTTGGCGGTGGTACTCCTAGAGAAGGAGTCAGCGACGATGACACTTCCTATAGAGAGGCAGCAGTGGAGAGGAGAGGAGAGGGGCCCTCGGCGAGGCGCAGTAGCATTGGCCCGAGGCGGCGGTGCCCAAGGCGGGAGGGCCCGAGGCAGCTGGGCGGCGGGGCCTGAGGCCCACGGCCCAAGGTGGCGACGCCTGAGGCAGCTGGGCTCAAGGCCTAAGGCGGCGATGCAGCGGGCCTGGGGTGGCAAAGCACGAGGTGACAGCGTCTGAGGTGGTGGTGCGAGAGGGCTTGAGGTAGGGGATTAGGGTTAGGGTTTCGGTACAGGAGCTCTGTCTAGGACCGACGCTCTGATACCATGTTGGGAAAAGAGAAAAACTTGTCTATTCATTGAGCCCTAGGCTCTCTTATATACGGAGAGGCCTATGGGCAAATTACATAAGGGACAGAAGAAAAGGAAAATATAAAAACGATACATAATAAGAAATATATCTCTACAGTTAAGGCTTCCCAAGTTTCTCAGGTGGTCTCCTTGCCTGCAAGCTGAAGCATGGCCTCCTCAGGGATCGCCCGGTAGATCACAACCAAGGTCATTTGATCGCGTTTGTCATCCACCGCATCCTCCTTTGAGACTTCAAACGCCGCCCATACCCCTTGGGCACGCATGTTGCCCTTCAGTTTCGTTACCCATACTAGATAATTCAGTTTGGTGAGCATAATACATTTGAGAGAGACCGGTCCATCTCTCTGCACTGTCGTGCTGGAGATCTCTTCTTCTTCCTACTGCTTCAAAGCCTTCTTGTGCGGCAATGTGGTGATGGTGGCTTCGGTATCACGTGTGAGAACTATTATTACAATACACCACAATACACCCCACAAGTGTTAGAACTTCGAACACGCAAGGAACATGAAAGCGAATGCTTGATGTGGGAGAGAGACATAACTCTATAATCTTTCTTGTTGTGATGAAAATAGCTTGATGTGGGAGAGAGACATAACTCTATAATCTTTCTTGTTGTGATGAAAACACAAGTGCATGCTATTCTATTTAAAACTTTAGGAAGAGAATCCTACCTATGCTTTGTAGAAAATTGGAAAGGACAATTTAAGATGCCTATCGCACGTTATGGCACGTTATGCATGGAAATAACTCATGCCAAGAAAAATAAATGACTCATGCATGTTACAAGAAAGTAATGGGAAGAGATGTCCGTCATAATTTTTCCAACATATATACGACAATGATGGCAAACTGACCTGCAATTATAAGCGACATGATATTGTCTTGAATCTGAGCATCAGTGAGGGAATCATTTGCTACCAAACCTTGCAGAAGATCGTGATCTTCCGATCCAGTTCTTCTATCATCGATTATATTCTTTATGGTCCTCAAAATTCTTTCCCTTGCCTGTCCATTTTTTACATGGATTAGAAACCTCTGCATCAGTAATATATCAGTTAAACATGCATTAGAGATCACCTTGAGCCCTCTAAAGAACTTTGAGCCTGGGATCTTCAAAGGAACAGCAAGCATCGCTTCACAAACTAGGAAGACATCCTTTTGTAATACTTCCAGCTCGTCCTCCTTCTCTAAGCTCATTAGCATCTGACACATAGCTCTGAAAGTAATCTGCAATCCACATCGATGCATGCACCAAATTACCCCTTCCCATCCATACAGAGTAAGAAAATTAAATTTTTTTGTTACACGAGATGTACCTTTAAAGCTTCATTGTATATGACGACGATCTCCCCTTCCTTCCATTTACTTAGTGCATCTAGCGTCAACTTGTCGAATAGCCTTACAAATGATGCCAAGTTCTGTGTTGTAAAGAGACCACCTATGTGATGGCGATGGAACTTGTGATAGTCGTCGGAAGCACAGAGCACGCTGTGCTCCCCGAGGAGCTCCGATATAGTTCTCAGATAGTACTTTCCAAAGCATGCCATGTCGTGGCTCAGGACCAACTTCGCAGCTTGAATAGTCGACACAAAGACATGAGTCCTCCCGAATATGCTGGTCTTAAAGCACCTTCCATGCCTAGTTATAATCTAAATGCTATTAAGGATGGTTAACAAGATATGTGGTTTCCTTTTGTAGAAGCAAAATGGAGAGATGGCTGCACCTTGCCCTGCGAGTCCGGATAAACTCGTAGAATCCCCTGCTGGAGTTGTTGGCTACAAGGAAGGACAGTGTTTCTCCCACAAGGGGAAATCCCAAGCTGCCTGGAGGGGTGTTATCTCTAGGCTTTGGAGTATGCCATAGCATCCTCTTCAAGCATTGGGAAAGACAAAGAATGACCATTAATGCTGAGAAGGCGTGGAGGATGGGCGGAAGAGAAGATAGTACTACTGCATACATCTTGCTCTCTCCGAGGACGAAGGAATCAACAGCATATGAAGTGATGATGGACCTTGGAGGAGAGCATCACGGGCATACACGTAAAAGAATCCCATAAATTAATTGATGAATTGCTTGATGGGCGTCTTAAGTTGATGGAACGTCTATGTCAAGCGCGCTTTTGCATTTTGGACGGACGAGAGCATTCTTCTGTGCTTTTGCCTGATTGACATGATGTTTGGGTCACCGAAACAATCACTGCTGTTTATAGTCTGGGTGTTGGGGAAACGAGATAGGAACGGAATGAAAGTCTTCTTTTGGGAAATGAATAACCTTCTTTATTTTATTTGGTATGATATTATGAGAAAGGTATGTCATGAAATAATTTAGTAAAATATACCAACTCTTATAATATACCGGTGGTTATACCACTCTTGGCACTGGAATGAGTTTTGCGTATCCCAATATCATATAAATGACATTAAATATATCGAGTATTTCTTGCCATTGATGAAATTGCAGCCAGAAACACAATAATAATTACAATATTAAATTTGTTGTGAATATATCATTAAAAATGTTATAAGCGTCAACATTTTTAAGTTAAAACTACCACCACAATTACCTTAAAAAAATGACGAAAAAATAGTTATTATTTACACACATAACATTATTTCGTAATTATGTGCGTAATCCCGCGTAATCTTGAATTACACGAGGAACCCCGAATAGTCAATTTGTCTCACACTCATAACCCTTCGTTTGGTTTGTCCATTAACCTAACTAGACCATCGGGTTAATCTAACCCATGGTCTATCTAATGGTTATTAAATTTTCCAAAATAAAAACTAAGCTCCTCCTCCTCCTTCCTCCTCCAACGCCCCTCCCCCTTCCTCCCCCAAGGACCCACCCCTCCCGGTAGCCCCTCCACCTCCTCCCCAACCTCCTCCTCCTCCTCCAGGTCATCTTGCCCTCGCCCTCCTCCTCTCCGGCCTCCTCCTTCTCCAAGTTCGCCCGCTCTCGCCCTCCTCTCTCTGACCAACTCCTCCAGGTTCTCCGCCCTTGCCCTCCTCCTCCCCGACCTCCTCCAGATCCTCCCGCCCTCACCCTTCTCCTCCCGGCCCCCTCCTCCTCCAAGTCATCATCCCTCTCCCTCCTCCTCTCCGACCTCGTCCTCCTCCTCTATGTCTTCCAGCCCCTCCGCCTCCACCTCGACCTCCTCCTCCAGGTCCTCCCGTCCTCGCTCTCCTCCTCCTCTAGGTCATCCACCCTCGTCTTCATCTTATCTGACCTCATCCACTTCCTCTAGGTCCTCCAGCCCCTCCACGTCCTCCCCGACCTCCTGCTCCGAGACCTTCGTCGTCGCCCTCCTTTTCCTCGACAGTGATGGGTTCTTATGGAAGAGAATGAAGGAGAAGAGAAGGAAGGGGAGTGGCATCATTTTGTAATTACCTTGAACCTAAAGGGTGAAAATGGCCGTTGAGGGATTCCGTCGAAGTTAGTGGAAAAACGGATAGGTGTTGACACAGGGTCATGTCATGTAAGAGTTAAGCATTATTCGGGGTTCCTGGTGTAATTCGAGATTATGTAAGGTTATGTACATAATTATGAAATTACTCATGGTTATAGATGTAAATATCCCTATTCAATTCTCCACAATCACAACCACGACAATGGTGCAATCGTGGTACCTCTCACTATCTTTGATCGCGCCGGCTACAATAGATACATATTTGATCAGTCCCTTCGTTATTTAGAGTGTAGTCAGATGACCTCTTCTCACCTTCTCCTATCACTCAGGAGTTCCTCCACGTCTAGCTAAGTCATTTTACCTTAGGTTTCAAATCGTTCATGGATTGTATGATGATATGTTGAAGATAAAAGAAATGGAGAAACTATCGATTCTCGTCAACTTGATCAATTCAAGCTGTGTGTTCTCTACCAATGAGTAGTTTATTTAGTAAACGCTTGTATAAAGAAGAGTACATTACATAATAAAGGATGTATGTGTGTGGATGGCTAAACAGATTCGCATGTTGAATCTTTTCTTAAATAGCTCTTTAGTTAAAAGCAACCTTATTTAGAGTGATACCAAAACAAAAGAGAGAAATTTCAAATATCATGGATTAAAACATCATACCAGTCATTAAAACGATGCATTGAATTTTTTACTTACATATATGTAACTGAGATCTAACATGCCGACTTATTCCACATAAAAAATTCACTGCTTGGTGGCATTGAGGAAACTATTATTTCTAAATATGGATATGCTGGAAGAAGCACTTCTTGCTCTTATGAGTGTCCAGATAGAGGAAAGAAAATGAAGGAGAGGATGGAGATAGATCAGTGAGACACTGGAGAGAAAAGAGAGTGTAAGATAGATATCGTACCAATGGAAAAAAGAGAGATAGGATTGATATGTGTTAGCTTGAAAAAGATTCTCAACGGTCGAACAAAAATGGAGGGGAGTGATTTCTCAATGGGGGCATACCAATCGCCAGAATGCCCTGTCAGGGCATGGGAGGATCGAAATTACCTATTAAGGCACCGATTGGCGAATGGGTAGCTGCTCACTGACCCGTTTACAGATCAACGCACTTCGCAATAATATTCAACACGCTTTTCCCAAGGTGAGGTCTTCAAGGTAGAGGGTGCAGTCTTCAAGGCAGAATTAAAGGAGGAATGAATTCGATCGGTGAACGGTTCACGGATTAAGGTTCGAACGGCAAACGGTTCACCGAATAAGGCCCTTCTGCCGTCTATATAACGCCCACCTTCTCTTGTTGTTACTCACTCGATCTTTCAGAGCCTCTCTCCCTCTCTTGCGAAGGTGTTCACCCAGCAAGTCCTCTTTCCTTCTCCTAAGGTCTTCTGAGCGCATCTCCTTGTACGAAGGTATATCTAATTTATTTGAAATTTATATTTGTAATTTAATTTATGTGTATTCCCCATTGTCCCGAAAAATTTTATAAAAGTTGAAAGCTAAACTGCAATAAAAGATATAGTAATGAATATTTAAATTATTCCTTGTCGTAGGCCTACGACTATGTTAAATCCTACGGATGAAAGTTCAACACCTTTTCTTTACATCTTAAAGTTGAGACTCATAATTGAGAACCACTACATTATTAGGATTTTTTTTCAATTCACTCAAAATAAAAAAATGCAATCATGTATTAATCTCCATATCTTGTAGTATAACATCCTTGAATGTATATGAGACCGATTTGAAACAATGCGAGGTGATGGGAAGATGGGACCAAGTAACGTGTACAAGATAACCCTGCAATTATATCAATTTCTCATCCTCTACATGGCCATCGATAATATGAAATAAAGTATCATACAAAGAGGAGGGGGAATCAAAGATCTTATGGTTCCCTTTGTCTAACAACTCTAGTGGCTCGTGTAGGATCTGAAGATAGAGGATTTAGACTGGCAATCTCTCTAGCGTGGAGGCACCATTCTTTTTTAAAATATTTCAGATAATAAATTATAATTTAAGTAACAGAATAGTCTAACTATCACCTTTTTGTCTTTTAAAATGTTATCACTAGAACTTCAACTAATTAGATTTACGTCAGTATGACCCCACTAGATGGACTATTATAAGATCTTCACACTCATCATCAATATTATTTGTCAAGCCTTCTATGAATTATTCTTACGTGTAAAATCCACCTATTAATAGAGTTATCAAAAATATATAAAAAATATGCATTCAACTTGTTATAGCTATTCTTGTATCTCGATATCCAATACCTTCACAAGCAATGCCGCACCACATATACTTTCTTCTTTTAAATATACAAAAGTGTGAAGGCTAAATTAGCTTCTACTAGAAATCTATCTTCAAAACAAATACGATTGTGTATGCAAATGACATCATACACATAAAATATATAAATTTAATAGTTTGACTAAAATGTATACAAAACAAAGTTTGATACAGTTATTTCATAGGTTATGGCCAACATAGTTGCATTGTACGTCTTCTAGAATGGGAGAATTGTCATTGAAAACGGGAGTGTCGGCTACGAAGGGAGAGCAGTCAGATGATAGGTCTCCCCATATCTAGCACGTTCGAAGATCTCCTTAATGGTTCATACTCTTACCGGTTATAACAGAGGTGAATATAACGTACGAGTGACGTGCAGATGGTTAATGAACATCAACATGTTCTCATAATTTGTTGTTTCTGTCAATCAAACAAATAGGTTGATGTTAAATATTTCTTGATCTCTTGGGATAAAGCAACTGATGGTGGAAGCCGATGAAGCAGAAGCTCCTATGATGAATACAAGTGATATAGTTGGATAATCCCGGAGTGGACGAGAGGAGGAGGAGGAGGATGTTATCCCCCATCTGAATGCTAACAATGATGATGAAACTGTTAATAATGAAGACATTGCCGTTGATGATGACGATGTTATCCCCGATTTGAATGCTGAATGTTAGGATACCCATGGGCAAGGATCACTCATCAATTCATTCAGTAACAAACCAATTTTTGATCCTCCAATCGATTATGATGTTACTTTGGATCAAATGATGGAACTTACTAATATCTTTGAGGAAGATGACTGGATAACAAACACATATGCGGAGGAGATACCATTCCTAAGAGAACCGTAGGATACCTTCTTACCAGATCAAAGTGGAATTGAGTATTGGAATAATAGATCTTTCGCCTCGAAGCTATATTTAATTGATGTTGTAAGCACTTGAAGTATGGACAAATATGTTCAATACAAAGTACTAGCTTCAGAGAAAGATATTGATGAACAAGATTTCTACTATGCAGGTCTAAAAACATATCCTCACGGAGTGCGAATATCGAGTGTCCCTGAGGCGACCCACAAAGAGAACCCATGATCAATCAACAAGTACCCACAATGTGTAAATAAGCAACTAATAGACAAAAATGTAAGACACGATTTATTATACTCTACAAACAAAGATGTATAGCATGTAAGCATGTAAAGGTAGAACCACATAGAGCGAGCTAGGTAGCCTAGTGATTATTGTTGGTCAATGCGATTTATGTGCACAATTGTCTTTAAATCTTTCTATGTGGGTTTTTATTTTATAGTTTTTATTTGATTTTTTTATTTTTAATTTCAATATTAGATAATAACTATATATATCGACATATATATATATATATATCTATAATGTATATATAAATTGAAATACATACTAGATACATATAAATATATATATAGTTTATAGAAATATCATGAGATTCGGCCATTATATATTTTAAAGATTTTAATAAAAATTAAAAACATTTTTATATTATGTAATAACAATATAGAATATATTTATATATAAGTGTATTATACAATATAGCATATACATACAACTAAAAATACCAAAAATTGCAAAATTCCATATTTTTTGGGTTTTTCATAATTTGTTTACTAATTTTGTGATTTTTCAGGATTTCTGCTAAATTTTTGTGTATTTTTAAATTCAAAAATATTCCAAATCAAGAATTAAATAAATAGACCGAATGAAGTTGGAGATTAAAAATAGAAAAAAAGTGTTAACATTTATCCAAAATCAATTTTAATAGATAGATAATAATATAAAGAAAATTTAGAAATAAAAATAAATATTTATGGGGTTTTGGTGATTTTTCCTGGAGTTCAGAGCTTATTATTTGTATAATTTTCTTTTTCTATTTTTAGGGGATTATGGTCCAGAGTTAATAAAAGTCATAATAACCAACATATATTTTTTTGTGATTTAAATCATTTTGATTTTTTTTGGCATTTGTATATTTAGACGGGGACAAAATAGACTCCATTTGATTTTTAATAAATAGGTAATATGCATAATAAAAATCATGGCGTGAAAGAACAAACATCCAGGTACACTACTCTATTTTTGCATAATTTTTGGAGCACAAATGATATTTGAAAAAATTAAAGAACAAGCTCAAAAATTACATACTAGTAGGGACCTATTTGTAAATATCAAGAAGTTTACATGCATTATGAACCCTAATACAAAATACAGGGGTTTATATGCAATTTTTCCGTAAAATAAATAAATTAAACGTGCCCTAGAAGGTACTTTTTGCAAATACATACAAGTTCTGGTCCTTTATACAAATTTTCACAAAAATATACACTGGGTATGCAATTTTTAGGAACTAATTCTAAATATGAATTCCCGCAAAGGTATTGTTGCAAATTACCCACCTAACGTGGGGGACCACGTGAGATGAGTTGGCATGAACATAGATGTAAATAACCAAAAATAAGAGAGTCTTATGTAATTTTTACAAAATTATTTACACTCCAAAAATGATTTTAAATACTAAAATGAAATAATAAAAGGCGGAGGGGTCATGGTGCAATTTACCCCTTTGTGTGCCATCTGGTGATGGCGGATCATCACTAAAGCAAATCGGATGACTCCTAATGCACATCGCTTCGTCTCCAACGGCCGGGAAATAATCTGACACTACGACTCGATCCGATGGTGAAGTAAGGGTCACAAAGAACAAGGGAGAATATCGAGGTGTTCTCCCTTATTCCTCGAAGATATCTTGATCTAGGGCTCCTCCAGAGGCGATAGGGTGCTCTACACCTTGCTATTGCCGGTCTACATCAACTAGTGTCCTCAGATGAGTCCGGGACCCATCAAAGGGGTCTTGGAGAGTCGAAGAAGGTACGGCCACCTGGAGAGCCTTCGTTCCTCTAGAAGTCGGCCCATTTCAGGACTTTTGATGTGCTAACCTGTAGGGGAAGGACCGCGAGCTTGAGACAATGCACCTCGACCCATTTTAAAGTTGTTGCGCTGGGCGAAATGGAAGGGTGGAGGTGCTCCGATGAGCGGCGGAGGAAGGAGCACGGGGTGGACTGGTCTGAACAAAATCAAGTGAAATGAAGTGGTGTTGGATATGCAAAACATGGAGGGGAATGAAAGGGTAGAGAAGTGGGATCGGAACAAGGCTGGAATCACGATGGAACACTGCCAGAGAAGTGAGCTCAGCGATCGAATTAAGTGAAATCTATGCTACACTAAAGATCTAAAGGCGAAATAAAATGCTAAATTGAAATGATGGAATCGAAATCTACCTAAGAAACTAAATTGCATAGCTCACACCTAGATGTGACACCAGGGAGTAGAGGTGGTCGGAGAGCCGTCGTGGACCTCCTTTCCTCCCCCTACAATGCTCCAAACCTCGGGGAAGCTTTCTCTGTCACCAGAGAACTCTCTCTCACACAGACACACACATACACACACTGTAGGGACTACAGAGCTCAGGGAGGGATCAAAATGGAAAGGAAGGAGAGGTTTGTTATTTATAGACATGGTGAAGAGAGGGTTTTCAATTAGGGTTTACACATGAATCGATGGTATCTTGACCTTGCAAAAGGTTTGGCATGAAAGACGTATTGCAGAAGGACTTCTGTGACGAAATTGAAGAGAGAACCTCAACGGGTTGAATGGAGAAATGTGGAGAAGATGACGATGCGACGTTTGACACGTCGGGCGGCTGGAGGCCTAAGAGTAGACCAGGGCCAACCAGGGCTATGCGCTGATTGGTCCAGCTTAGCCGCTAGCCAACAAAAATGAAAGAATATATGAAAAATAAATGGGTAAAAATGGAAAATGATTTATTCTCGAAAAACTCAAAACAAAAAATATTTGGATATTTTATGTACTATTTTATGATAATTTTTATTCATTTTTACAAGTTTATTTATTATAGATTCCTTTTTAGGGTTTTATTTATAGGTATAGTTACCTATGATTGGGTCTTCTATTTTTTATTTTGTGTTTTTATTTTATTATTTTATATACCTATTTTATAAATTTGTGACTTGTTTTTATATACATAAATATATTTTTGTTATATTTTTTTGATGTTATTTATATACTTAATTATATATATATACTTATTATATGGGTATAAGTATTCTATATTCATCTATGTATTTTTGAATAATATTTATTTTAGTGTATTTTATGGGTCTTATTTTATTCTAAATAAGAACATATATTATAAGTAATATTTACAAAATTATAAAAAAAATATATTTATAAAAATTATAAAGAATAAATAATATGAATATCTTATTCAGGTATATCGTGCAATAGAGATCCAAAACCTAACCTTTTGCATCTTAAATCCAATGAAACAACCTTCATTAAATAACCAATTTAAAGTTATATACAATTAAAGTGATTTTGATGTATTTTGAGGTTTTATTAAGAAGATATGGGTCTGGGAAGTTTGGGTTTTATCTTTTTATTCTAAGTATAAAATTTACACTGTGTATTATTTTTATGTGAAGTAAATTTTGTATTTTTCTACACATTTTTATCCACAACTTTCAAGTACAAAGTTTCTTGATTTGCTAAATGAAGAATAAAATAGGTCCCAAAAATGCAATATTGAAGAATATAAATGAGGGGTTTATTGCTGTTTTTTTACCCTTATCTCCCCCTACTTTATTCATTGTCGACCCAGTCATCAAGGTGCCTAGGTCTCGAGGTTTAGGGTCATAAGATACCTTTAAAATTTTGTTTCTTTTTTTCTTTATTTCTTTTATTTTGGCTTTGAACAATGTGTTTTATACAGTATTTATACAATAAATAATGAATGTTAATTTATACAAAATAATGGTATTTACATGCATTTAACTAGGATTTAAAGATCAAAATGAAAGAATAAAGGTGATGAAATGGAGATTCATCACCCCCATACTTGCCTTTGCTATTCCCTAGCAAATACTTAAGCAATGAGTATAAAAAAAATAAAAATAAAGAAAAGAAAAAGGAATAACTTGGAATAATGGTCGACTTTTAAACTAGTCTTAATAAAGTCAAAATTTAGATCTCAAAGATGACCTTTGGATTAATGGTGTATTCAAAACCACATGGAAGTCAGGAAGTGTGACATAACATCCCTTAGGTTCCATACTCCAATCGTGCAGTCCAATTCATAGCCAGGTCAGAACCATCCTCTCAATCACATACTTTTGTTACCTTCAAGTGATAGAACAATGTATGTGAATTTGTTCAGCTCTCCTCAGACAAAACCATTGAACAATTATACCGTCTACTCTTCTGGTAACTCATCCTTGTGGAGACATATATTCCCTTCTAAGGTCAAGTGCTCCCGATCTTTACGACCGAATGGGGAAGAAGTTAGAAGAATGGGAAAAGAAGTAGGAAATGATCAGTGTATTCTTCATTCCCATGTGAAGTCAGTCAATACAATCGATTCTTTACCAAGAAGCAGGCTTTTCTCTAAAGCTCAAATTTTTGTGGAATTTTTGGTATAGGCTTCTTTGGATTGACTTTGTACAGCTTCTGCATTCTTTCTTTGTGCCCCAGTGGATATAGCTTCTTTTGTTCCACCCCTTTTTTGGGGTCTTAGAAAAAGTTGCGTCGGTAGACCATTCCTCATCCGAAGCATTGTCTCAATTCATCCTCAATATTTAGATATCATTGTTACCAAAAGAAGTGGGTTAGAGTACCACTGTCAGCAATCCCCAAGAATGATTTTGAGCCACCCTTAACGAAGCGTCCTTGCATCGTCCCGACTTAGACTCTAGGATTTTTCAATAGTCCATTTGAGTTGAGCTAAGTGCTAGGTGCGAGGTTTCCAGTCAAGTCACCGTCTCAAGAGTCTTACGGATGATATGAAGGGTTCTAGTTAAGCATGTTGAATTGACTCATGAACATAATCTTATGGAACCTAAAGAATTAAGTTAAGGTGACCTGAAATATCTCCACTTCCGGTCCTCAATGGGTTCCTCTGAAATTAAGTGATTAAGGTCTGATCCAAGCTCCAATCTTCGGACTTTTATTTGGACTTGTTCAATTGTCTATGTTATTCAGAAAAATACGAATGCTATGTGCAATGCAAAGAAAAATATTTTTGTGATGCAATTGTGTGGTCTTGATCTTTTGTGGATTTTTAAAAAATTTTGCAAATTTTTTGTGTAATTTTGAAAATGATTTTGCAAATATTTTTGGGATTTTTAATTCTGTAATTTTTTTAGTGATTTTCAAAAACAAATGGTTTTTGAACTAAAAAAGGGAGTATGTGCAGATATTTATGTGGGCGTGCATGTTTTTATTTACAGGAGTTGAGTTATAGGAATTTATAGAGCTATATATACAAGATTTGTAAATAATCTTTATTTGTTCTAATTATGTACATAGTTCTCAAAAAATTTTGAAAATAATTTTTGAAAACATTTTGAAAATTTTATTTTGCAAACTAACTTGACAAATAATTTTCAAAAACATTTTACAAAATTTGAAAATCATTTTGAAAAGATTTTTCAAACAATATGTAAAGTTTTTTTTTCAAACTATTTTTGCAATCATTTTCCAAACATTTCCAAATAGATTTTCAAGATATTTTATTTCACACAAAGAAAAGAAATTTTTAGAAACAAAACATTTTATAAAGGTTGAAAACATTTTACAAAAATATTTTCCAAACAGTTTTCAAAAGTTTTTTCAAAAAATTTTCCAAACTATTTTTCAAACATTTTGTGAAACATTTTTACCCGATTTAGTAGTCGGTATACACAAAGGATTTTAACGAATTTTATACAAGTATGTTCTTTATATTTAATTAATTGTAATTTAGCCATATTTATTGAAAATATGGAAGTACGAGTTATGGCTATATACACCTATATATGACCCCCCTATACTTAGATTGAGCTTTGTCCTCATAGATCGAAGAGAAAAGAAAAGACATAACTCATACTAAGTGTAATACAACATATACTACAACGACCAAAGAATAATGAACGAAAGAATGAGAAGTCGATCATCCCCCTTATACTTAGGATCAAATAATCCTAAGTATAACTGACTGTACACAAGGCAGTGAGGGTTGAGGGTGGGAATGAAGAACTCAATGATTCGTCCTGTCTCCCCATATACTTAGGGTAAGATATCCCTAAGTATAGACAGAAAGTACCAATAGGAGAGAAGATCGGTGAGAGGATCAAAGAATGAACATAGGAGATCACCCATCCCCCTATACTTAGGATGAAGCATATCCTAAGTATAGAAGCAATGAGTGAGGAAAACAAAGCATAAAATAGAAAATACAACTGAAAAGAAGAAAGAAGAAAACTAGAGGAAAAGTTTTTTAGAAATATTATTTGAATCTTTCGATGCTACTGAGGTTGTGGAGGCTTCTTCATTGCATATCACTTGAACTAAGTCGACAATGGCCAAGAAAGTGTCATGCTCTAGTTACGGCTTTAGTAACTGACCGTTGACAACGAATGGTTGTGCACCAACTGACAAGTTTGATATCACGATGCTTCCGTTGTCACACACTTTTTCACTCTGAATGGCCCTGTCCATTTACTCCATAATTTACCCTGGAATATCTTCAACTTTGCATCAAATAGCCACACTTTCTGTCCAGTCTCGAATGTCTTTCTTCTGATGTATCGGTCATGATAGCGTTTACCTTCTCCTTGTGCATCTAGGTGTTATCATAAGCATACTCTCAGAATTCTAGGAGCTTGTTCATATCCTCTTTCCTTTGCTGACCACCTTTACGTGAGTCCAAGTTTCATATATTTACTGCCCATAGTGATTTATGAAGTAGTTTGACTGGTAGATGGCACGGTTTTACATATACAAGACGATAAGGCAACATGCCCAAGGGAGACTTGTAAGTGGTTATGTATGCCTAAAGGATTGATTCCATGAGCAGGATCAATTCTTTCTGTCCGGCTTCACAAGCTTTTGCAAGATCGTCTTGATTTCTATGTTTGAAAGTTCTGCCATGCCTTTGGTCTGAGGATGATTAGGAGAAACGACTCAGTGCTCGATGTCGTACTCCTTCATTAATTTTCTGACCTCTCTGTTAACAAAGTGACTACCGTCGTATGATATCAGAATCTTTGAAATCCCGAACCGTGAAATGATGTTCTCTCTCAAAAACTGACAAACCGCATGATTGTCTGCGATTCAGACGAGGATAGCTTCGACCCAATGACTCACGTAATCAACGGCCAGAAGGATGTGCTCCAATCCCTGACTATTGGAAAAAGGTCACATGAAATCGATGTGCAATCGAACACATCTGAAATATGAATAAATTTTAGGGGCATTGAGTTCTTTGTTGTGAGGGTGCCTCCTGATCTCCGACAGTCAGTGCAGTGCTTTACATAGGTCGCAGCATCCTTAAATAGTGTCGGCCATCAGAGACCATACTTTAGTACTTTCATTGTTGTTCTGTCTCTAGAGTGGTGTCCGCCAGATTTGAGTGAGTGACAATGCTTGAGGACAGTACAATGCTCCTCCCAAGGGATACACCGTCGCCATATGCAATCCGCCCCTTCCCTGAATAAGAGTAGCTCTTCCTCCTATTGGTAGAAAAGGATAGTGGACAAGAACTTGTCCTTCTTTATTTTTTTTCCAATCTTGTGGGACTACACCAGAAACGAGGTGGTTCACAATGCCGACATACCAAGGGAGATAATTCACAGCAAGAATTGACTCATCATGAAAGGTGTCTGTGATGGGTGCATTGCTCAATGGAGGCTCTTGATGCTCAATTCTAGAGAGGTAATCCGCTACCACATTATGAACTCCAGGCTTGTATTTGATTTCCAAATTGAACTTCTGGAGGAGAAGGCCCCACCTGATTAGTCTGGGCTTGGCATCTTTCTTATGTTGTAAGTACCAAATAGCAGAGTGGTCAGCATAGATAGTGACTTTAGATCCAAGAAAATAATATCTGAACTTCTCAAGGGCAAATACCATAGCAACTAATTATTTCTCTATGACACCGTAATTTCTACGAGATTCATCTAGTGTTTTACTAGCGTAATGAATGGCATAGGGCACCTTGTCTTTCCTTTGTCTTAGAACAACCCCAAATGTAAAGTATGTGCGTATGTCATGATATCAAAAGGGAGAGACCAATCATGCAGCTGTAGGACTGGAGCTTGAGTGATTAGCTCATCTAGTTGATTGAAGGAAATGAGGACATGCTTATTAATATGAAACTCGATCTCCTTGCACAACAATTCTGTGAGAGGTCGGGCGATGCGACTGAAACCTCTAATGACTCTTCTATAGAAACCCAAATGCCCCAAGATTGATTTCACATGTATAACATTCTGAGGTGGCTCAAGATTGCTGATAACATGCCACGCTTGGAAATGACGTGTCCTGGCACAATTTCTTCTATGACCATGAAGTGGCTCTTTTCCCAAAACAACACGATATTGACCTCACAACATTTTTGAAGTACTCTATCCAGGTACTCAAGACAAGAATCAAAATTGTCACCATAGATGGAGAAGTCATCCATAAACACCTCGAGAAAACTACCAACCATATCGGCGAAGACTATAAGAATGCACCTCTAGAATGTGGCAGGTGTATTGCACAAACCAAAGGGCATTCTTCTGAAAGCATAGATGCCTAATGGGAAACTGAAGGGAGTCTTCTCTTGGTCCTCTGAGGCGATTGCCACTTGGTTGTACCCGGAGTACCCATCTAGAAAGCATAAGAACTCCTTGTCGGCTAATCTTTCCAGTACTTGATCAATAAACAACAAGGGGAAGTGGTCCTTCTTCATTGCTGCATTGAGACGACGGTAGTCAACACATACGCATCAGGATGCCGATATCCAAGTAGAAATATCCTCTCCTCTTTCATTTGTAACCATGGTAAGCCTTGATTTCTTTGGAATTACATGCAAGGGGCTCACCCATTTTGAATCGGAGTTGGGGTAAATGAAGCCCGGGTAGCACCATTTTGTGATTTCTTTCATGACTACATCCCACAAATTTGGCTTTGGTATTATTTAATATTCTCGGGTCGGCTTGGTATCTTCTTACATGTATATATGGTGTGAGCACAGGGCAGGATTTATCCCACGGAGGTCTGATACGTGCAAACCTAGTGCCTTGCAATTTTTCTCTAGGACCTTGAGAGTTCGAGATTCTTGGTCCGGGATCAGCCTGTTGCTGATGATGACTTGATACATATTCTCTGCACCCGTAAGGAAGGCATACTTGAGGTCTGCTGGAAGTGGCTTTAGTTCTAATTCCAACCTAGCATGCTTCTCGATCACTTCAGAAACTGTGCTGGTGGGTGAATGATCTGCCATGATTTTGGAGGTGCTGCCCACCTCGGTGACTTGTGGTTTAACTTCTAATGTGCCGAACAAATTCACAATGAAGTCATCATATTCAGACTGGCATGAATCTTCTAAATCAAATAAATGTATCAACAAATTGGAATCTGTCTCCCAAGTGGTATCAGAGCTTGAATCGACCATGCTTTTGAGGTCCTCCTTAGGAGAGAGGATTTTCAAGGTCCATGTGTCATTCGAAGATTGTTTTATGTCTCTGATTTCTGCAACAAAGTCATAGTCTGCTTCAGGCGGTGTTGCATGACTTTCATCAGATATTAATTTCAGCTCACTGACTATGTCTATGGTAACTCTGCAGTTGCTTGAGCTGAACGTGATCTTCCCAGACCCATAGTCAACCATGGCCTTTGCAGTTCACAATAATGGCTATCCAAGAATGATTAGGATCTATTGGGGTCTGAAGTAATGGTGCAGGAGAGTCCATATCAAGGACTACAAAATCGACAAGAAATTGCATGCATGCACCTTTACGATAAATCCAACAGATCTCGGGGTTGGTTGATGGATTGATCAACAAACTGAATGATCATGTGTGTCTTCTTGAGTAGACCCAACCCGGATTCTTGCAACATATGAGGGCAGGAGATTGATGAAAGAACCATTATCAAGCAAGGTTCACTCGAAGACTTGGTAAAAAATCTCGTATATGATCAAAGTTGCTCCTTTATTTAGCTTCTTCTGAGGGAGATTACTGATGGTTGCAACTGTAGCCATGGTGAGGACGTGCTTCTCAACTTGCTGGCGTCTGTTGTTGCGGTTCGACCGACGTTTGTTGGTACACACTTTATTCAAGCCCTTGTTCACAACGGGCATGTATTCCATGGTTTGCATCTGTAGCAATTCAACAGTTAAAATTTTAAGAATATCCACAACACCTGGGTCAGACAATACACTTTTTCTTTTGGTATTTCTTTTTGGATTTTTCTATTACATTAGGAAAAGGAATGTTTACAGAAGTGAAATCAAAAGCATCGTTCTTATTTACAACATAATTCTTGTCCACAAAATCTTATACATCCGGTCTGTAAAAAGATGTACATTTTGGAAATGACGGTATTGTTGCTAGTGGACATGCAAAACTGTAGTCTTCGATCTATCAGCTGGTGCTAGATCACCTGCTGGGGTTGGCTCCTCCATGGCCAGCGCAACTTCACTTCGACTGTGATCTTCTTTTTGGTTTTTTTTAATTTTCTATTTCTTGTTCTTTTTGCTGATGGAGATGGTCATGGCTGACAGCTGGCATGCCTCCTCCTTTTTCTTCTTCCTCACCTGAACTTGTAGCTGACACGACTAATGTAGAAGATGACGATTCACTCGATGAAGCTTTATTCTTTCCCGTGGCACTAGCAGAGGGAGGCAAAGTCTTACCGTTCCTGAGAGTAACATCAATAGATATACCAAAATTATTATCATCTGATTCTACAGGCATAGATGACACTTCACATTCTACCTGCTCTTTTCTCTTAAAATTATTGATGTTGGCTTTGACCTGGGCCAGAATTGGAGTTTTCATGGCCGTCAGGTCGTCCAGCTTCCTTGTCATCTCTGCTAGACCATGTACCGATTGGGCCATGCAATTGAGGCTCGGGTTCACGAGAACTGCCTCAGTGGGTTCAGCGCGCTGACCACGCTGTGGCTGCCAATGGGGAGGTTGGGGTTGGGGCTACTGATATTATTGCTGAGGAGAAGGAGTCTGATACTGATGTTGATATGGAGGAGGAGGATACTGCTGCTGAGGTGCAGCCACGTATTGATGGTACGACTGGTGATGATAGTAAGGCGGCAGCGGGTATTGCTACGACTGTCTCCAACTACGGTGGTACTATGGAGACTAGTGATGTTGAAATTGAGGTTGGGGCTGAGAGGACTGTGCAAAGTGACCACCCTAAGGTTGGTGGTATGGCCGGTTGGCTGATGGTTGGCCCTAAGGTTGTCCAGCAGGACGGGCCAACTATGAAGACCCCAAAACCCGAACATGGCTTAATTGCAAAATTCAGTTAGATCTGGGAATAATTTCAATTTCTTTACTTATCCAGTGTTCAAAAAATTCATTTGAAAATTCCATCACGTAGTGATTGTTGAGACCTTTCCAACAAGTCTAAGAACGTGAAAATCCGAGTTCGGGAGCCCGAGTTACGGTTATTTTAGTGAGGAGGGATGACACATGTCATATTCGGATCCGAACCCAGATCCGAATCCGGGTTGAACCCATATAACCCCCCCACCCCCACCCCCTCCTGAAAACACTTCCAAAACACACAAATCCCTACCCCCCTTTGGCCTATCCTCTTCCACCTCTCTCTCCCCTGCCGGAGCTCGTCGGAGTGCCTCAGTTTGATAATCCAAGACCACCTCTATATAGACACGAGTGAGGTCCTCCTAGTGAGCGGTCTTGCATCGTCATCAGGGTAACGATTACGCCGTTCTTTGTGGGTGAAGAAGACGAGGTAGCTCATTTTCTTGAGGCACAACATCCCCTCCTCTTGCTATAGTTTCCACACACTTCTTGAATATCCTTGGAGCCATATGCCTTTCTGAGGGGTGACATAGAGTTTCCCTTGCATGGGTGTTGTTAGCCTTCTTCCCTTAATTGATTTGATTCTCGTGGTCATTCAGGTTTGCGATCATGTCAACCCGAATGGTATCGATTTCTCTTTTGAGGGTTAATTCCCATGCGAAAACTTAGATCTGATCCATATAGTTGATTCATCCCTTGATGTTGCCTGTTGAAGAATGGGGGTCTTAAGTTCCAACTCGGATGGTTAGAGCAGACTCTTGATTCTAGAGTTTGCTTTGTTGCTCTAATATTTCTAATAATGTTTTTCTTTGTTCTGCAATAATACTGAAATGTATGGTGGGATTCATAGACTTATTTGGGATGCTCCCAATGGTTGGTTACTCCCAGTTAATGTTGCTCATTTTTTGGGCAAGTCTAATCTCCACTCCATAGCTAATCTTGCACCACATGATTAAATCATGTCTTTGACAGTTATTGGCTAAGAGGTTTGTGTAATTTGCATTCCATTACCAAAAGAAAATTTCATTTTATGTCGAAGATGGAATGGAGCATTTACATTAAAAAGGAGTTGCAATCATATCATCATCTTATAATATGGTTCTTCTGGAAACACATTACAGAAAATTTTCAGACCCTGTTACACAAAGTTAGATTTCCAACTTGGATGTTCGTGTGCTATTTTAGCACCATCTATTTGCTCAATCACTTTTAGTTTAGTTGCAATATACAAGAATGACTTTGCCTTGTACAGAATTTAAAGTCAGGATTAGAAATGTTGGTTTCATTTTCTGAAATATTAGTAGTATGGTGCATAATCGACATTCAGACGATATTTATAAATAAGTGAAACATGCAGGTTGTTCCATACAAGCAGTTAGTTTTCATCTAACCTATTCATTGCTTGAATTCTTCTAAATTCATCACCGCGTGTTCAGTGTCGAGAATCATGATGATTTGATCACTAATATCCTTGAACTCATGCTCCATCAATGCAAACTCCAGTTTTGTTCTTTCAATTGATCTTCACATATACATATGTCGACATATCATCTATCCTATTAAATCCAATGCATAACCTAGAACACATACCCGAAATATGTCACAAGCAAGAATGCTACAGAAGAACTATTTCAAAGAGACACTTGGCAGTGCTGAGATAATATTTTATATGGATTCTATTATCATTTCTTTTTTGTTTGGAAAATTTTTCTTTATGAAAGTGGTGATTATCTGCTGGGATGTTCTTTTCATGGATGGATTGAATGATCCTGATGTCGGTGTGAGAATGGACGCATTGGTATCTTATATAAATTACTCTACACATGAGGAGACAATTAAAATGGAAGATTAGGCCATGGTGATACTGATGATCTTAAAATGCCAATACTTTTTGAGACAATGAAAGATCGAGTTATGAAAAATATTTCTACTCGCATAGAATCTAAACTTCAAATAAATAAAGTAGGCAAAAATACATACTGCAGTTACTCTTACAGATCTTGAGTAGTCCCTTTAGATATTACATGATTTTGCCAAATATTTAAATCCCTTTTAATCACTAGCATTGATTATTGTAGTGATTATCATTTCAAGTAGAGGGATCTTTCATGGTGATCGGATAGTGGAGTAGTTGCCGTCAAGGGAGAGGCATGCACCCTTGAGGTCCCGAGTAGAAGCCTAGATGGTCGCGATTCCAACCGCTACTAAGTAGCTATGACGGTTGGAGGACATGTTACTTGGCACATCGAGGAGTCACCACGTGGTGTTCAACCTCAACACTCTCATGCATTTAGCCTGGTGCTTCGAGTATGGGCCAAGTACTCATGCTTGGTAGTCTAGTGTTTCGTTTGTTCACTTAGAGTTAACACTCATATATTGGCTAGTGTAGGCCACATTGGTTAGTATTCCGAGTGGGAGCACTAAGAGGGGAGTTCCGGGAAATGTGGTTAATAAAGTTGGGATTGAAATAAAAATCTCCTATGCATAAGGAGGAGTGGGTTAGTCGTGATGATTCGCAGGTTGGAATCTAAATTATGAATCGAAAGTATTGTGAAATGAGGCTAAGTGAGTATGTTGGGAACTTAGTTAGGATGCATTGTACCCCACCACATGCCTATGCAGATGTAAAGCCTTGAATTTGGTCCTTCTCGGATCCTATATCATAAGATTCGACTCGTCAAGAGAAAACCAACGGAATTTGTTTCGTGTGAATCAGACTTCGTTTCGATTTGTTATGATTTTCGACAGAAATAGAAGTAAGGAGGGTTAAGACATCATTAACTCATAACAACTGTTATTAAGACTAATTAAGCATGATTAAAGAAACTAATGACGGATTGAAAACCGCTAATGATTATTAGCAAACACTAATCAATAATTAGCAAAAGATAAGTGTAAGACGCGAAAGTTAAATCGCGGTTAGTGAAAGTTAATCTCGATTAGTGTTAATTAAGCGTCATTAACGAATCTAGAATCCTCTGGAATGTTCTAACTTAACCATGGGCCAAAATCATGGGCCAATAACCGCGGTTAAGGGCTAAACCATGATTTTCTAACCATGATTAGTGGTTTTCTGGAGTCTATAAATACCCCCTACCCATTCATTCTCTACGATTTCCACTACCACCACCACCCAAGGGCTAGGGTTGTGAAGTCGGGAGGAGGAGTAGGTGGCGGGGAAAGAGCGCTAGAGAAGTGCTGCCGGGAGAACGGGGAGGAGAAAGGTATGATCCTCTCTTAGTTTGTTTCGTAAGCTAGGCTTTCAATTCATCCTCTTTTCTTACAAGTTTTGTTCTTGATTCATCTTTCTTTCCAATTTGTTTCCTGTTGTGGTTCGAGGCAAAATCTGTGTAACACCCTACCTAGGTGTGGGCGGCTGTGCACGTCAGTGAACCCTGTGATGTGTCACACATTCACTCACCTAAGATGCGTGGTGTCCACCGATTCTCCATTGCTTATTGTTTTTTCTTTTCCGCTTTTATAGTTATTTTGATGGAGAAATCTGTGTATTACCCTACTTAGGTGCGGGCGGCTGTGCACGTCAGTGAACCCTGTGATTCGTCACACATTCACTCACCTAAGACGCATGGTGTCTACCGATTCTCCATCGCATGCAGTTTAATTATATTCTTTCACTTTTGCTGTTGTTTTCCTCTCGATTGATTTTATAGAGGAAACTCCTTTCATTTTATTTTGGATTATATCCTGATATAAGGGGAAACTCTATCGAATTTTTTCGAGAAATATGTCCCGATATAAGGGGAAACTCTGCCGAACGTTTTCGAGAAATATGTCCCGATATAAGGGGAAACTCTGACAAAATTTCAAGAGAAAATATGTTCTTGGTGTTATTCATGTTCTTCGTGTTCTTCACGTTCTTCGTTCGTTCTTCACGTTTTTGACACGTTCTTAGCGTTTTTGATACGAAAACGAAATTCGATCATTTCAGGAGCCTTAAATCATCCTTTCTGAAAACGAAACACGATAAAGCATTGCATACGCGAGAGAGAGCTCGATTAGGTAACGAAATCCTTCCTTTTGTTGTTGGGTTTTCATATGAGATCGTTGAAATTCCTGATTTTATTTTCTTCGCTACGAAGAACCCTAATTTGGCCATCTTTAAGAAGGCATGAAAAGTTACTTTGTGATTCCCAGTAAAATAAGATCTAAGTATCGTATGGATGCAGTGGTTTAGAAAGTTAGGGTTTGGAAGTTAAAAAGAGCATAAGTTGGGTATTTAAATATATGAATTAATATATGTGTGAGTCTATACTTGGTAATTATTGCTACGCTAATCTAAGGCTTAACAGAGGAATTACATCATGGAAATTGATGTCTTTTGAGTTGGATCCTGAAAAGGGTCGTAAGTCATGTTAAGGATGACTGGGAGTAGAACTACAGGTCGGGCATACAACCTGTAGGTTTGTCGGAAGGAACCCGTATTGGCGTTTCCTTACCTAGGTGGTACACAGTTGCCCTATTATGATAAGTGCGCACGAAATGAATGATTTGCAACACATGGTAACAGGAGCGAATATATTCGGGTTGAATGACGGAAGATGTGGTCATTCCATGTGGAGGCACGGGTGGTTCAATAGCGACTGGGTCACGACAACATGTATTTAAAGCCGCTAGGTTATATGATTAAATGTTAGCATGAGGTTTTAAGCAACCAAGTCCTCGAGGATGGTGTTCTCTTTTGTTTGCCAGGCTGAGGGTTAAGACCCTGATTAATAAAAGAAAAGGAAATTGTCAGGGTAGTATTGGAGGATTGGTTGAGGCGACGTGCGGCGGCATAAGCTTACCAAGATCAACGCAATCTCCAATCCCGAAGTGTCCACAGCTTCGGAGTCCTTATAGTGGTGAGGTAATTCCCTGGACTAATCCTGACGTGGAATAGAAAGGAATATGACTTAAATTAATGAGAAGGAATGAAACTTTTTGTGCTAACAATTTTTGAAAAATTACCCATTTGTTTGCTTTTCTCTTCTTCGTTACTTAGCATTCGCTAATTTTTTTCTTATGATTTATGGAGAACCCAACAGGTGTCGGTGAGCCATCGGAAGGATTTTAGTAATCCAGCCAGCTTACGTAGTAGACATCCAATCAGCCACAATAGCTTTTTTTGTAAGGTAGTTAGTATTCTTTCTGTGTATTTCCTTTCGGCTGATGTACATGTAAACGGTTATAATGGGATAATGTATCATGTGAACTTTGTTTTGTGAATGTAAAAGTGTTGAAATACTTTCTTCTGAGTATTTTATTTGTAGTCTATTTCTGAATGTTAGTTGTGATTGCTGAATAAATTATTGCTGAGTAACCAGATCTGGATATGGGAGGATCCGACGGCTTGGGAATCAGGGTCGCGACAAATTTTTATCAAAGCCCGGTTACTCCAGTAATTTATTTAGTAATTGACAACTGTGAGTGGTATTCAGAAGCTAAGATTATATTAATATCTTTTGATCTTAATAATTGACTGAAGTACCATTCACAAGTCATTATCCCTTATGTACATCATTCTAAGACATATGGGACCTAACCTTTGGCCTTGACTTATCCTAGGATCATGGCAGACCAAGACGTGTCTAGACAATTAGCGGCTATGATGGCAATGCTCCAAGACATGGGGCAAAGGCAACAAGCATTGGAGGAGAGACTCAATGCACAAGCTGAGAGACCTGACGCATCTAAGCCTGCGGATGCTAGGATTGAAGGTTCTATCCATCTTTCTGAGGAAGAATCTAGTTACCATCCTTCAATTGAGTCTGCTTCTACCCTGTTTGAAGGAACAATGGAGAAGGCCCTTCTTACACACCAAACATTACTAGAAAATTACCGAAAGGGAAAGATTCCTCGATTTAAAGGCATAAAGACACTTGCCGAGGCAGAACTATGGCTTGATGATTTCAGCAGGATGTTGATAATAATACACGCACCAACAGATACTTGGGTGCACTTTGCTGATTACTCCTTAGCAGACTATGCAAGATGATGGTGGAGAGCCATTTCCAAGAAATTAGTAGATCCTGTTTCATGGGATGTTTTTGAAGAAAGGTTTCGAGCTCACTTCTGTCCCTCCCGTTTAGAAGAATTGAAGAGGAAGGAGTTAGCTTCTTTGATCCAAGGATCCAAGAATGTACTAGATTACCATATTCACTTTACGGAGCTGCTACGTTACTCCCCTGCTTTAGAAGCTTCACCACAAGAGTGTCTTACTAAGTTTGTTAGCAGTCTTCAGGGAGATTTGAGAGATAAGCTTACAGGTTTTAGAGCCACCACTGTAGATGAAGCCATGGACATCGCATCTCGTATTGAGATGGAGAGTGATGAAAACCATCGAAGAAGAAGCTTCCACTTGACTGGTGGACCATCCAAACGTAAGGCGAATTATACCTGAAGAGACAATTGTTATCATCCAGTCGGGTCTAATATAAGCTCGCCATAGTCTTTGGGCCAGGAATTATCTGGAAGAAGGGGTTTCTCTAGACCTCCACTATATTCTCATGACTCAGCAGCAGGAGCTAGCACCTCTGTGGCTGGGTCTTCAGCTCAAACAGGAGCACGTGTGTTTTTACTGTCATCATTAAGGTCACATCAAGAAAGATTATCCGAAGTTGAGAGGTTCAGGGTTTAAACCAACCCCAATTAACAGTATAACATCCACCTCGAGCAATGGAGCAATACGCGGAGGAAGACATGGTAGAGGTCGTGGCTCACAAGGAGTGTCTCCTACAGAGCAACCACCACAAAGTGTTGCGGGTTCTAGCTTGCCTATTCCTAATGGCCAGCTCAATGCAATTACTGAGGAACAAGCCTACAACTCAGGCACGGTTGTACGAGGTACCGTTACTATTCATGGCTTTTCAGTGCATGCCTTATTTGATTATGTTGCTTTACATTCATTTATTGCTCGACGGTTAGTACCTGATGAATCCACGATTCATCATCTCAATATCTTGATCTTAGCAAAATCCACGAGTAAATTCCCTAATAAATGTCCATAAAATCAATAAATTAACAAAATGACTCTTTTAAATAAAATATACTAATTATTGTATATTAGATTATATGAAATAAATTACACATAAAAAGCCGCAAAAATAAAGGAGTTGTATACCTGTAAATAGCCCAAAACTTCATTTATTTTTAATAATTTCATTTCAACTCCTTTTTGCCTAATTCTTTCTCTAACTTATTTATAATAAGGTATATAAAAATACAAAAATACAAAACAAATTTTACCTTAAATAAATGCTCCTAGATCCCAATGGGAAAAAGCCGTAAAGACCAACTTCCAAGCTAAATTCCCGCTCCGTATGAACTCCAAATTCACCAAACTCACTTTTAAAGTTCAAGTTAGAAAATTATCTATCCAACGGAAGTAGTTTCATTAAAATCGGAGCTCATTTGCAAAAGTTGGGTTTTGGGACCTAGATGTACATTGTACATTATGTATATATTCATACTTTCTTCATTTTTTATTATATCTTTCTTAATTATTAAAAATACAAAAAATCATACTTATGTTGTATTTTAATTATACTATTTTATTGTATTTTTTCGTTGTAAATATCTCTTATTAAAAAGATAAAAAAAATTACATATTAGAAAAGTAAAAAAAATGTAAATGGTGTTTTGTCTTCTTTTGTAAATTCTCCACTATTTATCTTCTCTTTTTATTTTATTGTATTTAAAGTAGACAACTTTATTTATTTATTTATTTATTATTTAATTTCCATTCTCTACAATAACCACCAATTCAACTCCATTATTCCACCATTTTTTCCCAACTTCCCATTCAACTCCATTAATAAATCAACCTCCCATTCAACCCCACCACTTTAATAACCTCTCATCCCATTCTCTTTATATACATGTCATTCTCCTCATTTTTGCCTTTGATCCATCTTTATGTGAGGAGAGCCTAGTTCCCTGAGTTGAATCGTTGACAGCGACACAACCGCGGTCGAGCGACGACGACCCTCTCTCCGGTGTGATCCGTTGGTTTTTTTTTTGGCCAACATCGCAGCCGCAACCGCGCGCTGCTCGAGCTCATCGCACGCCGGTGATTTGAGCGAAGACCGTTCTCACGAGAGCACATCATAGGCGACCGTCCATCTTAGGTAATTTTATCTTCATCGTATTATCATCATTCGTCATTTTTGCAATTTTTTTTATCACATCAATTCACCCCCAAAATTCTTCCATTTGTTTAGTTCATCTTCATCACCATCATCATTTTTGTTTATCATACGCATTCCCTGTCTTAACAAAATATAAAAAAAATATAAAAAAATTTTTAAACAAAAAAAGTCCTTCCTTTTACAACAGTAGAAAATAAAAAAAAATTTTAAAAAAATAAAAAAAATCGGAGGTGGAGCAGCAGCTCCAAGGCCGCCACCCCACCTCTCCATCGTCATCGCCGGCGGCCCTCGCCGGCCGCACGACAACCGCCACCGCCCCCAGTGCGCGGCCGCGCCCCGCCGGAGGCGCCGCCCTCCTCTCCTCCAACGCGCGCGGAGGCGCCGCCCTCCTTTAGCCCCCGCCGCCTGCTCCGCCTCTCCAACCTCCAATCCCGCGACCCTCCGCCCGATCTCGCGGCCCCGCCGCCACCTGCACTCCCCGCCCCCAGCCGCGCGAGGCGGCGCCGCCTCCAGCCCTAGCGGCGGCCGCCCGCCGGCACCGCCGGCGCCCTCCTGTTTTGGGTTCTCCCCTGCGCACAAGGAAGAGGAAGAGGTTTACTTTTCTTTCTATTTTTTTAATGTAAATATTGCATTATAAATATTTCATGTTTCTGAAATTACGTTTTAGTCCCTGTACATCACTTGCATTGTAAATATTGTTTTTCTGACTTGCACGGATACCCCTGTGTTCCTACTTTATTTGGACCTTGTTTATGCACATTTTTGTTCAATGAAAAATGCTATCATGTTGAGCAACTTATTCTCTATCATGTGATTATTTACTTGTATTTTTATGATAGTTGGGTAATTAATTAAAATTGTCAAATTGAAATTCTGTGTATTTTACCCAATCCGTGCTCCTAAATTAATATCTCACACACCGTTGCTCTAAAAATTCTAAAAAAAATATATATGATGCCTTGATATGTAATGAACTTACTATCCAAATTTCAACCAAATTGGAGTTGTCTTGTGCTCGAAATAGATTATTGAGTGATTGCCGTATTTGATTTTTAATTAAATCCACAGACATCCTTTTTATGAAATTTCAAATCTCTTGGATTGCTTACATAAATATCTTTCTGAGATAAATCACATTTTGATTAATTTGATAACGTGGATTAATTAGAAATTATTTACTCACTGTCACTCTGTTTCTACTAAAAAATACATAAAAAATTCATAACTTGTCAAAAAATTCCAAAAAAAAATTACCGTAGTCTTCTTTCATCATGTTTTCATTCCGGTATTTTTTTCATAATTTTTGACTACTGTTTGTGAGATAAATTGCAAAAAGACCCTTAAAAAGTGTGCATTTTTCATTGTTGCATTTTAAGTCCTAAAATTTCAAAAAAATGTGTTTTGTTTTCATCTCTGGATTAGTATTCTAGGAAAAATATAATTTGGCTAAATTGGATTAATTTCTCATTAAAATTAATTTGGCTAATTTGTATGCTTTCGTAGTGTTTTAATTCAACTGCATCTTGCATTGCTTCTCTTTTTGCATTAAAAAAATCTAAAAAATACCGTTTGGATATCTAGATCTTAAATTTGCAAATTAAACCCAAGTTGTTCCTATGCCTCCCTGAGTTCGACCCCGGACTTGCCCGGGATATAAATTAAAGCCGAGACACTCTTCACGGAGATCTTCTCTCGGTTCTGACCGAATCGCTAAGTACACGTGCTACAACGAAGCCGAATTAATCAACGTATCTAGCGACTCGTCAGTACCCACTTTGGATAAGATACCAGTAGAGGTACAACAATCCTATCTGATCAAGGGACCAGGAGGACAAGTATTTATAATCCGAGAAATCCTGGATAATTGTATAATATTGATAGCATGACATCAGTTACATGTTTCACTACTACTAATAGAAATGGAGGACTTTGATCTTATCATAGGGATGGATTGGTTAGAAAGGCATCATGCATGTCTTGACTGTTTTCAGAAGACAGTAACATTTCACCTTCCTAACTCGATAGAGTTCCAGTTCATTGGAAAGACATCCAATGATAATATCGAATATATCTCTACATTGAAGGCACAACATTTGTTAGAGCAAGGGTGCCAAGGTTATTCAGCCTATGTAACCACTACATAAGAGCTAGACAGAATGATGGAAGATATACATATAGTGTGCGGGTTTCTTGATGTATTTCCAGAGGAATTACCTGGATCACCACCTGAGCGAGAGATTGAATTTGAAACCTCTCTCATACCTGATACTCAACCTATCTCTATTCCTCCATATAGGATGGTACCAGCCGAGATAGGAGAGTTAAAGGTACAATTGCAAGAATTGTTAGATAAAGGATTCATTTGTCTTACTACTTCACTATGGGGTACACCTATCTTATTTGTCAGGAAAAAGGATGGGTCAATGCAGTTGTGCATTGACTATAGACAACTAAACAAGAAGACTGCAAAGAACAAGTATCCTCTGCCAAGGATAGATGATCTCTTTGATCAGTTACATGGTTCAACTGTGTATTCCAAGATTGATTTAATATCTGGATACCATCAGTTGAAAATTAAAGATACAGATATTCCCATGATAGCTTTTCGAACTAGATACAGGCATTATGAATTCTTAGTTATGCCTTTTGGACTGACAAATGCCCCATCAGCCTTCATGGATCTCATGAATAAAGTATTCAAGGAGTTCTTAGATCACTTTGTAGTAGTCTTTATTGTTGACGTGCTTATTTACTTCAAGGATAACTATCTGCATGAACATCATCTCAGACAGGCACTTGAAACAATAAGAAAGAATAAACTGTATGCTAAATATAGCAAATGTGACTTCTGGCTATCTGAAGTGTCTTTCTTAGGCCATGTTATTTCTGGGGAAGGTATATCAGTTGATACTACAAAGGTAAGTGTAGTGATGAGTTGGAAACGCCCGAAGACTATCACAAAAATACGATCTTTTCTGGGATTAGCTGGATATTATAGAAGATTTGTGAATGACTTTTCACGAATAACATTGCCAATGACTAGGTTGACCCAGAAGGAGGTTCCCTTCATATGGTCTGATGCATGCGAAACTAGTTTCCAAACACTGAAAGAATGCCTAACATCTGCACCCATCCTTACTCTACCCTCCGGGAGTGAAGGGTTTATAGTGTATACTGACACATCTAAAGAAGTACTTGGGGCGGTTCTTATGCAACATAGAAAGGTAGTTGCGTATGCATCACGACATCTCAGGACACATGAGAAGAACTATCCGACACATGACCTTGAATTAGCTGCCGTAGTTTTCGCTTTAAAGATATGGAGACACTACCTCTATGGTATTACTTTTGAAATCTTCACTGATCATAAAAGTTTGAAATATCTATTTGATCAGAAGTAGCTCAATATGAGACAGAGACGGCGGCTAGAGCTGTTGAAAGACTATGATTGCACCATTTCCTACCACCCCGGCAAGGGGAACGTCGTAGCAGATGCCCTCAGTAGAATAACTTATTCACATGGGTTGGTGAGTGTTATCGACTTCTGAGGTGTACTATCAATGTTAAGTGAATGGAAACTGTTTGATAGTAGTGCTGATAGTATAACTATTTCTCACTAATACAAACCAGAGATCTGGGATAGAATAAAGAAAGGACAAGAGGATGATCTAGTCCTTAAAGACTTGAGACAACAACTTGAGCAGAATAAGTAGAGGGATTCCATATACAAGCTGGTATATTATATAATCATCATAGATTTTGTGTACCAAATACACCTGAACTGAGGAAAGACATCTTATGTGAAGCTCATTGTTCTATATTACTTATTCATCATGGAATTATGAAGATGTATAAGGATCTTCGTTCATACTTTTGGTGGCCAGGAATGAAGAAAGAGGTTGTTGAGTTTGTGAATTCATGTTTCACTTGCCAACAGGTAAAAGCTTCACACCAAAAGCCACCAGGATTTTTACAACCCCTCCCTATACCTGAGTGGAAATGGGAAAACATTTCCATGGACTTCGTTACTGGTTTACCTCAAACGACTGGTGGTAAAGATAGTATCTGGGTGATAATAGATCGTTTGACCAAGGTAGCACACTTCATTCCAATAAGCTTATCTTTCATTCCAGACCAGCTTGCTGAGTTATATATTACACATGAGATCCGCCTCCATGGTATCCCAAAGGAAGTAGTTTCCGTTCGA
Source organism: Ottelia alismoides (assembly GCA_037367405.1). Lineage (NCBI taxonomy): Eukaryota > Viridiplantae > Streptophyta > Magnoliopsida > Alismatales > Hydrocharitaceae > Ottelia > Ottelia alismoides. The sequence continues at coordinate 365,172 of JAZKJV010009746.1, read as the reverse complement.
GATTCATGATTCACCTCACACTATTGGGAGAACTTCATGAAAGCCTTAGGTACACAGTTATGCTTGAGCACAACATATCATCCACAAACAGACGGTCAGTCAGAATGTACGATTCAGTGCTACGAGCGTGTGCCTTAGAATGGAAGGGATCATGGATTAAACATTTGCCTCTTGCAGAATTCACCTACAATAATAGTTACCATACAAGTATTGGCATGGCACCATTTGAAGTACTTTATGGACGTAGGTGTACTGCTCCTTTCTGTTAGCAAGAGGTCGGAATAAAGATCCGGGAAGCTGTAGAGCTTGCTCAAAAAAAAACTAATAACTGCCCAGAGTCGCCAGAAAAGCTATAGTGATACCAGTCAAAGAGACCTTGAATTTGAGTTAGGTGACTTTGTATTTCTTAAAGTATCACCTATGAAGGGTGTTCAGAGGTTTGGCTTGCATGGGAAGTTAGCGCCCAGGTTCATGGGTCCCTTAGAATTATTCAACGGATTGGAAAAGTCGCCTACAGACTTGTATTTCCTCCACATCTTTCAGCAATACATGATTTTTTCATGTATCAAATCTTAGAAAGTATGTTAGGGACCCAGAGCATAAGATAAGCTATGATGATTTACATGTTGAGCCAGACTTGACATACCAAGAGATACTTGTGCAAATACTTGACAGGAATATCAAGAAGTTAAGAAACAAAGAGGTACCTTTAGTTGAAGTATTGTGGCACAACCAAGAGTTTAAAGTAGCCACGTGGGAACCTGAGGTGGAAATGAGAGAAAAATACCCATACTTATGTGAATGATAACACTATGTACTGTGTATATCTTTATATTAAATGAAATGTCGTTCCTCCTCTTTAAGGTTGTTATAGTCTCAATCCTCTTTAAGGTTGTTATGCCCGTATCTTTAGTCTCGAGGATGAGACTACCTTTAAGGTTGTTATAATTGTAAAGCCTTGAATTTGGTCCATCTCAGATCCTATATCATAAGATTCGACTCGTCAAGAGAAAACCAACGAAATTTGTTTCGTGTGAATCGGACTTTGTTTCGATTTGTTATGATTTTTGGAAGAAAGAGAAGTAAGGAGGGTTAAGACGTCATTAACCCGTAGCGACTGTCATTAAGACTAATTAAGCATGATTAAAGAACTAATGATGGATTGAAAACCGCCAATGATGATTAGCAAACACTAATCAATAGTTAGCAAAAGATAAGCGTAAGCTGCGAAAGTTAAATCGTGATTAGTGAAAGTTAATCACAATTAGTGTTAATTAAGCGCCATTAGCGAATCTAGAATCCTTTGGAATTTTCTTACTTAAGACCTAAGTTTCAGATAAGTTTTGACTAAAACCATGGGCCCAAACCATGGGCCGCTAACCATGGTTTTCTAACCATGGTTAGTGGTTTTCTGGAGCCTATAAATACCCCCTACCCATTCATTCTCTACGATTTCCACTACACCACCACCCAAGGTCTAGGGTTGAGAAGTCGGGAGGAGGAGTGGGTGGCGGGGAAAGAGCGTTAGCAAAGCGCTGCTGGGAGAACGAGGAGGAGGAAGGTATGATCCTCTCTTAGTTTGCTTCGTAAGTTAGGCTTTCAATTCATCCACTTTTCTTCCAAATTTTGTTCTTGATTCATCTTTCTTTCCGAATTATTTCCTGTTGTGGTTCGAGGAGAAATCTGTATAACATCCTACCTAGGTGCGGGCGGATGTGCACGTCAGTGAACCCTGTAATTCATCACACATTCACTCACCTAAGATGTGTGGTGTCTATCGATTCTCCATTGCTTATTGTTCTTTCTTTTCCACTTTTATAGTTTTTTGATGGAGAAATATATGTATTACCCTCCTTAGGCACGGGCGGCTGTGCACGTCAGTGAACCCTGTGATTCGTCACACATTCACTCACCTAAGATGCATGGTGTCTACCGATTCTCCATTGCGTGCAGTTTAATTATATTCTTTCAGTTTCGTTGTTGTTTTCCTCTCGATTTATTTTATAGAGGAAACTCTTTTCGTTTTATTTTGAATTATATCCCGATATAAGGGGAAACTCTACCAATTTTTTTGAGAAATATGTCTCGATATAAGGGGAAACTCTGCCGAAATTTTTCGAGAAATATGTCCCAATATAAGGGGAAACTCTGCTGAAATTTCAAGAGAAAATATGTTCTTGGCGTTCATCATGTTCTTCGTATTCTTCGCGTTCTTTGTGTTCTTTGTTCGTTCTTCGCGTTCTTGACACGTTCTTAGCGTTTTTGATACAAAAATGAAATTCGATCGTTTCAGGAGCCTTAAACCATCCTTTCTGAAAATAAAACACGATAAAGCAATGCATACACGAGAGAGAGCTCGATTAGGTAACGAAATCCTTCCTTTTGTTGTTGGGTTTTCATACGAGATCGTTGAAATTCCTTATTTTACTTTCTTCGCTACGAAGAACCCTAATTTGGCCATCTTTAAGAAGGTATGAAAAGTTGTTTTGTGATTCTCTCTATAATAAGGTCTAAACATCGTATGGATGCATCAGTTTGGAAAGTTAGGGTTTGGAAGTAAAAAAGAGCATAAGTTGGGTATTTAAATATATAAATTAATATATGTGTAAGTCTATACTCGATAATTATGGTTACGCTAATCCAAGGCTTAACGGAGGAATTACATCATGGAAATTGATGTGTTTTGAGTTGGATCCTGGAAAGGGTCATGAGTCACGTTAAGGATGACCGGGAGTAGAACCAGAAGTGGGACATGCAACCTGTAGGTTTGTCGGAAGGAACCCGTATTGGCGTTTCCCTACCTAGGTGGTACACGATTGCCATGTTATGATAAGTGTACAAGAAATGAATGATTTGCAATGCGTGGTACCGAGAGCCACTATATTAGGGTTGAACGACGGAAAATGTGGTCGTGCCATGTGGAGGCACGGGTGGTTCAATTGCGGCTGGGTCACGACAACATGTATTTAAAGCCGCTAGGTTATATGATTAAATGTTAGCCTGAGGTTTTAAGCAACCGAGTCCTCGAGGACGGTGTGCTCCTTTGTTTGCGAGGCTGAGGGTTAAGACCCTGATTAATAAAAGAAAAGGAAATTGTCAGGGTAGTATTGGAGGATTGGTTGAGGTGACGTGTGGCAGCATAAGCTTACCAAGATCAACGCAATCTCCAATCTTGAAGTGTCCACAACTTCAGAGTCCTTACAGTGGTGAGGTAACTCCCTGGACTAATCCCTGTTGTGGAATTGAAAGGAATATGACTTAAATTAATGATAAGGAATGAAACTTTTTGTGCTAACAAGTTTTGAAAAATTACCCATTTGTTTGCTTTTCTCTTCTTCGTTACTTAGCATTTGCTAATTTTTATCCTATGATTTATGGAAAAGCCAACAGGTGTCGGTGAGCCATTGTAAGGACTTTAGTAATCCAGCCAGCTTACATAGTAGACATCATGCCAGCCAGCCACATTAGCTTTCCTTTGTAAGGTGGTTAGTATTCTTTCTGTGTATTTCCTTCAGCTGATGTACATGTAAACTGTTATAATGGGATAATGTATCATGTGAACTTTGTTTTGTGAATGGAAAAATGTTGAAATACTTTCTTCTAAATATTTTATTTTTAGTCTATTTCTAAATGTTGGTCGTGATTGCTAAATAAATTATTGCTGAGTAATCGGATATGGGAGGATCCGACGGCCCGGGAATTGGGATCGCGATAGGAGACACCCCAACCCTAAGGATTTCTTTTGCCTAGATCTATAGTGTGAGGTCTCACCTGGACCAAGATCACAGACTATCCACGAAGCTTGGTTACTCATATCCACATCTAATAATAATAATAATTAAAATGTAATTCTTTATGAGATCAATTACCCAGCTATTTTCTTTTGCATACTTTTAATTATATCCTACATGTTGTATTTTTTTATCATATCGAGCATCTTTGCTCATAACATACCTATGTATGGATCTACAGGTTCTCAGCAAAAGCTGCAGTAGTGAGCGACACTCATTACTTAGAGACACTTCTTTTTGCGTGATGTCACGGCTCCCTTTTTATGGTACAGTTGCTAGTGGTTTTTACTATTTCTATTTTACTTTTGCTGGTAGCATTTTCGAGAGACATGGCATGTGAATGCATGTTAGGACCCATCTTTTAAATATTCATACATGTATATTTTTGTGGACATGGATGGACAATGGAATGTGAATGTGAACAGGTCATGAATGGAAAAGAAAATTTAAATTTCTAATGTTATGTGCTATTTTTCCTGCTTATATATATGTCATATGTTTCCAATATGGAATGTATATGCGTGGAATTGGTTTGCCAAGTACTCGGATCCTAGAGGGATGAGGGCGTCACAGTTTGGTATCAGAGCAGTGGTACTCCATTCCATTCCACACATATCATTCCTTATTTGTGTTCGAATACTGGATAGTGTTGGAAGTCTTTTGACCCAACACGAGTCCACAGGAGAATAGTATATTATATCTATGTCCATATGTCTCTCTTAATGGCTCTCATGAGTAAAGCACGTATTAATGCTCTGGTTCTTTATGCAAAACCATGCCACCTCGTGTAGATCCATATGTTGCACAACAACTAGCCTTCCTTGTACAAATCGTGCAAGGCATTCAACAGCGCCGAGAGGCGATTGAGCAGTGACTCCAATAGCAAGACTCCTCCTCCTACGGTCCCTCTCACGACGGGGAGGAGAGGTCAACATGTAATTCTCTGTGGAGGATGAACAAATGGAGGATACTGATGCCTTACAGAGGCATCAAAGCACATATGCGGCCTACCAGCGGGCGATGGTACCATAGTTCTTTGGTACCACCACCCTTGATGATGCAGAACTGTGGATGGCACAGGTAGTCAGAGTTTTGAGGATGATTCATGCACCCGAGGACACTTGCGTATCTTTTATAGAGTACTCCCTTGTTGGGTACGCAGAGCGGTGATGGAATGCCATCGAGGAGCACCTAATCGAGCCCATCACTTGGGAGGTCTTCTTCGATGAGTTCCGCACAGAGTTCTACACAGACCATTAGGTAGAGAATCAGAAGAGAGAGTTTGATGAGGTGACACAAGGGTCGATGACGACTCAAGAATACCTGATCCGATATACAGAGTTGTCTTGTCATTCCCTTGCTACGACATCTTACCCATAGGATAACTTGCAAAAGTTCATCCGAGGGATGCACGGGGAGGTTCAAGACAAAATTTCCACCTTGGACCTTACCTTCATCAAGGAGGTTATTGTGAAGGCGGCAAAGTAGGAGTCTTTGCACCACTCCTTTGTGTTGGTAGCAGGTGTGTGACAACACCATGTGCACCCCGCAGATCATAGAGGAGACCTCTAGAGTGGTGGAGACCACTAGGGAGAGATTGATAACCGTCCAGAGCCATCAGAAGAGTTACACCGAACAACGTCGACGAGACCTCGAGTTTCAGGTATAGTATCATACATTCATGCTTTAAATGATATAAATCTTAACCATTCCTAGATGACTAAAGTGTTCCTCCTAACCACAGGTTGGGGACTTCGTGTTCTTACAAGTATTCCCAATGAGAGGCATACAACGTTTCGATTCCAAGGGCAAGCTAGCACCGTATTTGTGGGACCGCTCAAGATTTTAGCACGTGTTGGGAACGTATCTTACACAGTAGCTCTTCCACCACACCTTGAGGGCATCCACGATGTGTTCTATGCGTTGAATCTTTGGAAATACATCCGAGATCCTTGACAAGTAATCAGCTACAAGGACTTGGCGGTGGAGCCAAATCTCTCATTCATCGAGGAACCAATTCAGATACTGGACCATGTAGTCAAGAAGCTTGGGCCGAAGGAGATACCTCTAGTAAAAGTCCTATGAAAAAGTCAAGACATTGAGGAGGCGACGTGGAAACCTGAGGCAGGCATAAGGGAGAAATACACTCATTTGTTCACATGTATGGAATCAAAACCATACTCAAACTCCATTTGAGACTTTTATGGATTTTGCTCTCTTTGAGAATTTAATGAGCTCATACATCTGTAAGACTTGGATATGATGATGTCGGGTTTGGAAATCTACCAGAATCACATTAAGTCTTGAGGACGGGACTTCCTTTGAGATTTTTATGATGTGATGACCCCAAAACTGGAACATGGGCTTAACTGCAAAATTTAGTTAGATATGAGATTAATTACAATTCCTGTACTTATCCAGTATTTAAAATTCATTTGAGGAGTCCATCGCAAAGTGCTCGTTGAGACCTTTCCAATGAGTTCAAGAACGAGAAAATCCGAGTTCGGGAGCCCGAGTTACGGTTATTTCAGCGAGGGGGGGCACATACATATACGGATCCAAACCTGGATCCGAATCCGGGTTGGACCAATATAACCCAACCCTTCCCTTCATGAAAACACTTTTAAAATGCCCAAATCCCAAATCCCCCCTCCGACCTGCCCTCTTCTTCCTCTATAGCATCCGCTGGAGCACCTCAGTTTGACAATCCAAGACCACCTCCACGTAGAGAAGAGTGAGGTCCTCCTCGTGAGCGGTCTTGCGTCGTCGTCGGGACAATAATCGCGCCATTCTTTGTGGGAGAAGAAAAATTGGTAGTACACTTTCTTGAGGTACAACATCCCCTCCTCTTGCTGCAGTTTCCACGAGCTTCTTGAATATGCTTAGAGCCATATGCCTCTCCGAGGGGTGACATAGAGCTGTCCTTGTATGGGTGTTGTTAGCCTTCTTCCCTTGATTGATTTGAATCTTGTGGTCGTTTAGGTTTGCGATCATGTCGACCCGAATGGTATCAGTTTCTCTTTTGAGGGTTAATTCCCATGCGAAAACTTAGATCTGATCCATATAGTTGATTCATCCCTTGTTGTTTCCTATTCAAGAATGGGGGTTTTAGGTTCCAACTCAGATGATTAGAGCAGACTCTTGATTATAGAGTTTGTTTTATTTCTCTAACTACTATTTGTTTTCTTTGTTCTGCTTTAATACTGAAGTGAAGTGGTTGGTGGGATTCATAGAATTATTTAGGATTCTCCCAGTGGTTAGTCACTCCCAGTTACTTTGCTCATTTTTGGGCATGTCTAATCTCCACTCGGTAGCTAATCTTGCACCACATGATTAAATCATGTATTTGATAGATATTGGTTAAGAGGTTTGTGTAAATTGCATTCCACTACCAAAAGAAAATTTCATTTTATGTCAAAGATGGAATGGAGCATTTACGTTAGAAATGAGTTGCAGTCATATCATCATATTATAATATTCTTCTTCTGGAAACACATTACTGAAAATTCTCAGACCCTGTTACCCAAAGTTAGATTTCCAACTTGTACGTTCATATGCTATTTTAGCACCATCTATTTCCTCAATCCCTTTTAGTTTAGTTGCAATATACAAGAATGGCTTTGCCTTGAACAGAATTCAAATTCAGGATTAGAAATATTGGTTTCATTTTCTGAAATATCAGTAGTGTTGTGCATACTCCACATTCAGATGATATTTATAAATCGGTGAAACACGCAGATTGTTTCACACATGGAGTTAGTTTTTGTTAGAATAATTATGTGATTCTTGTTTTTCATTGTCTTGTTTATGTAAATTACCCATAGAGCTTTTCTCCTATATAAGAGAGCTCTAGGGTTAATGGAGTTTATCTTGCTTATTCCCTTCAACATGGTATCAGAGCGACGGTCCTAGACCGGAGTTCTCGAAACCCTAACCCTACCCGACCCCACCCGCCACCCTCTTCTCTCTCTCCTCCTACGATCGGCGCCTGTGTCGCGGCGGCGCCTGCGCGTCGCGGTGGCCTCTCCTCTGGCGCCTTGGGCCTTGGCCTCCAGTCGCGATCTCCAGTCGCGATCTCCTCTGGCGCCTCCAGTCGCGCGCCCTAGCGCATCCCCTCCATCGCGCGCCCTAGCGCATCCCCGCCAGTCGCGCCTTGGGTCTCTCCTCCATCGCGCGATCTTCACGCGCCCAGTGGCCCAGCGCCTTGCGCCTCTAGCGCGTGATCTCTCTGCTGCACGCGGGCGTTAAGCCCCTTTTCTGTGCGCGCGTCTTCCTCTGCTGTGCACGCGCGTCTTCCTCTGCGCGCCCAGTAACCCCTGTCAGTGCAAGTCCTGCACGCGTGTCAAGTGCGTGTGTTAGTCTCACCATCCCAGAGGAGACGTCCTAGTCAGAAAAAAAACTCAAGGCATGGAGGGCGTTGTGGTTTGAGTCTACGTCCACAACGGTCCTCATTGATGTTCACGTAGACATTACAGTCTAGTCGTGTAACCCCAGTCGCAGAATATTGTCGTCATCATGTCAGACAACAAGGTCGATCTTCCGTCCCTGGGTGCCTTCAAAGGTCCAGCACCTATTGTGAAAATGGACGGCACGAACTATGAACTGTGGGCCATTCAGTTCATGAGTCTTATGCAATGCAATGGCAAGAAGCATATCCTCACGCAAGAGGAACCTGTTGAGAAGACTGGGGTTAACGCCTCATGGGAGGCTGACGATGCATATGCACGTGTATGGCTATCAGGTACCGTATCCATGGAGATAGCCAATGACATTCTGAGTCTGTCACACTGAGGAGACATGCTATTCTAAGCATGGGTTTCCTCCTACTACAGCACGTGTGGCGGAGCAGACTTAGCAGGATGGGGGTCCTTCCCATCTACCAGATCAGAGATTAGAGGAGTTTGTGGTGAGACTTAGAGAGATAATGCCAGATCAGGGGCAAGCTAGTACATCAGGATCTTCAGAGATAGCAGGTTCCGCATCAGCATCCACGTCAGGTACAACATATGCTCTCACTAGTTGTTACAGCTCAGATCTATCAGAATGGATCATGGATTCAGGAGCGTCTCATCATTTATGTGGTGATAAAAGGCAGTTGGATGTCTTTAATCCGAATCAGACTGGACGATCTGTGGTGATAGCTGATGGGACCCACTCTCCCATTACTGGTCAGGGGGAGGTGCAGTTGACCCCTGCGATACGGCTTCAGAATGTTCTTTATGCTCCGGATTTTTCAATGAATTTACTGTCGATTAGTCAAATCACTAAAGATTTACATTGTCGTGCCATATTTGACCCATCTGCTCTTGTGTTTCAGGACATCCTTACGGGCAGCGTGATTGGAACTGGCCGTGAGCAAGGGGGTCTCTATAGACTGGTGCAGTCTCCTTACGCTGGTGTCTCTTCTGTTCGTGCTGGATCTGTCTCACCTTACACATGGCATCTCTGTTTTGGTCATCTTCCGTTGCAAAAGATGGTCCATATCCTTCCCCAGATTTCTCCCAGGTCTACTTTTCAATGCGAGGCGTGCCAGCTTGGGAAACATCATCGGTCGTCGTTCCAGAGTCGTCCAGGTCCGAGTCGTCATGGTTTGTTTGAGTTATTTCACTTTGATATTCTGGGTCCCAGTCGTGTCCCTGACCTTCAAGGGCACATGTTTTATCTTGTTGCTGTCGATGATTTCTCTAGACTATCTTGGGTCTTTCTTCTTAAAAATAAATCTGATGCTGGTCATGTTATTCAGTCTTTTATTATCGAAATAAAAAATATTTTCTCTGCTAAAGTGAAGTACATACGGTCTGACAATGCTCTAGAGTTGTGTAGTACCCACCTTTCCAAATTTCTTATGTCTCATGGGATTGTGCATCAAACGTCTTGTTCTTATACCTCCCAATAGAATGGGGTGGCTGAACGGAAGCATCGTCATTTGTTGGATATGACCAGAACCCTTTTGATTCAGAGCCGTGCCCCTCACTCCTATTGGGGGGATGCGGTTCTAACTGCCTGTTATCTTCTTAACCGCATGCCTTCGACAGTGTTAGGGGAGAAGATTCCGTTCTTGACTGCTTTTCCCGAGAAGGATCTTTTCTCCCTAACACCGCGTGTTTTTGGGTCTGTTGCATTTGTTCATTATTTTTCTCCTGGTCTTGACAAGCTCTCTCCCAGAGATGTCAAATGTGTTTTTGTGGGTTATTCCAAAACCCAGAAGGGATATCAGTGTTTTGATCCAGTTAAACGAAGGTACTACGTCAGTGCAGATGTCACCTTCTTTGAGTCCGTTATGTATTTTTCTCCTACAGGTGACAGACTCACTCACTCAGAGGAAGGAGACGATATCTATGTGCCGCCTCCACCTCCATCTATTCCATGCTCTACTCTACCACCACAGTCTACTCCACCACCACCACAGCCTACACCACCACCACCACCGCCACCACCACCAGCTACTATTCATTATCTTGCTTATTCCCTTCAACAGTTTTCATCTAACCTATTCATCGCTTGAATTCTTCCAAATTCATCATCGTGTGTTCAGTGTCGAGATCGTGCTGATTTCATCACTAATATCCTTGAACTCATGCTCCATCCATGCAAAATTCAGCTTTATTCTTTCGATTGATCTTCACATATACAGATGTCCACATATCATTTGTCCTATTAAATCCAATACATAACCTAAAGCACAAACCCAAAATATGTCACAAGCAAGAATGCTACAGAAGAGCCATTTCAAAGAGACAGCTAGCAGTGCTGAGATAATATTTATATGGATTATATTATCATTTCTTTTAAGTCTAAAATATTTTTCTTATAAAAGTGGTGATTTCTCTGTTGGATGGTCTTTTCATAGATGGATTGAATGATCCTGATGTCGGTGTAAGAATGGGCACACTGGTATCTTATGTAAATTATTCTACACATGGTGAAATAATTGAAATGGAAAATTAGGCCATGGTGACATTGATTGAGACATTGAAAGATCGAGTTATGAAAAATATTTCTCCTCGTGTAGAATCTAAACTTCAAATAAATAAAGTAGGCAAAAATACATACTGCAATTACTCTTATAGATCTTGAGTAATCCCTTATGATATTGGACGATTATGCCAAATATTTAAATCCCTTTTTAGTTGCTAGCATTGATTATTGTAGTGATTATCATTTCAAGTGGAGGGATCTTTCATGGTGATCGGATAGTGGAGTAGTTACCGCCAAGGGAGGGGCATGCACCCTTGGGGTCCAGGGTAGAAGCCTAGATGGTTGCAATCCCAACCGCTACTAAGTAGCTGCAATGGTTGGAGGACATATTACTTGGCACACTGAGGAGTCACCACGTGGTGTTCAGCCTCAGCACTTGCGTGAGTTTAGCCCGGTGCTTTGAGTGCGAGCCAAATACTCATGGTTGGTAATATGGTGTTTCTCTTGTTCACTTAGAGTTAACACTCGTGTACTGGCTAGCGTAGGATACATTGATTAGTATTTAGAGTGGGAGCACTAAGAGGGTAATTCCGAAAAATGTGATTAATAAAGTTGGGACTAAAATAAAAATCTCCTGTGCATATGGAGGAATGGGTTTGTCGTGATGATTTGTGGGTTGGAATCTAAATTGTGAATCGGAAGTACAATTGTGAATTGAGGCCGAATGAACGTGTTGGAAACTTAGTTAGGATGCATTGTACCCCATTACATGCCTACGGAGGCACCCCAACCCTAAGGCTTTCTTTTTCCTAGAGTCATAGTGTGAGGTCTCACTCAGACTAAGGCTACAGTCAATCCACGAAGCTTGGTTACTCATATCCATATCTAATAATAATAATAATTTAATTCTTTGTGAGATCAGTTACCCAACTATTTTCTTTTGCACATTTTTAATCATACCTTGCATGTTGTATTTTTTATCGTATTGAGCAACCTTGCTCATAACGTATCTATGTGTGGACTTGCAGGTTCTCAACAAAAGCTGCAGCAGTGAGCAACACTTGTTACTTGGAGCCACTCCTTTTTATGCGGTGTCACGGTTCCCTTTTTGTGGTACAATTGCTTGTGATTTTTATCGTTTCTGCTTTACTTCTGCTGGTAGCATTTTTTAGAGACATGGGATGTGAATATATGTTGGGACACATCATTTAAATATGCATACATGTATATTTTTGTGGACATAGATGGACAATAGAACGTGAATGTGAACATGTTATAAAAGCAAGCAGATTTAAATTTCCAATGTTATGCACTATTTTCTCCTGCTTATGTGTATGTCATATGATTCCAATGTGGAATGCTTGTGCATGGAATTGGTTTGCCGAGTACCCGGATCCTAGGGGGACAAGGGTGTCACACTAGTTGTGTGTCATTGCTCTAGACACCATTGACTTCTTGGATCAGGGGTGGTGGCGAGAATGCTGGATCAGAAGATGGTAGGTAGTCTGGCTGGTAGACCACCATCTGTTTCTACGGCGGGGCTTGCTCGGGTGCTTGTACATAGTACACGTGCTGGATCGCTGGTTGCTATGGACTGTGTTGAGGCTGCTGTAGAGGTGATGGTTCATCTTTCTTCCAGTAGGAGTCTCCGATGATGGTGTCACCGACTGGCATGAGCTGATGGTGCTCACCAACAATTCCAAACTGCTTGGTGATTTTCAGTTTATCCAAGTGTTGCGTCCTCTATTCGATCACAGGGAGCTTCTCAAGATCCCATGACCACTTCTCGATAATGTCAACCTTGGAGAGATGGTCCTCAATGATACCGAGGTTGGAGCTCTCATCTCTCTCTGCATCGTGAGACACTGCCATGTGTACTGACTTCTTGAGGACATGGGGTTGTCTTTGATAAGTATGAGACAAAGACAAGGTAGCCTCTCTTTTGGCCATTTCTTCGATAATTTGCTAGACTACATCTTCATCCTTTTTGAAGTGGGATTGCCCATAAATAGCATTTAATAATCTCTGTCTCTCTACATTCACGTCTCCGAAGAAGTGTTGTACCAAGCTGGTCCTCGGTATGTCATGGTGGGGGTACTTCTCCCGCAGGTCAGTAAATCGCTCCCAAGCTTCATGAATGGACTCATGGGTAGCATGAGAGAAGTTGCTTATTCTGGCTTGCATCTAGTTGAGACGTCCTAGGGGATGAAACTTGTGAAGGAATGCATATTTAAGTTCCTCCTAAGTCGTTACGACCTTTCCCAAATGATTGACCCAGTATAAGGCCTTGTCTTGGAGGCTAAAGGGAAATGTGGTCATCTTAACTACACCTAACAGGATGTTAGGGTAGTGTGTGGTTCTGTAGATGCGAGAGAACTGTTGCAGGTGTGCGTAACCAAAGAGAAAGAAAGTTGGCTGATGAGCGTCGAGTGAGGGGGAATGAGGCATCAGTCTTTCTTGACATCCCCTTTTCCTTGATTCTATCTCTATGACTATTAATATATTATATTAGTAAAGTAGCGGGCTATCTAGAAAGAGAAAAAGCTCATCTCACAAGAGGTTAAGAACAACAGAATGGTGGATTGATGAGTCTGTAAAGGGAAAAGGAGGGACTAGATTGACAGGGAAGAGAATGTGCAATTCCTCACTGGTGTTCCCGTAGAATGAGGGTAGAAGAGTAAGGAATTGAGGCTTTAGCTTGAATTAAGCATGCATCGGTGGGATGTGAATCCACTCGATCATCTGGCTATCTCCAGGGTTACAGGTTTCCTTCAACGTTGGCTTGGGTTCTCATTCCTTATCTCTTCTTCCTCTTCTGGATCAACACGGGGTCTTTTGCCAACTCCTCCTCCTACTGGTTTGTTTCTCAAGTCATTCAACAAATCTTGAAATGTAGTCTGTACACGAGCTTGTTCCGTCAGTTGCTGCTAGATGGCTTGGATAAATGCTAGCAACTAAGCGTTTACCTAGTTCTGGGTAGACGCTTGGCCCGGCTCTGGCTGGCATGGTTGCTGCCCTTTGCCCTTTCCATGATGATCCATCTCTAGTTCTGAGTCTGAAGAGATGAATTCTGGATTAGGATCCAGGACTGGGACTGGCTTCTTTTTGTAATGTATTAGAACCCCAATCAGACCACTTGAAATTGAATGTCAGTTGCCATGATAAATCTTTGATTAGGGTCAATCCCATATGGTTGTGAATGGAGTAAAAGATGTAGACTGAAATCAACCTCCATTCCATTGGGCGGAAGTGGGGAAAGAGTAGTCCTAGTTTATTAGGAGATAAAGAGAATGGAAAGAGGTCAAGGAGTCTAGAGATTGGTTTGCAAGGTTCGAACCACATTCTTGGGAATCACCTCGAATTATTGATGATGCCAAGTCCATGGAATTGATGTTGGTGTCAGCGTAGTCTTGACTAAATCATCCATGGATTGACATTGTGAAGAAAAAAACGATCGATGCAGAAAGAAGTATATGGTGGTCAACGGGGAATAAATAGGAGTCTAAAACAGAAGAAAGGCTCAAAACGATCAGGGGGTTAAAGCAGATACACATATAACAAAATTTATGCAGGTGTGCATGACTTGATCTTTGAACCTTAATCTAGATCCATACAAACACAATACAAAATTGGGTTCACCAACTCAACACAATGTGAATCTGTAAAGGATCGAATATTTTTATCTTTTCATTTTTAGAGTTTTTATTTCATGCATATCTTTTAACAAAGTCCTTAGATGATAACCCTATAGGAGCAAGAGTACTGTCAGAAAAGTATCTAGTACTTGCTCTCCTCCTTTGTAACTCATAGTCTGCACTTTTTGAGGTCCTTGTAAGAGGGAGGAAGCTGATAGGCGAAACCACTACTTCAGAACTCGCTCGCAACATAATCACCTATGAGCGTGCAAGGATCTACTCGGACACAAATCAATGAGACAGACACACTCGTGACGGTGTGGCTTAAGCTCAGTACTTCGTACCAAGTCGATGTTCCACACAAGGTGGGAACACCATCAATGACAGGGCCTTACTCAGTCACGTACGATAGAAGAGCCATGACTTCAAAAATATAGGCGATACACAAGGCAGTTTATCACAACCCCAAATCTGGGTCGTCGGATCCTCCCATATCCGAATATGATTACTCAAACATAATTTATTCAGCAATCACATCTAACATTTAGAAACAGACTGCAATTAAAAATACCCAGAAGAAAGTATTTCAACACTTTTCCATTCACAAAAATACTGTTTACATGATTCATTGTCCCACTACAACCATTATATGTACATCAGCTGGAAGGAAATACACAGAAAGATTACTAACTTCCTTACAAAGAAAAGCTATTGTGGCTGGCTAGATGTCTAGTATGTAAGATGGCTGGATTACTAAAGTCCTTGCGATGGTTCACCGACACCTGTTGGGATTTCCATAAATCATAGGATAAAAATTAGCGAATGCTAAGTAACGAAGAAGAGAAAAGCAAACAAATGGGTAATTTTCCAAAACTTGTTATCACAAAAAGTTTCATTCCTTCTAATTAATTTAAGTCCTATTCCTTTCTATTCGACGTCAGAGATTAGTCCAGGGAATTACCTCACCACTATAAGGACTCCGAAGCTGTGGACACTTCGGGATTGGAGATTGCGTTGATCTTGGTAAGCTTATGCCGCCGCACGTCGCCTCAATCAATCCTCCAATACTACCCTGACAATTTCCTTTTCTTTTATTAATCAGGGTCTAAACCCTCAGCCTAGCAAACAAAGGAGCACGTCGGCCTCGAGGACTCGATTGCTTAAAACCTCAAGCTAACATTTAATCATATTACCTAGTGGCTTTAAATATATGTTATCGTGACCCAACCACTATCCAACCACCCGTGCCTCCACATGGCACGACCACATCTTCCGTCATTCAACCCTAAGATATTGGCTCCCGGTACCATGCGTTGCAAATCATTCATTTCATGTGTACTTATCATAACAGGGCAACCGTATACCACCTAGGTAGGGAAACACCAATACGGGTTCCTTCTGACAAGCTTACAGGTTGCATGCCCAACCTGTAGTTCTACTCCCAGTCATCCTTAACGTGACACGCGATCCTTTTTAGGACCCAACTCAAAACATATCAATTCCCATGATGTAATTCCTCCGTTAAGCCTTAGATTAGCGTAACCATAAATACTGAGTATAGACTTACACATATATTAATTCATATATTTATATACTCAATTTATGCTCTTTTAACTCCCAAATCCTAACTTTCCAAACCACTGCATCCATTCGATGATTAGACCTTATTTGAGCTGACATCACAAAGCAACTTTTCACATTTTTTAAAAAATATCCAAATTAGGGTTCTTCGTAGTAAGGAGCATAAATACCGAAATCTTAATGATCTTATATGAAAACCCAACAACAAAAAAGAATGATTTCGTTACCTAATCGAACTCTCTCCCTCATATGCAGTGCTTTATCATGATTCTCTTTCAAAAGGATGATTTATAGCTCCTGAAATAATCGGATTTCATTTTCGTATAAAAATGTTAAGAACACGAAGAACACACGAAGAACGCGAAGAACATATTTTCTCTTGAAATTTCAGCAGAGCTTCCCCTTATACGGGGTGATATTTCTAGGAAATTTCGACAGAGTTTCCCCTTATACGGGATGATATTTCTAAGAAAAGTTCGGCAGAGTTTCCCCTTATAAAATCACCGAAAGGAAAATAGAAAGGGAACTGAACATGAATCGAAAACCTAACTCATGAAGCAAACTAAGAGGGGATCATACCTTCCTCCTCCTCATTCTCCCGGCAGCGCTTCGCTAGTGCTCCTTCCTCGCCTCCTCCTCCTCCCGTCCTCTCAACCCTAGTCCTTTGGGCGGTAGTGGTAGTGGAAATCATAGAGAATGAATGGGTAGGGGGTATTTATAAGCTCCAAAAAACCGCTAACCATGGTTAGAAAACCATAGTTTAGACCTTAATCACGGTTAGCGGCCGATGGTTTTGGACAAAACTTATCCGAAACTTAGGGCTTAAGTTAGAACATTCCAGAGGATTCTAGATTCGCTAATGACGCTTAATTAACACTAATCGTGATTAACATTCACTAATCACTATTTAACTTTCACGGGTTAGGCTTATCTTTTGCTAACTATTAATTAGTATTCGCTAATGGTCATTAGCAGTTTTCAATCCATCATTAGTTTCGTTAATCGTGCTTAATTAGTATTAGTGACAATCATTACATGCTAATGACATTTTAAACATCCTTACTTCTCTTTCTTTCAGAAATTATAACAAATCAAAACGAAGTCTGATTCACATGAAACAAATTCCATTGGTTTCCTCTTGACGAGCCGGATATTATTATATAGGATCCGAGAGATGCCAAGTTCAAGGCTTTACAATTATAACAACCTTAAAGAAAGTCTCGTCCTCGAGACTTATAATGATGACATAACAACCTTAAAGAGGATTGAAACCATAACAACCTTAAAGAGAATGAACGTCATTTCATTTATAATGAACATATACAGAATACATAGTGTTATCACTCAAACAAATAGGGGTATTTCTCTCTCATTTACGCCTCAGGTTCCCATGTGGCTTCTTCAAACTCTTGGTTGCACCACAACACTTTAACTAGAGGTACCTCTTTGTTCCTCAACTTCTTGATATCTCTATCTAGTATTTCCACAGGTATTTCTTGGTATGTCAAGTCTAGCTCAACATGTAGATCATCATAACTTATCTTATGCTCTAGATCCCTAATGTACTTTCTCAGATTTGATACTTGAAAAACATCATGTATTGTCTAAACATGTGGAGGAAGCGCAAGTCTGTATGCCACTTTTCCAATCCGCTGAATGATTTCAAAGGGACCCACGAACCCGGGTGTCAACTTTCTATGCAAAGCCAAACCTATGAACTCTCTTCATAGGAGATACTTTGAGAAATACAAAGTCGCCTACCTCAAACTCAAGGTCTCTTCGCCTGGTATCACTATAGCTTTTCTGGCGACTCTGGGCAGTTATTAGTCTTTTTCGAGCAAGCTCTACAGTTCCCATGTCTCCTGGAGTCTATCTGAATCGTAAAGGTTCTTTATCCCGACCTCTTTCCAACACAAAGGAGTGGTACACCTATGCTCGTATAGTGCTTTAAATGGTGCCATGCCAATACTTGTATGGTAACTATTGTTGTAGGTGAATCCTGCAAGAAGCAAATGTTTCACCCATGATCCTTTCCATTCTAAGGCTCATGCTCGTAGTATATCCTCTAAAGTCTGAATCGTACGTTCTGATTGACCATCTGTTTGTGGATGATATGCTATGCTCAAGCATAGCTGTGTGCCTAAGGCTTTCATGAAGTTCTCCTAGTAATGTGAGGTGAATCGTGAATCTCGATCGAAAACTACTTCCTTTGGAATGTCATGGAGACGGATCACATGTGTAATATATAACTCAGCAAGTTGGTCTGGAGTGAAAGATAAGCTTATTGGAATGAAGTGTGCTACCTTGGTCAGACGATCTATATAACCCATATACTATCTTTCCCACCAGTCGTTTGAGGTAAGCCAGTAATGAAGTCCATGGAAATGCTTTCCCATTTCCATTCAGGTATAGAGAGGGGTTGCAATAATCCTTGTGGCTTTTGGTGTGAAGCCTTTACCTGCGGGCAAGTAAAACATGAATTCACGAACTCAGCAACCTCCTTCTTCATTCCTGGCCACCAAAAGTTTGAACGAAGATCCTTATACATCTTCAAAATTCTGAGATGAATAGATAATTTTGAGCAGTGTGCTTCACGTAAGATATCTTTCCTCAATTCAGGTATGTTTGGTACACAAACTCTGTGATGGTTATATAGTAACCCATCTTGTATCAGGAATCCCTCTATCTCATTCTTCTCAAGATGTTGTCTCAAGTCTTTAAGGACTGGATCATCCTCCTATCCTTTCTTTATTCTATCCCAGATCTCTGGTTTGTATTGGTGAGAAATAGTTATACTATCAGCAATACTATCAAATGGTTTTCATTCACTTAACTCTGGTAGTACACCCCAGAAGTGGATAGCATTCACCAACCCATGTGAATAAGTTCTTCTACTAAGGGCATCTGCTATGGCGTTCCCCTTACCGGAGTGGTAGGAGATGGTGCAATCATAGTCTTTTAACAGCTCTAGCCACCATCTCTGTCTCATATTGAGCTCCTTCTGATCAAATAGATATTTCAAACTTTTACGATCAGTGAAGATTTCAAAAGTAATACCATAGAGATAGTGTCTCCATATCTTTAAAGCAAAAACTACAGAAGCTAATTCAAGGTCATGTGTCGGGTAGTTCTTCTCATGTGTCCTGAGCTGTCGCGATGCATACGCAACTACATTACCATGTTGCATAAGAACTGCCCCAAGTCCTTCTTTAGATGCATCCGTGTACACTGTAAATCCTTCAGTTCCAGAGGGTAGAGTAAGGATAGGTACAGATGTTAGGTATTCTTTCAGTGTCTGAAAACTAGTTTCACATGCATCAAACCATATGAATGGGACTTCCTTCTGAGTCAGCCTAGTCATTGACAATGCTATTCATGGAATGTCCTTCACAAATCTTCTATAAACCCAGCTAAACCCAAGAAATATCGTATTTCTGTGACATTCTTCAGGCGTTCCCAACTTATCACCGCACTAACCTTTGCAGGATCAACTGATATACCTGCCTATAAAATAACATGACCTAAGAAGGATACTTCAGTTAACCAGAAGTCACATTTGCTATATTTAGCATATAGTTTATTCTTCCTTAGTGTCTCGAGTGCCTGCCTGAGATGGTGTTCATGTTGGTACTTATCCTTGGAGTAAATAAGCACACCATCAATGAAGACTACTACAAAGTGGTCTAGGAACTCTAGGAATACTCGATTCATGAGATCCATGAAGGCTGCTGGGGCATTTGTCAGTCCAAAAGACATAACTGAAATTCATAATGCCCCAAAAAGCTGTCTTGGGAATATCTTTATCTTTAATTTTCAGCTGATAGTATCTCGATCTTAAATCAATCTTGGAATACACAGTCGAACCCTGTAACTGGTCAAAGAGATCATCTATTCTTGGTAGAGTATACTTATTCTTTTATTGTTCTCTTGTTTAGTTGTCTATAGACAATGCACAACCGCATCGACCCGTCCTTCTTCCTTACAAACAAAATAGGTGCACCCCATGGTGAAGTACTAGGACGAATGAAGCCTTTGTCTAAAAGTTCTTGTAACTGTACCTTTAACTCACGTAACTCCGCTGGTGCCATCCTATATGGAGGAATAGAGATAGGAAGAGTATCAGGTGTGAGAGAGAATTTCAAATTCAATCTCTTGTTCAGGTGGTAATCCATGTAAATCTTCTGGAAATACATCAGGAAACTCGTACACTATAGGCACATCTTCTATCATTCTATCTGACCATGATATAGTGGATACATAAGCTAAATAGCCTTGACACCCTTGTTCTAACTATTGTTGAGCCTTTAGAGTAGAGGTGTATTTGACATCATCACTGGATGTCTTTCCAATAAAGTAAAACTCTATCGAGTTAGGATTGTGAAAAGGTACTGTCTTATAGAAACAATCAAGGCATGCATGATGCCTTTCTAGCCAATCCATCCCCAGGATGAGATCAAAGTCATCCATTCTAATAAGTAATAGGGAAACAGATAACTGATGTCCTGATATCAGTAGTACATAATCATCCGGTATTTCTCGGATTAAAATACTTATCCTCCTGGTCCCTTGATCATATAGGACTGTTGTACTTCTATTGGTACCTTACCCAAAGTGGGTACTATACATCGAGCAATAAATGAATGTGAAGCACCCGAAGAAAAAAAGTCATGTACTGAAAAGCCATGAATAGTAACGGTACCTCATACGACCGTGCATGAATGGTAGGCTTGTTCTTCAGTGATTGCATTGAGCTGGCCATTAAGAATATGCAAATTAGAACCTGCAACACTTTGTGGTGGTTGCTGTCTAGGAGATGCTCCTTGTGAGCCACGACCTCTACCCTGTCTTCCTTCGCGTATTCCTCCATTGCTCGAGATGGATGTTATATTGTTAATTGGGGTTGGTTTAAACCCCGATCCTCTCAACTTTGGACAATCTTTCTTGCTGTGGCCAACCTGATGCTAGTAATAACACACACGTGTTCTTGTTTGAGCTGAAAACCCAGCCACAGAGGTACTATCTCCTACTGTTGAGTCGCGAGGATAGTGGAGGTCTAGAGAAACCCCTTCTTCTAGATAGTTCCTGGCCTAAAGTCTGTGGTGAGCTTATATTAAACACAACTAGATGGATAATGACTGTCTCTTTGGTTATAATTCACCTTATATTTGGATGGTCTACCAGTAAAGTGGAAGCTTCTTCTTTGGCGATTTTCATCCCTCTCCATCTCAATACGAGAGGCGATGTCCATGGCTTCATCTACAGTGGTGGATCTAAAACCTGCAAGCTTCTCTCTCAAATCTCCTTGAAGACCGCTAACAACTTTGGTAAGACACTCTTATGGTGTAGCTTCTAAAGCTGGGGAGTAAGTAGCAGCTCCGTAAAGTGAATATGATAATCTCGTACATTCTTGGATCCTTGGGTCAAAGAAGGAAACTCCCTCCTCTTCAATTCTTCCCAATGGGAGGGGCAAAAGTGAGCTCAAAACCTCTCTTCAAAAACATCCCATGGAACATGATCTACTAATTTCTTGGAAATATCTCTCCACCATTGTCTTGCATAGTCTGCTAGGGAGTAATCAACGAAGTGCACCCAAGTGTCTGCTGGTACGTGTATTATTCTCAACATCCTTTGACATCATTAAGCTATAGTTCTGCCTCAGCAGGTGTCTCTATGCCTTTAAATCGAGGAATCTTTCCCTTTTAATTGTCTAGTAATGTTTGGTGTCTAAGAAGGGCCTTTTCCTTTGCTCCTTCAGCTGGGGTAGGAGCAGACTCAGTTGAAGGATGGTAACTAGATTCTTCCTTAGAAAGATGGGTAGAACCTTCAATCCTAGCATCCATAGGTCTGGATGCCTCAGGTCTCTCAGCTTGTGCATTGAGCCTCTCCTCTAATGCTTGCTGCTTATGCCCCATTTCTTGGAGCATTGTCATCATAACGTCTAATTGCCTAGACACATCTTGGTCTGCCATGATCCTGGGATAAGTCAAGGTAAAAGATTAGGTCCTATATGTCATAGCATGATGTACGTAAGGGACAATGACTTGTGAATGGTACTGCAGTCAATTATTAAGATCAAAGGATCATAATACAACCTTAGTTTCTGAATACCGCTCATAGTTGTCAATTACTAAATAAATTACTAGAGTAATCGGGCTCTGATACCAATATGTCACGACCCAATTCTGGGCCGTCGGATCCTCCCATATCCGGATCTGGTTACTCAGTAATAATTTATTCAGCAATCACAACTAACATTCAGAAACAGACTACAATTAAAAATACCTAGAAGGAAGTATTCAACACTTTTCCATTCACAAAAATACTGTTAACATGATTCATTGTCCCACTACAACCATTACATGTACATCCGCTGGAAGGAAATACAAAGAAAGATTACTAACTACCTTACAAAGAAAAGCTACTGTGGCTGGCTGGATGTCTAGTATGTAAGCTGGCTAGATTACTAATTCCTTGCGATAGCTCACTGACACCTGTTGGGTTTTTCATAATAATATGATAAAAATTAGCGAATGATAAGTAACGAAGAATAGAAAAGCAAACAAATGGGTAATTTTTCAAAACTTGTTTTCACAAAAAGTTTCATTCCTTCTCATTAATTTAAGTAATATTCCTTTCTATTCCATGTCAGGGATTAGTCTAGGGAATTA
Organism: Ottelia alismoides; assembly: GCA_037367405.1. Classification (NCBI taxonomy): domain Eukaryota; kingdom Viridiplantae; phylum Streptophyta; class Magnoliopsida; order Alismatales; family Hydrocharitaceae; genus Ottelia; species Ottelia alismoides. The sequence goes on along the minus strand of JAZKJV010009746.1, from coordinate 342,579 downwards.
CCTCACCACTGTAAGGACTCCGAAGCTGTGGACACTTCAAGATTGGAGATTGCGTTCATCTTGGTAAGCTTATGCTGCCACACGTCGCCTCAACCAATCGTCCAATACTACCAGGACAATTTCCTTTTCTTTTATTAATCAGGGTCTCAACCCTCAACCTAGTAAACAAAGGAGCACATCGTCCTCGAGGACTCAGTTGCTTAAAACCTCAGGATAACATTTAATCATATAACCTAGCGGCTTTAAATACATGTTATCGTGACCCAACCACTATCCAACTACACGTGCCTCCACATGGCACGACCACATCTTCCGTCATTCAACCCGAAGATATTGGCTCCTGGTACCACGCATTGCAAATAATTCATTTCGTGTCCACTTATCATAACAGGGCAACCATGTACCACCTAGGTAGGGAAACACCCATATGGGTTCCTTCTGAAAAACTTACAGGTTGCATGCCCGACTTGTAGTTCTACTCCCAGTCATCCTTAATGTGACACATGATCCTTTTCAGGATCCAACTCAAAACATATCAATTCCCATGATGTAATTCCTCCGTTAAGCCTTAGATTAGCGTAACCATAAATACTGAGTATAGACTTACATATATATTAATTCATATATTTATATACTCAATTTATGCTCTTTTAACTCCCAAACCCTAACTTTCTAAACCACAGCATCCATTCGATGATTAGACCTTATTTCAGCTGAAATTACAAAGCATCTTTTCACACTTTCTCAAAAATAGCCAAATTAGGGTTCTTCGTAGTAAGGAGCATAAAAATAGAAATATCAATGATCTTATATGAAAACCCAACATCAAAAAGGAAGTATTTCGTTACCTAATCGATCTCTCTCCCTCGTATGCGATGCTTTATCGTGATTCTCTTTCAAAAGGATGATTTATAGCTCCTGAAATGATCGAATTTCATTTTCGTATCAAAAACGCTAATAATATGCTAAGAACGCGAAGAACGAACGAAGAAAACGAAGAATGCAAAGAAAACACGAAGAACACGAAGAACATATTTTCTCTTGAAATTTCAGCAGAGCTTCCCCTTATATGGGGTGATATTTCAAAGAAAATTTTGACAGAGTTTCCCCTTATATGGGGTGATATTTCTAAGAAAATTTTGGCAGAGTTTCCCCTTATAAAATCCCCAAAAGGAAATTAGAAAAGGAACTGAATATGAATCGAAAACCTAACTCACGAAGCAAACTAAGAGAGGATCGTACCTTCCTCCTCCTCGTTCTCCCGGTAGCGCTTCACCAGCGCTCCTTCCTCGCCTCCTACTCCTCCTCCCGTCCTCTCAACCCTAGCCCTTGGGGTGGTAGTGGTAGTGAAATTGTAAAGAATGAATGGAAAGGGGGGATATTTATAGGCTCCAGAAAACCGCTAACTGTGGTTAGAAAACTATAGTTTAGACCTTAACCGTAGTTAGATGCCCATGGTTTTGGCCAAAACTTATCCGAAACTCAGGGATTATGTTAAAACATTCCAGAAGATTCTAGATTCGTTAATGATGCTTAACTAGCACTAATCATGATTAACTTTCACTGATCACGATTTAACTTTCACGGCTAAGGTTTATCTTCTACAAACTATTGATTAGTGTTTGCTAATGGTCATTAGTTGTTTTCGATCTGTCATTAGTTTCTTTAATCATGCTTAATTAGTCTCAGTGACAGTCATTGCATGCTAATGACATTTTAAACCTCCTTACTTCTCTTTCTTTCGAAAATTATAACAAATCAATACAAAGTCCGATTCACATGAAACAAATTCCATTGGTTTCCTCTTGACGAGCCGGATCTTATTATATAGGATTCGTGAGACGCTAAGTTCAAGTCTTTACACAGTTACAGACTAGATTTTGGGCTCTAATCCTTAGCAGGTCACGCCTCTCTCATGGGAGGGGTTTCGGTCCCATCCTACGGTACCTGAAAACAATGAGGGCTTTATGAACCCAAAGAAGTGATATCCATTCCAGATTTTAATTAAGGTCAATGTTTATTTAGCATTTTCCTTGTTTTAAATTTGTTTGGTTTTCATTTTTTTTGAATTTTGCATACAAGCACCTAATAATTTTGTAGCTTTTCGTTTAAGTCCCAGGTTCTCAAAATCAGAGGGAGATAGTGAAAAAGTTGTGTAAGTCGATTCGATGATGGAAATCTCATCATGGAATCTAATGATGCATGCGAAGTTAGAAGACTTACAGTGCTTCCCAGCTCTAATCATGTGCTATGCAAAATAGAATTTTTAAACCTATCTACATGACTGTGTGCAATCGAAAAAACCACCCTAAATAGTAGCCGGTATTAATTGTGAAGAACCACATGTTAATTATTCGGAAATGAACCCGAGAGTCTGGTCTTCGAGACATCTCAGTGCCCGCTACAATGGGTCCTGCCAGCACTATATGATTTCTCTCTCGGCATGTGGGTTCAAGTTCATATAATTAATAATTAATATGTTGACTAGATCCAAACGTAAGAGACTATATTCACATAATTCTTGTTAGGGTTTGGACCTAATTACCAATTCAAGAAAACTTAAAATCTAGGGTCTACATGCATACAAAACAAATAAAAAAAGGCTAAAAACTCAAAACATTGAGAAATAAATAAAACAAAGTGATGAAAACCCGAGAAAACCACGACGAGGCCCCCATGTGAACAATCATCTGGGCAACAAACCTCGTTAAGTGGAGTAGTATCCAAGTCCCAAAAATTATTACAAATAATAATGTATAAATAAATCACTCTCTCGCCAAAAAAAATCCTAAGCTAAAAATCTAGGCTAATTGGTCTCCTTGCTATGCTTGCTGCTCTTTAACTGGTCATGTTAGGAAGACCATTCTCCACCTTTCTTGGATGCATCGTCCTCTTAAGAGGTCGTCCTCATGTAGTGGGCCCTCACAACAAACACAACAAGATAGGTGTATTATCACAACTAATCAAATAATGCATTTAAACAAAATAAGAAATGAAGTATGAACAAGTAAGAAAGATATATAAAAATGTGTACAAGGACTTGAGTGAATAAATAAATGAATGAATAAAAGGAAAATATATACAAATAGGCTACACACGTTGCTCCCTGGTAATACGCCACTTGATGAACAAGATTTCTACGACGGGGGATCTAAAAACTTATCCTTACGAAGTGCGAAGATCGAGTATCGCTGAGGTGACCCACAAAGATAACCCATGATCAATAAACAAGTACCCACAATGTGTAAATAAGCAATGAATAGCCAAAAACATAAGGAACAATTTATTATACTCTACCAACAAAGATGTATATCATGTAAGCATGTAGAGGTCGAACCACAAAGAGCAAGCTAGGTATTCTAGTGATTATTGTTGATCGATGCGATTTATGTGCATAATTATCTTTAAATCTTTTTATGTGGGTTTCTGGTTTTATATTTATATTTTATTTTTTAATTTTAATATTGGATAATAACTATATATATTTATATCGATATATATATATATAATGTATACATAAACTGAAATATATGCTAGATACATACATACATACAAACATACATACATACATACATACATACATACATACATACATAATTTAAAATATCCTGAGATTCGATCCATTATATATTTTTAAAGATTTTAAGAAATATTAAAAATGTTTTTATATTATGTAATAATAATATAGAATATATTTAGATATATAAAAGTGTATTATACAATATAGAGTATAATAATTATAAATATAATAAAAAATGAACAAAATTGCATAATTTCATATTTTTGGGTTTTCATATTTTTTTTACTATTTTTGTGTTTTTTCTAGGAAGTTTGCTAATTTTTATTTAGGGTTTTTATCAGTTGTGCCCCTCTGAGATATTGCAATTTCAGTTATGCCCTCCCTTTTTTGAAATATTAATTGTGACCCTTCCTTATTGCAAAATTCACAGTTCTGCCCTTTTGTAATATCAGTTATGCCCCTACTTTACCATAACATAAGGGCACAACTGTGAATTTTGCAAGAAGGTAGGGGCACAACTGATATTTCAAAAAAGGGCGGGGCATAACTGAAATTGCAATATCTCTTATTTATTTTTAAATTCAAAAATATCCAAAATTAGGGATTAAATAAATATGTTGAATGAAGTTGGAGATTAAAAATATCAAAAAAGTATCAAAATTTCTCTAAATAAATTTTAATAGATAGATAATAATATAAAGAAAATTTAGAAATAAAAATAAAATTTTGGGTTTTTTGGCTATTCTTCCTATTTTTACAGAATTTTTGGAGCTTTCTAATTTTTATCATTTTTCTTCTATTTTTAGAGATTTTTGGTCTGGAGTTAATATATGTCATAATAAGCAACATTGTTTTGTGATTTTTAAAGGCATTTTGATTTTTTGGAATTTTTATAACTAGACAAGGATAAAATAGGCTCCATTTGATTTTTAATAAATAGGTTTTGTATATAATATGCATAATAAAAATCATGGCATGAAAGAAGAAGCATTCAGGTACCCTGCCCTATTTTTGCATAATTTTTGGAGCACAAATGATAATTATAAAATTAAAGAACAAGCTTAAAAATTACATACTAGTAGGGACCTTTGTAAATATCAAGAAGTTTTCATACATTTCAAAACCCTAAAACAAAATAGAGGGGCATATATGTAATTTTTCCATAAAATAAGTAAATAAATGCACCTTGAAAGGACCTTTTTGCAAATACATACAAGTTATGGTACTTTATACAAATGTTCCACAAAAAATATACACCAAATATGTAATTTTTAGGACTAATTCTAAATAGAAATTCCCGTAAGGATATTGTTGTAAATTACCCACCTCACGTGTGAGACCACGTGAGGTGAGCTAGCATGAACATAAATGTGAATACCCAAAATGCGAGGAGTCTTATGCATTTTTTACAAAATTATTTACACTCGAGACATGAATTTAAATACTAAAATCAAATAATAAAAGGTAGAGGGGTCATAGTGCAATTTACCCCTTCACGCACTATCCGACGATGGAGGATCTTTACTAAAGCACATCATACGGTTCCTGACGCGCATCACTTCATCTTCATCCAAATGGTCTGGAAATAATCTAGCACTGCAGCTCGATCTGACCATGGAGGAAGGGTCACGAAGAACAGGGAAGAATACCGAGGTATTCTCCCTTTTTCCTCGATGATCTCTCGATCCAGGGCTCCTCTAGAGACGTTGGGATCCTCTATACCTTTTTGTTGTCGGTCTGCGTCATTTGGTGGCCTCAAATGAGTCCGGGACCCGTCGAAGGGGCCTTGGAGAGTCGAAGAAGGTCCGACTACCTGGAGAGTCTTCGTCCCTCTAGAAATCGACCCATTTTGGGTCTTTTGATGTGCTAACCTGCAGGGGAAGGACCACGAGCTCGAGGCGATGTACCTCAACCCATTTTGAAGCTGCCTCGTGGGGTGAAAGGGAAGGGCAGAGGTGCTTCGATGAGCGACGAAGGAAGGAGCAGATGTGGACTAATCTGAGCGAGATCATGTGAAATAAAGTGGTTCTGGAGATGCGTGATGAGCGTCCTGCCAACTAGGGTTAGGAGATCAATATAAATCAAGGGTCGTTGCGACCCCAGATAGCAAGACAGAGCTCAATCAAGGAAGATAGAGAGAGAACCACACAATCAAAGGATAAGTTAATCAAGCATATAAAATAATGTAAGCAGTTTCCGCTATTTATTTTAACATGGTATATCAACAAGGGTCGAACACAAGGAGCATGAGAAATCCTACGAAGTAGTCAAAATTCCAAAAATAAAACACATATTTTTATCGATTTTAGTTTTGCAATTTTTTAGCTTTTAATAAAGGACTAAAATCAAGCAACTAAGTAAACAAGGCAAACAACAAACTTTGTGAATTTTTATTTAAGCCTAGAAATGCTCAAAAATTGAGACAAAAATATTTTTGGGATTTTGATATATTGTTTTTGGTAATTTTCTGGGATTTTTTCGGTTTTTTGTGAATTTTATAATAAACAGATAAAGGATAAAAATGTAAATAGTGTGCAGCCAGGACAATATTGCAACTTTAAAATGCTTAAGATGCCTTAATGACCCGAGGAACAATTTTATGATAAACTAAATAAAAAGAGCTACCAACATAAGCTGAAATTTTATAAAAAATAGATAAAGGCTAAAAATGTAAACAATGTGCAATAAGGACAATATTGCAAATTAAAAATGCTTAAGATGCCCTAATGACCCGGGGAACAATTTTATGATAAATTAAATAAAAAGAGCTACCAACAGAAACTGAAATTGTTTTCTTTTGATTTTTTAGAATTTTTATGATTTTTATAAGTTTTTAGGTCTTTTGAAATTTTTAGGGCTTTTATAAAAGTTTTTCAAACAAAATTGCTACTGAAGGCAAAGCATACAAAAAACACACAACTAAAAATTTTTGTAGAATTTTTAAAGGGGTTTTCGAATTTTTATGTATTTTTCAAAATAGATAGAACACTTTTTATGGGTTTTCATTTTTAGAAAATATCAAACGATACTAAATTAATCCATAACAATTACAATAAATATTACATGTTAGCAGGAGCTAACATTAATTTTTATAGAATTTTTGGGATCAATTTGGAACTTATTTAATTAGAAACAAGACGAACAATTCACCGGGACCTACTTGCAAATACAACAAAGTCCCAGCCAAATAATAAGATACAAGAAAAATATAACGACTGTATTGTAAAAAGCCCACGGAACCACATGTACGTCACATGAATCATACCAACAGGGGTGGAAATGCAAATAGTAAAACTTTGCCATTCAAATCATACATTTATAAAGCACCGGGCATATCATGCAAATAACATAGAAAAGCATGTGGGACTACACGTGAATTCACACAAACAAAACCTAAATACAAATACTGAAAATAATAAGGGACCAATTGTAAAATGTATCTATTGCAACTTTATTTTATAGGATAAAAAATTAAAGCATAAACTAATAGGGGTCAGAAGGAAATATACCCCTTGGGGCACGTGCGTGGCGCGTGAGGTAGCATAGTGATTATTGTTGATCAATGCGATTTATGTGCATAATTATCTTTAAATCTTTTTATGTGGGTTTTTGGTTTTACATTTTTATTTTTAATTTTAATATTTGATAATAACTATATATATTTATATCAACATATATATATATCTTTAAAGATTTTAAGAAATATTAAAAAGGCTTTTATATTATGTAATAATAATATAGAATATATTTAGATATATAAAAATGTATTATACAATATAGGGTATAATAATTATAAATATAACCAAAAACGAACAAAATTGCATAATGCCGTATTTTTGGGTTTCAAAATTTTTTTACTATTTTGTGATTTTTCTAGGAATTTCGCTAAATTTTATGTATTTTAAAGTCAAAAATATCAAAAATTGGGGATTAATTATATACGTCGAATTAAGTTGGAGATTAAAAATAACAAAAAGTATCGAAATTTCTCTAAATAAATTTTAATAGATAGATAATAATATAAAGAAAATTTAGGATAAAAATAATATTTTGGGTTTTTTGGCGATTCTTCCTATTTTTTACTGAATTTTGGAGCTTTTGATTTTTTATCATTTTCTTTTTCTATTTTTAAGGATTTTTGATCTGGAGTTAATATAGGTCATAATAAGCAACATTTGTTGTGATTTTAAATGCATTTTGATTTTTTGATATTTTTATAGTTAGACAAGGACAAAATAGGCTCTATTTAATTTTTAATAAATAGGTAGTGTATATAATATACATAATAAAAACCATGCCATGAAAGAAGAAGCATCCAAGTACCCTGCCCCATTTTTACATAATTTTTGGAGCACAAATGATATTTATAAAATTAAAGAACAAGCTTAAAAATTACATACTTGCAGGGACGTATTTGTAAATATCAAGAAGTTTCCATACATTTCAGAACCCTAAATCAAAATATAGGGGCATATATGTAATATTTCCATAAAATAAGTAAATAAACACACCTTGATTGGACCTTTTTATAAATACAAACTAGTTATGGTACATTATACAAATTTTACATAGAAATATACACTAAATATGTAATTTTCAGGAGTAATTCTAAATACAAATTCCCACAAGGATATTATTGTAAATTACCCAACTCACATGTGGGACCACATGAGGTGAGCTGGCACGAACATAAATGTAAATACCCAAAAATACGAGGAGTCTTATGCAATTTTTATAAAATTATTTACATTCGAGACATGAATTTAAATACTATAATCAAATAATAAAAGGCGGAGAGATCATAGTGCGATTTACCCATTCACGCGCTATCCGACAGTGGAGGATCTTCACTAAAGCACATCCGACGGCTCCTGACGCGCATCGATTCGTCTTCATCCAAAGGTCTTGAAATAATCTAGCACTTCGGCTCGATCCGACCAAGGAGGAAGGGTCACGAAGAACAGGGAAGACCACTGAGGTGTTCTCCCTTTTTCCTCGAAGATCTCTCGATCCAAGGCTCCTCCAGAGACGTTGGGATCCTATATACTTTTTGCTATCAGTCCGTGTGATTTGTTGGCCTCAGATGAGTCCGGCACCCGTCGAAGGGACCCTGGAGAGTCAAAGAAGGTCCGACCACCTGGAGAGCCTTCGTCCCTCTAGAAATCGACCCATTTCGGGTCTTTTGACATGCTAACTAACAGGGGAAGGGCCACGAGCTTGAGGTGATGCACCTCGACCCATTTTAAAGCTGCCACATGGGCGAAAGGGAAGGGAAGAGGTGCTTCGATGAGCGACGGAGGAAGGAGCACACGTGGACTAATCTGAGTGAGATCAGGTGAAATGAAGTGATGCTGGAGATTCATGATGAGCGTCCCATCGACTAGGGTTAGGAGATCATTATAAATCAAGGGTCATTGCGACCCCAGTCAGCATGACATAACTCGATCAAGAAAAAGAGAGAGAACCACACGATCAAAGGATAAGTCAATCTAGCATATAAAACAATGTAGCGGTCTCCGCTATTTATTTTAACCTGGTATAGCAACCATGGTCGAACACAAGGAGCACGAGAAATCCTACGAAGTAGTCAAAATTCAGAAAATAAAATGCATATTTTTATCAGTTTTAGTTTTATAAATTTTTATAGTTTTTAATAAAGGAATAAAATCAAGCAACTAAGTAAACAAGGCACACAACAAACTTTGTGAATTTTTATTTAAGGCTAGACATGCTCAAAAATTAAGATAAAAATAATTTTGGGATTTTAATATATTGTTTTTGGTAATTTTCTGGGATTTTTCTGATTTTTTTTTGAATTTTATAAAAAAACAGATAAAGGCTAAAAATGTAATCAATGCACAACATTGAAAATATTGCAAATTAAAAATTCTTAAGATGCCCTAATGACCTGGGGAACAACTTTATGATAAACTAAATAAAAAGAGCTACCAACAGAAATTGAAATTGTTTTCTTCTGATTTTTTAGATTTTTTTATGATTTTTATAAGTTTTTAGGTCTTTTGAAATTTTTAGGGCTTTTATAAAAGTTTTTTAAACAAAATCGCTATTGAAGGCAAAGCATACAAAAACACACAATCAAATTTTTTTGTAGAATTTTTAAAAGGGTTTTCAAATTTTTATGTATTATTCAAAATAGACAGAACACTTTTTATAGGTTTTTAATTTTTGGAAATTATCAAACGATACTAAATTAATCCACAAAAAATACAATAAAAATTGCATGTTAGCTTGACCTAACATTAATTTTTATAGAATTTTTTAGATCAATTTGGTATTTATTTAATTAGAAATAAGACGGGCAGTTCACAGGGACCTACGGAACCATGCACATGTCACATGAATCAGGACAACAGGGGTGGAAATGCAAATACTAAAACTTTGCCATTCAAATCATAACATTTATAAAGCACAAGATGTATCATGCAAATAACCCAGAAAAGCACGTGGGACTACACGTGAGTTCACACAAACAGGACCTAAATGCAAATAATGAAAATAACAAGGGTCCAACTGTAAAATGTTTGTACTGTAACTTTATTTTACAAGACTAAAAAGTAAAGCATAAACTAACATGGGTTAGAAGGAAATATACCCCTTGGGGTACGTGTGTGGCGCGTGAGGTCTTGGTCAGCTCTGATTGTTCCCTGAAAAGAATCTGACGGTCCTGACACATTCGGGGACATGCTCCTGAGATGTGCTGCTATAGTACATAGTTGACGGCTCTGGATGTGACGTAGGCGTACGATGTGGATCGACCTCAGGTGGTGATAAAACCGTTATGAATCATGCATGGATGGACGACCTGTATCAGAACTAGGGCAGAAGCACTTGATCAATGGTGGGGAGAGGTCCTGGAAGAACTCGTCGGGGGGGGACCTTTAACTGAGCGAGGACGGAGATCCAACACTCTGATGAAGGCGTAGAGGAGTCTAACATGGTCGTGAGTGTGCTCCGTGTCTGGTGGCAGGCTCTGATGAAGGAGCCAACGATTGGATGATCGAGACAAGGCTGCTCTGCCTGTAGTTTCTCCGCCTGAGCAGTTGAGGGTCCAGATGATGCTCCCCTCGCGCACCGGTACCTGCAAAGGGTAGAACGACTCGGAGGGCTCTCTCTGGTCAGGTTATTACTGGGTGAAGTAAGGAGAAACGTGGGGGAATGGAGCTTGACTCTCGTCGGCTTGAAGGAGGGGAGTCTCGACCTTAATCTCAACCCGTTTGTCGAGTCTAAGAGTGATCATGTTGCGGAATGAGATGTGGGGCAAGATGTAGGGTCAATCAGAGTGGATACAGATGGGGGGTGAGGCTCCGATCAGGTGGATGGAGTATATGAACGGTGGTGGCGGTGAAATGAAAGAATCAAGCGGAATGAAAAATTGAGTGGAAAGATAGGATATATGAGGGTGCTAACGAACTCAACGAAGTCAGGCGGTGAGGAAGTCGGGGTCGTAGCCTCAACCGTTTTGTGACGGGCACGGAGGTTGAATGTAGTGGAGAGCTCTGGCCACGTAGGGAAGCTGTGGCTACAGGCCACCAAGCTTCAATCCAAGGGCACCCACAGGTTGTTGTCACTCTACTGAAGATACCTAGGGATGAAAGAAGGGGCGAGGCACAAGCTGCGATGCCAGGAGAGGGAATAAGATAATTTATTGGTCGCTCAGGGGTCCAAAAAGATCAGCGTAAAGCGTAGAGCCCTAGAGCGATTCGGATCGGCCAAAGGACCCGTGAAAATGTTGGACGTACGAGGATTATCGGGTCCGAAGTTCGAGGCAAAAGAATCTCAGAGTCGGGCTGGAGAATTTTGAGAAGGAGCTCCAACGATGAAAAGTCAACCTGACCCGAGCTAGGAGGGGGCGCTGACCGGAGTCAACAATCCCTCCTAGACCAATCAGAAAATTCGATTTTGTAAAATACATAAAAATTCAATAGAAAAAGAGTAAATGGATTCAAAATAAAAAGTGTATAAAATAGAAAATATTTATTATTTTTCAAACTATTTTTCTGTGATTTTTAATTATTTTTATGAAAAAAATTAGTGTGTATACAATATATAGTATTATATACATGTATAATATACCTATGTATTATGTACAAGTTTTTTATCATTTTATTTTTACACAAATACCCTTGTTTTGTATTTTATTTATTTACAACATATTTTTAAGAGTACAAAATAATTTTTATTTTATTTTTACAAATTATTTAATGATACATAATAAACAAATGGTGTGATATATACATGTGTTTTGTACAATTGAGACTTTTTATTTATTTTATTTTTCTAATTTTTTTTATACTATTTCTAGAGATATGTACAAAGGAGTGAAAAATTTAATTATTTTATTTTATTTTGTTGAAAATAATTATTTACAAATATAGGGAATTTGTACAACACAAAGTAAATCCTATCTCTCTTTATTTTATTTTGCGATCAAGTCAATGCTTGACCTTCTCTTGGGGTTTGGGTCACTCTTTATTTATTCTAAATACCTCCTTACTTTTTCTTTTCCTTTATTCTTTTATTTTTCACAAAACATGCTAATTATGCAATATTAACAAATGCATGCTGAATTCTAAGTTATTATTTTTACAAGTATCTACATGATGTTTTGCTAAGATAAATAGCTAAAATAAAGGAATAAAGAGTGAGAATCAGGGATTCATCACCCCTCTATACTTTACCTATGCTAGTCCCTTAGCAAACACTTCTTTGGAAAAGAAGTGGAAAGAAAAGAAAAAAGAAGGAGAATCAAGGTTGATTATTAAACTTTTCTTCATTAAATTTATGTATGGAGCTCAGTCAGACCTTTGGATTATTTGTTTGTCGGAACCTTATCGAGATCTAGGTTTAAGACTCAACATCCTTTAAGTTCCACCATTCTATGGTCAAGACTCCTCAATAATCCAAATTAGAATAAGTCTACATACGCAAATTCTATTGAACATGTATCTTTCCTTATATTGTGTAAGTGATATGTATCTCCCCACCTCAGAAATGATAAAGAAACAACCTCCCTCAATAAGGTAACTCTAATTTCTCCATCTAGCAGCTCTTTCCTTAAGGAGCAGGGTATTCACTTATAAGTTCAAGTGCAACCGGCTCAAGAAGAGGGGGAAAGAAGAGAATGAACCATAGACTATCCCTCTTTTAACTCCTGTCTTTAGACCTCAATGCTACTAGACCAAGTTGAAACACACATCCATCCCTAAAGAAAGATGAGAGGTTCCACCTAGAAGTACTACCCTTGTATACTACTCCAAGCCAAAGAAAACTGCCTCCTTATCACCTTATCCGTGTGGAGCTATGCGTAAGGTGCTAGTCCAAGTAAAAACATTGTTTGTGAGAGTCATGTGTGCGTTATTAAATGTTCTACTTAGGCTCATCAAGATGGCATGCAAACATAGTCTAGTGGACTCAAAGAATTAAGTCACTAATGGACCTGAAAAGTCTTAACCCCAAATCCTACAAGGTTCCTCTGAGATTTAGGTGGATTAAGATCTTAACCAAGCTCCATTTTTCAATTTAATTCCAGACTAGTTTAAATGTCAACTACGATTCAGAAGAATATACAAAATATGTACACAACTCTTTTTGATTCAATTTTCAAAATATGCAAAATTTTTGAAAATGTTTGAATGCAAGGAGGAAGAAGTTTTACAAAATATTTACAAACATTTGCAAACAGGTTTTTGCAAACTTTTATTTTTCAAACATTTTTCAAAAATTTTGTATTATATACCTAATTTTTATACGAAAATATTTACAAAAGTTTTTACAAGCAAAACATTTTTACAAATATTTGTACAAAAATAGTTTTGACAAATAACTATTTATAGACATCTACGTGCAAGAAAGAATTTTATGTATAAGAAAAATTTTAAAAATTTTGTGATTTTTAGCTTGTGATTTTTAGCCATTTTATTTATAAACACACTTACACAAAGTACGAGTTATGGCTAAAGTATATATACAATATATACGACACCCCCTATACTTAGCTCGAACGATGTCCTCAGAGTGATCAAAGAGCAATGAAGAAGACATAACTCGTGCTGAGTATTGGGAAGTGAAAGAATGACTATACTACAATGACAAATGAAAGAATAAAATCTATAGAAGTCGGTGATCCCCTATATTTAGGATCAAGTAATCCTAAGTATAGCAATCTGTACAGAAGGGGGAAACTGAGGGCTATAATGTACATGGTCTACCTCCCGTATACTTAGGGTAAAATATCCTTAAGTACAGGCAACAAAACAGAGGTAAAAAGAAGAAAACAGATAATCACAAGTCTGACAACCCCCATACTTAGGGTAAAGTACACCCTAAGTATAACATAATCATAGGATGAAGATGGGGTGTTAGAACAAAGAATATGTGATATGTACAACTGGATCTATACAATTGCGGGAGAAAAGTGATAATCAAGCATGAGATGCAAATGATGTGAGTCAAAGACCACATCTCATGTAAAATGAATAGGGGTAACGTCAACGATCATCGGATCATGATCTACATATGGCTTCAGGCGCTGATCGTTAACTCGAAAGGTGGACTCAGATGACATCTTTGATATATCGATGTTGCCATTGTCATGCACCTTTCATACCAAGTATGGTCCCTTCCATTTGCTCTACAACTTCCCTGGAAATAATCTCAACCTGGCATCGAATAACCATACTCACTAGTTTGTCTCAAAACTGCTTATGGCTGATATGAGAATCATGCCATATCTTCAATTGCTCCTTATACTGTAGGCTACTCAAAAAGGTTGTATCTCTAAGCTCCTCCAAGCCTGCCAACTCTGCCTTCCTATGATCTCCTATACTCTCTGGATCCAATAATATCTTAGTGACAGCACATAGTGACTTGTGATTTATCTCCATAGGTAAATGGCATGGCTTGCCATAAACGAGATGAAAGGGAGATGTACCCAAAGGTGTCTTGAAGGAGGTCCGATACATGCCCACAAGACCGAGTCCAAAAGCTGTGACCAATCCTTTCGGTCTAGGCGGATGATCTTTTGCAGTATCGTCTTGATCTCCCTGTTCGATACTTCAGCAAGACCATTGGTCTGAGGGTGATATGGAGTGGCAACTCGACGGTCTATGCTGAACTCGTTATCAAGGGCCTTTACTGGTCATCTTGTCATCTGGGAAGGTCTCTGTAATAGGTGTTGTATGCTCTGAATCCTCAAGATTTTCCAATCGAGAGAGATGATCCACCACCTCATTCATGACTTCATACTTACCCTTAATCTCAATATCAAACTCCTGGAGTAGAAGGATCCATTTGGTCATCTAGCTTTGGCATCCTTCTTTGCCATGAGGTACCTGGTGGCGGTATGATCAGTGTAAATAGTCACTCTGGATCCAAGAATGTAAGATCTGAACTAATCTAAGGCAAAAACTATAGCTAGCATCTCTTTCTCGATGATAGTGTAGCTCCGCTGAGCGGCATCCAATGTACGGCTAGAGTAGTGAATGGCATAAGGTAATCCATCCCTCCTATGTTGTAGAACAAACCCTATGGCAAAATTAGAAGCATCCGTCATGATCTCGAATGGAAGAGACCGCGGCTGAAGGACATGAGCCTCAACAACTAGATTATTGAGAGTCTCGAACGACGCAAGACACTTATCATCTACAATGAACTCGGTGTCTTTCGTCAGCAGATCAATAAGTGGTCGGGCAATCCTGTTGAAATCTTGAATGAATCGTTGGTAGAAACCGATATGCCCCAGAAAAGACCGCAACTGCCATAGGTTGGACGGTGGATTGAGTTTCCTGATGATATCCACCTTGGCCGGATCGACCTCCATGCCCCTGTTGGAGATGATATGACCAAGCACAGTCCCCTGAGTCACCATGAAGTGACTCTTCTCCCAAGACAAAACAAGCTGGACCTCGATACATTGCTGAAGTATGCGGTCTAGGAAGTCAAGACAAGCATCAAACCCATTGCTGTAGACTAAGAAATCATCCATGAAGACCTCTAAGCAATCACCCACCATGTCCGAGAAGATGGATAGCATGCACCTTTGGAATGTCGCCGGGGCGTTACATAGACCAAAGGGCATCCGTCTGAAAGCATAAGTCCTGAATGGACAAGTGAATGTCATTTTGTCCTAGTCTTCGGGTGCTATGGCCACCTGATTGTAACTGGAGTACCCGCCAAGGAAGCAGTAATGACTCTTCCCGGCTAACCTCTCAATAATATGATCAATAAAAGGTAGAGGGAAATGATCCTTCTTGGTGGCATGATTCAATCGTCTTTAGTCCTGATGAATCTCAGATCCATCACTCTAAAAATCATGAATTAAGATCAAATCCCTAAAATTCATTGGCATTTCTTCTTTTATATCGCATAATTAGTATTCATGCATGTTTTGATAATAATTGTATTTTATCACTTATTTTTGAACAAAATAAGAAGCCAAAAATCCCCAGCCAAAATGACATGTAAAATAGCCTAACTTCCCAGATTTTTAACTAATTCATGCTAACTCCAAATGACTTGAAACCACCTCCACTGTGTACATATCACTAACAAGAATAAATAAAAATAAAAAAAACCACTACCTAAATAAGTGGGCCAAAAACCCAAACCCTAGTTCTAGGATTTCCGAACTTAAACTTTGATATCTTTCTCATCCAATATCCGATTTGATCCTACTCACTTTTAAACTAATGTTCATTCAATTACCTTCAAAACAAGACCAAGTTCAAGTGAATCGGAGCTCATATGTGAAAGTTGGGTTTTGGGTCTCTTTTGTACATTTTGTATTTTAGCGATTTTTGATCTATTATTTTATGTACATAATTAACTCATTTTATTTTATTTCTTTTTCATTTATCTTATTTGATAAAAGTTTTATTAAAATGCATAAAAATCCAAATCCAAACTGAGCTTGAAATCAAAGAAACTAACTGAGTCTGATTCTTCACTAACTGTTTGTACAAAAATTGTCGTTTTCATGTTTTATTTTATTTCTTCTTTTTCTAAATTAATAAAAATCCAAAAAAATAGATTAATTTGTATATATTTATATTTGATTTTATCATATTTTTTTCTGATTTTTATCTGGTTTAAAAATGACAAAATAATTATAAAATCCAAAAATCAAGGTATTCTATGTACATGAGATACCCCAAAAATATTGCATAAATTATCGATTTTTGTTTTGATCCCTTCATGAAAGTTGTAGATCTCATCGAGACGAGCAACTTCCGTAAAGAAAATTTTTTGATCTGAGGTTATTTATTATTTTAGGTATTTATTAATGTATTTATTTTTCGATTTTTGTGGGGCTGACATGTGGTTGTTCCTGGAGCCGCCACGTGTCACCCATTTAAACCTTTTTTGTTTATTTTTTTATAAAAAATAAATAATATAAAAAAAATAAAAAAATGTTTAAAATGTGACACGTGGCATCATCGTGGTCATCCGATCTCAGCCGATCGGATGACCACTGCTCTTTCCTTCCTCCTCCCCTTTTTCCCAATCTAGCCGATGGGCGGTGCCACCCCACCTCCGCGATCTTCGCCATCAGCTGCTAGCCGCGAATCTCATCGCCGCCGCCTTCCTTTTTTGGGTCGTCGCCAAAATCCCATGGCATCCCATCCCCTCTATCATGTGATCCCCTTCCAATCTCACACGCATCACCATCTCCCTCAATTTCACGCACCGCCTCCTACTTCCATCTCCGTCGCCTCCTCAACTCCTGTTTAACCGTCACCATCGCTCCTTGCCATGACATCCGTCGACTGCACCATAGCTAAGGGAAGGTTCGATGGTGACAACATTGTCTCTTCCACTCCTAAGCTAACAAGATCTGAGGTTTAAGACCTCGTTGCTACTCGCACCTATGCCTGTGACTGCCTTCCCTCCGGTTAGCTCCGTCGATCCCACTACCAACACCACCTACTATGCATGTATCTCCGACTACATCCCTCCAGTAGTAGGACCCTCTTCCCTAACGATCGCCGACCGTTTGTTGGCTACAGGTGCTATGCCTCTCCAGCCACTCCCAACGCCATCGAGCCCATACCGCTTCAGCTCCGCATCCCTCCGCACGCCGACCACAACATACCACCGAGGGCCGCCACCACCATCATCTACTTCGCCGGCACGAACCACCAGGCGAGAAGCCCGAGGTCCTCCCACGTGCATTGCATGTGCGGAGGAAATGACATCAAGGAGCCCCACCGCCGCCCACGTGATACGCAGGTGCGAGACGAGTTAATTGCATCAAAACCCCTAAAGACCCTCTTAATCGTGCAACAATCCAACACCCAGGGGTCACGTGGCCCAAATCATCTATTCCATAAAAGAGCCCCGACCAGAGGGCTCGTGCGATGCACGTGCCCCTCTAGAAATTTTGCAATCAGACCCCTCGAGGTTTAGGTAATTATTTTTACGTCCCTTCACTGCATTATTTTATTTTACATTATTGCAGTTATACCCTTGTGATCCTCCTTTGTATTAGACCTCTACATGACACTATTTTTATTATTCAAAAATCATTGTGTTCTTCAACTAATTTTCTACATCATGGCATGTTTGTAACATTTTTATAGGCTGTAGTTATTTAAATCTTAATTTTCTTGTGATAAATTGCATATTTCACCCATCTTGTGCTTTGAAATTCCTAAGTAATTAATCATGGTTCTAAAAATTGCTAAAAATTCAGGGATTAGATAATTAGTTGTATGTTACATTGTGCCCAAAAAGAATTGAATTTGCATGCATATTTTACCCTCTAAAAATTATTTTGTATATTTTCAATCTTAAATTTTTAGTGGATATTTAATCTAGTATTTTTGAGGTTTAGGATTTTTCTGAGATCAATCACCTAGTGATAGATCTTGGATAAATTTATCTCTTGGAAAAAAATAGATCTAGTATGTATTATGATGAATTATTGAAATTCCTTGTGTTTACATTCATAAATTCATAAAATATTTATCTTGCATCCAAAAATTCCAAAAATATTACACTGCATTAATTCATCATAATTGACATCTTGGCCAAGTTTCATATTTTTCGGACATCGTTTGATTTATCTTTACTTTTTAGTCCCTAAATAAAATTGGGCCTAATTTGCCTTTTGCATCCCAAATTGCATTAAAAATAACAAAAAATACCATCTCGAAAACCGTGCATGAACTTTGATAGATAAGATTCAAGGTCGTTCCTTCGCCTCTTTGAGTTTGACCTTGGGACTTGCTCAAGTAAAATAAACATAAAACCACTTCGATTAAAATTGAATAAATTCTTGTGGTTATTTCTTGACTGGTTTCGATTGCCCAACAACGACACATTCAACATTAATTTAAACGCTCGATAATTCCCCATAATTTAACATAGGCAATTTAGGACTCGTCAGATGGTGTAATTCAGGACTCATCAGATGGATCATTCTTTAATTTTTAATGGATATCAAATCTAGTATTTTTGAGATTTAGGATTTTTCTGAGATCAATCACTTATTGATAGCTCTTGGATAATTTTATCTCTTAGAAAAAAAGGTTTAGTATTTATTATATTTAATTATTGAAATTCCTTATGTTTGCATTCATAAATTCATAAAATGTTTATCTTGCATCCAAAAATTCCAAAAAAACTTATACTGCATTCATTTTCATCATAACTGACATCTTGGCCAAGTTTCATATTTTTTGGACATCATTTGGTTGATTTTTACTTTTTAGTTCTTAGAACTGGCCTAATTTGCCTTTTGCATCCCCAAATTGCATTAAAAATAGCAAAAAATACCATCTCGAAAACCATGCATAAACTTTGATAGATAAAATTCTAGGTTGTTCCTTTGCCTCCTTGAGTTCGACCTTAGGACTTACCCAAGTAAAATAAACATAAAACCACTCCGATTAAAATTGAATAAATTCTTTTGGTTATTTCTAGACTGATTGCGATTCCCGACAATGACATATTCAACATTAATTTAAATGCTCGATAATTCCCCATAATTTAATGCAGGCAATTCAGGACTTGTCATATAGTGCCATTGCGGGGGAAGCAAACGACTTATATTTGTCTAATTTTTTTTCGGTTTTCCGCATTCGAGTAATCTGACCCCCCAAATCTTTAGTGTAAAAAATCCATTTTTTACTGCATTTATTTTTTTTATTTTTCCACATTTATTTTCTGTCTTTATTTTTTTATAACTTTTTGTGTCACTCTCTTGTACTCTCTCTTATTTTTCTTGTGAGGTACTCGATGTATGTGAAACGGTTTCTCACAAAACCGAGCATCTTCACTGATGCCCGAAAAATCATAATTAATTAAGATCGAGTCAAGTTGTGAGAGAGCGTAGAGTTTAGGATTTATTTTTTTTACAATTTTAATTTTTGTAATTAATTACTCATTTACAATGGTGTCCATTTGGACTATTGCGCATGTAACAAGACCTTAAACTTTTTCTGTGGTGTGTCGTGGCCTGTTTCACTCTCCGGTGAGGGTGGGGTCCGACTTGAGTGACTTGTAGGTTAGACCTGCACATACGGCTATTAGAGCTTTAAATTTTATTGTATGTGCTCGTAGAATCTAGGACCACACTGCACTTTAATCGAGGCGCACATTAGATCGTTCAACTTAGTTAAAAATTTAACTCACTTCTTCCCGGCTAATAGAACTTTCTGCTAGGTATGATTTTCATCGGCTTGCATTCATATAGAATTAATTTCCAATTCTTATATTGCATCCCACATGGAGATTGTGAGGAATCACTGTAAGTCTTTTATCTGAGCATACATCATTCTTTCATGTGCATCCGCTTTTCCCGAATCTCTCCCTCCTGTTTTATCACATAATTTTAAAGTAAATTGGGACTGGATGGTAGACGTGTATTTGTGCTCACTTAATTTTTCAGTGATCGCCTAATTAAAATTATGAATGCTAAACATAGCCGATTTTAAATAACCCATAAAATCAAGAATTTTTACGGGAGAGAAACCCCAACCTTGGATGCATTTATTTGTCTGAGTGAGCGAGAGATGACACTTACTATAAAAACGATTAGCTACTTCTCAATGAGGATCTACAGGTAACCAGTAAACGGTCCGTATTTCCTTAGCAGAGTGGGTGGTTTAAAGGACACTGTGTAAGGATCCACCCTTGCGTAACATGGGTAGCCATTTTACGGTATGTACTTACACCAATACTGGCTGAAAGTAGGTGCAACTAGTCGTAAGAATTCGGGCCATTCTTTAAGAAAAGCTTCGGCACCTAACAACTCGCTAAATTTTTTCCAAGATTGAATTTATTACCAACTAAAATTGAAAAAATAATTTGCCGAACTCTTGCAGCTTCATTGTGTGAGTTGGTGAATCTGGGGTTTGATTTGTATTTGCATTGGTGTGCGTGAACTGATTTCAAAGATAAAAAACCTCACACTTATTCCATCACCCTCCTTGATAAACAATTTTCTTCTTGTGAATATCATGTGCACTTGCACCGAGATAAACCATATCGATTCATCATCAACCTCTTTTGACAAATACAGGACAATGGTCCGAGTACCCATTTGATCTATATTATGAAAATAAATTTGTCTCAGTCAGGCCCAAATCGTCTAAACCCTCTTCTTTCAAGAATCATCCAACATTTGTGGGAGAATTTCACTCTTGATGAATCCATCCCCTTTGATAAATTCCAAGCCACTCTACTCGAATCATCCGATCGAAGTCACCACAACCTCATATTTTTCACCTTGACCACCTAAGTAACTGCCATCCTGGACTGAACCTTCTTATTCCCGATTTCTCACTGAAACTAATGAACCATTTCAAGAACAAATGACTTTTGAGACTCATGATTGATCGAGAGACCAGATCCACCCACCTTCATCATTTACTCATGATCTTGTTGTGATACGTCCAAAATTCACAAAAATACAATCGGACTGGACCTTAGGGAAAAAATATGATGGCCCGATCAAACCGCCAGGAGAGCACACACCTAATGATCAACCACATTGGATTGACCCTAATGATCAAATCCCCATTGACCAACCCGATATCGACACATATGCACCCTGTATGACTCCATTATTTGGGGATACGATCAATCATGACCATGGAAGTAGACTCTACTCAAATCAGCACTGCAAGCCTGAGTCACGATATGCTGAGTACGAGACCTACAAATTCCTGCGAAATCCTTCAACTGAGCAGACCCCTTCCATAATTGATGAGGGGAAATTTTCAGAAAATAACAATCATATATTGGATAATCCAAGAGAATCTCCTCTTAGCTCATACAGGAAAATGAAGATGAAATTACTGAATCTCAAATTCAAAAACAAGAACATACACTGACCACTCCCTTGATTGATCATGAAAAGATTTTTTAGGATGATATTTCGAGGATAAATAAGAGGTATGGATTAATGGAGGATATATTTAGAAAGCTCACCGACCGACTAATTTCATTCTATGATAGTTCAGATATACAAATGGATGAGGAAAAGATTGGATCTCATAAGGATATTCAGAACCCCAGACTACGATCACCCTAGGGACTACTCTGACAGCGACACTTATGCATATTACTCTCCTAGGGATGACTCTGACTCGACATATCTAAGCTCCTTATCATCTATAGAAAACACCACATCCACACACCACACAGAAAAAATCAAAAAATTGAAATATTAAAAAACACCCAAAAATTGAAAATCTAGAAAAATACGTGAATCAGATGAAAGATAACCATCATCAGAGTTATCCTCAGAGGAATAGTATTTGAAAGTGGAGGCACTCCGGCTATTCTTGTTCTTTAGTTGCTTCAGTTGTTTTCTCAGAATTCGTTCCTTCTTGGGATCAAGCGATTCATCCTCGGATGTTGAATACTCTAAAGCACCACTCTCAGTCATCTCATAAGGAATTATTCCTGTATATTTAATGAGACTAGGAGAATCGACTTTGGATGAATAATAGTGAGGAATGGGAGTCGACCAACGGGAATCGAAGTTTGGATCCTTGCGAAGATAGGGTTTTAGGACTGCCGAACAGACCTCACTCATGTAGATTACCTTTTCCATACATGATGAGGGTTCATCAGCCGATGCCTCTTCCGGAAGGTTGAAGGATACTTTCTTATTAGATGAAGGAGCAACCATTTGGTTTTGTGTTTTCTGTGAAGGTGCTGGTCCTTGGAGTGAGGTGTTGATACTTGGGTCTCCAGATGAATAACCATTGAAAATTTTCTCTTTGGTCGATGTACATCCTGCGTATTTGTTCTTAGTTTTCTTAATGTTGGTGCACTCCTAAGTTGGATTGATTTGGTCAAGGTAGTCAGAGAAGGTTGACTCAGGGTGAGACCATGCATTTGTCTCAGGATCATATAAGAAACACTTTTCTATGGTGAGATCTGCGGGAAATGGAATAGTGGGGACAGTCTCTGCATGTTCGTTCTCAATTGACTTGATGTTGGTGCATTCCTGTGTTGGGTTGATTTGATTAAGGTAGTAAGAGAAGGTTCTGGCCGACTGAGGGTGAGACCATGCATATGCCTCAGGATCATATGAGTCATATATTCGATTTTCCATGGTGAGAGCAGCGGGAAATGGAAAAATGGGGAGAGTCTCTAAACCAATAGTCTCATCAACAACCACTATCTCAGGTGTAGTAGAGGGGTATGGCCTATCTATCGCTTAATGGTTACGGCTGTCGAGGGCTTCATGGGTTGCCTCAGAAAAGCAGGGTTCTTCAAAGACTGGCTGAGATCGAAGTTCTCCCGATGCTATAAAATTGATTTCCTAAGTCTCACACTTAATAATTGCTTTAGTCAATGCCAAGAATGGCTTTCCGAGAATGATTAAAGAATGGTTGAATTCTCCTTAATGCTCAATATCAATGATCATGAAGTTTATTTTGAGCAGAGCTCCTTGGAATGTAACGATGACGGAAATGGTTCCTCACGCTATCTCTCTGATTTTCTTGATAGGTCCGAGTTTGAGCTTGTCAAATACAGAGGCCAAAAGGATATTAATTGCTGAGTCATCATCAATTCGAGCATGGGTAAATATGATATCTTTGATTCCACAGTCAAATCTGGGCAACCACTTCACTATGCGGCTCTTGGTTTTTCTCCTCAACATAAGGAGGTGGCCATTGACAAAATATGCCTTTCAGTGTTTGTTCTTATCATGCTTGATTTTTTCATCATTAATTTGTTCATTACAAAACCTTTAATGTCGGGGAAGTGTTCACTGGCCTGTATAAAGGGAAGTTCAAAAATCAGTCTTTTCTTTAGTGCTTCCCTTAGAACAGGATCCGAATTCTTAAGATCTTCTTCAGTTTTAATTTTTACGCCTCATCTAATCTCCAGCATGACTTCTCTGATGATAACACTAATAATGGTCGGGCATCATATGCTTCATCTCCTTCTTATCATTATGATCTCCCACCGTAGGCTCACAAAAAGATCAGCCAAAAACCACCTTAATCATCTGCTACCCACCCTCCCTCCCGACCCCATCAGTCTCCTTGTATATCTTCTTCCTCTACTTAGGCCAAGGCCTAAGTATTGGAGGGGGGGGGATCGATGCCATATGTACATACCATTCTCCCCATCTCATGATCTCTTCATTTCCACCATTTTTCTATACTTAGGTTGACCGGAGCCTAAGTATAGGGGGGAACCGATGCTCATCTGTATGTACCCTCCTCATTCACATCTCACAATCACCTCAGTTTTGCTCTTCTTCTGTACTTATACTGTTCACAGCCTAAGTATAGGGGGGCAGACCGATCTATTCCTTTTCTTTTTCACTCTCTTATGCTTAGCCAGAGCCATGTCTTCTCTACGCTTCTTGTGCTCTGAGGACACATCACTCGCTAAGTATAGGGGTGTGTATGTATATATATACTATGTATATATTTTACCCGTAGCTCGTACTTTGACGTAATTCTATATGTATTTACGAGGTGGGTAACTAACTTGAAAAAAAATGAATAAACAAAAGAAGAAAAGAAGTTTTGCTACTAACACTGACCGTGTCCAACCAAAAAAAAATGGCTTCTTATTCATTTCTACATAAAAAAATTCTTTGCATAAAAAATCACAAAAAAATTGTGTCTGCATTTCACACGCCTGTACTTCATCCAGCATTACATGCATCTGCATTTGTGAAAAGCCCTTGGGTTCTGAACCGAGTTATGAACAGAAACCGAGAGTGGTCTGGACTTAACCTTAATCCACCTAATTTTCAGAGGAACTTCACCGAGAAATAGGATTTCATAAACTTTAGGTTGTTGACTTAATTCTTCGAGTTTCACATAATACTGTGCAGAGTTTGACTCTTAGTGTCCAACCCGGTCTCTTCATTCTGGGTACGACTCTAGAATAAGGAATTAATTTGTACTCTCGCACTATGCACTTAGCTCAACTCAGACGGGATATTGGAAGACTGTGTGAGTTTCTTTTCTGGTAGCGTGGACATCTAAAGACTAGAGTTCATGTTGAAATAAAGCTTCGGAAAAGGGATGGACGACTGGGCACAATTTTTTTCTAAGAACCCAAAACATGTACGAAATAAAAAGATTCCATATTCGTAGGGGTACAAAAAGATCCAAGCAGAGCTACCAAAAATCCAAATACAAAGAAGCCTACTACCAAATACACAATTGACCAAAAAAAGGTCCAATCTTCAAGAAAACCTGCAGATCTTGGTGGAGACTTGGCTAAACTGGCCGGCTTCACAAGGAGAGGTGACTACACTAGCCACCCTCTTGTTATTTTCTCTTTCTTCTAATTTCTCTCTCTATTCGATTGTGAACACAACACGATAGACCTTAAAAGGAAATACCTGACTCCCCGAGGATGAGTTATTGGAGGAGGTTTGCATGGTAGTCCGACATTCTGGATGGGAAGAGCTAAAACCTTTCACACACATGAGTTGATTGTTCAATGTCCATGTGGTATGCTTTGGGATGAGGATTGATCTGAACTTGTAATAATGATGTGTTGAACTTGAAGGCTGTTGATTTTAAAATTCTAAGCCTTACAGAAGTTCCACCAAACTAATAATCCAAAGGTTTGGTCTAGTTTTATTTTCACATTTTGCTCATGGTCTTGGTATGGAACCCAATCTCATTTCACCTCATTGCATTGCTTTTGATGCTTAGGGACGAGCGTGGTTTAAGTATGAAGGGATGATGAATATCAGATTCATCACTCTAAAAATCATGAATTAAGCTCAAATCCCTAAAATTCATTGGCATTTCTTCATTTATATTGCATAATTAGCATTCATGCATGTTTTGATAATAATTGCATTTCATCACTTATTTTTGCACAAAATAAGAATCCAAAAATTCCAGCCAAAATGACCTGTAAAATAGCCTAACTTCCATGATTTTTAACTAATTCATGATAACTCCAAATGACTTGAAACCACTCCATTGTGTACATATCACTAACAAGAATAAATGAAAAATACAAAAAAATCACCAACCTAAATAAGTGGACCAAAACTCCAACGGGACTAAAATATCTTCCTCATCCAGTGTCTGATTTGATCCTACTCACTTTTGAACTAATGTATATTCAATTACCTTCAAAACAAGATCAAGTTCAAGTGAATCAGAGCTCATATGTGAAAGTTAGGTTTTGGGCCTCTTTTGTACATTGTGTATTTTAGCGATTTTTGACATATTATTTTATGTAAATAATTAACTCATTTTATTTTATTTCTTTTTCATTTTTCTTCTTTGATAAAAGTTTTATTAAAATACGTAAAAATCTAAATCCAAACTAAGCTTGAAATCAAAGAAACTAACTGAGTCCGAGTCTTCACTAACTGTCTGTACAAAAATGTCATTTTCATGTTTTATTTTATTTATTCTTTTTCTTAATTAATAAGAATATAAAAAATAGATTAATGTGTAAATATTTATCTTTTATTTTACATATTTTTCCGGATTTTATCTGGTTTAAAAATGACAAAAAAATTATAAAACCCAAAAAATCAAGGTATTCTATGTACATGGTATACCCCCAAAAATACCACTTTACACAAATGATCGATTTTGGTTTTGATCTCTTCATGAAAGTTGTAGATCTCATCGAGACGAGCAATTTTCGTAAGAAAATTTTTTGATCCGAGGTCATTTACTATTTTTAAGTATTTATTAATGTATTTATTTTTCGATTTTTGTGGGGTTGACACATGGCAGCTCCTGGAGCCACCACGTATCACCCATTTTTATCCTTTATTTTCGTTTATTTTTTATAAAATAATTAATTAAAAAATAATAAATCAAAAAATAAAAAAATTTATTAAAATGTGACACGTGGCATCATCGTGGCCGTCCGATCTCGGTCGATTGGAAGGTCACTGCTCTTTCTTCCTCCTCCCCTTATTTCCTAATCCGGCCGACGAGCGGCACCACCCCGCCTCCGCAATCTTCGCCATCAGCCGCCCACCGCGAATCTCATCGCCGCCGCCTTCCTTGTTTGGGGCCGCCACCAAATCCCATAACATCCCATCCCCTCTATCACGAGATCCCCTTCCAATCTCACACGTATCACCATCTCCCTCAATTTTGCACACCGCCTCCTACTTCCATCTCCATTACCTCCCTCAACTACTATTTAACCCTCACCGCCGCTCCTTGCCATGACATCCGCCAACTACTCCATAGCTAAGGGAAGGTTTGGTGGTGATAGGACCGTCTCTTCCACTCCTACGCCAGCGAGATTCGAGGTTTAAGACCTCGTTGCAACTCACACCTACACCTGCGACTGCCTTCGCTCCGGTACTACAACCCTCCAGTAGTGGGACCCTCTTCTCCGACGACCGCTGGTCGTTTATCGGCTACAGGAGCTATGCCTCTCTACCCACTCCCAACACCATCGAGCCCCTATGGCTTCAGCTCCGCATCCCCCCCACGCCGGCCACCACACACCACCGAGGGCCGTCACCACCATCATCTACTTCGTCGGCAGCGAACCACCGAGGTCCTTCCACGCGCACTACATGTAAGGATGAAAAGATAGCAAGAAGCCCCACCCCTGCCCACATGATACACACGTGCGGGGTGGGTTAATTGCATCAAAACCCCTGAAAACCCTCTTAATCGCGCAACAGTCCAACACACAGCCCCCCAAGTTCGCATAATTCACAGAATAGCCCCGCTGATCAGAGGGCGCGTGCGACGCACGTGCCCCTCTGGAAATTTTGCAATTAGACCCCTCGGGGTTTAGGTAGTTATTTTTCCGTCCCTTCACTGCATTATTTTATTTTACATTATTGCATTTATACCCCTATGATCCCCCTTTGTATTAGAGCTCTACATGATATATTTTTTTATTAAAAAATAGCGTCATGTTCTTCAACTAATTTTCTACATTATGGCATGCTTGTGGCATTTTTGTAGGTTGTGGTTATTTAAATATTAGTTTTCTTGTGATAAATTGCATAGTTAGACCATCTTGTGCTTCTAACTTCATAAGTAATTAACCATACCTCTAAAAATCGCCACAAATTCAGGGATTAGAGAATTAGTTCTTTGTAACATTGTGCCTAAGAAGAATTGCATTAGCATACATATTTTTCACTCTAAAAATCATTTTATTAATTTCAATCTTTAATTTTTATGGACATTAAATCTAGTATTTTTGAGGTTTAGGATTTTTCTGAGATGAATCACTTAGTACAGATCTTGGATAATTTTATCTCTTGGAAAAAATAGGTTTAGTATTTATTATAATTAACTATTGAAATTACTTGTGTTTGCATTCATAAATTTATAAAGTATTTATCTTGCACTCAAAAATTCCAAAAACATTACATCATAATTAACATCTTGGCCAAGTTTCATATTTTTTGGACATTGTTTGATTGATCTTTACTTTTTAGTCCCTGAAATTGGCCTAATTTGCCTTTTGCATCCCAAATTGCATTAAAAATAATAAAAAAATATCATCTCGAAAACTATTCACAAACATTGATAGAAAAAATTCTAGGTTGTTCCTTTGCCTCCTTGAGTTCCACCTTGGAACTTGCCCAAATAAAATAAACATAAAACCACTCCGATAAAAATTGAATAAGTTCTTGTGGTTATTTCTTCACTGATTCCGATTGCCCGATAATGACATATTCAACATTAATTTAAATGCTCGATAATTCCCCATAATTTAACATAGGCAATTCATGACTCATCAAGTCCACACAAACCCTCTAAGAAGTGGGTACCCGGGTAGCGATCTCCTCTCCATACTCACTCACAACTGTAGTGATGCCCGTCATCTTGGGCACCACATGTAATTGACTAATCCACTTGGAGTCAGAGATGGGGTAGATAAAATCGATGCTCCACCATTTTGATATCTCTTTCATGAACACTTTCGAAGATTCAGGTTCAGCTGTTGCTGGAACTCACGCGATGGCTTAGCATCCTTTTCGAGATAAATATGGTGGGAGCACAGGGCCGGACTTATCCCCTGGAGATCGGCTACACTCCATCCGATCGCCTTGCGGTTTCTTTTAAGAATCTCCATCAAACAAGATTCTTGTTCTCCAGTCAAATCCACTGAGATAATGACTGGGTACATCTCATGCTCACCTGCAAGGAATCTATACTTTAGCGACTATGGCAAGGGCTTCAACTTTGGGCAACTGGGAGATGGAAAATATGGCTTCTGGAATGTCTGCGTGAAAGCAATGAAATCTCCATGGGAGAACTCTCGCTGATCATGTGAAACTGGCGAAGATGTCTTTGTTGGTGTGTCTGTAATCGGAGCTGGCTCAGTCTCCACCCTAGCTGTCAGCTCTGTGGAAATCAGATAAGGTAAAAACTCATTAAACTATGCCCAATCAAAGTCTGAATCCGAGGGATCTGAATCAAAATCACAAGAAACATAATCTACTTTGCTCTCTTGAACGCGGTCGTCAACCACAAATGTGTCCTCAGCCAAGAGTGCGCTCTTTGAACTCTCATCTGCTGGAAGGTATGAATCTGTAGCGTCTGAAGGTGAGATAAGAGCTCGTGAAACGGGTCAGACCAAATGGCTTCGTCATCTATGATCACAAAATCACACTCCTGGTGGATGTCTTGCTCTGTCATCTGCTCTGCATCACTGGACTGCTCAGAGCAAGCTGAGTCTCGTGCTCTGGTCTCGTCGATCATCTCTATTTGTACAATTTCGCCCTCGACGCGAAAGGATACTTTCCCACTATCATGGTCAGACACCGCCTTGGCTGTGGCCAAGAATGGATGTCCTAGATGGGGGCATCTGTCACAAACTCAAGGATCTCCATGTCTAAAACAACGAAGTCCACAGGGAATTTCAGGCCCTAAATTGTGATGACCACGTCCTTCAACATCCCCTTCAGCCTCTTGACAGATCTATCAACAAACTAAAGGATTGATCTGCTCAGTCGAAGAGGGCCAAACTCGAA
This sequence comes from Ottelia alismoides, assembly GCA_037367405.1. NCBI lineage: Eukaryota > Viridiplantae > Streptophyta > Magnoliopsida > Alismatales > Hydrocharitaceae > Ottelia > Ottelia alismoides. The sequence continues at coordinate 312,613 of JAZKJV010009746.1, read as the reverse complement.
TCGATCAAGTAAGGCTGTCGGAAGAAGGTTAATGGAAGAGTCATTGTCTAATAGAGTCTGATCGAACCGCTGCTCATGAATGTGGCATCTGACATACAGAGCTCCTGCATCTGGCCTCTTGGCTGGCAAACGGTTCTGAATCGTGAAGCATGTAGCACGAGTGAGCACATGGATCTCTGCGTTGTGGTTCCTTATCTTCCTGCAGATGGTAGTCTTCTCTATCAGGTTCTTTTGGAAGAGAGGGATGTGCTCAAGTGCCTCCTGTAGAGTTAGCTAGATATGGAATCTGTCGATCATCTGCTGGCTGAACTCTAACTGCTGGGTCTTTTTTGGATTTTCTTTTTTATTCCCCTTCTCCAAGCGGAGTGCTTGAGGGAAGGGATTGGCTGGATCCTCCTCAGATAGAGGGCTAGGAAGATGTTCCTGTACCTGTGAAGGAATAGAGTCCATACAAGGATCATCACGCAATACATATGGGCTTGAAGAAGATAAAGAAATCTTTCCTTTATTAAATTTTTTATCTTTTAAAAACTGTCCTGAGAGACAATAACAGGAGGAAACACAACTGGAACATAATTGGTGGCGTCAGTACCACCCACAGCATCAGTCTTCGTGGCATCAACATCACGCTCTAGCTCAGCATCATGTATAATGGTGGCATTAGTACCACCAAATACATTTGGAGATACGACAGCCTTGGTACAGTCGGCTGGATCATCATCCTTGGTGGCATCAGCACCACCGTCATCAACATCATCACCGGCATCAACACCGCTGTCCTCCTCGTCTGGCGCTCCTGGATCCTCATGTGGTCGTTGCTCAGATGAGGCGTCGTCGGCTGTCATCCTACTGATCCTACATGTCACAAAATCAACATCAAATATATAGGAAGAAATATCACCCAAGGAGTCACTAGGAGTGGTGGTCTCTGTGAACTGTACCAGCTCAAACTTCCTCTTTAGGTTATTCGGATTGGGCTCGATCTGAGCGGGTATGGAAGCTTTGCCCTTTGTGATGTCCCTCATCTCCTGCCGTAACTCATCCATATCTTGCCGAAAGGATGCATGCTGGTCTGAGAGTTAGCAGTTGAGATCGTCAAGGACTGGGTTCTCATAGACGGGTCCATGAGAACCGGATGGGTTGATTTGCTGGAAATGAGGCTGGTACTGCTGTGGAGGAGGCTGAGTGTTCTGTTGCGGCTGTTGCTGCCTCCACCGATGTCCCTGATAGTAGGGATGAGGACCCTGTTGGTAATGGTGTGATGGCTGGGAGTATTGGGGTTGCTGCAGCTGGATGCTCTGTCCACCTTGAGCTGGAGATTGCTGCTGGGATGAGGTGCCTCAGGTAAACCACTTGAATCCAGGATGATCACATCAAATCCCAGGCTGTTGCTGGTCATACCAAATCCCGTTGACTTCCATCAACGGCTCCTGCTCGGTAGGGGAGGGGGGGAGAACAACAAGGGGCTGATAAGGCTGGTACACCACCATCTGAGTGCCCTGAGACGGTAGTGGCTAAGTGTAATGTTGTAACTACTGAACCGTCTTTGCCTGGATATGGTGGACCTGGTGGTACTAGGCAGATGGCTAGGAAGAGCTGCTGTTGCTGTGATCAACCCGTGACTTGAGAGGGGCTGAGAAGCCGTCTGTGCCTCCTGGAGACACAAGATCTGGGTCTTCAGGTCACTGAGAGTCTGTGCCAAATGGTCTATCTATGTCATGCCATGGAACTGCTTCTTTTGTATGATCTCTATGAAGTCCAATTTCTCACTAATAATCCCCATGTCAGCTGCTGAAGACTCTGCTTGTGCTACTACTGCCGACGAAGCATATTAACCTGCATCAACCTGTGCTATCCCCTGATAGGACATGACCTGTCGGTGGGTCTTCCCCTGTGTTTAGGCACGAGTCTGGGACATCACTGTGTAATTCTCTACCATCTCCTCATAGTTCCCCATCCTTAACAAAATAAGACCCTCCACATGAGGCAATGACAAGCCCCTACAGCTCCGGTGTCATCCCACAAAAGAAACTTTGCACTAAGTTGGGCTTGGATATCTCATGGTGTGGACACCAATCGATGATCCCTCTAAAGCAATCCCACACCCCAGAAAACTACTCATGGGGGATCATCGTGAAATTGTTGATCAGTGCTCTCGTTGCATTGGTCAGACCGAGTGGGTAGTACTTGTTCAAGTACTCGGTCTAAAGCTACTCCCAAGTAGCAACATATCTCCCCAAATGCTTCAGCCAGTAGGCTACTTTGTTAGGGAGAAAGGGAATGCCATCATCTTGATGGTGTCCTCGTCCACGAATCTAATCCATCAATAAGTGAGAGTTGCACCGATATTGCGCAACTACCTCATCGGCTGTGGCTGTATCTGCTTTGGCTGATCCTCCGGATATCCATCTGCTCCTCCTTCAGGGTGTCTATCCACCGACTGGTCTCTGCGGTTGGTATCTGTCGGCTCTTATCTCTGCAAGCTCTCTATGCACCTCTACCATAAATGCTCCCTGATCTCTAATCTGTCTCTGCATCGTCTCCAGGGAGGCTAGGAGTGTGTTGTCGATGGTGCCTTGATCAAGAACATAAGTAGAACCCTGGGGCTGCTCATAGGTGCGTCCCTCGCCGCTGGCCATCTCGTGGGTCTCTACAAAGGCCAAAGACTCGAACTCAGGTGCCGTTAAATGTTAAAATATATGCGCTGGTCTCTGCTAAGGCACCTCAGGACTGGTGGGAGAAGGGTGGTCGAGAGGGAATAGGGTGGCAGCGAACTCAGGTTTGGAGAGCGGGTCTGGGCTCTCTGAACCTTAGATGAATGGAAAGGAGTGCTCGAGAGCGGTGCTACCAACGGCTGCTTAAGGGACCTCCTTCCCATCATCGTGATGTCAGGATGAATGCAGATGAGATTTGTAATGCAAACAAGATCAGAATTCAAACCCCCAATTCACCTACGCAACACTAAGCTGATGACCGTAAAGGTTTGGTCGTCTTGTCAATTTTATTTTAGGTGATTAATCAATCTATAGAGCGATTAAGCAAGCTGGTAGGGATACGATACTCCGAAGACACTAGCCCAATCATGTAGTTAGATATTTCCCAGCCAGTATGGGTGCGGACTGCTTACCGGCTACCCGATCTGCCCAATCTGCCAAGGAAGTCCCCGACCTATTACCGGTTACCCGGTGAAATCCTCACTGGAGAACGACTAATCACAAGTCCAGTAGTCTGAAGAAGTTCAGGTATGTCTCTATCCTAGTGTGCAGGTCACTCTCTTGCTACATAAAAACCAACCAATGAGGGGTGACTCTCCCCAAAACAAATATTTTTAAGTGAGGTGAATTTTAGTGTCAAGTTTGCATTAGCAGTCCCAAATATATGATTTTCTCTTTTTTTAGGTATTTTTTAAATGAAAGCAATGCTTAATGAATTTTCCGATCTCCTGAGTTATTTTAAGTCCAAAAGTATAAAAGCCGATGCACGATCAAACACGATAATGCATGCAAAGATAGAGATGCGTACCTGTCACTAGCACTCTACATGCAGGGTGATCTACGCATAATAAATACATTGAAAGTAAAGAAACTATATGATGCAAAAAGAAATCAGCCTTAAGACGAGCAATTTCTAATGATCGTCAAGAACAATAGCTAACTGATCAGAGAGAGGTCGATGTCTAATCTCGGATGTCGAACGGTTTCCGCCACAACAGATCCTGCCAATGCTGTATACGACCTCTAGCGGCACATGACCTCTCAATCGATGGAGTTAACTTTTTATTATTTATTTTTAGCTAGGTCCAATTACGATCTATAGTTGCAAGCAAGAAATTAGGGATTGGGCCTTAGCTAATTACATCACAATCAATAAAAATCCTAAGTCTAGGGGCCAAAACTTCGAGAATCAAATAGAAAGAAAAATGCGATCAAAATGAAATCGTGAGAAAAACAATGGTGAGGTCCCCCAAGGACACCAGTGCTCAGCGAAATAGACCCCGATAAGTCAAGTCCAAGAAGAGTCCAAGTGTCTCAGAATTACAATAATAAATGAGTCTGCTAGAAAAGAAAGCTAATCTAAATGATATAACTAATTTCTGCTCCTCACTCCTACTCTTCCTCAGGTGCGAATCTCCTCCAAAGTATCCTCGGGCGGTTCCTCGCACAAAAAGTGAAATAGAGATAGGTCAGAAAGCAGTTATATCAAATAGAGATAAGCAAAAAGCTGAAAAGCGAAAAATGAGCTTAAAAGCGACTACTAAGCCGTGCTCCCCAGCAACAACGCCATTCTGATGAGCATCCCACCAACTAGGATTTGGAGATCAATATAAATCAAGGGTCGTTGCAACCTCAGTCAATAGGACAGAGCTCAATCAAGAAAAAGAGAGAGAACCACACAATCAAAGGATAAGTCAATAAGGCATATAAAACAATGTCAGCGGTCTCGGCTATTTATTTTAACCTGGTATAGCAACCAGGGTCGAACACAAGGAGTACGAGAAATCCTACGAAGTAGTTGAAATTCAGAAAATAAAATGCATATTTTTATCAATTTTAGTTTTGCAAATTTTTATAGTTTTTAATAAAGGAATAAAATCAAGCAACTAAGTAAACAAGGCACAAAACAAACTTTTGCGAATTCTTATTTAAGCCTAGAAATGCTCAAAAATTGAGATAAAAATATTTTTGGGATTATCATATTTTAAATTATTTTTGGTAATTTTCTGAGATTTTTTGTGAATTTTATAAAAAAACAGATAAAGGCTAAAAATGTAAACAGTGTGCAACCAGGACAATATTGCAAATTAAAAATGCTTAAGATGTCCTAATGACTTAGGGAATAATTTTATGATAAACTAAATAAAAAGAGCTACCAACAGAAACTGAAATTGTATTTTTTGGGGATTTTTTATAATTTTATATAATTTTTATAAGTTTTTAGGTCTTTTGAAATTTTTAGGGTTTTTATAAAAGTTTTTCAAACAAAATCGCTACTAAAGGCAAATCATACAAAAACACAATTAAATTTTTTTTGTAGAATTTTTAAAGGGGGTTTTCGAATTTTTATGTATTTTTCGAAATATACAGAATACTTTTTATGGGTTTTTGATTTTTAAAAAAACATCAAATGATACTAAATTAATCCACAAAAAATACAATAAGTATCGCGGTTAGCTGGAGCTAACAATAATTTTTACTGAATTTTTGGGATCAATATGGTATTTATTTAATTAGAAATAAGACGGACGGTTCACAGGCACCTACTTGCAAATACAACAAAGTCCCAGATTAAATAATAACATACAGGAAAAATATAGGGACTTTATTGCAAAAAGCCCACGGAACCATGCACACGTCACGTGAATCAGGCCAACAAGGGTGGAAATGCAAATACTAAAACTTTGCCATTCAAATCATAACATTTATAAAGCAGAGGGCGTATCATGCAAATAAACCAGAAAGATGGCTACACGTGAGTTCTCACAAACATGACCTAAATGCAAATACCAAAAATAACAAGGGTACAACTATAAAATGTCTGTACTGCAACTTTATTTTAGAGGACTAAAAAGTAAAGCATAAACTAACAGGGGTTAGAAGGAAATATACCCCTTTGTGGCACGTGCGTGGCGCGTGAGGTAGCCCAGTGATTATTGTTGATCAATGCGATTTATGTGCATAATTATCTTTAAATCTTTTTATGTGGGTTTTTGGTTTTTTATTTATATTTTATTTTTTTAATTGTAATTTTATATTCGATAATAACTATATATATTTATATCGACATATATATATATATATATAATGTATACATAAACTGAAATATATTAGATACATACATATATATAATTTATAGAAATATGCTGAGATATCGATCCATTATAAATTTCTAAATATTTTAAGAAATATTAGAAAGGTTTTTATATTATGTAATAATAATATAGAATATATTTATATATATAAAAGTGTATTATACAATATTAGGTATAATAATTATAAATATAACAAAAAATGAACAAAATTACATAATGCCATATTTTTGGGTTTTCATAAATTCTTTATTAATTTTATGTTTTTTCTAGGAATTTTGCTAATTTTTATGTATTTTTAAAGTCAAAAATATCCAAAATTAGGGATTGAATAAATATCTTGAATGAAGTTGGAGATTAAAAATAACAAAAAGTATCGAAATTTCTCTAAATAAATTTAATAGATAGATAATAATATAAAGAACAATTAGAAATAAAAATAAATATTTTGGGTTTTCTGGCGATTCTTCATATTTTTTACTGAATTTTGGAGCTTTTTATTTTTATCATTTTCTTTTTCTATTTTAGGGATTTTTGGCGTAGAGTTAATATAGGCCATAAAAGCAACATTTTTTGTGCTTTTTAAAGGCATTTTGATTTTTTTGACATTTTTATAGTTAGACAAGGACAAAGTAGGCTCTATTTGATTTTTAATAAATAGGTAGTGTATATAATATGCATAATAAAAATCATGCCATGAAAGAAGAAGTATCTAGGTACCCTGCCCTATTTTTGCATAATTTTTGGAGCACAAATGATATTTATAAAATTAAAGAACATGCTCAAAAAATACATACTAGCAGGGACCTATTTGTAAATATCAAGAAGTTTTCATACATTTCATAACCCTAAAATAAAATATAGGGGCTTATGTGTAATTTTTCCATTAAAAAAAGTAAACAAACGCACCTTGAAAGGACCTTTTACAAGTACATAGTTATGGTCCTTTAAACAATTTTTCCACAAAAATATTAACTAAATATGCAATTTTTAGGACTAATTCGAAATACAAATTCCTGCAAGGATATTATTGTAAATTACCTACCTCACATGTAGGACCACGTGAGGTGAGTTGGCACAAACATAAATGTAAATACCCAGAAATGCGAGGAGTCTTGTGCAACTTTACAAAATTATTTACACTCGAGACGTGAATTAAAATACTAAAATCAAATAATAAAAGGTGGAGGGGTCATAGTGCAATTTACCCCATCATGTGCTATTCGACGGTGGAGGATCTTTACTAAAGCGCATCAGACAGCTCCTGACGCACATCGCTTCGTCTTCATCCAACAGTCTGGAAATAATCTACCACTTCGTCTCGATCCGACCATAAAGGAAGGGTCACGAAGAACAGGGAAGAACACCGAGGTGTTCTCCCTTTTTCCTCAAAGATCTCTCGATCCAGGGCTCCTCCAGAGACGTTGGGATCCTTTGAATCTTTTTGATGAATCCCTGATTCTCACTCTTTATTCTTTTATTTTAGCTATTTATCTTGGCAAAGCATCATGTAAATATATGTAAATACAATAAGTTAGCATTATGCGTGCATTTGTTGGTATTGCATAATTAGCATGTATTTGTGCAAAAATAAAAGACTAAAGAAAAAGGAAAAGGAAGAAGGTATTTAGAATAAAAATAGAGTGACCCAAACCCTAAGAGAAGGTCAAGCATTGGCCTAATCGCCAAATAAAATAAGTAGAGAGAGATAGGTCCTACTATATATTATACATATTATTTGTGTAGTTAAATAAATATTTTTGAGAAAATAAAAATAAAATAGTCTTTTTACCTCGTTGTATATAGTCCTTAAAATAAAACAAAAATCAGAAAAAAAGAATAAAAATAAAATAAAATACTCTCTCTCATGTGCAAAATACATGTATATATGATTCACTCTCTATTTATTGTATACCTATAAATAGATAATCAACAAATAAAAATTATCTAAGAATCCAAAAATTATGTTATAAATAAATAAAATATAAAATGGGTATTTTCGTAAAAATAATTTATAAAAATAATTGTACAAAATACATATGTATATTATACATGTATATAATACATTATACTATATAAAGATTAATTTAGTTTTCATAAAAATAAAAAAAACCACAGAAATATAGTTTGAAAAATAACAAATATTTTTCATTTTATACACTTTTTAATTTAAATCTGTTTATTATTTTTATTGAATTTGTAAGTATTTTGTACATTCGAATTATCTGATTGGTCCACGTCATTTTGTTGACCCGGGTCAACGCCCTCTTCCAGGGCTTGAGCCGACCTGATCATCTTCGTCGGATCAATTTCTCCTAATTCTTCCAGTCGGGTCACGCATCCCCTCGCCCCGATTCTTCGCCCGTGACCTCTCCTTGGATCCAAGACCTTCGTAGATCCCTAGGAAGGCATGGATCTTCCTAGGATTGCATGCCCTCACCCAAATCTTCCAGCCTCCCGGGAACCCTTTAAATCATCTCCTCCACCTCCCAGGAGCAATAACTCATGCCTCACGCCTCCCTTCAACCCTAGCCACCTCCGATTAAGTGACAGCTTCTTGAGGGTCCCTTCGGATCGAAGTTTGGAGGAGCAGCCACGCTGCTCTGCCTCGTGGCTGGCGTGCACCGCCGCGATAAGCCTCCCAACCTTCCACAACTTGGTCGAGGCCATTACCTCGCCGACTACCTTCGCATGAAGCTCTAAGTTCGCCTAGAACCTCAGGTACCTCCCATTTCCCTTACATTTCCCTTTTCGATTCAGTCACTTCATCTTCCGCCGTCGCACGTTCACCTGCTCCGACCAACTGGTCAGAGCCCCGATATCCACATCCATCCACTCCGATCGAACCCCCAACACACACTCCACCTTGCACCGCAACCTGATTACCCTTAGGCTCGTCCCTTAGGTCAATGTTAAGGACCCGATCTCCTCTATCACCTTCGCTGGAGATCGAACCTCGCTCCACGTTGCTTCTTTCTCTTTCTGCTCAAATAACTTCGACCAGAGCGTCTCCCCGAGTCAAGCTTTCCTCTGCATGTGTTTGCGTGCACTGGGACTCCAGTTCCATCCTCCAGAGTGTCCACCGGAGCAGCTCCAAGTCCACCTTCGCCGCCACATAAATCCGGCTGTCAGCTCTCCCATCAGACCCGTCCATTAGACGTAGGTGACTTCCACGGCCTTGTCGAGCCCTTCCGATCGATCATCGGAGTAGCGGATCCCTTCCGAGGCTCTAGTGAAGATCGTTGGTCTTCAGTTCTTCTAGACCCCTTCAACTCTGTCGAATTAGCCTTGGTCCACCAGACCAGATCTCAGCCGCCACTGTCGCAGCTTTCTGGGTCGGTAGATCTGACACCTGACGCATCTGAGCCCCACATCCCCGACAACACCTGAGGCGTCAGATCTGACATAGCAGAGGATCTGAGCCGCACGTCTACGCACCTCCAGTGACCACCACGCGTCCCCCCACACACACCGCATGCGCCTATCGAGGGTATTTTGCATTATTTCCCCTGTAGTTTACATGCTTTATTTTCTAGTCTATTAATAAAAGTTTTAGTTCAAACTTTTTGCATATTAGACCCTGATGTTTCCATAATTTGCATTTTAGTCCTCCAAGTCTAAAATCACATGCACACTTACGTGCCTTTGTGGTGTCTTGCATGTTTTATCATGCACTTTCTGATGGTTACTATTTGAATGGAATGTTTTCTAGATTTGCATTTATGCCCCTATGCGTGAAATAATTGGCATGTGTGTGTTTCGTGGGCTTTTTGCGCTGATGCTCTGGACTTTTTGTATGTGTTATGATTTAGTCTGAAAACTTTAGGATATTTGCAGATAGTTCCCTACAGCTTGTGTGTCTTGTTTTACATAAAATAATTATTGAATCTACACCAAAAATTCCCCAAAAATTACCATTAGCTCCTACTAATGTGTAATATTTTTGGAAATTTTTGTGAATCAATTTGATTTTATTTGATATTTTATAAAAATAAAAAACCCCTAAAAACATGTCTGTCTATTTTATAAAATACCAAAAAAAATAAAAATACTCCAAAAAATTTCACAAAAATTCCCATGTGTTTGTTTTAGTTCCTTTTCACTTCAGTACCATTTTTGTTCCATACTCTCTTATAAAATCCCTAAAGATCACAAAAGACCAAAAATTCTATAAAATCATTAAAAATTCTAGAAAATTCAAAAAAAAATGAAATTTTAATTTTTGTAGTAGATAATTTTATTTGCTTTGGTATATGCTTGCTATCCAGGACATTAAGACATTTTAAGTATTTTTAACTTGTATTTTTGCTCTGGCCGTGCATTGGTTGCCCTGTTTTCATTTCTTTAATTTTTAGCAAATTATCTAAAAATCTGAAAATACCATGAAATCGCCAAAAATACTTTTATATTTTAAAAATATAAAAATATTTTTATTTCTCATTTTCGAGCATTTTTTGTCTTAATAAAATTGTTGAAGTTTGATTCCCTTTATCTTTTTATTTGATTTCTTATTAGAAAATATAAAAAAATTTGCAAATTAAAAACCATAAAAAGATGCCTTTTATTTTCCGATTCTTGACTACTTCGTAGGCTTCGCTCGTGCTCCTTGTTTTCGGCCCTGGTCACTACACCGGGTTAAATAAATAACGGAGACCGCTACATTAGATTTTTGAGCTTGATTGTTTATTTTTTGGTCTTATTTTTCTTGATTGACCATGCCTTGCGATTCAGGTCGCAACAACCTTTCGATACTACTTAACCCAAGTGCTCTGCCCACTCATCACTTTTTGTTGTTAGTCCACGTCAGTTGGTGGCCTCAGATGAGTCCGGGACCTTCGAAGGGGCCCTGGAGAGTTGAAGAAGGTCCGCCCACCTGGAGAGCCTTCGTCCCTCTAGAAATTGACCATTTCAAGTCTTTTGATGTGCTAACCAACAGGGGAAGGACCGCAGGCTCGAGGCGATGCACCTCGACCCATTTTGAAGTTGCCACATTGGGCAAAAGGGAAGGGTAGAGGTGCTTCAATGAGCGGTGAAGGAAGGAGCACACATGGACTAATCTAAGCGAGATCAGGTGAAATGAAGCGATGCTGGAGATGCATGATGAGCGTCCCGCCGACTAGGGTTAGGAGATCAATATAAATCAAGGGTCGTTGGGACCCTAGTGAGCAGGACAGAGCTCAATCAGGGAAAAAGAGAGAGAACCACACAATCAAAGGATAAGTCTATCAAGCATATAAAACAATGTCAGCAGTCTCTGCTATTTATTTTAACCTGGTATAGCAACCAGGGTCGAACATAGGGATATGAAGTAGTCGAAATTTAGAAAATAAAATGCATATTTTTATCGGTTTTAGTTTTGCAAATTTTTATAGTTTTTAATAAAGGAATAAAATCAAGCAACTAAGTAAACAAGGCACACAACAAACTTTGTGAATTTTTATTTAAGCCTAGAAATGCTCAAAAATTGAGATAAAAATATTTTTGGGATTTTAATATATTATTTTTGCTAATTTTCTGGGATTTTCCTGATTTTTTGTGAATTTTATAAAGCAGATAAAGGCTAAAAATGTAAATATTGTGCAGCCAAGACAATATTGCAAATTAAAAATGCTTAAGATGCCCTAATGACATGTGGAACAATTTTATGACAAACTAAATAAAAATAGCTTCCAGCATAACTAAAATTGTATTTTTTTTATTTTTTTAGAATTGTTATGATTTTTATTAGTTTTTAGGTCTTTTGAATTTTTTAGGGGTTTTTTTTATAAAAGTCTTTCAAATGAAATCTCTACTGAAGGCAAAGCATACAAAAACACACAATCAGGATTTTTTGTAGAATTTTTAAAGGGTTTTTCGAATTTTTATGTATTTTTTAAAATAGAAAGAACACTTTTTATGGGGTTTTGATTTTTAGAAAATATCAAACAATACTAAATTAATCCATTAAGATTACAACAAATATTATGTTTTAGCAGGAGCTAACACTAATTTTTATAGAATTTTTGGGATCAACTTGGTATTTATTTAATTCGAAACCAGACGGACAGTTCATAGGGATCTACTTGCAAATACAATAAAATCCCAGACCAAATGATAACATACAGGAAAAATATAGGGATTGTATTACAAAAAGCCCATCAAATCACGTGCACATCATGTTAATCATGCCAAAAGGGGTGGAAATGCAAATACTAAAACTTTTCCATTCAAATCATAACATTTATAAAGCACATGGCGTAGCATGCAAATAACCTAGAAAAGAACGTGGGACTACATGTGAGTTCACACAAACAAGACCTAAATGAAAATATTGAAAATAATAAGGGCCCAACTGCAAAATGTCTATATTGCAACTTTATTTTACAGGACTAAAAAGTAAAGCATAAACTAACTGGGGTTAGAAGAAAATATACCCCTTGGGGCACGTGAGGGCTCGGGTGGCTCTGATTGTTCCTTGAAAAGAATCTGACGGTCCTGACACGGTCAGGGATGTACGCCTGAGATGTGCAGCAATAGTACATATCTGATGGCTCTGGACGTAGCGTGGGCATACGGTGTGGATCGATCCCAGGTGCTGATCATACCATTATGAATCAGGCATGGATGGACGACCTGGATCAGAACTGGGGCAGAAGCGCCTGATCGGCGGCGGGGAGAGGTCCTGGAAGAACTCGTCAGCGGCGACCTTCAACTGAGCGGGGATGGAGATCCAACACTCCGATGAAGGCACGGTGGAGTCCAACACGGTCATGAGTGTGCTCCGAGTCTGGTGGCAGGTTCCGATGAAGGAGACAACAGTCGGATTATCGAGACAAGGTGTTTGCCATATGAGCCCGAGGCGAACTATTCCTACAATAAATGTTATTGTAACATATGATTTATCAATAAAAGTTATTGATTGTTTTCACTCCCTTTCAGAGATGGAATGAATGAATGCACTATAAGGTCCATCTGTAGAATAAGGGTTATGTACCATGGACGACTTGATAATCATACAACTGTTGATTCATTGATTGAATCATAGAGGCTGGTGCTTGGATGAATATCTAAGGAGTTAGATAGAGGACTCATCAAGCACCATGAAATGATTATTAAGTGATGATCTCCAGCCTGAGTAGGAGATGGCAATCCTTTCTCATTTGGCTGATATCTGATCGACCTCTTGATGCAGTCCTCTGTATGGGAATAGTGATTCGGAGGTGTCAGATTAGTTGAGTCAAAGGGTCGACTTAATGAGATCGAGATAACTAAAGACCTATGTTGAATGCTGTCACAACATAGGCACACATCCTCTGACCAGAGACAGATGTGTTACTATATGTCTGAGTGTGTACATTTGGCAGACCAATAGGTTGATGACCTAACCAAGGTCTATACACTGGTGAGCTGGTGTGCATGTAAGGACATATGAGTAATACGATCTCTCAAAGGGATCATACAGGTTCACATATGAACTGGGAGACATGAGCTCACTCATGAGGTATTGGGACCGATCAAATTCCATGCATGGTCGTCATGCTTTGGAAGCATGACAAGATTTGAAGGTATGATATATGCTTTGGGAAAGCATATGATCGATACCAATTCCCAATGACCAAGATTGAAAAACGTGATAATTAAACCCTAAATAAGACAACATAAAATTGATCTATATCTTTGGGTTTCATCATAGGTCTTCCAGTATGCAGGATGTACATGTGTTAGGAATACCTGAGGGTGATGTGATCATAAACGATCGTATAACCATGACGCTTCCATTCCAAGGGAGTGATGAAACAGGTTTGGATTTTAGTGACTCCTCTCTGTAGAGAAGTAACCTGATCTTAGTCCAAGTATTGGACATTGGTCTGAATGAGATTCAGATGCAATGAGAAGATTAGGTCTACGGGATTTAATCAAGCATCTGTGAGAGGTCGATGAGATCTGGATTTGAGATGTGAACTCAATATCCAAGTCACTATACATGGAACAATATAATCGCCATGTCCTTATCTCCAAGTATCTGCAGAGAAAGCGTATTATTCTTGAAAGGGTTCAAGAGTAATTCCATAGTTGAATTATATCTAAGCATTGAGAGATTGATAATTAAGTGTGTTTTAATTATCTTGATTCATGTGAATATTTATCCAATATAATTAAATGTGATTTAATTATTATGGATAAGAATAATGTGGATATCAATATCCAATTATTCATAACATATTATAAATGTGATTTATAATGTATTAGAGAGAGCTTATTATGATTTATATTTGTTGATTAATTATTGGAGTGAATTGTATTCACATTGTATAATTAATTGAAAATGTAAATCATATTTTATTTTGGGTTGTGAATGCGATTCACAAACTTCCAATGGCAAGATTGCAATATTCTAAAAAATAATTGTGAATTATTTTTTGTAGAATATTTTTACAACAATTGTTGTTGTAATTGGAGATACATATAATCATGTAATCTTCGATTACATTGAAAAACTCCCATTCCATATTGGGGTGGGGACGACTTCCTATTCCAACATGAAAAGGGTAGACGTCCATGACCCCATATGGAATTGGAGATTCCCATCTCCATTATCTCCAATTCTTGGTGATTTGATTTAGGATTAAAATATATTTGATTTATCAAATATATTTTATCTAAATTAAATTATTAGTTGTGTTTTTCGCCAACAACAATCTTAACCATTGAAATAAACACAAATCAATCTCATCCATTGATTTTGTGTGTCCCATGGATTGTGATCCATGGACTCCCAAAACCCTATAAGTAGAGAGGCACCACATGCTCTCTAGGGTTAAGAAAATAAGAAACACCAAGCTCTCTCCTCTCTCTCCCACTCTATTCATATGCCCTCTCTTCTTCTCTCCCATTGGTGGTCGTCCACCTTAAGAGAAGAAAAGATCTTCATCATTGCCTCGCCGGTACGCCGTTGCCTCGACGACTCTCGGTTCTCCATCTTCTTTGGTGTGCTTCGCTCACGAAGAAGGTGTTGGATCTCAAGCGACGAGAGCAGGAGTTCCCACGCTTGGATCAACATCATGGATTGTGAGGATCACACGACTCATCCCACGCTCACAAATGTCTTCTTCGAAGATCGGACTTGAGACAGGAGGTATCTTTTCATAGAGACTCGATCAACCACGCTACAAGAGGTATTCCTATATACTTGATGTGGTTTTAGATGAAACGATCCGACAATTGTTCTTGGATCATGTGGTTTTATCACATGCGACTAGTCGTTCTTCGTCGTATATGATATGATGCTCACGCTTCCGTGATGCGCTTGAGGATTATCCCAATATCCTTCAACTGGTATCAGAGCTAGGTTGAACGTTTTGGATACAATCTGTAAACCTAGGACGACTTGGTCCCTTAAGGTTGCGAAAGTTTTCATCGCATTTGATTTTCGCACCTCTGTTTATTGAATAATTTCGGTCCTGTTTAATATGTTTAAACACGAATTAATCACTTGGATTTTGTTCCCCATTAAATAAGAAAACCATAGGATCCGAGTTTACGTAATTTGCATTCCGTTTTCTCAAGATATAGTCTTTTTAATGAACATGTATCCAAAGTTACAGGAACTGCGAATCTTAACATGATTAAGGAGTTAATTACTGTTTTGATGTACCTAGAAATGCGTGAAATATAACTTAGGTTCTGTCATAAATCAAATTAGCAATCTTTGGAAACTGATTTTGCGTAATTTGGATTTGATTTGATTGAGATATGTTAATTTATCAAGTCAGGGTTAGTGCAGAAATTACATTCCTAATCAAGAACCATGTGATTGTCAATTAGTGAAATTAATTGTTAATTTCCTGAAATAATTATGGAAATTATTTGAGAAATATTTAATGATAATTATTTCCTTAATGGACATGGCCTCAATCAACAAATTGATTAGATTTGATCTAAATCAATTGGAGACACAATCAACAAACAAACTTGCTTGAATAGGATCGGGAATTTGTTTAGCAAATTTCCTTATAATCAAAATTATTTTGATTATTACTATATGGTATAATTTCGATTGAAAAACTGATGATCATCTCAAGTACACAATGATCTATTTTGTATTATCCTTTCTTGAGGTGGATATGGTGTCTAGTTGGGGAGCGTTGGGGTAGCAGGTTGCACCGTGTGCAGTCTGTCCACTTCCGTCAGTACTGGCCATGACAGCGGGTAGGGACTCGATAATGCCGGAGAAATAAAGGTGTATTTTTTCTAACTATTAAAATTCGAATTAATACATACTTTTAGATAATACCATATATATTCAAGTAAAAACAATCAAGTTTGTTGATTGATTTGGATTGATAATTGATTTAATATGATTATATGAATTATATCCAATTAAAAACACTCTATTATGAATAGATGTATATTTCCCTTGGAAGTATTATTTATATGAATATATTTCATGATAATTAATTAAAATTTGAATATGAGGTGGAGGATCACATAAGTGGCATCCATGGTCTCCCGTCAAGGCAAAGGGTTCCGTCGCCAGGGATTGTATGTAGGAGACACCTGTCCGAAGTGACGGCTCCTGTATGCAAGCGCATCTGGATCGGGTTCTTTGCTTCTCTAAAGAGTAATGCCATATGCGTAGTGACCCTAATATCGGGTCCTCATATTATTGGGGCGATATTGGATTGGGCATAGCGAGTACTAATCCTATTGACGGTTGGTTCAATTAACGACGGGTCAACATCGCCTTAGGGGTGGTGGGCTCGGGTGTTAAAGACAGAATTGGAAATGCAAGTTGGACTTGCAAGGCGGAATGTGTTCCCTCTTCTCTTTATTGGAGTCACATGTTCTCATTATTGGGATGTGACAAAGGTAAAGAGGAGATCCCAGTTCTTGCTAGAGATATAACGGTAAGTATATCTCTTGCTTTGAAAGTGATTAAGGGAATGAACTTTCAAAGTTGACAAATCAAGACTAATTTGATTTAAAATACCTTAATCAAATGTCTTAAAATGAATATATAATTGTTTATATGTTCTAATATAATGCATTCTTAATTTCAAAAAATGAAGTCCGTGAACCCTCTGAGCAGGCTTCTGGAGGTCAACCAGTTGACCGGACCAAATTATTTGGATTGGATCCGTAATTTGAATCTTGTTCTCTCGACTGAGCGCATAAGTTATGTATTCACAGAAGACAAGCATGAAAGACCTAAAACGAAGGAAAAAAGCAATACAATGACAAGTATGATGAAGATCATGTCTTGGCTAGATGCTGCATCTTGGGTTCACTCTCCAATGTTCTTCAGAAGCAACATGTGGAGATGAGCACATGCCAGGAGATAATGCAGAATCTGAAAGATATGTTTGGTGACATAAACCGCACCCAGCGTTACAATATTATGAAAGAACTCGTTCGCTGCGGGATGTAGTAAGGGACTTAAGTCCGAGAACATGTACTCAAAATGTTTGGGTACTTGTCTGAGCTGGAGACCCTTGGGGCAAATATGGATGCAGACATGCAAGCTGACTTCATACTGCTGTCTTTGCCCAAGTCTTTCAATAATTTTATGGTTTCATTCCACATGAACAAGTTGGACTTGACTAACACTGGACTTCTTGCTGCATTAAAGTCTGCGGAAAACATAATGAAAAAAGATGGTCCCTCTGGCAGTGCAATGGTTGCACAAGTCAAAGGGAAGCACGGTCAGAAGCAAGGTTCTCAGAAGCAAGGTTTTAAAAACCGAACTGGACATCAAACCGAGCAAGTATTGGTTTTTGGTTTTTATGGTCGGACCACTGGGACCGACCGGTCGAACCGGTGATGTCGTCAACAGTTCATAAAAATCGGAAAAGACCGAACTGTTGTATTGCTGGTTTGGTTCGTATGGTTTAACTAGGTCGAACCGAATTAGACCGGTAGTATCATACAAATAAATATGGAAAATGCTACATATCTTTAGAAGATCTATATGCTCATATCCTTCCAAAATTTTCCAATAACACTTATACTCTATTTTTTACAACTGTGCGCCCCCTATATTTTTACAAAACGGATAGTGGTGACATTTTATTAGTACATGTGTGCTCATATATTATACCAACATAAGGATAATATTGCGGATTTAAGAATATATGAGCGTAAAAGACATTGCTAAATGTTGGGGGTATAAATATTACTAGAAAAACTCAAAAGGGCACTCTTTTGTAAAATTCATGTGTGTGATGTATAAAATAAATAATTTTAAAACTATTTCAAGTGTTTTTAATGTATTACTTCTCATAGTATAACTGTGACAATGTATTCTTCATTTGTTGTTGTTGGAAGTAGACAAACTCATGTAATATGTGAGAAAAGAGGCAATGCTTATATGACAGAAAGGAAGAGATGATAATGGATCATTGACACATGTGGAAGGAGAAGAGATAAATGAGTACTATTCTGGGTTAGAATGAGAGGAGATTATGAATAGTTTTTAAAAGTTTACATTTTATCAATTATAAAAAAAAATATTTTTGTTAATGGTTGAACCAGTGGTTTGGTTTAATTGGTTTAACCGTGTTTAAGCGGTCCAATCGGGTTTTGACTGGTTTTGATTTTCAGAATAAAAATCGGTGGTTGGACCGTTTTTCTTCCGGTTCTTGGTTTAATCAGTTGAACCGGCTAGTTCGGTTTGATTTTAAAACCTTTCTCGGAAGGGCTCGACCCAAAAGAGAAAGAAGAAGAGTCAAGGCATTGGCTCATCTTCCAATGCATCCACATTGATAGCATCAAAGAAAACCGATGTTTGTCACCACTGCAAGAAGCCGGGGCACTAGAGGCGTAACTGCCCAGAATTCCTAAAGTCGATCGACAAAGGTAAATCCCCAGCAGGTATGAAATCTACTTTCATCATTGAAACTAGTTTTCTCGTTGGACGAGAAGGAAGTTGGGTTGTAGATTCTGGTACTTCTGTTCATGTATGAAATTTGTTGCATTTGTTTCAGGAAACTAAGAATCTAAAAGAAGAGGAGATGGTCATCCAGGTGGGATCTGATGCAAGTGTTGCAACAGTCGCAGTCAGGACCTGTCGTCTATCGTTATCTAATGGTGGAGTCTTAGTACCTAAAGAGTGCCTTTATAATTTGATATCTGTATCTAAACTTGTTAGAAGTGGATATTCATTCCTTTTCTGTAATAAATCAGTCATAAATTGTTATGATAAATATATTGTGGATGGTATTTTGACTTCTGGTGGACTCTATGAATTATGCATTGATGAATGTATCACGAATGTTACTACCACTAATAATAAAAACTCTAAAAGATCCAGGGAGGATGGAAATCATTCGAATATGATTTGGCATCAAAGGCTTGGTCATTTATCTGTTGATAAGATCAATAGATTGATAAAGGATGGACCTTTGGATTTTCTACAGGTTCAATCTTTGCCTACCTGCGAACATTGCCTTCAATGTAAAATGACTAGGACACCTTTCCATAACAAGGTTGTAAGATGCGAAGGTATTCTCGACCTGATACATACCGATGTACGTGGTCCCTTCAGTACCGCAAACCCGAAATGGATATCGATATTATTTGACGTTTATTGATGACAATTCACGATATGAGTTTATCTTCCTATTACATCATAAATCTGAAACCTTTGAAAAGTTCAAACAGTTCAAGGCTTTGGTTGAGAACCAAACCGATAGGAAGATTAAACAGATTCGATCTGATCGAGGTGGCGAGTACCTCTCAGATGAATTCAAGGAATACCTTAAAGAGAATGGAATTGTCTCCAATCTCACTCATCCTGGAACTCCCCAACCTAATGGTGTTGTTGAAAGATGCATCAGGACTATCATGGATATGGTTCGTTCAATGATGAGCAAAGCACATTTACCACTTAGTTTTTGGGGATATGCAGTAGAAACTTTAATATATATCCTGAATAAGATTCCTAGCAAATATGTACTTAAGAGACTCCTCATGAGCTCTAGTAGGGAACCAAACCTAGTGTTAATC
This sequence comes from Ottelia alismoides, assembly GCA_037367405.1. Taxonomy (NCBI): domain Eukaryota; kingdom Viridiplantae; phylum Streptophyta; class Magnoliopsida; order Alismatales; family Hydrocharitaceae; genus Ottelia; species Ottelia alismoides. The sequence goes on along the minus strand of JAZKJV010009746.1, from coordinate 292,824 downwards.
ACTTGAGGGTTTGGGGTTGCTTGGTCCATGCAAAGATTGTGGACGCAAGTAAGCTGGAATCCCGCTCTCACGAGTGTTACTTCATTGGGTATGTGAAAGATGGTATTGGATACCAGCTTTATGACCCTGAGACTCAAAAGGTTTTCGTCTCTAGAGATGTGAAATTTATGGAGGATGATTTCCTTAAAGGTCAAGACAAAAGTGAAGTAGAGGAACTCATTGAAGCCCCTGAGGATTCTGAGCTTTCTGAACTAGAAACTGAATAGATAAATAAAGATGAAACAACCATACTTCTTCGAAGGAGTTAGAGGGTGGTTGAACCACTTGAAAGGTATAGATTCCATGTGTCAAGTGAAACTGACAATGATCCTGCTTCATTTGATGAAGCACTCGCAGATCATGACATGGATAGATGGATGCTAGCAATGAAGTCATAAATTGACTCCATACATAAGAATGGTGTATGGACCCTAGAAGATCCTCCTAAAGGGGTAAAACCCATTGGGTGTAAATGGATCTTTAAGAGAAAGAGGGGATCTGATGGGAAAGTAGAGACTTTCAGGGCACGGCTCGTAGCCAAAGGCTATACACAGAGAGAAGGCATCGACTACGATGAGACATTCTCTCCTGTGGCTATGCTTAAATCCATCAGGACAATGCTAGCTATAGCTGCATATCTTGACTACGACATCTGGCAGATGGATGTCGAGACGACTTTCCTCAATGGATACCTAGAGGAGGATATCTATATGGAACAGCCCCAGGGCTTCATAGTTGAGGATGGCAAAGTATGCAAGCTGAAGTAATCCATCTATGGGATCAAACAAGCTTCTCGTAGTTGGAACATCAGATTTGACGAAACCATAAAGAGTTATGATTTTGTGCAGAATCCTATGAACCTTGTGTGTACAAGAAGCTTAGTGGGAGCGCCATTGTGTTCATCGTGCTTTACATAGATGATATCCTTATCATTGGGAATGATACAGGGATGATGATCAGTATAAAAATTTGGCTATCCCTTACCTTTGAGATGAAAGATCTTGGAGAAGCCTCTTACATCTTAGGTTTGAAGTTGTTCAGAAGCCGAAAAAAGAGGATATTGGGATTGTCACAACATGGGTACATTGAGAAGATTCTTGAACGATTCTGTATAGATAGTTCCAAGAAAGGTTTCCTCCCCTTAAGACATGGTATCCACCTGTCTAAAGGGATGGCTCCTCAAACTGTTGAGGAAAAGAAAGTCATGGTTGGATGCCCCTATGCATCATCTGTAGGAGGCTTAATGTACGCCATGATGTGTACTAGGCCAGATATCTGCCATACAGTGGGAGTGGTAAGTCGTTACCAATCCTGCTATGGAGAACAACACTGGAATGCAATAAAGAACATTTTCAAATATCTAAGACGGATGCAAGATTACATCTTGGTCTATGGAGATGGTGATCTCCAAATCTTGGGATATACAGATTCAGAGTTCCAGTCGAATATTGATGATCAAAAGTCGACATCAGGGTTGTATTCATGTTGAACGGTGGTGTTGTGAGCTGGAGAAGCAAGAAGCAGGACACTACGATAGATTCAACAACAGAAGCCGAGTACATTGCCGCATCAGATGCTGCAAAGGAGGCTGTGTGGTTGCGCAAGTTCATCCTGGAGCTTGGCGTAGTTTCCTCTGATACTCCCATTTCGTTTCTCTGCGATAACACGGGAGCCATTGCCCATGCGAAGGAACCCACGTGGCATCAAAAGAGAAAGCACGTGGAAAGGAAATACCACATCATTCAGGAGATTCAAAAGCGTGGTGATATCATCATCTCCAAGGTGGCCTCTACCGACAACATTGCTGATCCTCTTACCAAACCTCTAATACAGAAGGTTTTCGACCATCATGTAATGAGTATGGGTTTAAGGATTGTTCCTAAATGGTTCTGAGGGTTAGTGGGAGATTGTTAGCCATGTGAGCCTGAGGTGAACCATTCCTACAATAAATGTCATTGTAATATATGATTTATCAATAAAAGTTATTGCTTGTTTTCACTCCCTTTTTAGATTGAATGAATGAAGGTCCCTCTATAGAATAAGGGTTATGTGCCATGGCCGACTTGATAATCATACAACTGTTGATTCATTGATTGAATCATAGAGGCTGGTGCTTGGATGAATATCTAAAGAGTTAGAAAGAGGACTCATCAAGCACCATCAAATGATTATTAAGTGATGATCTCCATCCTGAGTAGGAGATGGCAATCCTTTCTCATTTGGCTGATATCTGATCGACCTCTTGAAGCAGGTCCTCTGCATGGGAATAGTAATTCAGAGGTGTCAGATTAGTTGAGTCAAAGGGTTGACTTAACGAGATCGAGATAACCAAAGACCTATGTTGAATGCTGTCACAACAAAGGCTCACATCCTCTAACAAGAGACAAATGTGTTACTATATGTTTGAGTGTGTACATTTGGCAGACCAATAGGTTGATGACCTAACCAAGGTCTATACACTGGCGAGCTGGTGTGCATGTAAGGACATATGAGTAATACGATCTCTCAAAGGGATCATACCAGTTCACATATGAATTGGGAGACATGAGCTCACTCATGAGGTATTGGGACCGATCAAATTCCATGCATGGTCGTCATGCTTTCGAAGCATGATAAGAATTTGAAGGTATGATATATGCTTTGGTAAGGCATATGATCGATACAAATTCACAATGATCAAATATGAGAAACTTGATGATTAAACCCTAAAGATAGTATAAAATTGATCTATATCTTTGGGTTTCATCATAGGTCTTCCAGTATGCAGGATGTACATGTGTTAGGAATACCTAAGGGTTAAACGATTGTATAACCATGACGCTTACATTCCGAGGGAGTGATGAAACAGATTTGAATTTTAGTGACTCCTCTCAGTAGAGAAGTAACCTGATCTTAGTCTAAGTATTGGACGTTGGTCTGAATGAGATTCATATGCAATGAGAAGATTAGGTCTACGGCCTTGATTTAATCAAGCATATGTGGCATGTCCATGAGATATAGTTTTGAGATGTGATCTCAATATCCAAGTCACTATACATGGAATAATACAATTGCCTGTCCTTATCTCCAAGCATCTGTGGAGAAAGCGCATTATTCTTGAAAGGGTTCAAGAGTAATTCCATAGTTGAATTATATCTAAACATTGATAGATTGACAATTAAATGTGATTTAATTATCTTGATGCATGTGAATATTTATCCAATATAATTAAATGTGATTTAATTATTGTGTATAAGAATAATGTGTATAACAATATCCAATTATTCATAATATATTATAAATGTGATTTACAATGTATTAGAGAGAGATTATTATGATTTATATTTGTTTATTAACTATTAATGTGAATTGTATTCACATTGTATAATTAATTGAAAATGTAAATCACATTTTGTTTTGGGTTGTGAATGTGATTCACAAACTTCCAATGGCAAGATTGCAATATTCTCAAAAATGATTGTGAATTATTTTTTGTAGAATATTTTTACAACAATTGTTGTTGTAGTTGGATATACATATAATCATGTAATCTTGGATTACATTGAAAAACTCCCATTCCATATTGGGGTAGGGACGGCTACCTATTCCAACATGGAAAGGGTAGCCGTTCATGACCCCATATGGAATTGGAGTTTTTCATCTCCATTATCTTCAATTCTTGGTGATTTGATTTAGGATTGAATTATATTTGATTTATCAAATATATTTAACTTAAATTAAATTATTAGTTGTTGTGTTTTTTACCAACAACAATCTTGACCATTGAAATAAACAGAAATCAATCTCATCCATTGATTTTGTGTGTCCCATGGATTGTGATCCATGGACTCCCAAAATCCTATAAATAGAGAGGCACCCCATGCTCTCTAGGGTTAAGAAAATAAGAAACATCAAGCTCTCTCATCTCTCTCTATTCACACGCCCTCTCTTCTTCTCTCCCATTGGTGGTCGTCCACCTTAAGAGAAGAAAAGATCTTCGTCGTCTCCTCGCCAGTGCACCGCCACCTCGACGACTCTCGGTTCTCCATCTTCTTTGGTGTGCTTCGCTCATGAAGAAGGTGTTCGATCTTGTGCGATGAGATAAGGAGTTCCCACGCTTGGATCAACATCTTGTATTGCGAGGATCGCGCGACTCATCCCTGCGCTCGCAAGCGTCTTCTTCGAAGATTGAACTTGAGATAGGAGGTCTCTTTTCGTAGAGACTCGATTAACCATGCAACAAGAGGTATTCCTATATACTTGATGTGGTTTTAGATGAAACGATCTGAGAATCATTCTTGGATCATGTGGTTTCATCACATGTTTTTTTTAAATTCTGCTGCACAGAACAACTAGTGCAACTAGTCGTTCTTCGTCGTATATGATATGATGCTCATGCTTCCATGATGCGCTTGAGGATTATCCCAATATCCTTCACAAGGTTTCTCCGCCTATAGCTTCTCCACCTGAGCAGTTGAGGGTCCAGATGATGCTCCCCTCGCACACTAGTACCTGTAAAGGTAGAATGACTCGGAGGGCTATCTCCGGTCAGGTTATTGCTAGGTGAAGCAAGGAGAAACATGGGGGAATGGAGCTTGACTCCCGGCGTCTGTGAAGAAGGGGAGTCTCGACCTTGATCTCGACTTGGGGGTCGAGTCTAAGTATGATCAGGTTGCGGAATGAGGCGCGGGGCGAGATGTAGGGTCAATCAGAGCGGATATAGATGGGGGGTGAGTCTTCGACCGGGTGGATGGAGCAAGTGAACGGTGACCGTGGCGAAATGAAAGAATCGAGCGGAATGAAAGTGGAGTGGAAAGATAGAGGGTGCTGACGTACTCAGCGAAGTCAGGTGGTGAGAAAAGTCCAGCCTCAACCGTGCTGTGGCAGGCAGGGAGGCTGAATGCGATGGAGAGCTCCTGCCATGTAGGTGAGCTGCGGCTACATGCCACCAAGCTTCGATCCAAGGGCACCCACAAGATGTTGCCACTCTACTGAAGATAACTAGGGATGAAAGAAGGGGCGAGGCACGAGCTACGACACCCGGAGAGGTAAGAAGATAATTTATAGATCGCTCGGGGGTCCAGAAAGATCGACGTAAAGTGCGGAGCCCTAGAGAGATTCGGATCGGCCAAAGGACCCACGAAGATGTCAGATGTACGAGGATTATCGGGTCTGAAGTTTGAGGCAAAAGGAGCTCAGAGTCGGGCTGGAGAATTTTGAGAAGGAGCTCCGGCGATGAAAAGTCGACCCGACCCGAGCTAGGAGGGGGCGTTGACCGGAGTCAACAATCCCTCCTGGACCAATCAGAAAATTCGATTTTGTAAAATACTTATAAATTCAATAAAAAATAGAAACTGGATTCAAAATAAAAAGTGTATAAAATAAAAATGGTTTGTTATTTTTAAACTATTTTCTGTGATTTTTAATTATTTTTATGAAAAATAAATTAGTGTGTATACAATATATAGTATTATATACATGTATAATATACCTATGTATTATGTACAAGTATTTTTATCATTTTTTTACACAAATACCCTTGTTTTGTATTTTATTTATTTACAACATATTTTTAAGAGTAAAAAATAATTTTTTTATTTTTATAAATTATTAATGATACATAATAAATAGATGGTATGATATATATACATGTGTTTTATACAATTGAGACATTTATTTATTTTATTTTTCTGATTTTTATTTTGTTTTTATATTATTTCTAGAGATATGAACAAAGGAGTGATAATAATAATAATTTTATTTTATTTTGTCAGAAATAATTATTTATAAATATAGGAAATATGTACAACACAAAGTAAACCCTATCTCTCTTTATTTTATTTTACGATTGGGTCAAGGCTTGACCTTCTCTTGGGGTTCAGGTCACTCTGTATTTATTCTAAATACCTCCTTTTTTCTTTTCTAGTATTCTTTTATTTTTGCATAAAAACATGCTAATTGTGAAATATTAACAAATGCATGTTGAATGCTAAGTTATTGTTTTTATATGTATCTAAATGATGTTTTCCTAAGATAAATAGCTAAAATAAAAGAATAAAGTGAGAATCAGAGATTCATCAATGTAGAACACAGAGGGGAACGAAAAGGCCTGCGTAGTGGGATCGGAACAGGGTTGTAATCCTAGTAGAACACAACCGGAGCTGTGAATTACGACGATCGAATTAAGTGAAATCTACGCTACACTGAAGATCTAAAGGAGAAATAAAATGCTGAATTGAAATGACAGAATCGAAATCTACCTAAGAAACTAAAATTGCACAAATCATACCCGATTGTGACACCAGGGAGATAAGGTGACCGGGGAGCCATAATAGACCTTCTTCCCTCCTCTTGCAACACTCCAAACCTCGGGGAAGCTTCCTCTGTCACTAGAGAACTCACTCACTCACACAGACACACATACACACACAGATGGAGGGACTATAGAGCTCGAAGAGGGATCAAAACGAGAAGGAAGGAGAGCGTTGTTAGTTATAAACAAGGCAAAGAGGGGGTTTTCAGTTAGGGTTTACACACGAATCGATGGGAGTTTGACCGTGCAAAAGATCTGGCGTGAAAGACAGTTGATTGCAGAAGGACTTTCGTGAAGAAATCGAAGAGTGAAGCTCAACGGATCGAATGGGGAAATGCGGAGAAGATGGCGATGCGACATCTGACACCTTAGGTACCTGGAGGCTAGAGAGTAGACCATGGTCAACCAAGGTTGTGCGCTAATTGGTCCAGCTCAGCCGTTAACCGACAAAAAATGAAAGAGTAAGTGAAAAATAAATGGGTAAAAATGGAAAATAATTTATTCTAAAAAAACTCAAAATACGAAATATGCTTGACATTTTATGCACTTTTACGATAATTTTATTTATTTTTACAAGTTTATTTATTACATATTTCTTTTTAGGGTTTTATTTATAGGTATAATTACCTATATATTAGGTCTTTTATTTTTATTTTATGTTATTTTATATTATTTTCTATATACCTATTTTATAAATATGTGACTTATTTTTTATATATATAAATATATTTTTGTTATATTTTTCTGATGTTATTTATATACTTAAATAAATATGTATACTTATTATATAGGTATAAGTATTGTATATTCATGTATGTATTTTTAATAATATTTTATTTTTAGTGTATTTTATGGGTCTTATTTTATTCTAAATATGTACATATATTATAAGTAACATTTACAAAATTATAAAAATATATAATTGTAAAAAATCTAAAGAATAAATAAAATGAATATTTTATTCAAGTATATTATACAATAGGGGTCCGAAACATAACCTTTGCATCTTAACTCCAAATTAGATGAAATCACCTTCATTAAATAACCAATTTATATACAATTAAAGTGATTTTGATTTATTTTGAGTTTTTATTAAGAAGATATGGGTCTGGGAAGTTTGGGTTTTGACTTTTTATTGTGGGTATAAAATGTACACAATGTATTATTTCTGTGTGAAGTAAATTATGTATTTTTCTATACATTTTTATCTACAACTTTCATGTACAAAATTTCTTGATTTGATAAATAAATAATGAAGAATAAAATAGGTCTGAAGAATATAAAGGATGGTTTTATTTTGTTTTTAACCATTATCTCCCCCTACTTTATTCTTTGTCGACTCAATCATCAAGATGCCTAGGTCTCGGGGTTTATGGTCATAAAATACCTTTGGTATTTCTTTTCTTTTCTTTTCTTTATTCTTTTATTTTGGATTTAAACAATGTATTTTATACAGTATTTATACAGTAAGTATGAATGTCAAATTATATAAAATAATGGTATTTGCATGCATTTAGCTTGGATTTGAAGTCCAAAATGAAAGAATAAATGTGATGAAATGGAGATTCATCAGATACACACACAGTAGGATGTGCTTTGCCAAATTGTAACTAGAGGTTACATGCTAGCTGCATTAAAAATGGAGATATTTAGAAGGTTTGTACGTATCGAGAAGAGCACACGTATCGTAACCCTGTATTTTTAACTGATAATCGTCAGTGCAACGTAAAATTTATTAGTCGATTCATATTGAAGACACTAAGATCCAACCTAACCTTGATTCCAAATATGGTTAAAAATATGGTTTTGGATGCCTATCGCACCACGATATCTTATAAGAAAGTGTGGCTCGGCAAAAAGCTTGCTTTGGCAACAATATTTGGTAATATGGAGACATCTTATACCGAAATTCGAAAATTCATGTAGACGATGAAACAAACCAACCATGGATCTTGGTATGAATTCGAAACAAAAAATATCTTAATCCAGAGACTCGGCAAGAAATGCATGGGAAAATCGCTCTTTTGTTTATTCTGGGTGTTCGTTTCGTCCCTAAAAGGCTTCGAGTACTCTCGTCTGGTTCTGAATATTGATGCAACTCACTTACATGGGAAATTCAAAGACCACTTGCTCGTAGCTATATCTGTTGACGGAAATGGACACCTATTTTCGGTTGCTTTTGTGGAGGTGGAAAAAGAAATTATAGATGCGTGGGAGTTTTTCTTGCACAAGTTAGCATATTTAATCCAACGAGAGGGTATTTCTCAAGGTATCGTTTCCATGGGCTCAAGAATCTGTTACCCATGTACTTTCCAACAGATCGCGTATACTGTCATCAATTTTGTCTGCGACATATGAAAGCGAACATGCATCGAGCAGGCCATGATAATGGTCGTAGGGAACATTATATAGTGCAAGTGTCGTAACCAACACGTACGCCCATGATTGGATTATGAGACAAATCCGTTATACTAATATGATTGGATTATGCATCAGGAAGATGGAGATCACACTTATTGAGCAATAAGTTATGATGAAGGCCGCCATTACGGGAATAGTACAAAAAATCTTTTTGAATGATTCAACAATGTCCTGAAGGGAATACATGGTCTTCCCACACTGACAATGATTTTGACCATCTTTTATCATTTCAATATGTAGTTTGTTGCTCGTCACTTGCAGGACGCGAGAACAACTGTTGATTTGAGCCATATGCAATCCCTTTCTCCTACCATGGACCCAACAACAGCACGAGGTTGTACCACACACCCGCTTCTCCTTCGCAACAAAAGTATGTTGCTGGTACTCATGATGCAAATATGGGACCATCTCTGACACTGCCCTGTAGTGATGTATGATCTTATAGAGACATAACTTACTCAACCTTCACAGGATGATGACTGAGGTCTAACCCACCTACACAGACATTCACACAATTCTTAACTAGAGATATCTTTCCTCATCAGCTGACATTGCATTGGATTTTTCTACTATGTAGATCCAAAATGTGCGCCTCCTTTCCAAAATATGTCGTTACCACCTGAACCAGATCCCTCACGCTATACTAGCAACAACGTGCACCTCATCCGGAGCAGCGACCATCTCAGTGTCGTTAACAACCTCCACAAATTGATAAGACCATATTGGTTAGAGAAAGATCACTAGATCCAAGTATAGAGAGTGGTTGTGGTTCTAGTAGAGGTAGTAGAGGTTGTAGGGCTAGATTATCTGTTGGGAAAAATGAGTGATCTATTATTCAAGGGAGCCCTAAGCTCTCTTATATAGGGAGAGACCTCAAGGGTAAAATACATAGTAGTCCAGAGAAAAAAATAAAAATAGCGAACAGGTTCATAGCATATAATAATATCTATCTATACACTCCCCCTCAAGGTGGAGCATAGATGTCTATCATGCTCAGCTTGGAAGAACATCTCTGAAAAGGTCCTCTGAGCAACGGCTTGTTGAGTACGTCAGCAGTCTGATCCCCTGAGCTCACATGAGCTGTAGATATCAATCCTCTCTGGATCAAGTCTCTAGTGTAGTGGCAGTCAACTTCAATATGCTTTGTTCTTTCATGAAAAGCTGGATTGTTGGCAATAAACAAGGCTACCTGATTGTCATACTGAAGCTGCATGGGTAGAGGTACGGCTACATGTAGATCCTCTAGTACAGATCGAACCCACATCATCTCCGTGCTTGCTTGGGGCATTGCCCTATATTTGGATTCAGCACTGGACCTTGCCACAACAGTTTGTTTCTTGCTTTTCTATGAAACCAGAGAGCTCCCAATAAAAACTGCAAAATTCTGAGGTTGATTTTCGATCCTTAGGGTATCCTGCATAATCGACATCTACACATGCTGAGATAGATAAATCTGTGCCCTTTCGAAACAACAACCCTGAACCTGAAGAAGACTTCAGATACCTCAGTATCATGTATATGGCATCCATATGAACTTGTCTTGGCTGCTCCATAAATTGGCTCACCCGGCTTACTACAAAGGCAATATCGGGTCGAGTTATGGTAATATAAAGGAGCTTACCCTCCATTTGTCTATATCTCCTCTTGTCCACTTCAATAGTGTCATCATCATACAGCTTCATGCTTGGATCCATGGGAATACTTGATGGTTTGCATCCAGCCATGCATGTTTCAGTCAAGAAATCTTTATTGTACTTCCTTTAGGTCATCACCAGACCCTGTGCATTCCTGGCAAATTCCAACCCCAGAAAGTATCTTAAGGTTTCAAGATCCTTCGTGACGAACTGACGGCCTAGGAATGCCTTCGCCCTTTCTATGCCCTGAATATCATCTCCTGTAAACAGAATATCATCAGCATAGACCACAATAACAACCGTACATGCTGATGACTTCTGAACAAACAACGAGTGGTCTACATTCGACCTCTTGAATCCTTGTCGTTCAATCAGATTGGAAAGCTTCTGTAACCACGCTCTTGGACTCTGTTTAAGGCCATAAATTACCTTGTGAAGTCTACACACCATATGCTTCTCCCCCTCAGCAGTAAACCCTAGTGGCTGCTGCATGTAGACTTCCTCTTGTAGATCTCCATACAAGAAGGAATTCTTGACATCCAGTTGAGATATACTCCAGTCACGTACCACAACAACTGATAAGAGAATGCGAAGAGTAGAATGACGAGCCACCGGAGAAAATGTATCCATATAGTCCACACCATAGGTTTGTGTAAAGCCTTGCACGGCCAGCCGCGCTTTGTACCGATCTAGACTGCCATTAGTGTGGTAGTTAACTGTGAATACCCACTTACAGCTCACAATAGATGCATCAAGAGGAGTAGTAACCAAGGTCCATGTGTCACGAGACTATAATGCACACATCTCATCTTCCATAACCATTCTCCAACAATCAATCTTCATAGCTTCCTGGTAGGTCTGTGGTATGTCCACGGAATACAAAGCTGCAACAAATCTCTGAAAGTCACCTGTGAGGCAATGAAAAGACACCTGTGAAGCAAAGGGATAAGATGCACACGTCTGCTTCTTCTTCCAGATAGCAATAGGAATATCAAGATCATCTTTCGTTGTACTGGATGGTGTAGTCTCCTCCTGTAATGAAGAATCCCGCACATGTTCCATATCTGACCCGTCAGTAGTAATGCCATCTGAACATACCTGAGGCGTGATGGATGTCTGACGTGTAGCCTGAGCAGGACCTGACCGACACGTATAGAATTTTGGTAAAGGTGGAATAGGAGGTTGTGGTAGTGGTGGAGGTGGAGGTGGTGGTGGTGAAGATGACGTAGAAACAGGAACAAGAGTGGACTCAGGTGAACTCCAAGTAGGAGGTGGAGGGACATAGACACCATCGTTGGTAGTGGATGGTACCAGTCTGTCACCTGCAGAGGAATAATACATAACCAACTCAAAGAATGTGACATCAGCACTAACAAAGTATTTCTTGTTTATGGGATCATAACACCGATAGCCCTTCTGAGTCCGAGAGTAACCGACAAAGACACACTTGACAGCTCTAGGAGAGAGTTTGTCAAGTCCATGAGTCAGAAGATGAACAAATGCCACATTACCAAAGACACGAGGAGTAAGTGAGAATAATTCCTTGTCATGAAAAATAATGGAGAGAGGAATTTTCTCACCAAGAACAGAAGACGGCATACGATTGACCAGGTAGCAAGCGGTAAGAACAACATCCCCCCAGAAAGAAATGGGAGCACAACTCTGAATCAGTAGGGTTCGAGTAATATTAAGAAGGTGGCGATGCTTCCTTTCTGGCACACCATTCTGCTGAGATGTGTAAGCACAAGTGGTTTGGTGAATAATGTCCTTTGACGAAATAAACTGAGAGAGGGACCGTGTGCAGAATTCTAGAGCATTATCTGTACGAACATATTTGACAGTAGAAGAAAACATATTTTGCACTTCATTAATCAAATTCTTAATCACATCGCATGCTTCAGATTTATTCTTTAAAAGGAAGACCCAAAATACACGAGAAAAGTCATCCACTACCACTAGATAAAATCTGTGTCCCTGATGATTGGGTACACGACTTGGACCCCATATATCTATGTGAAACAACTCGAACGAGGAGCTACTACTCTGATTCTGACGACTAGGAAAGCTTGACTGGTGATGCTTTCCCAACTGACATGCTTCACAACGAAAGGAAGAACTGGGAGAGATCCGAGGCAGAAGATGCCGCATTTTCTGGAGCGGGAGATGACCAAAATGGAGATGCCAGATGTACGGAGAAACTGGTCCGGTAGAATGAGAAGAGACGCCAGCATACGAAATCCAGACCAGCCGATATAGATCATTCTGCTTAGAGCCATATCCAATCACCCTGCCCGTTAGTATGTCCTGAAAAATAAGAGAAGAATGGTCAAATATAGCACGACAGTGCAAATCCTTCGTAATCAGATTAATAGACAACAGATTCATCGAGAACTCATGAGCATGTAGGACATTCTGTAGATGCATAGTATGAAATAGGAAGACCTCCCCCTGTCCAACAAGGGGGGAATGAGTACCATCTGCGATCTGTACTGAGCGGCCATGGGGAATGTCCCGGTAGGACTCAAGTCTCTCTCGATCTCGACAGAGATGATGTGTGGAACCGGAATCTATAATCCAATCAGAGATATCATGAGAAGATGTACATGCAGTAGCACTACCTGAGGTACTAGCAACAACAGAAGAACTGACAGATGCTGTAGCAGCAAAATCCGAAGGTCCACCTGAAGAATCACCAGATGATTGTGGCATAATATCACGTAGACATGCCACAAGTTCCTCGAAATGATTGTCTGCAGTAGATGCCATTTGGGCTGAGAATGCTCTGCTACACATGCCGATGCTGGGAACCCATGCTTAGAATAGTATGTCTCCTCCGAGTGGCCTGTGCGGTGATAGTAAGAGCACGACTGACGAAAGCGACCTCCCCTACCCTGAGGTCCACAACCAGAAGACTGACCACCTCTCCCACGCGATACTTCCATTGCCGATGGGGGTGGAGTAGATGAGCTGGAAGAAACTGAGATACGACTGAGCCTCCTGTAAACATCCTCCATTGGAGGAATAAGTGCATCGGATAAAATCTGAGAGCGGGCGGCCTCATACTCAGGATCTAGGGCTGCAAGTAGAACACCCACCATGGTGGCATTCCAACATGTCTTCTACTATTCAGGAGTCGCTGTGAGTGGAATGGTACTGTATAACTTCTCAAACATCCCTCTTAGAGATGTGTACAAGGAGTGAAGAGGTATGTCGTTCTGCTTCATCGTGAATATATCATGCTTAAGCTGTAACATCTTGGTCTCATTTCATACTTGGGAATACATAGCAGCTAGAATATCCCACATTGCCTTGGCAGTGGGCTGATGTGGACATCATTGGCAATCTCCATCGACAGTGTACCTGATAACCAGACCTTGGTATATGAATCGTCAGCCTTCCATGAGGCATATATCCCTGTCTTCTCTGCTGGCTCATACTCGGTAAGAATGCGCTTCTTACTGTTTGACTTCATGAGACTCATGAATTGCATCGCCCAGAGCTCATAATTCGACCCGTCCATGTTTACTATTGGCGCATGACCTTTGAATGCACCTATGGAGGGCATATCAACCTTCAATTCTGACATATCGCCGCTGGAGAAGAACTAGGGTTTGTAGACGAAGTGATAGATGTCTACACAAACTGCATAGGGTTTGAGTGCGTATGTAGACATTATGCACCCAAATCCATATATCTGAAGGAAGAGACGGCTACGATCAAGGCGTCAAGAAGAGGCGCCCTCGCGGTGCCGGCTAGAGTAGAAGGACCGGCCGACACCGGGTTGAAGAGGTCCGGCTAGGACACGTCGGAGATCTGCTAGGGCATGCCGAGGCTGGGGGCTGGCGGGATCGGGGCCGATTGGGCTGAGTCCGGCAGGACTGGGGCGGGCGGAACTGGGACCGACGACGCTGGGGCCTGCGGGAACTGGGGTCGGCGTGGGCTTGGACCGGCGACGGAGAACTGGGGAGAGGAGGCCAGGAGGAGCGACGGAGGTGGGGGGGCGGTGAGGCGGAAGCGGTGGCGGAGAGAGACGAGAGTGAGGGGGGTGGGGAAAGGGAGGGAGCCCTAGGGCTTGGGCTCTGATACCTTGTTGGGAAAAATGAGTGATCTATTATTCAAGGGAACCCTAGGCTCTCTTATATAGGGAGAGACCTCAAGGGTAAAATTATATGGAGTCATTCATCGGGCATGAGAAAAGTTTGGTTCATAAAATTAGGTACCATTAGTGACATTTTGTTCGTTAATGTAATGATATTATTCTCATTTATGTTGATCCAGGTACAACAAGATTTTCTCTTCAGTATCCATATAAATGTAAAGAAATGTTATATCCTACTTAGCTGTAAAATTTAAATTCATACTATTAGTTATCTTAATGTAAAATTCATATTTAATCAATGTTATTTCATAGTTGTAAAATGTAAAAATTAAATATTATCTCCTACTTAGTTGGTCAATATTATATTTGACTATTGTTTGTGATTACTAGTGACTTTAATGTAATTTCATATTAAATCATTTCAAATGTAATTGTATTCATGTAGATTATGGCAAAAACTCGATTTACAGCTCGTAAGTTGGTGTGCCTTCTGATGAATACCCATTCATCAATCTTTATTCTTTTATTTTAGCTACAAAACTCTTGCAAAACATCATGTATATGTGTGTAAAAAGAATAATTTATCAAATTGCATGCATCTCGTAAATATACATATTTAGCATGTTTTTGTGCATAAATAAAAGAATAAAGAAATAAAAGAAAAAGAGGGAAATATTTAGAATAAATATTGAGTGACCTAATCCCAAGGGAGGGCTCAGCATGAGCCTGACCGTAAAAGAATCCAAGTAGAGGGAGATAGGGTCAATCATGTGTATATACATGTATATAAATAATATTATTTTCCTCAAAATAAAATAAAATAAAAATGTGTGTCCATCAATTTGTACATATTTGTTAAGATAAAACTAAAATAAAAATGGGAAAAATAAAATAAAAAAATAAAAAGAAATAAAAATCCCCCTCATGAGTACACATATACCATGTATATAGACTAACATATCTATTTATTTTCCCCTTTGTAAATAAATAATTAAAATGTAATAAAAATATTTTTGCATTCCATATTTCATGGTGTAAATAAATAAAATAAAAATTAGAAAAATAAAAATAAAATAAAAAGAAATAAAATAAAATCAAATTCCCACCTTGTATATATACCATGTAAATATGTATATAAAGCTATTTATTTAACCTATGTAAATAAATAATAAAAATAAAATAAAAATACCCTTTTATTCCAAATTTTATTCTATAAAAAATAAAATATAAAATTGGAATAAATATGTAAAAATAAACAATTAAAAATTAAAATAAAAAATCCATATATGTATATACCTATATATAATAATATATTGTTTATATTTCAAAAAAATAAATAAAAATCATTAAAAATTAATTTGAAAATAAATAAACATTTTTTATGTTTTAACTTCTCGAAATTAAGTCATTTATTATTTTTTTATCGAATTTCCAATTGTTTAATAATTGGCTACCTGTGATTGGTCCACGGGGGATTGTTGACCCCTGGTCAACTCTCCCCCTTGGACCAATCAACTCAGATCTGTGCGCCCGACCCGCTTTTCTCCAAATTTTCTTCGCATGATCTGAGCCCCAAATAACCAAGCCCCGGGTCCTAATCACATTAGACATATCTGAGATCCCCGCCAGGTGGTTTTTCCTCGGGATCCGAGCTCCGACAACTCGCATGACCTTCTTCTTCTCGGACCCCTAGTCGTATAAAGCCTCGCCTCCAGCCAACTTTTCACGCCATCTTTGGCTTTCCCCCTCGACCCCAGTGAGCTCCTCGCCACCGCCTGAGTGACAGCCGTGCAGAGGAGGGTTGCAGCGAGGCCCGGGCAGCCGGGAACCACTGATCTGGCGACGACCATCGCCGTGCGCCGCCGCGAGGTGCGCTCAGCCTCGGGACTCGACGAACCCTTGAGGAAATGACCCCTGGAGCTTCCTGAGCTCCATCCCAGTCGACTGCAGCCACCCATTAGGTCAGATCTTCGTCAGCTTAGCTTAATTTTAGGTTTCGCCCAAACCAGCCCATTTCGCTCCGCCGTCGCCATTCACCTTCTCCGACCATCCATTTGCCATTCCGGCTCGACCACCACCTTCGCCATACTCCTCTCCATATTCTGCACCCCTTCATCCCCCCTGTCTCGCCCCAGAGCAGGTATCTCACCCTCCTCCGTCGTCGCTTCGCCGGAGGGTGCTGCCCCGATGCCTACTCTCACCCATTTCACCCCAAACTTGGTCGAGGCAATTTGCCCTCGACCAAGGAGCTCGTCTGTGTTGTTTTGCAGGTCGAAGGAGGCCCATCATAGGGTCTGAATACTCAGCCACAATAGCTCCAGCTCTCCGTCGTCGTCGGGCCACACCGGTGGTCGCCGACCTCATCGGAGGCACCTAGTAGCTGCGGACCATAGAGACGAAGCGATTCCATATCCCAGCAGCTCAGGAGGAGGTCCCCACCACGCACACGTAGTCGGCGAAGCTCGTCGGTGAGTTGTTCTTGGAGGACCCTCCTCCGTCGTCTGATCATCCCCGACGCTCCAGATCCTATCTCAGCCGTCCATTTGAGGAGCGTCAGCAACGTCAGATCTCTCCGGGGTGATCAGGACCGTTCGCTTCAACGAAGGGGTGCCCTTGCTTCTCAGTCGTCGATCAACCACGTGGCATCCCCTCATCCGTCCGATAATAAGAGGGGTAAATTTCTATTAGGCCCCTGCTCTTTTGTTTTTGCGCTTTAGTCCTGTAAATATTTTATACAGTTATTTTTATTTTGTAAAAATTGCACATCGGACCTCTATGTTTCTTCTATTAGCATTTTAGTCCCTGTGTGTGTATACCACGTGCATCGACACGTGAGACTTGGAAATTTTGCAATATATATCCTGTATTTCCTATGCTTTATTGTTTGATCTTTTAGAAATAGGAATTACAGTTAAGTCCCTTCGTGCCTGATTCACGTGCGTAGCACGTGATTACTTAGACATTTTGCACGAGGTCCCCTACACTTTCTTGCCTAGTTATTGTTTGGCCCTGAGAACTATTTTTTCTTGCATTTAGATCCCTGTGCACTGTGAGCCTTTATTTTAATTAAATAAAATAGCAAATTAAACCCAAATCGTGTGAAATTTGGATTCGTGGCTCTTGCCACTGTGTAAAAATTTCTATAAATTTTGGGTACATTTTTTAGGCTTTTTGTTATTTTTAAAAATTCAAAAACTGTTGTTTTTGCTTCTGTCTGATTTAGAAAATCATAAAAAATATAAAAACAATTTTAAAAATTCAAAAAAATTAGGATTTGTTAATTTTGGTGTGTTTTATTTTTTGTGCAATTTTGGCTATTTTTGGATATATAAAAACCTTGAAAATAAAAAACCCTAAAAAGCTTATAAAAATTCTAAAAAATTATAGAAAACTCAAAAAATAATAAACTCTTTTTCTGAATTTTCCTTGTTGTTTCTATTTCTCATAAAAATTACCTCCAGAGTGATACAGATCCATTTGACATTTTTATGGGTCTTACAAGTCTGGTTGGATAGTGATACAATGTTTTTGGCTTTATTGATTTTTAGAAAAATATATAAAAATTAGCAATATCTGAAAAATTCAACAAAAACATTAAAAAACATAAAAAGCATAAAAATATTTTTATTTGAATTTTTGGAGTGTTTTTGAGTGTTTTTCTAATTTGTTGATTTGTGCTTGTTTAGCCTTTTTCCTATTTTCCTTTATAACTAAAAATCCAAAAATTTAAAAATAATTAAAAATAAACCACAAATACTTGTTTTTATTTTACTTTGTTTTTAGACTACTTCGTAGGCAGTGAGGCCAATTCGTTCTCCTTGAGACCGACCCTGGGTGCTATGCCAGGCTAATCCCATAGCCAGGACCGCTATCTTTGTTTTCATTGATTTTCTCTGATTTTGGTGGTTCTATCTGATTTTTCTTGTTGACCGGATTTCTCTATTAGGGTCGCGACGACACCCAATATCCGTACCTTATCTTGATAGAGGATTTTTTGGTCATCAGAATGGCGCCGTTGCCGGGGAGCACAGCTTAATAGTCGTTTTCGATTTTGTTTTCTTTTGTTTTTCGCAGCTTTTTCTACGGTTTTCTTTTCGATTTCCCACGGATTTTTGATTTTATTTGTTTTCTTTTTATTTTTCTTTTCTTTTCTTTTCTTTTGTTTTAATTTGTTTTTGCCTGTTTTATTTTGTGTGTTTTCTTTTTATTTCTGCATATTTATGCTTTTATTGCTTTTCTTTTATTGTTATAATAATCTTGTCTGATCACTTCTCTCTGTTTTCTTGTGACGGCCTGAGGACCGAGGTGGTCTCTTCGAAAGTCAAAGCAACCGCGGGAGTCGGAGGCGGCTTCTTTACGAAGCCGCAAGAGAGTACGAGGAGACGAGCATGAGTGTTGGAGTTGTAGATAGATTAGAGTAGCTTAAAATAGTTTACTTTCCAGTCAGACTATTTAATATTGTAATAATACAAGTACCTAGACTCTCAGAGACTTGGACTTTACGGGGTCTGTTTCGCCGAGCACCGGTGTACTCGGGGGACCCCACCGCTGTTTTGTTTTCTTCGTTTTTCTTTTCTTTGATTTCACGTGGATATCTGTGCTTGAGCCCGTAGATTTAGTTTTTTATTTCGTTAAGCCATGTAGCCTTCGGTCCACAGCCCTAATAGAATATTTGTTCCCATAGAATGTTATTGGATCTAGGTAAATAAAATCAGTGCTTCACGATAATAGGAGCTTATGTTTAGGACGGTTCTCGCACTGCATTCCATATAGATTAGTTTTACATTTATGCATGGATCATAATTGCATGTATACTGCTGGAGTCAGGTATGCCTTCTATCTCGTGCATGCATCATTGATTTCCCACGCATCGGCTTTTCTGTTTTTTCCTTCCCCTGTTTTTCTGGACTTAGGAATAAAAGGAAATCGGAAAATTCGTTAGACTCTTTTTGAAAAAGACATAAAAAGAAAAACAATAAAATCGGGACTGTTAATCACACTTGACCTAGAAGACACATCATTGAAAAATATGTCTTAGGGAGAGTAACCCCCTCCTTGTTTGGTTTGGATGAGCGAGAGAGTGACCTGCATCCTAGGCTAGAGCCATATCCGATTTCTTGACTGACTATCGGCCTTTTACTCGGGACAATCGGTTGAGAATATTGGATTCCTATCAGCTCACGTAATCGCTATGAAAGACTGAATTGATCACCTAAATAAAATTGACAAGATAATTGATTGATCTCTTACGGTATTCAGCTCAGTGTGCGTATGTGAATCAGGGGTTTGCTTTCTCATCTTGTGTGATTCCAGATCCCTTCTGCCTTCCCCCCATCTTCTTCTCCACTCATTCTTTTCTCCCACCCACCCTCCCTTCAGTCTTTTCTCTTCTTCTCCTTTACCCCTGGATGACGGATCCCCATCACTTCATGCCGACTCTTACGACTTCTTCTCCATCCTCTGACCATCAGTCCAGTCCATCTTCGAGGGAGGTCGGATCCCCGACCAACCTCCCGCTCTCTATCTCCCATCCCTTTCACTACTCTAGGCATGCTGCGCTAGACATCCGAGGATACCAGATAGAGCAGATGCGAGACCCGGACGATGCCATTGCTGAGTTGAGAGTGCGCTTCGTTCGTCATCAGAGAGAGCAGATGAGATTAGCAGATAGATCATATGCCAGATTGATGGAGGAGCAGATAGAACAGGGAGCTCAGTCAGCTTCTACACTAGGTCCATTTAGTCTGGATTTGGAGCTCATTCAGAGACTGCCGACATTTTCAGGGGAGGCGCACGAGGAGCCCTATCTTCACTTGTCGGAGTTCGAGGAGTTTTGCAGGACACAGCCTTATTCAGATATCACTGCAGAGGAGATGATGCTGAGGACCTTCCCATTCACACTTCAGGACAGAGCCATGAAATGGCACAGACGATTGGGAAGGAGATTCGCTACGTGGGGAGAGCTACGCTGAGAGTTTCTACAGAGATACTTCCCCCAGCGTAGAGCAGAGAGGATGTGGTCTTTGATCACCGAGTTTTCAGTAGACCCCCAGGAGACATTGCACGATGCATGGCCGAGGTTTCTTGACCTCTTGAGGAGATTTCCCGACCATGGACTTCCACCGACATACCTTATTGAGATCTCCATGCGGGGGATGACTGCAGAGCAGATAGTACTGGTGATTACCACATGTGGCGTTCACACCCCAGTTCCGACATTCACTTATTGGATACCATCTCGAGGTTACTTTCATAGAGATCTTCTTCACGAGATACCGTAGTCGGGACAACACATGAGGATGATGCGCTAATAGTGCGGTGTGTCGCATTACAAGAGGATACAATTTCTACACACCAGCCCGAGGACTTGGATTCCGCAGCACCATAGAGCACAGAGGAGATGATTGCGACAGTAGAGGTCCTGACCCAGAGTCTACTCGAGTTCCCGTTGTCTTTCCAGCTAGAGCTCAAGTCAGCCCCAGAGTTTTCAGTCGACGATTCTTGGATATCAAATCTTCTGATACTCCAGGAGACGGAGGAGCCCCCCCTATTACAGCCATCGATCCAGCCACTTCAGTGTCCAGCCCCGGATGATTCCGCTTCTTTTCTGCAGAGACACTTCTCAGAGTCCGACAGACACCAGGACTCAGCCCAACAGCCATAGCTCGATATGGGACACCACTTTGAGAGTTCAGACACGGATAGTCCCGTATTCGAGCCTTTTGTCCTCTACTTCGTTCAGACAGACAAACTTGCTGAGGACTTGATGGCAGTCAGCATTGCCGCAGAGCGAGGATCAGCAGCAGACACAGTGCCAGCCTCCGCGGTGTTGACCAGTACCTTCTCCTGCTTCCAGATTGCCGAGAGCTACACTTCAGATGATGATGCAGCCTGGTGCACAGAGTGGGCGCTTGACAGCAGCGCAGATGCCCTTCTAGATCCTGATCCTCTATTTCTCACCTCTGATCTTGCATTCCTCCCCGAGGGTTATCTGCGGGAGGATGTCGCACTCGATGTCTACTCGGTTTCACCTTCTGAGAGTGTATCCGATCTATCGGATCACGAAAACGAGTCTTCTGATCGTTATGATTCTGAGTCATCTCACCTCGACGACCCTCGCAAGGATGAGCCTAGCCTTGAGATATTCGATGATCTGTCTGATTTGTCTCTATTATATGCATCAGATATCAGTTTTCCTAGAGAGTCTCATGATCTTGACTGCCCACACTTCTTCGAGACACTGATCGACGTGGAGGATTCCATGACTGATCCATCCTTCTCTACATTTGATTTCTTCAGCTCAACACTTCCACTCCAGTCTGATCCAGAGCCGACGATTTCTTTTGTGCTACCGGATCCCGATCACATACTTCCATATCCTTAGACGGTAGCAGACACCCGCCTGATTGCATACCTGGGTGTCATTCTTTACACCATTGATTTTGTCGATGTTCTCATACCGAGACTGCGACGACAGTACGACATTCGCCTTACAGATGCCATCCTGAACCTTGACACAACTTTGTCCTAGCCTTTGCGCCAAGCTAGGGGCGTAAAACCTAGCGCTTGTTGAGAGGCACCTCAACATTGTACATTTTTGTATATACGTGTTTCGTCTTAGTTTGATCATTCTGTCTTCCGTGTTTGTTTTCACCCCAGGTCTCGCTTAGGATTATATTTGCTATACTTAGGGTATACCTCATCCTAAGTATAGGGGGGGTGGAAACACCGAGTTGTTCTTCCGTTCTGTTTCATCACTTATGTCGTTGCCTATACTTAAGGATTCTTCACCTTAAGTATAGGGGGAGTGATGCCCTCCATCTTGTACATATTTGTCGATTTTCTTAGTGTTTTTTTACCTCTGTTTTTGTTACCTATACTTAGGGATACTTTACCCTAAGTATGGGGGGGTAGAGCATGTACATTCTCACTCAGATTTCCCTTTGTGTACAACCTGCTATACTTAGGATTAGTTGATCCTAAGTATTAGGGGAAATGCCGAGATCCTCTTGCATTTCTATTTCTTTCATTCATCTTTGTAAATACCCTTCCTTTTCACTTCCCTATACTAAGCATGAGTTATGTCTTCTTCATCGCTCTTGACTCTGAGGACATCGTTCGAGCTAAGTATAGGGGAGTGTGTATATATTTCATATATACTTTAGCCATAACCCGCACTTTGTGTGAGTGTGTTAATAAATAAAAATGGCTAAAAACTCAAAAATCCATAAAAATTAAAAATTTTCCTTGTAAATAAACATTCTTTTATTGCACATACATAGCTATTGTACAAAATTATTTTTGTAAAAAATATTTTAAAATTTTTTTTGTGTAACTTGTGTGTAAATATGTTCATATCAAAATTATGTATATAGTACAAAATTTTTCCGAAATGTTTTGAAAATCAAAAGTTTGCAAAAACCTTGTGTAAATTTGTGTTCATATTTTGCAAAACTTTTATTCATGCATACATCCATGGTTTCAAAACATTTTTCAAAAATTTTGCATATGTGTAAATATTGTGTAAATTGCATCTTTGTAAATATATGTATAGTTTTTCCTGGATTATAGTTGACATTTTAACTAGCCTAGAATTAAATTGGAAAATGGAGCTTGATTAAGATCTTAATCCACCTAATTATAAGAGGAACCTTATAGGGCTTAGGGTTGAGACTTTTAAGGTCCATGGTGACTTAATTCTTTGAGTCCACTAGGCTATGATCATATGTCATCTCGATGAGCCTAAATAGAGCACTTAACAACACACACATGACTCATATAGACAATGGCTTGACTTGGACCTGCACTTTACACCGAGATCTCTACGGATGAGGTGGTGAGGAGGCAGTCTTCCTTGACTTGGGGTAGCATATGAGGGTAGTACTTCTAGGCGGAACCTCTCTTCTTCTTATAGTGAAGGAAGTGCATCTCAACTTGGTCTAGTTGCCATGAGGTCTAACGACAGGAGTTGTGGGTTGCAATAATACTTCAAAAGAGGGATAGTCTACTGGCTCAAGAGGAAAAACTCCTTATGTATATATGCTGCACCTTGTAAATATGTTGTACAGATGAACTAGAAAAAAAATGCAAAAAGAAAATAACTCCAAAAAAGTGGTGGGTCTGATAAAAAATGATAATCCCACCGGAGTATGTATATAGTGCAATAAGCAAAGCTTGAGACACATGTTCCATCTTATGTAGCTTGCAGCAGGGAGACTTAGCTACACTGGTTGAGCTCCCAAGGATACATGGCTACACTGGCCATGGTCCATTCTCGTCTTCCCCCTCTTCTTGAGCCGGTTGAACTTGAACTTAGAAGGGAATACTCCGCTCCTCGAGGAAAGAGTGGCTAGACTAGGGTCATAGAGTTACCTTGTTGGGGGGGGGGGTTGTCATCTTGCTACTTCTGAGGTGGAGAGCTATACCTCACTTACACTGTACAAGGAATGATTCATGGTCTTCAGGGTTTGTGTATGTAGACTTGTTCTGATCTGGATTATTGAGGAGTCTTGACTATAGATTAGTGGATCTTAGAGGCTGTTAAGTTTTAAATCTAAGTCCAAATAAGGTTCCGACACATTAGTAATCCAAAGATATGATCGAGCTCCATATTTCAATTTAATGAAGACAAGTTTAATAATCGGCATTGATCCATGCATTTTCTCCTCTTTTTTTCTTTTCTTTTTCTTTTTCACTTCTTTTTCAAATAAGTGTTTGCTAAGGGACTAGAAAAGTTAAGTATATGGGGGTGATGAATATCCATTCATCACTATTTATTCTTTTATTTTAGCTACAAAACCCTTGCAAAACATCATGTATATGTGTGTAAAAAGAATAATTTGTCAAATTGCATGCATCTTGTAAATATGCATATTTAGCATGTTTTTGTGCATAAATAAAAGAATAAAGAAATAAAAGAAAAAGAGGGAAATTTTTTAGAATAAATATTGAGCGACCTAATCCCAAGGGAGGGCTCAGCATGAGCTTGACCGCAAAAGAATCCAAGTAGAGGGAGATAGGGTCAATCATGTGTATATACCTGTATATAAATAATATTATTTTCCTCAAAACAAAATAAAATAAAAATGTGTGTCCATCAATTTGTACATATTTGTTAAGATAAAACTAAAATAAAAATGGGAAAAATAAAATAAAAAAACAAAAAGAAATAAAAATACCCCTCATGAGTATACATAGACCATGTATATAGACTAACATATCTATTTATTTTCCCCTTTGTAAATAAATAATTAAAATGTAATAAAAATATTTTTACATTCCATATTTCATGATGTCGATAAATAAAATAAAAATTAGAAAAATAAAAATAAAATAAAAAGAAATAAAATAAAATCAAATTCCCACCTTGTATATATACCATGTAAATATGTATATAAAGTTATTTATTTAACCTATGTAAATAAATAATAAAAATAAAATACCTTTTTATTCCAAATTTTATTCTATAAATAAAATATAAATTTGGAATAAATGTGTAAAAATAAACAATTAAAAATTAAAATAAAAAATCCATATATGTATATACCTATATATAATAATAATATATTGTAAATACATTATTTATATTTCAAAAAAAAACAAATAAAAATCACTAAAAATTAACTCGAAAATAAATAAACATTTTTTATGTTTTATTTTTTTCGAAATTAAGTCATTTATTATTTTTTTATCAAATTTCCAATTGTTTAATAATTGGCAGCCTGTGATTGGTCCACGGGGGATTGTTGACCCCAGGTCAACTCTCCCCCCTGGACCAGTCAACTCAGATCCGTGCGCTCGACCCGCTTTTCTCCAAATTTTCTTCGCCTGATCTGAGCCCCAAATAACCAAACCCCGGGTCCTAATCACATTAGACACATCCGAGATCCAGGCCTGGTGGTTTTTCCTCAATATCCGAGCTCCGACAACTCGCCTGACCTTCTTCTTCTCGGACCCCTAGTCGTATAAGGCCTCGCCTCTGGCCAACTTTTCACGCCATCTTTGGCTTTCCCCCTCGACGCCAGTGAGCTCCTCGCGACCGCCTGAGTGACAGCCGTGCGGAGGAGGGTTGCAGCGAGGCCCGGGCAGCCAGGAACCACTGATCCGGCGACGACCATCGCCGTGCACCGCCGCGAGGTGCGCTCAGCCTCGAGACTCGATGAATATTTGAGGCAATGACCCCTGAAGCTTCCTGAGCTCCATCCCAATCGACTGCAACCACCCATTAGGACAGATCTTCGTCAGCTTAGCTTAATTTTAGGTTTCGCCCAAACCAGCCCATTTCGCTCCGCCGCTGCTATTCACCTTCTCCGACCATCCATTTGCCATTCCGACCCGACCACCACCTTCTCCATACTCCTCTCCACATTCTGCACCCCTTCATCCCCCCTGTCTCGCCCCAGAGCAGGTATCTCACCCTCCTCCGTCGTCTCTTCGCCGGAGGGTGCCGCCCTGACGCCTACTCTCACCCATTTCACCCCTAACTTGGTCAAGGCAATTTGCCCTCGACCAAGGAGCTCATCTGTGTTGTTTTGCAGGTTGAAGGAGGCCCATCTGAGGGTCCGAATACTCATCCACAACAGCTCCAGCTCTCCGTCGTCGTCGGGCCACTCCGGTGGTCGCCGGCCTCATCGGAGGCATCTAGTAGCTGCGGACCATAGAGGCGAAGCGATTCCATATCCCAGCAGCTCAGGAGGAGGTCCCCACCGTACACACGGAGCTGGCGAAGCTCGCCGGCGAGCTGTTCTTGGAGGACCCTCCTCCGTCGTCCGATCATCCCCGACGCTTCATATCCTATCTCAACCGTCCATTCGAGGAGCGCCATCACCGTCAGATCTCTCTGATGTGACCAGGATCGTTCGCTTCAACAAAGGGGTGCCCTTGCTTCTCAACCGTCGATCAACCACGTGGCACCCACTCATCTGTCTGATAATAAGAGAGGTAAATTTCTATTAGGCCCCTGCTCTTTTGTTTTTGCGCTTTAGTCCTGTAAATATTTTATACAATTGTTTTTATTTTGTAAAAATTGCACATCGGACCTCTATGTTTCTTCTATTAGCATTTTAGTCCCTACGTGTGTATGCCACGTGCATCGACACGTGAGACTTGGAAATTTTGCAATATATATCCTGTGTTTCCTGTGCTTTATTGTTTGGTCTTTTAGCAATAGGAATTACAGTTAGGTCCCTCCATGCCTGATTCACGTATGTAGTGCGTGATTACTTGGACATTTTGCATGAGGGACCCTGCACTTTCTTGCCTTGTTATTGTTTGGCCCCCAGAACTATTTTTTCTTGTATTTAGGTCCCTGTGCACTGTGAGCCTTTATTTTAATTAAATAAAATAGCAAATTAAACCCAAATCACGTAAAATTTGGGTACGTGGCTCCTTCCACTGTGTAAAAATTTCCATAAATTTTGGGTACATTTTTTAGGCTTATTGTTATTTTTAAAAATTCAAAAATTGTTGTTTTTACTTCTGCCTGATTTAGAAAATCATAGAAAATATAAAAACTATTTTACAAATTTTTAAAAAATTAGGATTTGTTAATTTTGGTGTATTTTATTTTCTGTGCAATTTTGGCTATTTTTGGATATATAAAAACCTTAAAAATTAAAAAACCTTAAAAAGTTTATAAAAATTCTAAATAATTGTAGAAAACTCAAAAAATAATAAACTCTTTTTTTGAATTTTCCTTTCACTTCTATTTCTCATAAAAATTACCTCCATACTGATACAGATCCATTTGACATTTTTTATGGGTCTTACAAGTCTGGATGGACAGTGATACACTGTTTTTGGCTTTATTAATTTTTAGAAAAAATATAAAAATTGGAAAAATCTGAAAAATTCACCAAAAACATTAAAAAAACATAAAAAGCATAAAAATATTTTTGTTTGAATTTTTGGAGTGTTTTGAGTGTTTTTATAATTTGTTGATTTGTGCTTGTTTAGCCTTTTTCCTATGTTCCTTTATAATTAAAAATCCAAAAAAATTTAAAAATAATTAAAAATCAACTAAAAATACTTATTTTTCTTTTACATTATTTTTAGACTACTTCGTAGGCTGCGAGGCCAATTCGTGCTCCCTGAGACCGACCAAGGGTGCTATGCCAGGCTAATCACATAGGTAGGATCGCTATCTTTGTTTTCATTGATTTTCTCTGATTTTGGTGGTTCTATCTGATTTTTCTTGTTGACCGGATTTCTCTAGTCGGGTCACGACGACATCGAATATCTATACCTTATCCCGATAGAGGAATCTTTTGGTCATCACCTTCCCGACAACCCATCCACTTCTGATGCATCCTGTCGTGTTGTAGTTGCTTCACCACAACCAATGCGACTACCAATTGGTGCTGCCCCACCAGCTCCAAACACTCTATCGCATTCATCGCAGGTCGTCCTCATAGAGGTTGATGTCCACAACTTTGACATGGCACCTGATATGTATAGGTTATCTGATGCACCTACAGAGTACCCCTCGGAGGAGGACCGATCGTCGAATCAGCTGGTTCAGTTGACAGACTCTCGGTTCACTGAATATTCACTGCAATCCATGCTCCCTACTATGGTCGAGAGAGCAAGACTTCTCTGCACATGGATGTACACGATAATGAAGAATATATGTATGCTGAGCTAGTAGACTTACATTACACAATTGCACTGAAGTATCACTACAACAAAGAAGGCTTTAGGCGACGAAGTTTGGGCGACAGAATATAGCTTTTTCACGACGGAATACCTTAACATGACAGATATTCTGCCATCATAGTGACGTCATCAAAGCCCTCGTCACCAGAGACTCTGGTGACGAATTTCCGTCACAATAAAGATTAATGACAGAGAATCCGTTGCTCATTATTTGTCCACATTGCCCACATTTAGTGGCATCCATAGCCACCAATTATGAAGCATTTTTTAAAAGCACAAAATACACAATCTATTATATGCCACATTATTACAATTGTACTAATATTATGTAGATTCAAAAGGAACAGAGGATTATAGCATTTCACATATACAGAAAATCCATTAGATTACAAAATAAGATTACATTTGTTGTTGAGAGTTACTGCGTGAATCCGTGATTACCATCCCTTGCACTTGATCTACCAAGGATTTGTTCTTTATCACTTGAGAATCTGTCATTGCTAGATCGGATGTTACTATATGCTACCTTAGCATTTCATCACATAGGTGTGCCAAATATTCTTTAAACCTTGCTTAATAATCCGTTGCATCTTAGCATCTCTCTGTAGTAGAGCTTTAGCTTCTAATCAAAATGTGCGGATGTTTTTTCTACTGTCCTTGATATTGCCACTAGCTTCAACCAGCAGCAGTCGACTAACCACATGACTGCAAAAACAAAAAATGAAATGAAGCATTTTTCTCAGAATAACTGTATATTTCCATGCCCCGTCAGATCGTTTCTTCTATAGAAGAAAGATCTACATTGTATACAAAATAAATCGACTAAATGATGACGTTATAGAACATGGAGATCAAGAAAGACAAAAGTATCAATAATGAAATTAAGGTTACCACCAAAATCGAAGGACAAATGGACCAAATCGGGCTAAGCATAATAGACAACTAGATCCCAGTTATCCCATAAACAAAATGTTCTAGAGGTGCTGTGAATAAATTCCAATCACAAGGATAATAGTCAAATCCATCATAGTAATAAGAATTTAATGTTGATATTAGGAAATGAGTCAAACAACACTGCATACTATAAACCACATGCAAAAGCCTTCATTGCATCATCAAAATACATATTCAAAATACCAAAAACAAATTCCTTAAGAAATATATAAAATGAGTCAAAACAATCTTCACGATCGAACAACGTATAAATATTTAGCACCAAAAATGAGATTAAGTGAAAATATTAAATAAAATAGAAGATCACTCAATGCTCACATTTGATAAGTAGCACTTCTAGAACATTGTGAGGATGGGGTAACCTGGCAAGTTTTGATTCCTGCTACAAGTATACATCATAAAATTAGATTTACGATAATTATGTTTATTATCCTTCAAACTAAACTCCAAAAAACAAGAGAAATTTTAAATTTCACTAGAGCATCTTTGTTTCGTAAAATTTTATAGCCAGAAATTCCAGTTAGCTACTTCATGACAGTGATAATTGGGATCAAGAAGTTGTGTACAATAAAATGTAGTAATTCTTAAAACATAGCATGCCTGCAAAATCACAAATACACCAGTTAGCTACAAAACACATGTTAAAATAAGTTTATAAAAAACTAACTGAAAGATAAAGAAACACTTACGCATAAAAAAGCCAATACACATCGCCATATAAGAACTGTATAGAGCCGTATGCTGTGAAAAACAAATGGATGGAAAGTCCACCGCAAAGAGATGCATAAATCAGATTATAGCAATGGATGATGACTACCAGAACAATAAATGTATCATATTGTTTTGAAAAAAGCACAATTATAGATGACATAAATGATAACAAATAGGAAAATTGATGCTTTCACTGGCATATATAAATCCAAGACTATCAACTTGAACCTTTCCAAGTCCGGTGCTTAGAGAAAAATAAAAAAATGCTACAATGATCTGAAAGAGAGATACTTGCTTGTTCCAGGTAAAGCATGCATCTTTGTAGTTTAAGTTTAAGTTTGGATATCTGGGTAAAAAATCTGGAAGTAATTAATAAAATCAAACAAACTGTAGATCTTGCACGACAACATGGATTTCAAAGGCTCGAGCTAATAAGTGATCCCAAAAAGTGCAGGGAATGCAGAGTGAGGATTCACATGCATACGAGCCTATAATTTATGTAATTATTGGAGCCAATGTATTGGGATTTAGTGATGGTTCATGGAAGTATACAAAACTATGAGCACACACTTAGATTTTGACCGAACTTGATGTTTCTTTCGTTTCACTGATTCATTAGATACTGAACTATGCATAGTTACACAAACACAATGTTCAACTTTTCAATACCATAATTGTTTAAGCAAAAGAATGAGCCTGACAGACTTCATGCAATGGAAACGATTGCTCGTTGACATATTTTAATATTGAAAATTCTAGAATCTCTATGAATATGGCAATCGTCGAGTTGAGATTTTGAATGTTGGCATATATGTCATTGTACTATGGTTTATGGATCATGGGCAAACTAAGTATTTTTGTAGAGGACAGATAATTGTATCGGAGCCACGCTCTAAACGTAGGCAAAGACCATGCATAAATTAGAAGATTCTTGCAGCGGCAAAAAACAGTATGCAAAAGGTGCAAAACTTATTGTTTAACTATATAACCAATTAAATGATCATGAGAAACCATTTAGAGTATGACAATGATTACCTCCCTGCCGCTAACTTGAGCGTAAAATAGATCGAGGAGTGATTTCTTCGCCTCTCGAACCTAGCAGGGAACCATAGCCTTGGGAATAGAATTCCTTAATGATTCATAGAATCACAGACCATGCCAATGTATGCTGAATCATTTGAACCTGATGACCATTTCTTCGCCTCTCAAAGCAGTCTGCACATCAATGATTCACCTCATACCAAACAAAAATTAAAACATTGGAGTGCTACCCCCACTGCATTTTTTTAAGGAAACCACAACCCCTTTATCCCATTCTAAATGAGAAAGTAATGGAAATCTCAGCCTCTGAATAATGCTTCATTTCCCTCTCCAAGTCGATGTACATATACTCCTAAAAATAAGTAAGACTCCACGCATCTATACACTGTGTAAATAATGTAGATTTAATCAATGCTAAAGTTGCAAAGAGCAATGTAGATTTAACCTAAAAAGTAGAAACAAATAAATCACTAGCAAAAATCAATATATGATCAAGGATATAATTAAATAAAACAGAGATTAAAGATGAGGATGAATTACAACATCAACAGATGCCTCTATTGGGACTTTAATAATAACTAAGTGAGCTATCAATGAGTCCTCTATAGCCTTGTTCAGGAGCAATTAGATGGGGTTGATAACCATCAAATTCTGAGACAACTTTCCGAACATTTTGTGTTGATAAATGTCTATCAAATGGGAGCTTTTTAAGTGCTGCTGGCAATTGATGGTCAATAACTTCATATAAAGGGTCTCCGCCAGGCCTTCTAAAGTGAGAAAAAAGACTTTTAGAAACACAAAATTGAAATTCGAATCGTACATAATTTCATAAATGCACAAATATATTTCCCATTTGCATGGTGTTTACCTACTTATTTCGAATACTAAACAAGAATGGAAAAACTTAGTTAGGACATTACACGGATTTCCTCAGCTAATAAACAATTCCCTTTAAAAAAGTACACACCCCTAACTCGTGCGCATTTCTCATAACCAACCACATAAGATCAGAAGCAGCCTCATCAAAACCTCCTCCATCCCCGCATAAGAATCATATAGACACACAAACATATAATATGTTGTGAAGCCATTGTTTATCACTTTAAAGAATTTGAATTAAATGCAAGCAATCAAAAGTCTGCTTCAGGAAAACTGACCGTAATAGCTCTAAGTATGTCACTATAAAAAAACAAAGGAGAAAATCGGTGAGTTCCCTAATGAACAACAATATACTCACCTTGAACAGAGAAAATCAACGATGGTCCCCTTGTGAACGACGATCTGGAGCTCCAACTGCTGCTCGATCGCCCCAGCTCCTCTCCACGTCTTCTCCCATCGTCCACCTCCACCACTGCCTGCAAGCCATGTCTATGAGAAGAAGGCGATAAGTGGTTAGGGATTTTTAGGGTTTTTCTGAGATAAATTTGAGAGAATGAATAAAATAACTCTTGAGCATATCCTCGATCCTAAACACAAACCAGAAATCGAAACTAAGATCTCTTTTGATTTCTC
This sequence comes from Ottelia alismoides, assembly GCA_037367405.1. Classification (NCBI taxonomy): domain Eukaryota; kingdom Viridiplantae; phylum Streptophyta; class Magnoliopsida; order Alismatales; family Hydrocharitaceae; genus Ottelia; species Ottelia alismoides. The sequence continues at coordinate 260,468 of JAZKJV010009746.1, read as the reverse complement.
GATATTCGCATCCGATCGAAAGCAAACAACATTGGCGCACTCAGATCGGCCCTCTCCTCATATCTATTTAGAACAAACAACAACGACAATCATAACAATTACAAACAACGGCAAGATCGAGACGACAATTTATGTGGAGCCGATCCTCATCAGATTGCCAAGGCGATCCTCCCATTCACCGCAGGTGATAGTTCTTCACCCTCTAGGAAACCCTAAATCCAGAGGAGGAGGGGGCCATTTGAGAAGTGATATAAATGTTTGAAATGATACCAAGCCAACGGAGGGTTATATGTATACCTCGGGTCGATGGAGATCAATGGAGGTGAGAAAATGGAGGAAACCTGTCGTGAGGATGGTTGTTGGGCCGAGGAGTGGGGAGGGCAGCCGTGCGCCGTCGAGGAGATTGGAGAAGGGAGGGCGCTGGTAAAGCGAATTTTAGGGTTTTCTTGGATAATTGCATTTTATTAATGGTACGTGGGATTTAGGTGACAGAAGTATACGACAGATATCCGTCAAATTAAAATATGTCATCTAAATTCCGTCACAATAACCCGTTTCTGTTGTAGTGGTATGTGTGAGCGTACTATAAGGGGAATGAGTGCAATCGAGGACCTGATTAAGGACTTGAATGCAGTGTGATTTTATTAAAGTCTAGATGTATCATATGTGATGTTCGAAGGGATCACATAGCGGATGTAACATTAATATATTTAACTATGATGATGATGACGTTGTCTCTTGATAAAAGCACTGATTTATCTCATTTTGGTCTTAGGAGTATATATCTAGATAAAGTATCATATTAACGTTATTTTTGAGTTTTGCAAATACGTAACAACTATGACTTTACACAATTTAATATGGGAGTGTGATGCGTGTACTATTATTTTCAGACCTAAAATTCACAAATAGCTCAATAACTTCCAAACGAATAATTTTACATTACTTTATGTAATTTATTAAAAGTTCAGACGACATAATAGACTTATTCCAATTTCTATTATAAAATAATACAAATATACCTATGTAGAGAAAAAATCATCACGTATTAAAACAAACAAAGTGATTATATATGTGGAATAATAAATTAATGAATTTCATTTATATTGAAATTATATATTCTCAAATAAATAAAATAAAATAATAAAACCATTGCTATTAAGCAAAGTGGTGCAATGCTTGAATGGTAGGAATAAGCAAACCATTCGTCGATCGATGAATGGTTTGTCAACTGCATTTATGGGGGCTTCTCGTATGTGAGTGTGGAAAAAAGACCCTTTTGATCGGCAAACGATTTGTCGATCAAGGAACCATTCGTCGATAAGTTCCTTGATAAGTAATTTCGATCATGTCATACCCTGACAGGGCATTCTGACGATGGGTATGCCCTGCTGGGAAATCACTCAATAGGAGTAGAGAGAGAGAGGATGTGTCCTCACATAAGATTGGATGGGGGAGAGAGACCGAGTGGAGAGAGAGAGATGGAGAGAGTGCTAATTGGATAGAGATTGTTCGTTTTTTAAAAGAATCATTAGTGGTGAGGTGGCTAAAGCGAGAGATTTCCCATGGTAGTGACGCCTCCCATAATATTTCCTGCAATGGACACGAAGCAAAAGAAATGTCAAGAATAGGCATGAATCGGCGAATGGTTCGCCGTACACTGACGTGGCTTGTCTGCGGCAAACCATTTGCCGTAGAACGGCAGACCATTTGCCGTCCGATGCCTCTGTGTCGCCCGTTTCTCCTGCTGCTCAGGTCGAGTTTGTTCTCGACGACGACTGCGGGATGAAGGTGATTACAAAGGATCAGTGGTCGAGGAAGTGGAAGAGGTCCGTGGGTGCAGGAAACGGAGGCTAAGGCAGTGGCTGAGGCGTGCTTGAACGGCTGCCGAAAGAGAACGAAGAGGTTGCCAACCAGAGGAAGGGGATGAAGAGGTCCCGATGAGGGCGAGGAGAATAGATCGGACAGCGAACGGTTCGCCGTTCCACATCAGCAAACGGCGAACCATTTGCCGATTCATGCCTATTCGCGGGATAATTTTAGCCTCATGCCCATTCTAGGAAATAATATTGGGGTCATCGCCCCTTTGGGAATTCTCTCGGCTAAAGCTGGTGTGAGGGATCCGACTTTTGTTATTAAGATATATACGGTAAAATTGTGCTTTAGGGGGAGCTATGTTAGCTTCTTTCGCCTTTAAAAAAAATTATGTTATTTAAAATATATGGGAGATTAACTTGGATTAATAAGAGACATATATCATTTTGAAAAAAAAGGCATTCCTAACTCGTCTATTTGGATGGGATTGATTTTAGCAATTTCGAAACTGCTAAAATTTGATAACCTTGATAGATTGGGTATAAATCTTGAAATGAGTTGAATTTTTAATGAGAACACGTTGAGATTAGGTAATTTAAAAACTTTCAAGTGTTTTAAAAAAATCATATATATTTTTTAAAAAGACAAGAAGCTAACTTGGTTCCCCATGCATGTTACACCATTTTACCCATATGTATACACGCATTGTCAAATGAGAGCTTGGATTAAAAACAGTAATAAATTGCATGGTGGCTTTAAGATAAATTCGTTTCCTAAATTGGAGGAAATATCCACGCTGTTGAATAGGAATTAATCGTTTCCATATTTCGAGGAGGCAATACTATTAGGGCTCGTTTATCCACCCCGTTTACCTCCCTTCTTCCTAGGTCATGTCTGAGTTGGATTTCCATCACAACTCAATGTAACATCACATTACATTTCTTATTCTAACATTCTACCAATCCTTATAACCATCCAAACAGATACTATTCACAGAAGGGTAGCTACCCCAACCCACTTCAACCCTTCAACCAAACGAGCCCTTACTGTTTTAAGAAATTGGGAACACGGCTATGGTTACAGAGAAAAAAATGTTGCTACTTTAGCCACTGGTATGATCTACAAGATGTTGTTGTTAGTTTTTTTAGCATTATTATGATGTTAAATACACTTACAGCATCTTAACACAAAACCTCATTTGCAATTTTAGTTTATAATTTGAATGAAAGTTACATTATGGTGAATTATATAACATTTTTTGTGCTATGATACATTGTTTCATTGGATTATTACAAATAGTTCATAGTTTTTAATCACGAATTACCCAACTGGTTTTACATTTATTTGAACATTCCCTAACATTTCACCTGCTAATGGAATTGCATTACTTGGGAAATTATAAAAATCAATATCTTACATATATATTGCTTTATTACACAAACGAATAAAATATTTCACAATATTTTAGATCGTTTTAAAAAAAACACCCTACAATATAATTTCATATTTAAAGATAATTGATCTTAATAATACTTCACGACTATAAACTACATTTAATGAATATACTTTTAGAACATGTACGGTTAAAAATTACGCAAATTTACAAGTAAAGGTTCCAGAGAGATGCATAATGCCTCGTTGATCGAATAATGATTTATTGTGTATGTTATCCAAAGTATATATTATATTTTACAAACGCCTTTCGTTTTTTACAATATTCAAAAAATTGGATTTTATTCTATGAAATATTATCTGTTTTACAAATATAAGCATGATACGATTATTAGATAGAATCATACTTTTGGAAACATCATTAATACTTAAATAATTGATGGTTGTTTTTCAACCTAAATTATTTATTGCTTAATAAATCAAATCTTTTTTACCATCCTCAAACAGAAACTTATTATTTTCATGGTCCAATTATTTTCTATTTTTTCAACATAAATTAATTTATTGCTTAATAAATCAATTCCGATTTTTGAAAAGATAACTTCCAACATTCATGAATCCAAGGAGTGATCCGATGGTAGTACAATATGCCCACACCTTAAAGGACACGGATTCGAATTTCAAAGGGACGCTTCGAACCCCCAAAATTACCGGGTGTACTTTAAAAAAACTTTCGACATTCATGGTCCAATTATTCTCCAAATCTACTTTGCTGATTGTTTTATAACAATGTTAAATGAATTTTGCATGTGTCGAAATTGAGGAGAATACATATTGTTAGGAATAGGGTCATATTAGGATTAAGAATCCAAATGAGACGAGACTCGTAATCCTAAGGGTGGTTCAAATGTATTCTATTTATAGTCATAATGGAATAGGACTATAGGGTTGTAAATTTAATTGAGATATATATAGAGGGGTAGGAGGCATTGCCTCCGCACTACCACTAGCGCAATGTAACCTCTAAAGAAAGGGGAGAGAGAGAAGAAGAAAGAGTTTAGAGAACAATGGAACAAAGAGAGTTGTACTCATTCTAATTTATGGTGATATTTCTTCTTCAGTGACCGCGAAAGGTGACCGATCACTGTTATATATGGTTGTCTTTTCTTCGCGTGCTTTCATAGTGGTGGACGATGTTGGAATTAACATTGTTGGGATACTTCGATGCAATTTGATGGTCAATATCAAGTTGTATTAATGTATCTCAATTCTTGGATTTCAATATTTCAACCTGTGGGGTGTTGTTTAGCCCCACATCGTGGAGAGTCAAAACGGGCACTTTGTTTTTATATGGGAATCCTGAGACTAGTCTGGAAACAGACTAGAGAGGACTTTGGACCACCACACGCGCGCGCACGCCTGTCGGGCCAGGCTCGGGCGTGGGCGTGACGCGGTTGCGGCGTGAAGATCGGGTCAGTTTTGTATAACCGCACGTTTGAATTCCAAGGGACGTGTCCCTTTATCCTCTCTGTATGCGTAACTGCCCGGACGTCTTTAAGTATCTCTTAAAGTCGTAGGCATAGGTTACGAACATACATGGTTCTCATTCTCATCGCCTCTTCTCTCCCTCTCATGATCTCGGGCTTCGTCTACGGAGGTGACTTTCGAGGACGCTCAAGCACGGTGCGCACTGTCCACGAGCATAAAGGACTGTCGTACCTCAGGAGTGGCACGTCAAGGCCCTCTGCGCTGGTAAAGTGGAGGGCGATGTCTCTCTAAGGGGAGTCTTAAAACGAACGCTTTGGTTGTGATCTCTAACACTCTCTTTTTCTTTATCGCATTATTTGTCGTGATGTTTATTTCCGGTTTTTCCCTTACTTTAATATGCATATTTTTTTAAACATATATTTTTCTTATCAATGATGATCTGGATGCATACATACATTGATTTTTTCTGGAAACCTGTTGAAAATCGGATTTATGTATGTGTGTTAATGACGTTTTATCAACAATCTTAGAGAGACAGATCTTTAACGAGATAAGAAAAATGTTGGATTTGAGGTTTCGATCTCGTGTGGATTTCAGTGGTATGCTAGAGAAATTCGGCGGCCAGAATTTCAAGTGTTGGCAACAACAAATGAAAATCTGGTTGATCACGATTGGCCTGATTTTGGTTTTGGAAACTGAATGCCCTAAGTTATTTGAACATAATCCAGATCCAGATGCGGTTAAGATGGCAGATGCATGGAAAGAACATGATCGTATGCATCATGGGTGCATTCTTACAACACTATCGAACGTTCTATTCGATGTCCATGGTGCATCCACCAAAACTGCTAAGGATCTGTGAGAGGAACTGGATAAGAAATACAACACATAGGATCTGGGTATTGAAAAATACTCGGTATCCAAGTTCCTGAAGTTTCAGATGACTGAGGACAAATCGGTTTCTGAATAGGCTCATGAGTTTATGTTATTTCTCCATGGTTTAGCTGAGGCGGAAATGAAACTTCCTGAATAGTTTCAGGTATGTCAATCATTGAGAAATTTTTCAAGTCCTGGGAAGATTTCGGGATATCCCTAAAGCATAGGAAAGGAAAAATTTCTCTAGATGATTTAATGGTCTCAATAGCTATTGAAGAGGAGTATAGGAAACAAAAATCCGTGATGCATGTTGACGTGAATCCTAAGGTCAAGGTGATAACCTCAAAGGGAAATAATGCTAAAGGAAAAAATAAAAAATTGAAAGCCAAGGGGAAAATTCAGAAAAAACCAAAGAACAAACCTTGCTGGCAGTGTGGACAGGTTGGACACTAGAAGAAGGATTGCCCTTCTCTAAAGGCCCAAAAGAAGTCTATTGATGTCGTTCCTCAGGCTCTTCATCTGACTGAGGGAGGTGTGTCCGGTGAGGGGTATGTCTCAGTGAACCCTGAACTCTATATAATAAACGAACCTAATGAGTGGCTTGTTGATACTTGTGCAAATGTACACATTTGTACTGACATGACCTTCTTTGTGTCTTATCAGGCTTCAGCCGGTGGAACAGTAATGATGGGGAACCGATCTGCAACAAAGGTGTTTGGGTCTGGACGAGTCGAGCTTAGATTCTCAACTTGACGAGTTTGGACTTTGTGTAGGATGCTGCACGTTCCTGATATCAACAAGAATGTCTTGTCTGGTTCTTTATTAGTGAGAGAGGGTTTTCAATTAGACTTTAAATGTAATAAAATTGTTTTTCTGAGACATGGTATTTTCTTTGACAAAGGATATTTGGCTGATCATGATCTTTTATTTATAATCATATGTGACTTTGATAGTTCAGTTAATAATATTTATGGTTTTGACTCCTCTACTTATGTTGTTTCAGATATTGAATCTATTGATTTATGGCATGTAGGCTAGGATGTGTGAATTTCAATTCTGTGAAAAGAATGATGAACTTGACATGATTCCTGATCATACTACATACAAACTCACTAAATGTGAAATATGTGCTCAAGCTAAGTTGCCTAGAAAGACTTTTCATTCTGTGAATAGGGAAACTGAAATTCTAGACTTAGTACATTCTGATATTTGTGAGTTTGGTGGCATGATGACTAAAGATAACAAAAGATATTTTATCACCTTCATAGATGATAGCAGTAGATACTGTTATGTTTATCTACTTAAAACTAAGGAAGAAGTTTTAGAAAAATTTCTTATCTTTAAGAATGAAGTAGAAACACAAGTCAGAAAAATAATAAACGTCTAAGGTCAGATAGGGGTGGTGAATACACATCTAAGATATTTGATAAACAATGCAAATTATTTGGCATAGTTCCTGAGGTCATTGCACCATATTCACCGCAATCCAATGGAATAACAGAACGGAAGAATATGACCCTAACTGATATGGTCAATGCACTTTTACAAAGTTCTGGGCTACCATCTTACATGTGGAGGGAAGCTTTGAATACGGCCTGCCATATTCTGAATAGAGTTCCCCTAAGTCATAAAGATAAGAGTCCAATTGAACTTTGGAGAAAAAGAAAACCAAGCCTAAAATATCTCAAGGTGTGGGGATGCTTGGCTAAGGTCTCAGTCCTATAACACAAGAGAAAAAAGCTTGGACCTAAAACAGTTGACGCGGCCTTCTTGGGGTATTTAAAAAATAGTTATGCCTATCGATTCTTAGTATTCAGTATGAGATCACAGGCATAAATACTAATACTATTATTGAAATTCGTGATGCTACCTTTTTTGAGGATATTTTTCCAATGAATAAGGAATTCCTGAAAATCTGACTAGTGACGTAGCCTTTACATCTGATTCTATTCCACAACAAATAGAAAATATGTCAAATGTGGGGGCTACCTCTTCTGAACCAAATGAACTTTTGGAGGATGTTGAACCTAAACGAAGTAAGAGGTCTAGGATTGCCAAGGATTTAGGTAGCGACTTTGTCTCCTATCAAATCGAGGGTGATCCTTCCACGTACAAGGATGCGCATCCTATGGCTTATACTGAAGCAATGCATTGGAAGGATTCCATTAAATCTGAAATAGATTTGATCATTTCAAATGACACATGGGAATTGATCGACCTACCTCCCGGGTGTTCCACCATAAGAAGCAAATACGTATTCAGAAGGAAACCTAGACCGGACGGATCCATAGAAAAATATAAGGCAAGACTTATAGCCAAAGGTTTCAAGGAGGAAGAAGGTATCTATTATTTTGATACCTATTCTCCTGTTACTAGGATGACCACGATTCGAACGCTCATTGCGTTGGCCTCCATACATGATCTCACAATTAATCAAATTGATGTGAAGACTGACTTTTTATATGGTGATATTGAGGCGGAGATCTATATAGACCAACCTGAGGGATTTATAGCATCTGGTAATGAAAGAAAGGTCTGCAAGTTTGTAAAATTTCTTTATGGACTAAAACAAGCTCTGAAACCGTGGCATGACAAGTTTGATAAGACTATACAATCTTATAGCTTTATTGTTCATGAATCCGATAAATATATGTACTCTATGATTAAAGGTGATATGTTTGTTGTCTTGTACATATATGTAGATGATATTTTTATATTTGAATCAAACATAAGGATAGTGGAAGAAACCAAGAGGTTCTTGAGCAATAAGTTTGAGATGAAGGACTTAGGAGTTGCAACTGTGATTTTGGGGCTCAAACTGATTAGATCCACTAATGGGATAGCTGCGTCTCAGTCACATTATACTGAGAAAGTTCTTGAAAAATTTGACTATGAGAGCTGTAAATCTGCATGCACTCCTTATGATTCATCTAAACTGTGACGCCCCGTCCCTCCGGCTACGAAACCGACGAGACGGGAGCGTCGGACCTACGGTCCAAATACGCCCATGATCTATGATACTCAGCAGACCATCTTATGCACATTAGATTAACATTTGAAATATAAATAACAACATGAGAATAATATGAAATGGAAAGAAAAATGCACCATCCATTCTCATTGATAACCATAATCATCAAGTCCATGTCCACAAAATGAGATACATCGTATGGTTATAATTTTGTATAAGAAGCTCTCCACATATCTCGCTACAATGTCTCTCAAGAATAACAAAAAAATAGTGCGGACGTAAATAAGTTACTCTAGTAGGACGCACCCTGTCTGATGCAAATAGGACGAAGCAAAGTCTGATCTCCTCAAAGCCGCTACTGTTGCGGCGGCTGCTCAGCTACACCTGTTGGGTTCACACAAGGGTAACGTTATGAGCAATTGCCCAGTAATGAGACAATTACTACAGTATCTCAGGTAGGAGGAAGCAAGGGATGTATGCTCAACGTATAAAAAAAAAACGTAAGTATATAAGGTAGAAAGCGAGAAGGTCACCCAGTTATTCTAATTCACCTCGGATCATATAACAACTAACTTTATTCATTGATTTATTGATAATTGAGTACTACTATAGCGGTCTTGATATTTCAACAAGTTGGTTATGATCCATAATGGGTTGCAATTTCAGATTCCAGTATTCGATCATTGATCATTACTCGTATTATTTTAGCACACGCGAGTACGCGACTCGCAGGCCTCCGCTAAGCGGGAACTTGGTATCTATCTTGAGTAAACCCTCAAGATCCACTTTTCAAACATAACGGAATAGATCAAAACCTCATTCTCCAACTTCAAACCACATCCCGGAACACCTCTCACAATAATAATACTCAAAAATAGAATTTGATGCGGCCACACCCAATTCTACTCCGAGTCTTAATATTGTGTATAAGTGCGAAACCAAGAATGCCAACCGTGTCACCTGCCTACTCCGTCGAGCGACTCCGGATGCTACCGGGCTGCTAGGTGCAACACGTCACCCAACTCGTCCGTTGGGGTCGCGACCTTCAAGGCATCTCCCCGGGGCCCAAGTATGCATGCCGAATCCTTTAAGGCTCTTAGCTCTGTCTACCTATCACATGAAGGCTCGCCCAGAAGACGATAACTTCCAGAATAATGGACCGACAATCATCGCATTTTAGAGGTAACTCAGATACTATAATGTCTTAGAAAATCTTTACTATTTTGTTTTCATTATGTGAAACAAAAAAAATATAATAAAATTTAGTAGCTGACTGCATATCAATCCTACCACAGTAAGAAACCGATTTCAATATATTTAGTTTGCATGATTAACAGACGAGATTCTATCTCACGGATGTCTATAATCCTATAGCAGACAATTTAAAAAAAATGAACATGGCGAAAGGAGTCCACTGATGAGGCATCTAATTCCATTTTTTATGCAACCACATCCTTCAGAAATTTGCTCACAAACTGTATGCACAGAAAATACTTACCCACACTGTACAATAATCATATGATAATTAACACATGCACGGTATTACCTATTATTTAATCTAAGTTTGACTTTACCATTTAAACAATAATATTCTAGTCTTTTTAATCATCTTAATTCTAACAACGTTTCATATATATGCCCTAGTTATAGCTGTAACTTACGAAGATGTGGGGGCGTTATTGTTCCATTAGGCGTATCATAAAACTCCTTAAATAGGAAGACTGGTGCGTCTAAACGTCTGATGAACATATTTCTATAGATTCCAACGTACGTTTAGTTTTGTATTCCAATTCATCAACGACAACATGTTAAAAAGATATCACTCTGCTATGGCGTTACTCTTCACTAGGAACTTCATTATTATTTAAGATCATAGATGATATCCGTGAATATGAACTTGAAATTAATACATACTTTTTCATTTTAATTAACATCTAACCTTAAATCAAACATATACTTATCAAAGTTTCATAAACAAAACAATATAGGATCAACGTGTATCTATGAATATTACCCAAGGTATTTGTTTATTTCTTTTTGAGTGCTCTGTCCTCAGTTGGACATTATCATCATCATCATCATAATAGAATCTATCGAGATACTACAGTATCATAATTTTGGCTAGTGAGATTAACAACAATCCCACCAATGATTGACGTATGAGTAGTTGAAAGGAAATGATTTAACATCCACAAAAAAAATCCAGAGTTATCATATATGATTCAACAACCAAAAAGGGGGTGACACTCGACATATATCTATTAACCCTTACATTGCAATGAGGTATATGACCCGAGAAATAATCCATACACGTAGACATGCCGGAAGGACCATATGGCTCTACTAATATAAAAAAATAATGGAAGAGATAAACCTTATGAAACCAATGTCAAGGAGGGGTATGACTTCATTACTAGTATATGAATCACACCATAAGAGAAATCAAGGCTCTAAACATGTTCAAGTATACGGGCACAAAGATATGTGGAAACCAACAGCAAGAGGGGGTTAATCGTTACCTCCGAGGATGTTCCCTCGGGATCTCCTCTCACACGGAAAAGATTTTTCCGTATCTCGATGGTAGCACGAATGCGTGTGCGGAGGTGACCTCGAGCTTTCCTACGTGATGGTGTTCGCGGATCTTCGATCGGAGCTCTTCCGATTTCGACGGCAGCCCTCCGACGATAAAATCGATCAAGATGGTGGTGCTCCAAGGAGAGGGAAAGATGGTGGTGGCTAGGGCTTTGAGAGAGCAGCCTACCATCTCTTATTTATAGAAGGAGAGGTGGATTTGGATCTCGATTCGGATCCGATTCGGATCCATATATGGGTCCCGATTATGATACGTAAAACAATGATAACTGGAGCTAGGAATGTCGGAATTGGGTGTTCTTGGGCTCGTTGGAAAGATCTCGATGAGATCCACGTAATGGTGTGATTTATTAAAATTTTTGGATGCCAAGAATACTCCAGATTTTTAAAGAAAAAAAATTCGGGATTTCACATCATAAAAATCTTAAAGGAAGTCTCGTCCTCGAGACGTAGGATTTGACGTATGGGTTTTGAATGTGGTGTAGATTTAGGCATAAAAAAATCTTAAAGAGAACGAAACCCATAAAAATCTTAAAGAAGATTGAAATAGGGTTTCGTGAACATACCTTCAAAAAGATAGGGGTATTTCTGTCGCATATCTGCCTCAGGTTCCCAAGTGGCCTCCTCAACATTCTGACTTTGCCACAATACCTTCACTAAAGGGATGTCTTTCCGTCGTAACCTCTTGACCGCCCGGTCTAAAATCTGCACGGGTGCCTCAGGAAAAGATAAATTTGGTTCAACCACGAGGTCCTCATAGCTAATCACATGTCGAGGGTCTCGGATATACTTCCGGAGGTTTGACACATGGAATACATCGTGCACGCCTGCCAAGTGAGGGGGGAGTGCTACTCGGTATGCTACCTTTCCAATACGAGATAAAATCTCGAAAGGGCCAACGAACCGTGGTGCCAACTTGCCCTTAACACCAAATCTCTGAATACCTTTCATTGGAGATACTTTTAAGAATACAAAGTCTCCAGTGTCAAATTCAAGATCACGACGTCTCTGATCAGCATAGCTCTTCTGACGGCTCTGTGCAGTCAATAGTTTCTTCCTAGCCGTCTCCACTGCTCTTGTTGTGTCCTCGATTATCTGAGTGGAATAAATACCCTTGTCACCCACTTCCTGCCAACACAAGGGAGTGGTGCACCTCCGTCCATACAATGCCTCAAAAGGCGCCATGCCAATACTAGCATGGTAGCTGTTGTTATAAGTGAACTCTACCAAAGGAAGGTGGTCCTTCCAAGATCCTTGCCACTCAATGGCACATGCTCTGAGTAGGTCTTCAAGGGTCTGGATTGTTCTCTCTGATTGCCCATCAGTCTGTGGATGATAGGCTGAACTAAGACATAGTTCAGTTTTTAGGGCCTTCATGAATTCTCCCCAATAATGCGATGTAAAACGAGAGTCTCTGTCAGATACAACCTCCTTGGGAATCCCATGCAAGCGAATAACATGTTGAATATATAACTTGGCCAGATCTACCGGAGTGCATGTCATGTTCACGGGAATGAAATGTGCAGACTTGGTCAACCTGTCCACAATAACCCAAATGGCATCATGTCCACCTACTGTACGAGGCAAGGATGTCACGAAATCCATAGAGATACTCTCCCATTTCCACAACGGAATAGGTAGTGACTGTAACAAGCCAGGAGGACGCTTGTGCTCTGCCTTCACCAATTGGCACGTAAGGCAACGAGTAACATATTCTGCAACATCTCTCTTCATCCCCTCCCACCAGAAGTGTTGACGGAGGTCTCTATACATCTTGGTGCTCCCTGGATGGATAGATAATCTAGAACAATGAGCCTCATCTAGGATGTCTCTCCTTAACTCGCCATCATCAGGGACACAGACACGGTCCCCCTTCCATAAGATGGACTCACATACTCTGAATCCATCAAACTCCTCCTTCAGGCATCGATGGAATAAGTCTTGTAATTTTTGATCTGTTTGATGACCATGCACAATCCTATCCCATAGTCCACTATACTTGGCAGGTACAGTTACAGCGTCTGTAGTACTGTCAAAGGGGTGCCACTCACTAAGTGTTGCGAGCATATCCCATGTCTGTAGCCATGCTGCGGTGCCCTCGGTATGTGCTCTTCTACTCAAAGCATCTGCCACTAAATTCCCCTTACCCGGATGGTAAGAGATAGTGCAATCATAATCCTTCAACAGCTCCATCCATCGCCTTTGCCTCATATTCAACTCTCGCTGGTCAAAGATATATTTGAGACTCTTGTGATCTGTAAAAATCTCAAATGTGACCCCATATAAATAGTGACGCCATATCTTCAACGCGAAGACTATAGCCGCCAACTCCAAGTCATGAGTAGGGTAGTTCCGTTCATGATTCTTTAATTGTCGTGATGCATATGCCACGACATGACCACGTTGCATCAACACGGCTCCTAAACCCTCCTTTGATGCATCAGTATACACTGTAAAGTCTAAGGGGCCTGAAGGAAGGGTGAGAATCGGAGCACTGGTCAGTCTTTCTTTCAATGTACGAAAGCTCAGCTCGCACTTGTCGCTCCAAAAGAAAGGGACATCTTTCTGTGTCAGACGAGTAAGGGGTAGAGCTAGCTGTGAGAAGCCCCTAACAAAACGCCTGTAGTAGCCGACAAGGCCTAAGAAACTGCGTATCTCGGTAACTGTCTTGGGCTGCTCCCAGGACATGACTGCCTCTATCTTGGCTGGATCAACCGCCACCCCTGCTCCTGAAATTACATGACCGAGGAAAGCTACTTCGGTAAGCCAAAATTCACACTTGCTGTATTTTGCATACAACTTGTGTTCTCTGAGTGTCTCAAGAATAATACGCAGATGCTGCTCATGCTCATGCTCATCACGTGAGTAGATCAAGATATCATCAATGAACACCACCACAAAACGATCTAAGTATGGACGGAAAATTCTGTTCATCATGTCCATGAACGCAGCAGGTGCGTTCGTGAGTCCAAACGGCATAACCACAAACTCATAGTGGCCGTATCTGGTACGAAAAGCAGATTTAAGCACATCCGCGTCCTTAATTTTCAATTGATGATAACCCGATCGTAGGTCAATCTTTGAGAATACTGCTGCACCTTGCAATTGATCGAAAAGATCATCTATTCGTGGAAGTGGGTAACGGTTCTTTACCGTCCTTTTATTCAATTGCCTATAGTCGATGCACAAACGCATAGACCCATCCTTCTTCTTTACGAAGAGGACCGGTGCTCCCCAAGGTGATGTACTGGGACGTATAAATCCCTTTTCCAATAATTCCTGCAGCTGTACTTTGAGTTCCCTGAGTTCGGCTGGTGCCATTCTATATGGAGGAATGGAGATCGGTTGCGTGTCGGGTATCAAAGTAATCTCGAACTCGATCTCCCTTTTTGGTGGTAGTCCAGGTAATTCCTCTGGGAATACATCAGGAAAATCTCGTACAATTTTGACGTCTTCAATCATACGATCTTCGACGGGTAACTCCACAATATGGGCGAGAAAACCTATGCAACCCTGATCGAGCATGTGTTGGGCCTTCAATGCCGAAACATATAAGACCTCACTATCTGAGGTACGTCCATCAAACTGAAAGGTAGGTATGCCTGGGAGACGGAACACTATCGTCTTCTCGAAGCAATCAAGGCATGCGTGATAATGCTCGAGCCAATCCATACCTAGGATGACATCAAAATCTTCTAACTGAATGAGTAAGAGATATGCGGGCAATATGTGTCCGCCGATCTGCACTGCTACATTCTCCACTGCTTGTCGCACTATGAATAATTGGCCCCCTGGGCCCTTGATGTAGTATGGAGATGGAACACAGACTGGCTCTTTATCTAACTTGGGCACTAATCGATGTGCTAAAAAGGAGTGCGTAGCTCCCGAATCAAATAAAGCATGTAATGATATACCATGCACTGAAATCATACCTCGCACTACAGCTCCTGAGGCGTGGGCCTGCTCCTGTGTGATTGCGTTCAACTATCCCTGAGGCTGTGGAGGGGCGTTAGAACCTGCAGCACTGAAGGTTGGTCGTGGCGGAGGACGTTGAAAACCTCGACCCCCACGGCGGGAAACTGATCCGTGTGACTGTGCAGAAGAGAAAGTTGGTCGTATACTTGGTGGGTGGCCACCTGAGTTGCTGGCAAGTAAAGGACACTTGGCCTTGAAATGGCCCGGCTGTTGGCAGTGGAAACATCTGCGATCTCCTGGCTGAGAGAAGGAGCCTCCTGAGACAAGGCTAGCACCTCCTGTCTTACGGCTCTGCGAGTGTGTCGAAGAGCGGAAGGAAGTAGTACCACGGCTCGCCAAACCCTGCCCCAAAGTAGGTGTAGGGGCAAATCTGCTAACGGTAGGAGTAGTAGCCACTGGGTGGAAACGACGCTCTCTACGAGCTCTGTAGAAATCTCGACGAGCAGATCTCGTGGGCTGAGGCGGTTGGAAATGTGATGGACTCCCCTGAAGCCGACTCTGGGTTGCCTCCATCTTGGTAGCTTTAGCAGCTACCTCCTTGATGGAAGTGAAATCTAATGCAGATAGCTGGTGCTGCACATCATCACGCAGTCCCCGAATAAACTTCTGTAAATTCTCCTCAGGAAAAGCAGTAGTCGCTGGTGAGTGGCGGGAGAGTTCAGTGTAACGAATGAGATACTCCTGGGCCGTCATTGACCCCTGCTTCAGCTCAGCAAATAACCTCCTCTGATCCTCAACCCAGTGATCAGGATAGAACTGACTACGGAACTCATCAAGAAAAATTTCCCATGTTATGGGATCCTCCAGATGTTCCTTGGTGGCGAACCACCAACGCTCAACATAACCTGCTAGTGAGAACTCCACAAATGTAAGCCAAGACTCTTCAGGAGCATGAATCATCCTCAACACCTTAGATACGTGGTCCAGCCATAGCTCAGCCTCATCTGGTGTGCCGGTGCCAAAGAATTGTGGCACCTTAGATCTCTGATATGCTGCGTAGGTCGTCTGATGTTTCTGCAGCGTCTCTAGGTCATCTGATCCTTCCGGGTCCAGAGACACCGAAGGATGAACACTGCCCTCATCCTCACGAGAGGGCTGGTACGAGGAATCATCCTGCTGGAGGAGCCTTTGCTCCAATACCTCCTGACGTTGTTGTATACCCTGTACGGCCTGAACTAGCAAAGCCAACTGCTATGCAATATCAGGGTCAACACGAGGCGGCATGATTCCCTGCGAGAATCATTATAAAAAAAATTATTTCTATGATTCGAGAGACAATGGACACTTTAAACATGACTTTAATTATTCTCCTTACTAATGACAAGGTCAAGAGACTCTGTCACTATATTTATATTTCAAATATTGTTAACAATTCTAATATGTAAAAGAGAGAATGGAGTATCGTGCTCTGATACCATCTGTGACGCCCCGTCCCTCCGGCTACGAAACCGACGAGACGGGAGTGTCGGACCTACGGTCCAAATACGCCCATGATCTATGATACTCAGCAGACCATCTTATGCACATTAGATTAACATTTGAAATATAAATAACAACATGAGAATAATATGAAATGGAAAGAAAAATGCACCATCCATTCTCATTGATAACCATAATCATCAAGTCCATGTCCACAAAATGAGATACATCGTATGGTTATAATTTTGTATAAGAAGCTCTCCACATATCTCGCTACAATGTCTCTCAAGAATAACAAAAAAATAGTGCGGACGTAAATAAGTTACTCTAGTAGGACGCACCCTGTCTGATGCAAATAGGACGAAGCAAAGTCTGATCTCCTCAAAGCCGCTACTGTTGCGGCTGCTGCTCAGCTACACCTGTTGGGTTCACACAAGGGTAACGTTATGAGCAATTGCCCAGTAACGAGACAATTACTACAGTATCTCAGGTAGGAGGAAGCAAGGGATGTATGCTCAACTTATAAAAAAAAACGTAAGTATATAAGGTAGAAAGCGAGAAGGTCACCCAGTTATTCTAATTCACCTCGGATCATATAACAACTAACTTTATTCATTGATTTATTGATAATTGAGTACTACTATAGCGGTCTTGATATTTCAACAAGTTGGTTATGATCCATAATGGGTTGCAATTTCAGATTCCAGTATTCGATCATTGATCATTACTCGTATTATTTTAGCACACGCGAGTACGCGACTCGCAGGCCTCTGCTAAGCGGGAACTTGGTATCTATCTTGAGTAAACCCTCAAGATCCACTTTTCAAACATAACGGAATAGATCAAAACCTCATTCTCCAACTTCAAACCACATCCCGGAACACCTCTCACAATAATAATACTCAAAAATAGAATTTGATGCGGCCACACCCAATTCTACTCCGAGTCTTAATATTGTGTATAAGTGCGAAATCAAGAATGCCAACCGTGTCACCTGCCTACTCCGTCGAGCGACTCCGGATGCTACCGGGCTGCTAGGTGCAACACGTCACCCAACTCGTCCGTTGGGGTCGCGACCTTCAAGGCATCTCCCCGGGGCCCAAGTATGCATGCCGAATCCTTTAAGGCTCTTAGTTCTGTCTACCTATCACATGAAGGCTCGCCCAGAAGACGATAACTTCCAGAATAATGGACCGACAATCATCGCATTTTAGAGGTAACTCAGATACTATAATGTCTTAGAAAATCTTTACTATTTTGTTTTCATTATGTGAAACAAAAAAAAATATAATAAAATTTAGTAGCTGACTGCATATCAATCCTACCACAGTAAGAAACCGATTTCAATATATTTAGTTTGCATGATTAACAGACGAGATTCTATCTCACGGATGTCTATAATCCTATAGCAGACAATTTAAAAAAAATGAACATGGCGAAAGGAGTCCACTGATGAGGCATCTAATTCCATTTTTTATGCAACCACATCCTTCAGAAATTTGCTCACAAACTGTATGCACAGAAAAAACTTACCCACACTGTACAATAATCATATGATAATTAACACATGCACGGTATTACCTATTATTTAATCTAAGTTTGACTTTACCATTTAAACAATAATATTCTAGTCTTTTTAATCATCTTAATTCTAACAACGTTTCATATATATGCCCTAGTTATAGCTGTAACTTACGAAGATGTGGAGGCGTTATTGTTCCATTAGGCGTATCATAAAACTCCTTAAATAGGAAGACTGGTGCGTCTAAACGTCTGATGAACATATTTCTATAGATTCTAACGTACGTTTAGTTTTGTATTCCAATTCATCAACGACAACATGTTGAAAAGATATCACTCTGCTATGGCGTTACTCTTCACTAGGAACTTCATTATTATTTAAGATCATAGATGATATCCGTGAATATGAACTTGAAATTAATACATACTTTTTCATTTTAATTAACATCTAACCTTAAATCAAACATATACTTATCAAAGTTTCATAAACAAAACAATATAGGATCAACGTGTATCTATGAATATTACCCAAGGTATTTGTTTATTTCTTTTTGAGTGCTCTGTCCTCAGTTGGACATTATCATCATCATCATCATAATAGAATCTATCGAGATACTACAGTATCATAATTTTGGCTAGTGAGATTAACAACAATCCCACCAATGATTGACGTATGAGTAGTTGAAAGGAAATGATTTAACATCCACAAAAAAAATCCAGAGTTATCATATATGATTCAACAACCAAAAAGGGGGTGACACTCGACATATATCTATTAACCCTTACATTGCAATGAGGTATATGACCCGAGAAATAATCCATACACGTAGACATGCCGGAAGGACCATATGGCTCTACTAATATAAAAAATAATGGAAGAGATAAACCTTATGAAACCAATGTCAAGGAGGGGTATGACTTCGTTACTAGTATATGAATCACACCATAAGAGAAATCAAGGCTCTAAACATGTTCAAGTATACGGGCACAAAGATATGTGGAAACCAACAGCAAGAGGGGGTTAATCGTTACCTCCGAGGATGTTCCCTCGGGATCTCCTCTCACACGGAAAAGATTTTTCCGTATCTCGATGGTAGCGCGAATGCGTGTGCGGAGGTGACCTAGAGCTTTCCTACGTGATGGTGTTCGCGGATCTTCGATCGGAGCTCTTCCGATTTCGACGGCAGCCCTCCGACGATAAAATCGATCAAGATGGTGGTGCTCCAAGAAGAGGGAAAGATGGTGGTGGCTAGGGCTTTGAGAGAGCAGCCTACCATCTCTTATTTATAGAAGGAGAGGTGGATTTGGATCTCGATTCGGATCCGATTCGGATCCATATATGGGTCCCGATTATGATACGTAAAACAATGATAACTGGAGCTAGGAATGTCGGAATTGGGTGTTCTTGGGCTCATTGGAAAGATCTCGACGAGATCCACGTAATGGTGTGATTTATTAAAATTTTTGGATGCCAAGAATACTCCAGATTTTTAAAGAAAAAAAAATTCGGGATTTCACATAAACCCCTCTACAAGAATAAGAGTAAAGTACCTATAGCACAACTACGATGTTCTCAGATTATAGGAAGTTGTATCTTGCGAACTGTACTCGACCGGATATTTCATTCACGGTTGCAAAGTTGAGTAGATATACGAGCTGTCCTGACCGTACTCATTGGGAGGCCTTGAATCAAATGTTTAAATACCTTAAGGATACTACACTTCTTGGACTGCATTATGGTAAATATCCTCCTGTCTTAGAAGGATATAGTGATGCAAGTTGGATAGGTCAAATGGAGGACTCCGGGAGTAACGGTGTAACTGGGTATGTATTTACCTTTGGAGGCAGTGCAGTCTCCTAGAGGTATGTGAAACAGACCATCTTGGCTCGATCTACTTTTGAGGCAGAGTTGTGTGCTTTGGACACAACAGGTATAGAGACTGAATGGCTTAGGGAGCTTCTCTCTAAGATGCTTATGGCGGGTAAACCGATATCGACGGTTTCTTTACATTGTGATAGCATGGCTGCTATTGCAAGGGTAAAGAGTTCGAAGTACAATCAGAAAACTAGAAGACATATCCAAGTTAGACTTAAGTCTATTAGGGATTTGGTGTCTTCTGGAGTAATTGTTGTGGAATTTGTTGGTACCAAAGATAACACGGCAGATCCACTTACAAAGGGACTTGATAGATCTTTAGTCCAAAAATCCAGACTTGGGATGGGGCTGAAATCCACTGAGAGTTTACCCACAGTAGCAACCCAACCTAAATGAGTGGAGATCTCACAAAATAGGTTCAATGAGAAAACAAGATGTAAGGGGAATCGATTGACACTCATTATACAATACTTTGCATGCGAGTCATATCCCTGAAAAGTCGAGTGCCTGAAAGCTGCAGGAAAAAGTTGAGCATTATGCTCTTAATGGATTCAGCTTTTATAAGTAGGATGTGAGCAGTGTATCCTTGGAGAATTCCACCTATATGAGTATTTCTGTGGGGTCACAGATAAAGGATGAGGGCTTATCTTTAATATACTCATGAAACAGGGAAGGGTGCATGGCCATTAATAACACCAAAACTAGAAGATTGTCACCATAGACTTCACTCTTTTGTTACCACTCAATACCATTACATTAAAGGATTAAAGTTCAAGACTTAGTTTACTTTATTCCTGTAATGGTGAAAGGGGATAACACAGGTAAAGGTTCAAACTGGAAGGTACCTTTACTGAAAGCAGAGTGTGGAAACTCAAGATTTTTGGCTATTCGTGTTTCAACAGTGAATTCGTGAGGGATTGTTGGAATTAATGTAGTTGGAATACTTTGATGCAATTTGATGGTCAATATCAAGTTGTATTAATGTATCTCAATTACGAATTCAATGTTTCAACCATGTGGGGTACTGTTTAGTCCCACATCGTGGAGAGTCAAAACTGGAACTTTTATATTGGAAGTCCTGAGACTAGTCTAGAAATAGACTAGAGAGGTCTTTGGACCACCACATACGTGCGCACGCACGCACCATCGGGTCAGGATCGGGCGTGGGACGGCGCGGCGCGGCTTCGACGTGGCGTGAAGATCGGATCAGTTTTGTGTAACCACACATTTGATTTCCATGGGACGTGTCCCTTTATCCTCTCATGATGCGTAAATGCCCGGACGTCTTCCAGTATCTCTTAAGGTCGTAGACATGGGTTACAAACATACACGGTTCTCTATCTCATCACCTCTTCTCTCCCTCTCATGATCTCGAGCTTCATCTACGGAGGTGACTTTCGAAGACGCTCAAGCACGATGCGCACCGTCGACGAGCATGAAGGACCGTCGGACCCTAGGAGCAGCACGTCAAGGTTCTATGCGCCAGTAAAGTGGAGGGCACTGTCTCTCTAAGGGGAGTCTTAAAACGGACGCTTCGGTTGCGATCTCTAACTTTCTCTTTTTCTTTGTTGCATTGTTTGTCGTGATGTTTGTTTCCGGTTTTTTCCCTTGCTTTAATATGCATTTGTCTTTAAAACGGATATTTTTCTTATCAATGATGATCTGGATGCATATATACATTGATTTTTTCTGTAAACCTATTGAAAATCAGATTTATGTATGTGTGTTGATGACGTTTTTATCAACAGATAATTATATATCTACATTCACATCAGGTGATTCGTACCCTCCAACAACTGTTATCTGAGCGGAGATGATACCAGCGGATTGTGTCCAACACATACATCATATTTGTCTTGAACATATGTGATCCTTTATGTTATTTGTGAAGAATTATTATTTTCGTATATATAGGAAATGGTGTTCAGTCCTTTGGCTGAAATAAGTATGTGAATGTTAATGATGCAAGTGGAGTTACGATTCAATGCAATTTTAAGTCAAAGTGAGATGTTGGGTTCTTTATGTAAAGAATGTATATATTTTTAAGTGCAAGAAAGTTTGTTACTTGTCAGCTATTGGTTTCAGTGTGAATTCTGATGCGTAATTAATTCAAACCATATATTTCCTAAGCTTGAGACCAATTGCAGTTAGTTAAGCCTTATATATAATTGACAAGAATATGAGATATCAGTAGTTTACGTGTAAGAGATATATAACTTTATGCATGCGTGAAAGTTAAAGGGATTTTTACACCTATAATCACGAGTAATTTCGCAATAACATTTATAACCATGCATAATCACGAATTACGCTCAAGATTCTGAATAAGTGTGTCCTCTTACACCTATAACCTTCCGTTACTTTACTTCGTTAACTCAACCAGATGATTGAGTTAATCTAACCAATCAACGATCTAACAGTTGAAATTTAATCTAAATTAAAAAAATAAGTATCCTGTCTCTTTCTCTCGAGCAAACCCCTGCATCCATCGTGGCTCTAAATTTTGGCTGACGAGCTTGCATGCGGCCGGAAGGGAGATAGTGGAGGATGCGACAGGAGTGGGGATGCTGCATGCGGAACGATGGTGGCAGACTACGGCAGCTCGACGATGGTGGAAGGCTGCAGCAGGCCTGCAGGCGAGCGGGTGCAGAGGAGCGTCGGAGGGAAGCAATAGGACTGGAGGGGAGGCTTCGGTCGAGGTGTGGGGGGGTTGGGTGTGCGGGGATGTGGAATGCAGGTTGATTTGCGAAATTACTCAGGGTTATGGGTGTAAAAATTCCAAAGTTAAATGATGCATTCAAAAAAAGAGCAAGTTACCAAAAAAGAATAAAAGAACGACATGGATCTTTAACACAATCCCACAAGATTACAAAAACAAACAACGAAGCATCGAAGTTCCATATAGGTACACTGACCGGTTGAGATTGCCCATCTCACTGAAAAACACCACATTTATCTAGAGATAAAAAGGTCGTTGTATCGATCCGGTGATTCTTTTACAGACTCCTAAATTAGATGTATATAGTGATTAAGTACGGGAGTATCAAATCAGGGAGGGAAACCGTTAAAAACTAGGGTAAAAAATATAGAAAACTAAGATTTTATGGTCTTCATAATATTTATATTTTTAGATAATTTTATGAATTTTTATTTAATTTTTGCAGATTTTATTTTTTTTTGTTATTTCAATATACCTATGTAGAATTATAAGTATAATTTTTGTAATTTTATATTTTGGTTTTGACTTTGTCGTTTTTATAAGTTTTTATGTATTTTAATTTTTTATTGGTTTTATTATTCATTTTTTATTTTAATATATTGATTTAATGTGTAAAATATAGTGAAATATATTAAGAGTAATTTTTTGTGTTGTGATTTTCTGGAAAATAAGGGTGCAAGTAAAAATATCGGAAACTATAGGGACTTCATGCAATTATCTCAGAATGTCACGTGCGAGGCACACACGTTCTAGGTCGGAGAGACCTGTTTGTGATAAGTAAGAGTTCCAAGGGTCGAACTGCAATTCTCCCCAAAATTAAACCCCATCCTTGACCGGTTGGGCGGCAGAGTCCAACTGCTACTGACACATGGCATGCGGGCACGTGGTTAGATGTAGACCAGTCGATTGGATTTCGATCAATGGTGATTGCTCGTCTACAATTCTCACCTAAATGATTTGCAGGTGACAAATACTTGGAATCGAGTGAAGCTCCGGATCACCAAGGAAGGCGATGGTTCACGGCTCGGATTTGGATCGAAAGCTTCGAGTGCTGCCCGTGCTCTGATCTCCGATGTAAAGTCAAGGTAGTTGTGGATCTACCTCTCGATTCGATGGAAGTGCGGAGATGTTCTCAGCGATGCTTCGATTCCACGATGAACACCTACAGATGAAGGTGATTCTAGATCCGCGATGCTTAGGCTTCGAGCATATAGGAGCGATGATGATGCGGTTGGGATTCGATTCGACTTTAGTCCCTAGAGCATTGATTTGAGTCTCGATAATGATCAACTTCGGATTCCAATGAATGATCTGCACCTGCAAAGGCGTAACTTGACTCGAGTTTAAAACTTGGTCACAAGTTCAAACAGAGATTAGATGAATATGGGAGATCAGACATGTGACAGATTGATTTCCAAGCCTCTGATCACCTGGCGTAATCGAAGGGTGATCATGTATGAGAGATAGATTAGAAACGATGGGAAATAGAAGATGGAGATGAAATGGTGATGGTTTTGGTTGATTTTATAATCGATTTGCAGAGAGAATGAGAATAATTGAGAGGGGAATCAGAGAGGAAGGAGAGACAGGAAAATCAAGAAAGAGAGATCTAGAAGAAGAACAAACCTGGGAAATATGGAGTGGATGAAATGATCGACGTTGGTGAAGGAATACACCTGTAGGCAGAGCTCGAGCAGAGCTCTTGGATCGTTGCCTCTACGCGACAGCGGCTCGCAGAGGCTTTGCGCGGCAGAGTCATGCTACGACGCCGGCAATGATCGCGTCGGTTCCCGCTCTCGTTCGCTCGATGGCTGGGAAAGCTGTCACCTTCCTCTCACCGAAACTCTGGAGGGTGGAGACTGAAAAAATGCCAGATATCTCGGCAATGGGGATCTAGAATTCCTTATATAGATGAAGAAACGTGGGGAGCACGGATGCAACTCTGGTCACCGACATAGCGGTCTGGTGACTACAGGTAGTTGGAGTACCGGCCAACGGTTGGGCCATTGACGCGGTTGAAGGCTGGAGTAGGAGAGAAACGACGGCGTGACGCTCGGGGAGAAGAAGGTCAGGGAAGAAGGGAAAGGGGAAAGGTAGAGGAAAAAATAAAAATAAAATTATATAATTCTGTTAATTTAAGAAATAATTAGAGGGTTAATTATGTAATTAAATAAGTAATAAGTAATTAAATAATTAACTATATATAATTAATGAAATAATTAAACAACTTAATGAATAATTAAATAATAATTAATAATAAATAAATAAACTAATAGTTAAATAATTAATAATTAAATATTTTTATTTATTTTAATTTAATAATAAAATATTAATAAAGTATCTAAATATTATAAAAGGTACATTCCACAATATGTACCAATAGGGTCCTAAAATCCATATTTTACATATTAACTCCGATTTTAGCGAAATCAGTGTCATTCGGTAGATAAATAAATAAAACAAACTTTAAAACTATGTTTGCCAAATTCAGAGTCCATATGGCTGAGTTATGATGTTTTAGAAAATTTAGGTCACTGCTTCATGGCTTCGGGATGTATTGGCATTTTGGCTTAAGTTATATTTTATATTTTTCTATTCATTTTTAAAAATATTTTAGAAAAAAATTAAGTTAAACAGGGTTACGGGTAATTAATTAGAAAATCGGGAAGTTATATACATATAGTACATTTAGACAACGGGGCCCCAAACTACAAAACTCACTCATTTTATTCTAATATTTTTTGATATTTTAAATAAATAGTCGTATTTATAAAACGAAGTTTAAAAGTGAGTTTCGTCAATTTGGAGTTTTCTATAAATAGTTATGAACCTTGGAAGTCAGCTTTTACAGCTTTTTTGGTTCATCATAATTAATTATTTTATATTAAATAATTTTTCTGATATTTTTATAAATTAATATATATTTTATGAATAATTTTTATGAAGGCAAATTTTGGTTTGCGATTTTCTTGATAGTAAATAAATTAGGTGAGATATTTACAATGTGAAAAATGTGTAGATATAATTTTTTGTGATCTAGATTTTCTGATATTTTTATGATCCTTATCTCCTCCTACTTATTTATTTTGTCGACCATGTCAATATTGACCCGGTCTTGGGGTTAGGATCAGTCTGTATATTCTACATACATCCTTCATTTTCTTTTATTTTTTTCATTTTTCTCTTTATTATTTTATTTTGGATAAAATAAGTGTTAAATATATAATATTAATATTTGTTGTTAGAATGTTAATTAATTGGAATTAGTGACTATCTACATGTATACCAAGGATTTTAGCTAAAATGAAAGAATAGAGGCGATGAATCATAGATTAATCACTCACCATCTCACAAAAGCCTCATCTCACAGGATCACCCATATATATATACATATATATATATATACATATATATATATAGGATTTATTTCAAATAGGACGCAGTCCTTCCATTCCTAAGGAAGGCCGCCCCTTTTTTGTATAAAACAGGGCACTTTAGTAGAATACGTATATAGTTTGTATTATACGCGCACGTTTATATTATAATGTGCAGTTTTAATGTTTGTATTATAATGCGCAGTTTTGTATGCGGCTTTGTATTTATAACGTGCACCTATAATACAAACTATATACGTATTCTACTAAAGTGCCCTGTATTATACAAAAAAGGGGCGGCCTTCCTTAGGAATGGAAGGACTGCGTCCTATTTGAAAGGCCCCCTATATATATATATACATATATATATATATATATATATATATGGGGAAGATGGGGATGATCCATGTTTCCCTTCCTCCCCTTGCTCCAATTTTATTTTTTAAAATAAATCCGTGGATATTATGTCATTCAAGATTCATGCGAAATAGAGACTTCTACAGCCTCCATTCAGACCGCCATTTAACGGTCGCATAATTATTGAAATCGACCATGTCTGGATGGAGGCCGTAAGAGTCTCTATTTCACACGAATTTTAAATGACATAATATAGGGATATAGTTATGAAAATCCACAAATAAGAGTATGTTCCCACCTTTCTTTCCGTAAATTTTTTATTTATTTGAAATAAAACTAGGGGGATTTACTTATAATATTAAGTGAAAGATGTGTTTTAAATTTTGTTTAAAACAAATGTTCCTAACACTTTCTTATGAAGTGGGTCAATTTCAGCCATTCTGAGACCGTAAAAATTTGACGGTCTTGATGGAGGGGATAGAAGTCTCGAATTAAATCGAATTCTAAATGACATCATGGTGACATAATGTGATATAAATTCTACTAGGTTTCATTTCATAAATACGGGGAAAAATGTGGGAGCATGTAAGTTATATGCTCTGAGGGAGCATACTCCTTTTTCCATATGCATATATGGATAAAATGGAGTTACCCTCTTGGGGAGCTAACTTGGCTCCCCCGCCTCATTTTCCATATTTTTTTATTCTTTTTAGAACTATTTCATAGATTTTCATAATTATATCCCTATATTATGTCATTAAAACTCCACATGAAACAGAGACTCCTATGACCTCCATCCAGACGTGATCGATTTCAACAATTCTATGACTGTTCAAAAATAATTGTCTAGATGGAGGCTGTAGGAGTATCTATTTTTCATGAAACTTGAATGACATAATATAGAGATATAGCGATTAATTCTCATGGATTCATTTTTCAAAAAAAATAATGTGGGAAAATGGGATGGGGGAGCCAAGTTAGCTCCCCCAGAGGGCAACCACATTTCCCCTTATATATATGGGGAAAATGGGGCTGCCCACTGGGGGGAGCTAACTTCGCTCCCCCCTCATTTTCCTAATTTTTATTTTTTTGAAAAACAAATATGTGGAAATTCATCATTATATATGTTGATATTGTTATTATCCTTTAGGTGTTATTTATGTATTTTCATTTCTTCATATACCTATCTTATAGTTTACCCAAGGGTTTTTCTCCTATATAAGAGAGCCCATGGGTTCTATGAATATCAAGTACTTGGTTTTTCCCAACATGGTATAGGAGCAACAGTCCTAGACTGGGGTTCCTGTACTCCACCCTATCCCTAACCCACGCGCCCCTCCCCCGCGCGTCGCCCCCTTCCCTCGTGCGCCCCTCCTCCTCCCTGCGTGCCCTGTGGCCGCTCGCCCTGGCCTACCTCGGCCTGCGACCCCCCGCAGCCGCCCCCGCACCCAGTGACCGCCTGTGCTACACGGCCACCCCCTGCAGCTTCCCCCGCGACCCACGTCACCATGCCCTGAGCGCAACCCCCCACGCCTGCGCCTGCGCCCCGCGCCCCTGTGCCTGCGTACGCCGCACACACCACTAGCCCTCTCCCACGCTTGCGCATGCCATTGCACCCCTGCACCTGCACCCCTACACATGCACAAGCCCTCGTGCCTGCGCACACCTGGGCCTGCCCTTGCGCACACAGTGCGCATTTGTGCCTTGTGCCACCATGCATCTTGCATGCATCTGTGTGCATTTTGCTTGCATCTACGTGCTCCTGCGAGCATAATCTACGTGCATCAACGCGCAACACTATGTTTTGAAACCCCAGCCTAAAATAATAAGTGACGAGGATGGTTGTATGAGTATACATGTACAACCAATCTTCTATACATGATTACGTAGACTCATTTAGAAAATTCTACTCCTCAGTTCTATTCTGGATTTTGGCATTCTTACTACCATGTTAGAGAACTAGGCTGATGACTTTTCGTCTGGTGCCTTATAGGAACTGGCTCCCATTGCGAAGATGGATGGGACCAACTGTGAGTTGTGGTCCATGCAATTTCACACCCTGATGTAGTGCCATAACAAGGAGCACATTCTGACAGATCCAGAGCCAGAGGACAAGACTGGGGCTAATGGTTCTTGGAAGTAAGAAGATGCCTATGCTTGCATTTGGCTCTCCAGGATGCTCACCACGGAGATTATCAATGATATTATCAATCAACCATAATAAAGGCTATGTGGGATATCTTAGTAGCCACGTATGGACATGCCAAAAATGAGAGCAAAATTTTACAATTGGAGTTTGATATTTTTTCGACCAAGTAGAATGGTCGACCTCTTCATGCTCACTTCTCGCATATTAGAGGCATGTTTGAGCGTCTACATAACTTCATTCCTATTACTACGGGCACTAAGAAACAATAGTCGTATCTCAATGCAACTATGATGGGAGTATTGTTGTCATCTCTACACTCAGAGTATGATATATCATGTATTCAACTTCTTATAGGAGAGACGATGCCTTCAATGGAAGAGATTTACAAGAGACTGAGCATAATTACTACATCATCTACTACTATGGCTCAGACTCCTTTTGATATGGCAACCTCTCGTGGCAGAGGGAATACTTTGCAGTTCTGTGGTCGAGGTCCGCGTGGAAGAGGAGCAGGTCGTTAGCGAGGCCCATGTTCACATTGCCGCCATCCTGGTCATTCTGAGGAGACATGCTATAAAAAGCATGGGTAACCAGCCTCTGCCCGAGTTGCTGAGCAGACCGAGCCTCCCTCTGCACCTACACCGACTCATGATGCATGCTTCGATGATATTGTTTCCAGGATACGAGAGATGATGACTAGTCCAACTACTTCGCTTGCAGATTCTTCAGATGTCACACATATAGCTAGAGCCTCTTCAAGGTCGTCAAGTATTACTTATGCCCTTACTACTAGCAGTAGTTTAGATTTGTCTGACTTTATCATGGACTCTAGAGCATCTCATCATATGTGTGGCGATCGAGCACAGTTTACTTCGTACAGGTCAATCCCTCCAGATAGAACAATGGTTATTGCCAATGGGAATTATCTACCCATTGTTGGACCGGGGGAGATTGTTCTAGCTCCCTCGATGCGTATGCAAAATGTCTTACTTGATCCAATATTTCAGATGAATCTTTTGTCTATTAGCTAGATTACAAAAGATTTACATTGTCGTGCCTTATTTGATCCTTCTTCTCTTGTGTTTCATGATATACTCACGAGCAGGCTGATTAGATGTCTTCGTGAGAGAGGGGACTTTACAGACTTGTCCAGCCTCCTTATGCAGGGGTTGCTACTATCCCTTCTAGACCTGTCTCCCTATTTCGGTGGCATCTTCGCTATGGACACCTTCCTCTGCAGAAGCTGTGTCTTGTCCTCCCACAGTTCTCTACTTGTACTGGTCTGGAGTGTGAGGCATGTCAGCTTCAGAAGCACCATCGTTCCTCTTTTCCGAGTCGTCAGAGTCGTCACAATGGCCAGTTGTTTGAGTTGGTTCACTTTGATAATTGGGGCCCTAGTTGCGTTCCTGATCATCAGGGACATCGGTTTTATATGGTCGTTGTAGATGATTATTCTAGATTATCTTGGGTATTTCTGATGAAGAACAAGTCGGAAGCTGGTCCTATTATCAAATCTTTCCTTATTGAGATTAAAAATATTTTTCTACTAATGTGAAATTTATTTGCACTAACAATGCCTTGGAGTTTTCTACTTTATAATTATCGGACTTCCTCAGATCTATTGGTATTGTTCGTTAAACTTCATGTACTTACACTTCACAACAGAATAGTATTGCTGAACGCAAGCACCATCATCTTCTAGATGTCACAATGACTCTTTTGATTCAGAGTCGGGTTCCTCATTCTTCTAGGGCGATGCGGTTCTTACTGCATGTTACTTGGTGAACCGCATGTCATTAACTATGCTTGGGGAAAAAAGTTCCTTTCTTGATAGCTTTTCCCAAGAAGGACTTATTCTCTCTTACCCCAGAGTCTTTGGATCTATGGTGTTTGTGCATAATTTTACTCATGGTCATGACGAGCTCTCTCTTAGAGCTGTCATATGTGTGCTCGTTGGCTATTTTCGTACCCAGAAAGGGTATCGGTGTTTTGATCCCATTGAAAGAAAATATTATGTGAGTGCAGATGTCACATTTTTTGAGTCTATTATGTATTTTTCCCCTACAAGTGATATGTTGTCTAGTGTTGACTCTGGTGAGGATATCTTCGTTAATCCACCACCAACAAGTCCTCGTTAATCCACCACCAACAAGTCCTTGTGATGAGTCTCAGTCAAGTCTACCTTCTCCACCACCTCCTCCCCCACTTCCTCCACCTCCTCCTCCACCTCCATCAACCATGACTCTCTTCCTACCTTATTTTTACTTTCACATATCCTCTAGCCGCCCCTCTGCTCCTGCATCTTCCAAGTCATACAACATGCCCCATGTATGTAATGAAAACATTGTTTCTACTAATGGCACTAGTTATATGCTTGATCCACTTGATACTACACATGAGAATATGATAGAGGAGAACAGAGAGGCGGATGACCTTGATGTACCAATTGCCTTGAGGAAGCCCCATCGCAACTGCACTAAGTACCCTCTAGCTGCGCATGCTTCCTTGGACCATCTTTTAGAGGAATATATGAAATTTGTTATGAGCCTTTCATCCATTACTATACAACGAACATATCAAGAGGCCATACATGATAGCAGTTGGTGTCTTGCCATGGAAGAGGAGATGGCCGCTTTATAGTCTTGTGGTACCCGGAGTGTTGTTTCTGCCCATCTAGGTGCATATGTTGTGGGGTGCAAAAGGATATTTACGATGCAGCAATAAGAAGATGGCAGCGTGGATATCTACAAGGCAAGACTTGTAGCACGTGATTTCACTCAAACTTATGGGGTGGATTATCAGGCCACCTTTTCTCCAATGGCGAGACACTCAACATTACACATTCTATTATCAGTTGTAATTTCACGTGAATGGCCTCTTTAACAGCTTGATGTGAAGAATGCATTTCTATATAGAGATTTACATGAGGAAGTTTATATGAAGCAACCACAGGGATTTGCTGCTGAGGGGGAGTCTCAGAAGGTATGTTGGTTCCACAAGGCGATCTACAACCTAAAGCAGAGTCCTAGAGCTTGGTACCAGAAGCTCTCATAGTTGATAGAGCATCAGGATTTTCTTCGGTCCACTACAAATCACTCACTTTTTGTTCAGAAGACATGGAGAGGTACTGTTGCTATTCTTGTCTAGGTTGATGATATCATTATCACTGGTGATGATAAACAGGGCATTCAGGAAACCAAGGAGTTCCTAGGTCAGCAGTTTGTGTCCAAGGATCTTGGCAATCTAAGACACTTTCTTGGATTAGAATTCATCAGAAACCAACATAGTCTTGTGATGACCCAAAGAAAGTTTGTTACTGATCTTCTATTAGAGACATGTATGACAGGGTGCAAGCTTGCCACTACTCCTATGGATCCAAGTATGAGATTATATGATGACGATACCAAGGAGATAGATAAGAGGAGATATAAAGAACTCGTAAGGAAGAAGTTCCCATATGCTATCATCACCAGGCCTGATATATGCTTTGCTGTTAGCAAGGTAAGTCAGTTCATGGAGCAGCCCAGGAAGGTGCATATGGATGTTGTTTATATGATCTTAAGATATCTGAAGTCCTCACTAGGTTTTAGTCTCTTATTCAGCAGAGGCACGTCTCTTGACATCATAGCATGTGCAGACACGGATTATGGATGATGCCCTAGGGACAAGAAGTCCACTTTCGGATTTGCTATATTTGTTGGTATATGACTCGTGCCATGGAAAAGTAAGAACCAAATTGTAGCTGCCAGATGTAGTGCAAGTCTGAATACAAGGCCATGGCTCATGGATGCATAGAAATGATGTGGGTCAGGTCAGTTTTGACTGATCTTATTGGTTGATGTACCTCTTCCTATGCAACTTCTATGTGATAATCAAATAACACTATTTATTGCAAATAATCCTGCATTTCATGAGCGTACAAAGCATATAGAAGTAGATTGCCAATATACAAGAGACATGATTCAGAAGGGTCTCATATCTACCTCCCATGTTTCTATTGAAGATCAGACTGCAAATATATTCACCAAAGCACTTACTGGAGGCCCTTCCAAAGATGTTGTTCCAAGCTGAGCATGATAGACATATATGGTCCAGCTTGAGGGGGAGTGTTGAGATTATTATTATCATTTAGGTGTTATTTATGTATTTTCATTTCTTCATATACCTAACTTGTAATTTACCCAAGGGTTTTTCTCCTATATAAGAGAGCCCAGTATCAAGTCCTTGGTTTTTCCCAACAATATTCGTATATTATTCCATTGAAGTTTTGTGAGAAAACAAAGACTCTTACAACCTCCATCTAGACATTCAATTTTTAACGGTCACAGAATTGTTGAAATCAATCCCGTCTGGATGGAGGCCATAAGAGTCTCTATTTCGTACAAAATTTAAATGACATGATATAGGGATATAATGATGAAAATCCAGAAGTATTTAAAGAAATAAAAAATGGAGAAAATGGGATGACGGAGCCAAGTTAGCTCCCCCAAGGGGCAGCCCCCCCCCCCCCCCCCAAAACACATATGTGGGAAAATGGTGCTGCCCCCTTGGGGGAGCTAACTTGGCTCCCACTGCCTCATTTTCTCCATTTTTTATTTTTTTAAATTCAGTGGAAATTCATCGCTATGTCTTTATATTATTCCATTCAAGTTTCGTGAGAAACAGAGACTCCTACGACCTCTATCTAGAGAGCCATTTTTTAGCGGTCGTAGAATTGTTGAAATCGACCCCGTATGGATGGAGGTCTCAGGAGTCTCCGTTTCACATAAAATTTGAATGACATAATATATGAATATATGATGAAAAATTACAAAAATATATTTCAAAAAATGGAAAAAATGAGGCCAAGGATCCAAGTTAGTTCCTCTAAGGAGTAGCCCCATTTTACCCTATATATACGTGAGAATTTTAATCTGATGTCAATTTCAATGTAGGACGTTGAGGGCTCTTGATGTGATTCTTTTATCAATGTTAATTACAAAATGTCAGCTGGGATTTCTATATGTAAGGAAATTAAAAGGAAGAAATCTTCAACAAATGAGAGTTGCATAATAATGAATACTAGGGTGCATACCTGCGCTTCGCAACATGACCGGAGAAATCTTCAACAAATGAGAACTGCATAAACATGCCTATATAAGAGTGTTTGCTACAAACAGAAATATTAAAATGTCTGTTGAATAAAAGGAAGATGATCTGAATAAAGGAAATAATACCCATATAGAATATGGAGGGACACATATATGTGCTCTAGAAATTGCAACTTAATAGAGTAAACTCTTAATTTTGTAAAATAAATTTAAAGTTAATTTAGTTAGAGAAATAAGATATGTAAGAAATTTTAGAAGAAAATATTGTCAGTATGTTCATGTGATAAAGCTTCGAGAAGAAAATTGACTTCTGACTAGTTTGGAACTCGCTAAGAACCTTGAAGGTAGACGGTTTGCATGTACGCCATATTTGAGTATAGTAGTGTTCGTTGCATCATTATAGTCAGCTTGAGAACATCTGTTCGTGCTGATCTTAATCCTATGAAATGAGCTATATTTATAATAATGAGTATGTTTCCGGTCTTGATGTGTTAGAAAAGGTAAAATGCAGCAATAAGCAGTTAAATGTATGTGTAGATATGTAATTTCATAAAAAAAGTATAACCAAATGACTTGCATATGTATTATTGGACTACTGAAGTTCGAGTGGAGGTACACAGTCATCGTGATGCGATGCACAATCCCTTCTTCCATGACAGAGGTGAGGTGTGCCGATTATGAAGATGATCATAGAAGTTCTTATTGGGGATATAGTCGAAACCAAAGAAATGTGTGTCAGCCTCAAGGCAACACCCCAATATTTTCACCACATTCTTAGGGTTCAACTTGTTAAGAATCATTATCTCATTCAGGAACTGATAGTGAGAAGAAAATATGGAATAGAAAGATGGAAAATTTTTTAAGACTTTTGTAAGTACATTTATATTATCAGTATTTTGCAAGTAATGGTAATACAATGGGAAATAGTTAAATACATGGATATACAATACTTTTTAAATATTAGTAGGATATATTGAGAAGATATTTACAAATGTAATATTATTGTCCACTTTATTATATTAACAAAATCTGCCAGATATATCACGTAAATGCATCATTGAAAAGAAAAATTAACAACTGAGGCATATTATATTGCAGATAGAAAGTATTTGTAAACATGCAGTAGAATAAGTAGGTTGTAGGAATAAATAGTAAAATATCGAGTAATGATGAAATACTACACTATATTTGCCTAGAAATGCTTGAAAGACATACAAAAATTTCAATTTATGATGTTAAAATGTATTTTTACGTTAAAAAATAAATGGTAGGCAATATTTTCTATTATGTAAGATACGATATCTGTCAATGTATTTGTAAAATATAAAAGATCTCAAAGAGGTTAAGAATTTGTTTGTTTGATAGGTGTTGTCTCGAAAATATTAAAAGGATACTCAAGATGGTTTTAGTAAAGAAATCCAAAATACCACTTCATTTCAATATAAATGACAACTGTAGAATCTTGCATGTAGTAGGTTATGGTGTCACTGACACTACAACAAAAAGGGCTTTTGGTAACTAAACTGTAATGATGAATTGATGATTTGTAGTGACTAAAAAGGCTAATGTAACAACCATTTCGTCACCACAACTCCAACTCCACAAGTGGCGTCACTAGAACCTATAGTGACTACAAAATGGTTGCTGTGCTAATTCTGACAGCTATTCTGTCACCACAGTTGTAAAAGAAGGAGAGTTAAGGTGACGAAATTTATCAGTTACCACAATTTAAGAACCTGGAACATTTATACAAATACTATATTTTTTGCCGAATTTTTTGTTGTACAAATCAAGAACTTTATACACCTGAATGAGTTCACCAATTTTTCCTTTATATTAATAAACATGAAAGGTTACACATTCATTTTATTTACAATAGTATTGTTTTTACATACAAATCTACACATAAATCCCGACACTTGTTGGGATATATCAGCGGGAATTCCGTAAAATCATCCAATAGGAACTACACCTCCCATTGTCGCTCAGGCCTCGACTGCATAAAGATCTCATCCTGCAAAAACCGGACAAGTCAATTCCGATTTTAGCTGCACGAAATGATTTGATGTGAAGGAATGAAAGATCATAGAAAAATGGAAGCTCACAGAAAAGATGTAGATGGCAAGTGTCTTAAGAGCCACCGTTACATAGTGTAGAATACACGGGGACGTCCCTCCCACTCAATTCAACAAGATTGACCACCATGAGCTCAATGTTTGGACCATGATATCTGTGGTCAATATTTACTATTTACTCAGTAAATTCATTTTTATGAGATGAAACTAATTTAAGTTAAATCTTCGAAGTTATTATCTTTAAGTCAATAAAAAAGAAGAAGCACTCACTGCCCTTAGAGATAAAGAGGTTGATGAAACAAAGGCTTGCAGTCCCCACTCTCCACTGCACCTCCTTGAGACATGCAGAAAAGAGAAGGTAAGTTAACCAAATTGATTGCATGATTTAAGAACAGGTAGACTTAATTACATTGTGGACGGACTCAAAGGAGATCATGACCTGGATGTAAGTGATGCATTTAACTAGCATGCATAAATAGAAATCCTTGAGTATCCTAACTATGTTACAGCATTCAAGACTTTCATCAATCAAGAATACTAGATTCTGAAAAATATGTGGACCTTATGAAGAAGTTTTTAAATTGATTGTACAAAGAATTGACTGTCACTTACCCCTTTCCATGCTGGTATTCCACTGTTTGAAGTGTCATGCAGTTCCGGTTATAGAAATCATCGATTAAATATTTATGTCGCATACAAAATCACCTGCAGAATGAAAATGATGATAAACAGATCCAAGAAAGAAACATGATCTCCAAGTAAAGGCACTGCCTGTTGGGAGATAAACTGAGCATCCACAACTCATATCTTCTCATTGACGGGTTATACAACACACGGGAAACCAAAGTTAGCTTGTCTTAGTCAGAAATTAACACCACAAGTGTAAAAATTAATTACCTTCACATATCTCTTAAGAGCAAAGTCGAGACTCCATCCATGAACCAAGTCATTCTGCACAAATAAAATCAACAAGTATAATTAGATAGTTAAAAGAAAATTCGCGAGGAAGGGCTCTAACATGTATCATATGACACACACAACGCCCTACGATGCAAGGAAATGGTGCTTTGCCGGCCATCATAATCCCAACCATCACCACCCTCTACCACCATTGCGCTCCACCTTTCTCCTCTCTCATTTTTGCATTTTGCATTTTGCATTAACTGGTAGAGAAAAAAATAAAGATATATGATCTTGAGAACTTGCCATGAACTACTAACTTTTGCTTCTTTTTCAAGCAATTCAACAATGAATTACTAACCTTGAGAACTTGACATGATCAATCCGATGTCATTGACCAAATCTATGTAGAAAAGACTAACACAACGAATATATATTCTTGGAAAAGATAGATGAAGTAGTAAATTAAGAACAAATATAAATTGACCGAGTAATCAATTGCATAAAAGAAAAAATGTACCAACATGTTATAGAAAGCATTTAAAAAAACTAGAAACATGCATCAAAAGAATTCACAGAAGTTTAAAGTCCATCAATGTCAATTTCGTATAAAACATCAAATATCACAATGATGGTCACCACCATCCTAGAAATTGTGTAATCAACAAATAAGAGTGACTGCTTCTCCTCTATAAGAATCAAATGACATGTCACTTCTAAATTCAAATCAACTTTAATCATGGTCCTCCTGTAACAAGATAAGAAAGAAATTAATAGATAAAAAAGTATTATGAACAAAGATTACATTAAAAAAAGATATTATACCAGAGAATGCAATGAATCTTGCATTGTATTTGATGAGCATGGTAGATTTTTGAATGGCTCTTTAACATATTGACCACTCTGTTGCAAGAACACAGCCACAATTTAGTAAATAAAGAAACATCAATCATACTAACTAATGTTTCTAAGATGTTTTAACTTTACCCGTAGATTGCTTGACGGCAAATTGATATGACTTTCCACTACACCACCATCATGAAAACCACTCCTACCACTTGCAAAATTTCTACTACCGCCGCCACTCGCATGTGAGAAATCTGAAACATCCTGTGATAAGAAAATGATATATTAGTGTTAAATAATATAAGCAATACGAACGCATTAACTCAAACATTTTTACCTCTGAATATGGACAAGGATAACTAAAACCAACATGATGGCTTAGTTGTTGCGCCCAATGACGTATTTCATTCATGGAAGAACTTTGTCGTTGAATTTTTAAATTTAGGGAAACAATAACATCTTTTAATTGTTTCACAGTGTCCTGAAAAATACTTATTGGTAAATGTCAAAGAATTTAATATTCAACTATATTATTGATAAATAACCTGTTCCTCTCTACTTTTCTGCAAGATCACTTGCAACTTATCCCTGTCTGATTGCTTGTGAGATTTATCATGTCCAGCACCAACAAAACGAATATACTCTCTTCTACCAGTACCAATATAACGTGAACATGCCACTGACATGATTTCTTCAGAAGACAAATGTGGATGTGTCTGTTGGGATGTTTGAATGCATTCTCCAATCTTATCCTATTTCAAGTTTTTAAAACAATTAATAATATGAACAATATAACAAAAATATTAAAAGAATAATAACTTACCACTATCTCCTCATTAGGATACATGATTTTCATCATTTCAACCTCTGTAGGCTCCCTATTGTTCTCCTTTTCCTGGAAAAAATAAAATGCAAAAACAATACTTTTAAGCTCGAGACAAAATAAGTTAAATAATCTTAACTTACAAAATCATGACGACGAGTAGCCAGTGGACGTCTTCCGCATCTGTGATCCAAAGCTTTTTTTTTACGATTCTTTTGATTGATCAAAGCTCTTGCCTAATTCAAGTAGTCACAATGGTCAAAATAAAATTAAGTAATACAAAGATTGAGTCCAATAATACAACACATTTAAAACAAACCGACAGAGTCTAAGGCATGAAGCTTCTATGTATGTATTGAATCGACAAACAGTCAGATTCTTGGAGAGGTCGACTGAGCATCTTTTGATGTGATGTAAATGAAGAGTTAAAGTAACCAATATCTTGGGTATCACTTTGCTTAGGGTAAGGTTTTTTATTTCTTATTTTAAAATAATATTTAAACAGATAGCAATGCTTCTGTTTCACTATCCCTCTGTTAATCGCAGCAACATATGATTACTCCATTTAACTTCAATTTCCGATCACCAAAAAATCAAGACCGAGCACAAATCAACTTACTTCACTTGCACTCTAATTACCGATCGTATTTATAAATATTAAGAATAAGCAGCAACAAAATGTACTATAAATATTCGATTTTAACAAGTAAAAACTTATGTCAAAAAATCAGAATTCTTTCCTGCGTTTAAAACTACTTTCATTTCAGTTTACCTGATTCAATATAAAACTTTCTACTACATGTATCCTGAATAATGGCCGGGCTCTGGACTTAACTAAAATTGAAATCAGGTACTACAAAGATTGAGTCTAATAGGATTGGTACGTGAATTATTTCATAGGCGTCCATAACTAGATCAGCCGGATCTAATACTTTAACTCTTCTTGCCATATTTTAATTAACCTCTCATTCTAGTAATATCTAAATTTTTACATCAAATAATAAACTACGATGCCATGTAACTTCTTTGGGAATAAGAAATAATAGCGAGATTTCCCTCTTTATCTTGGATCTTTCTAGCTCCTGAAATTACTGCTTTCTTTTTTATTTTATAAATATTCAAATGTTTATTATTTGCTCTCCTTTATTTAAACTTTTCATGGGTTTTCTTTTTAAGTTTCAGATCCATTTGAAATACGTAGTTTTACACAATTCATGTCAAAAGATTACACTTCATTTTAATATATCAAAAATAATAAGTGAATTTACTCACAAAATATAATTAAACTCAACTTTGCGTCCTACAAATCATAAGTGAATTTACTCACAAAAGGAAATATATTGCGTGGGCTTGTGATTTAAAATTAGAACGTGAAATGTTACCCAATATTCTCATGCTCCACCCTCCAATCATCAACTACGTGTTCGCCAGACTGTTCACCTTGTACATCTTTCATTCGTTGATAATTGCTCTCAGTCTGCATGCTTGGCATCTGCCCATGGCCTCTTACACCGCCTACTGCCACAGAACTCCACCCGCCCACATTCCCAGTGTCATGCCCTTCGTTCCGTCGGTCTTGGCTCTCCGCACTCAT
The DNA here is from genome assembly GCA_037367405.1 of Ottelia alismoides. Classification (NCBI taxonomy): domain Eukaryota; kingdom Viridiplantae; phylum Streptophyta; class Magnoliopsida; order Alismatales; family Hydrocharitaceae; genus Ottelia; species Ottelia alismoides. Next base: position 220,616 of record JAZKJV010009746.1, on the reverse strand, counting down.
CGTTGTCCATTGACATTCGTCTCTTCCACCACCCAGTGCCCTACTGCTCGAACCACCTCCCACAGAAGTTGTGTTTTGCTTGCCATACTCATCCCTACGATCACCACCCTCTACCACCACCCTTGCCCTCAACCTTTCTACTCTTTCACTTGTGTTCCAACCATCTCCCATCGCCCCCTCACCCTGTTCGTCATTGACATATGGATTGTCGCCATCCACGCCTCCCCTCCACTCCTCACATCTGCCATCACTTACTACCCTCGCCCATCTCTCATCGTCATCACGATCCATCCACAACCCATAGCCGTCGCGACCTGTCCATCGCATATCACCATCAGTATTAGAATAATAACCATCATCTAACCTCACCCCTCGCCAGTTTCCTCCACTTCTTCCTCCACCTCGACCTGCGACTCCACCTCGCCATCCATTTCCATCTTGACCTCCGGCTCCACCTCGACCTCCAGATCCACCTCGCCATCCCTCACGACCTCTGACTCCAACTCGCTCCCCACCTTCTCCTCGACCTCTGAATCCGCCTCACCTTCCGTATCCATCTCGACCTACGGCTCCACCACGCCATCCGCCTTCACCTAGACCTCCAGATCCATTTCGACCTTCGCCTCCACCTCGCCCTCCACTCGGACCTTCAACTTCGCCTCGCTCTCCATCTCCACCTCGACCTCCGGCTCGACCTCGCCATCCGCCTTCACCTTGCCCTCCGCCTGCACCTCGACCTCCGGCTCCATATTGACGTACGCCTCTGCCTCCACTTTGCGCTCTGCCTCGACCTTGAGCTCTGCCTCCGACTCCATCTCGCCCTCCGCCACCAAGTCCCTCCATTGTAGAGAATGTTTCGAGGTTAGGGTTTTTACGGAAAGGTGAGGGCAAGTGGCGGCTGAGATATCCTTTTATATCATTTTTTAAAGGGCTACAATTTGTTTAGGGCACGGTCATTGCTCAGTGCCGATTCATCCCAAGAGGTTAATTATTTCCAGTACCTTAGTCCATGTACATCAATTTCTAATAGAGGTTATTATTTCCAGTAACTTATCTTTCTAATCCATGTACATCGATTTCTAATACCACTTTTATTTATTAAATAAGGTAGAAGTAGCTTTTGCTGCATTATTAAATAAGAAACCAACAGCTGTACATTAGAAAGAGTTTCTATTACCTGCTCATATGTTTCTAAGAGGTTAATTAATTATGGCTACACTATTAATTAATCTCACTGCTCAAATGGGCTCCATGAGCATCCTGCAGATGGGCATTAGGACCTTTTTCGTACTTTGCAATATTCTCTATGAGAAGGGATACATTTAACCATTATTTCATTGATCTGTTCATTTTAAACTTTATAGTTTGAGGGTAGTTTTATAATTTACCCTTTAAAAGGACTGTGGTAACCATTTTTTCGTCATTATATGTTTTCCTCAGCACAAAATTGTCACTAGAACCCTTTTTCCTTGTAGTGTGAGTAGATTAGAGAAATGCAAATTGTTGTGTCGTTTCAACATTAATAGTACACGTTGATTTATATTACATGTAACAAATAGTGTCATCATTGCCTCTGATAAATGAATGTGGCAAATATTATAAAATAAAGAGTATAGAACTTACGAAATATAAAATAAATTATAAAATGACAATTAATATAACTAAACTATAAGGGGAAAATATATGTAATTTATTTTGAAGATATATAATTAAAATAATAAAAAGAGAGTAGACAAACAAAAAAAGTTATAGAATAACAAAATAAAAAAATCTAAAAACATATATTGCATGAATAGTTAAAGATCCAATATATGAAAACATAACGAAATGTGAAGTTCAGACACATGTTGATATGAAGGTGATGGTTGTTTATGAAAATACGAGAATGTCCAATGATGAATAACAAAAAAGAAATTAATGAAGTAAATGATACGGTGTAAAAAATAGGAAGGAATAGTTGCTTATAGGTGGCCTATAAATTGAATAAATAAAATAAAAAGAAAGTTGTCTTATTTAGAAATATTAGTTCGATCAATGAATAAAAATGAAGAACAACTAAAGTGTTTAAATGTACTTGAGGTTTATACTGATTCATAATAGTGGAGAAAGTAAATATGGAAGAAATTATAAGAAAAGCACAAAGATTGTTGACATATTTTATATGTCATGAAATAAATATGACACGGTATAGAAATAAGTAAATGTCAAATATTTGAATCATTAATGAAATTGCACACATGCTATCGAGAACTACGTCATCTATACAACATCATCTATACAGATAATAAATTTTTACTATGATATGATCTATCATTATAGGTATTACCTGATAGGAAAATGAAGATATGGCATGGAATTGGAGAAATGATTGGATAGAAAAAATTTGGAATAAAACATACAATATGAATCACCCGGAAAGAATATGTGAAAGAGAAAAATGAATAAATTCGAATACTTTGGAAATAATATTTTATTTGCAAAGAGTGTAATTAATGCTTATAGCTAGAATCGTATATTATTGCAATAAGCATAAGAATATAATTAAGGAAGGAAAGATATACATGTTATAAGAACACACCTTTGCAGTAACTTTTTTAAAACGTCTCATTGAGGATGTACTTGTAAACAAAGAAAAGCACCCGAGTCTTTACATAATATTTCATTATTTTCACAACATTCGTGTGGATCACCTTGATGAGGATCATGATCTCATTCAGGAGTTGACACTGGGAATAAGATATGTAATAGAAACATGGGAAAAATTCAAAAACTTTGCAACTACATTGGTGTTTGCTAACTGAGTGATAATTGCTTATAGTTAGAATAACATGTTACTTTAAGAAATATGGGAACATAACCAAAGGATCAAAGACATATATGTTTGGCATACATAGCTTTGTTGTATGTCTTAAATACGAAGATGAAGTACTACATTACCTGTACTTAGAAACACCTAAATGAAATGGACAAAAATCTTAATTTATGATGTACAATTTGTATAATTCTTGGAGGGTAACATATACAATAAATCTAATCATGTTGCAAGATAGTAGATGCTATCATATTTCAGATATTTGTAATAGAAGGATGGAGTGTCATGGTGATTAAAGATATCTTCTATAACCAAGAAATTATGACAGAATATTTTGGCTAAGAACCGACCTTAAAATTTCTCTGGGTTGTAGACTGTTATGATAGTTCTTGGACGTCTATGATGGATGATTGTGGGGAAGGCAATATTCTTGTATCTCCGAAAAATAGGTTGATGTTAAATGGTCAACTTTTATGTTGTTACAACTATTTTAGTAAAGAAAGAATATATTTTTTCCTTATATTAAGAGTATAGTAATGATGAAAAGTACTGGAACACATGCAGTGAATTAAGTAGACTACTTTAGGGGAAATTTGTAGAATAGGTTATTTTAGAAGTACTAGCCGAGTCAGAATTACATGGATAGAGATGTAACAAAGTATAAAGTACATAGGTAGATCAAGTGCTATACTATTCCTATGTACAAATATCTTAAATAAATGGATAGAACTTTTAATTTATGGTTTTAAAATGCATTCTTGCATTTAAAGGTTAAATGATAGATGATAGTTATGCAAGGCGATCTTGGTTTTTCCAGTCCTTCTGTGTCTGTTCTTATTTATGACTCCTTGTGCTTTCGTAAACTTATAAAATTGAATATATGAAACACATAAATTAAAGAAACTGAACACTTTGCAAATACATTTTTATTTGCAAAGAGGCTACTTACTGGTTATAGGCATATTCGCATATTACCTCAAGAAGTATATGAATATAACTACAGAAGAAAAGATACACGTGTTATAAGAACATATCTTTGTTGTATCTGTTTGTAATAAATGTAAAGTACTTCACTACTTTTGCCTACAAATACATGAACAAAATATATAGAACTATTGATTTATGATGTTAAAATGTTAGAGTTCTTCCTCCCTGTAAGCGGGCTAGATTAATAGGCCTACAACTTCAAAATTACTAAAGAGTGTTAAGGTGAAACGGAGTTGACTTGGGTAAAGAATCTATCCAATAAACAATCAAGTTCCAAGCGTGTACCAATAGGAGAAGATATTTGTGAATTTATTTGTAAACTTTAAAAAAATAAAAGAGGCTAGAAGTTGTTTGCTTGTTGTTCTCTGGAAAATATTAAAAGGGAGCAAGATGGTTTCAATAAATAAATCCAAATTGCCACTCCATTTTAATATAAATGAGAACTATAGAGTGTTACATGTATAGGTCATGGTGTTAGTGTCTGTCAATTATTTTTCTACAATTTGCATAAGGGTGAAAAATACGACCGATCGAGTCGTCTAAGAGTAGACAACTGTCGTTGTAATGATCAGTCAAATTTTATAGGAAATTTATTTTTATTTTTATACTCCTAAATTAGATTTGTATAGAGTAAGTACGAGAGTGTCGAACTTAGGAAGGCAAACTGTATAGAACTAAGGTGAAATTATATAAAACTAAAGTTTATAGGGTTTCCTAATTTTTATTTATTTTAAGGAATTTTGTGAATTTTATTTTATTTTTGTGATATAAATAAACCTATGTAAGAATATATGTATAAATTTTGTATTTTTATATTTGGTTTTAGTTTTGTAGTTTTTTTACGTTTTAATTATTTTCTGATTTTTATGTATATTTTTGAAATTTTTTTGTAATTTTTATTTGGTTTATAAAGTTGAAAACTAATTTTTATTTGAAATCAGATTTTTATTTATGATTTTTAAAATATAAATATTTAGAAAATATTTTTATTATATTTTTATTAGAGAGTAGGTAAAAATATCTTTAAAATGATATGTTGTGCGTTTTATATGAATTTTATTGAATTAGTTATGATTTTTCACAGTTTTGATGTATTTTGTAATTTTTTATTATTTTTATTATTTAACTTTTAGTTTATTTATGGTTTATTGTTTAAAATATAATAAAATATATTAAAAGTAATTTTATTAGATTTTTAATGATATTTTTATATTTTTTATGAATTTTGTGAGTTTATGTATTTTTTATATTTTTTAAATGATTTGTTTAATGCTAAAAATATGTTTTTATATTTTTCAAAATACTATTTAATACTGTATGTAGTGTAAAATATTATATTTATATGTATTTTATTATATTTTTATAGTTTTGCTTTATAATTATTATTTATATGCATGTAATAGTATAATATAATATTCTGTATATGGTATTTTTGTAATTATACTGTAAAATAGGGGTATGTGAGAAATATCTCAGAAAACTGGATGGCTTGCACGCAAGAATTCCATATTGCACATGGTCGTGCACGTGCTTTCAACTGCACCTGCACCTATTTGCAATTACAACAATTATCAGGGGGTTTCATGTAAAAAGTCTAGTAGATCACATGCTTGGGCACATGTAGACTTCAGCTATAGGATCTGATCAAAATATAAAAATACGTCAGGAATAAAACTGTAAATCATCCAAAATATATGGACGCCACGCGCGACTCATGTGAAACTCTTCAAACGATGGGGTAGTGCGGACACGTGGCTAGATTTTGGAGCATGTGATCAAAAGGTGATTGAACAACTGTCGATCATTCTAGATCATAGACTTTATTTCTTCCCCTATTCCTTGTTCGAGTGGTGGTTTAATTTCCAGATCTCCGATGATGTATGCCGATGAAGAGTCGACTCCATGTAGTTCTAAGAGTGACGGAAGTTCAGATCTGCTACTTGTATGCAGGTGATCTCGAGCTCACGATTCCATGTCCGATGATGATGCGGTGTGGATTTGTGAAGGATCTAGGTGCAGATGGTGCCGAGCTTGATTCGAATCGATTTCAGTCTCCAATGAATATTGATCACTTGAGTTGGATCACGATCAAACTTCGGTGTCTGGCCTCCAACTGGTGCTTCATTTTCTATTCAAGTTGATGCTTCTTCTCGAATGACTTTTCCAGGTGTGTAGCCTCGATTATGCTTCCAGTTCAATCGCATGTCCATATCGAGGAAGAGGGTTTCGCTTCACGATGGAGGTTCTGATGTGCGGCCTCCAGGCGTTGTTGCTGTGATCAGGGAAGAGCTCTGTGAAGGAGGCTACTGTTGAATCCGATGCTCCTCTAGGTACATGTTCTGTAGATGAAACACTGGATCGAGGTTGAAGCCTTGGCCCGAGACAAAGTGGAAGATATATGAGCGAGGAAGCTTTGACGTAATAGATTAGGCTTCGAACTCCGATCACCATGCATGGCCAGAGGGAATAGATTGCGTGAGGTAGAACAAAATGTGCATAGGTTAAGAAGATATGGTGCTGATCGGAATGGATTAGATCAAATTTGGTTTTGGTTTGAAACGAAGAGGAAGAGAGATCGAGAGAAAGGAGGAATGATCTAGAGCATGAATAGAGAAGAAGAGGAATGAGGAAAGCTACATGAATCTAACTTGGATGGAGGTGGAGGAGATTGTCACCTGTGGATGTTGAAGCTCAGCTGAGCTTCTGCAGGTCGTGGCCTCAACCGTGATGGAAAGAGGCTGATCTCACAGTGGTGTGGAGCACACACCGGAAATGATCTCGCCACACCTAACTCCTTGCTTCAGCGGAGAAGAAACTCGCTATCACCGGCTACTCCGGAGCTCACTGGAGGGATGGCAATTAATGGCAGATGATCTGATTCAATGGGATGCATGCCCTATTTATAGGTACATAAGAGAGGAGGTAGTTGGCCTACCGGCCTACTGACCAACGATCGACCGTTAGGTCGGTTGGCCAGAGGGGAAGGAAGAGAAGGGCTACAAGCGGAGATGCAAGGGAAGAAGGACGAGGAGAGAGAAGGGAAAGGTAGCGAGGGTGCAATGCACGTGAGGCGCCCATAGGAGGAGAGGATAAAATAAATAAATAAAATAATAATAATAATACTTTGGTTAATTAGTTGGAAAATTAAATTAAATAAATTAATTATAATTAATTATATAATTAGATATGTAAATAAGTACTTATAATTAAATAATTAATGCATAATTATTTAGATAATTAAAAAATAATAAGTTAATATATATAAATTTATAAATAGATAAATAATTAAATAATATTTAATATATTTTAATAATAAAAATTGATAAAGTATATAAATATGATGGATAGTATACAATTAATAAGATAAAATTAAGGTACATTATACCATATATACCAATATGCTCCCAAAATCCACTTTTCACATATTGACTCCGATTTGGAGAAATCAGTGTCATTTGGTAGATAATTATATAAAATGAACTTTAAAGTGGCTACGCTTAATTGGAGTCCATTTGGCCGAGTTATGAGACCTGGAAAATGTAGGTCACGACTTTGTGGCTTCAGGCTTTATTGGCATTTTGACTTAAGTTATATTTTTATTTTTTATATTATTTTTTAGAAATTCATTGGAAAAACAATTAAGTAAAACTGAGCAAAAATAATTAATTAGAAAATTGAAAAGTTTCTACAAATAATACGTATAGACAAAGGGATCCAAACGCCAAAATACACCTATTTTACTCTAATACTTTTTTGATATTTTTAATAGTATTAGTTATAAAATGAAATTTAAAGTGAGTTGGTCAATTTGGAGTTTTCTATAAATAGTTATGAACCTTAGAAGTCGACTTTTATGGCTTTTGTGGTTCATTATAATTAATTACTTTTATATTAAATAATTTTTTGATATTTTTATAAAATAATATATATTTTTATAAACAACTTTTGTGAAGAAAATATTTTGATTTGAAGTTTTCTCGATGATAAATAAAAGAGATGAAATATTTACAAGATGAAAATGAATAAATGTATTTTTGTGATCTAAGTTTTCTGACATTTTTATACATTATGGTCCATATCTCCCCTACTTATTTTGTCGACCGAGTCAATATTGACTCGGTCTTGGGGTTAGGATCAATCTATATATTTTTTATATACATCCTTCTTTTTCTTTTATTTTTCATTTGTCTCTTTATTATTATATTTTAGATAAAATAAGTGTTAAATATATAATATTAATATTTGTGGTTAGAATGTTAATTAATGAGAATTAGTGAGCATTTTATATGTATTTTACCAAGGATTTTAGCCAAAATGAAAGATGAATCATATATTCATGATCCCCTATACTTTACCTTTGCTAGACCCTTATTAAACCCTTATTCTATAAATAAGTGCATGCAAAAAGAAAAAGAAAAAGGGAAAATAAAAGAACTTAGAACATGCTTGTTTCTTTAAACCGAATCTCACTTCACCCAACATAAAACTTGGAGTAGACCTTTGGATTTAATGTGTCAGGACTCTATTAGAATTAGGATTTAAGCCTCGACAAACTTTAAGTTCCACAAATCCTTATCCAGATTCACCTTAACACCCAGCTCAAATCCACCCATCCATCACGCAAGCTTTTCGGCTTTGAAAGCAATATGCTCTGTGTGTGAAGGGTGTTATCTCTTCCTTCTTAAAGAAGTGAAAAAACCACCCATCACAGTTATACACTCCCATTGGGCCCTCATCCTGCTACTCGATCCTCGAGGAGGGGGTATTTCCTTCTAAGGTCAGGTCGTGATGTGTCCACAGTAGAGTAGAGAGGAAAAAAGGAAGAATCGGAAGAGAACTGGAGTGTGATCAGTGTAATCACATATCCTTTTAAAACCCAACCAATTTATCCAGGTATCCACTAAGATAATGCAGGCTTTTCTGAATCTTGGACCATTGTGGCTATATTTGTATTTGGTGCATGGCTTCTTTTTGGTAGAAAATAATCCTTACACTGCATAGATCTTTTGTGCCCCGACAGTTATAGAATCTTTTATTTCCATCCATTTTTTGGGGGTCGTGGAAAAAATTGTGCCAACAAATCCTTCCCTCATCCAAAGTTTTATTTCAACCCCACTCTCCCGTCTTTAGATGTCTGTGCAACTAGACAAGGATGGAAATACACCACCAAAATAGACTGCTCTTCGCAATCCCATGCAAGTTGAGCTAAGTGTAGAGTGCATGAGTTCAAATGGAGAAGAGTTAAACGGATGACACAAAGTGTCCTACTTAGGCAAATTCAAGTGGAATTTCGAACAAGGTCCCATGGAACCAAAGAATTAAGTCGAAAAGACATGAAAAGTCTTAATTCTAGTTCCTAAAGTCCCTTTAGAATTAAGTGGATTAAGGCCTAAACCAAAATCCATTTCTCAAACTTAGATCCATTCGGTTCAAGAATCAAACTTGTCTTGAAACATACGAATGAATGTAACAATTTTTTATGAAGTGAATTTTTCTGATTAAACATTTTATGTGATTTCTAAAGTTTTTTGCAAATTTTTATTGAATTTTAAAACTTTTTAATTTTTAGGACCTTTTTGAAAGAGTTAGTGGATTAATTCTATTTACACGAATTTTATAAGAATTATTCCAATTTACAAAGGATTTTATACATATTTTATATATACAAGTTTATATAGATTTTATACAAAATTTTACATGAATATTATAAGTTTTAAATAATTAAGGCATCTAAGTATTTTACCACATATTTTATATACAACCTTTAAGACACATTTTTTAAGTCATATTTAAGGTCTTCTTTCGGCTTTTAAAAACCACAATAGATACACCCATACTTTTAGAGAGCCATGTTATTAAAATAAAATAAAGTACGAGTTATGACTTCTAAAGTGTGTGTGTGTGTATACGACATCCCTCTATACTTAGCATGAACTATGCCCTCATAATGACCAAAGAAGTGGCAAAGGAATACATAGCTCGGGCTAAGTATAGATTGCTGAAAAGAATTATATAATTCAACGGCTCAAAAGAATAATGAATAAAAGAATAAAAGTCAATCATCCCCTCTATACTTCGGATCAAGTAATCCTAAGGATAGCAGACTCAAAATCGATGATGATCGAGGACAAGAGAATGTACACAATCAACAACTTGGTTTGTCCCCCCTATACTTAGGGTATAATATCCCTAGGTATAGAGAAGAATATAAACAATTGAGGGACAAGTGAGAGAGTAGACGATACAAAAACCGAAAACAATCAAAAGAGAAATGAGCGATATTACCCTCCTATACTGAGGGTAAAGCATACCCTAAGTATAAGCAACAACATGGGTAATAAAATAGAACAATGTGAACAATACAACGTCTACACACCCCTATACTTAGAATGAAGTATATCCTTAGTATAGCAAAAATCCTAAGTGAAACCTAGGGGTGTAAGACAAACGGAAGAAAGAAAGAATAAAATAAAAAACATGTATTTACAAAATGATCTTGAAAACCAGGTATGAGATGTAAAGTGTAAAGAGTAAAGAACATATCTCATACAAAATGAATAGGGGCAACCTCAATGGTTGGAGTCTCATGATCAAGAAAGGATTTTAAATGCTGACCATTGACTCGAAAGGTGGAATCATAAGAAAACTCAGATATATCGATGCTACCGTTGTCATACATATTTCACAAAATATATGGGCCTTTCCATTTACTCCGATGTTTCCCTGGAAATAGCTTCAGTCTCTCATCGAATAGCCAAACTTCTGATCGGGCTCAAACTGCTTTTGGCTGATGTGAGCATCATGCCATTCTTTCATCCACTTCTTATAATAAAGGCTACTTATGAATTCTTCATCTCGTAATTCTTCCAGGGCTTCCAATTCTGTTTGCCTCTGATTTCTCGCATCATCTAAATAAAAAATAACCTCTTTCACTGCCCACCAAGAGCTATGCTTGATTTCCCCATGTTAGTGGCATGTCTTATCATAAACGTCTCGAAAGTGAGATGTACCCAATGGAGTCTTAAAGGATGATATATAGGACCAAAGAATCAAGTCCAAAATCTGAGACCAATCATTTTGATCTGGCCGAATAACCTTCTGCAAGATCGTCTTGACCTCCCTATTCGAAACTTTGGCTAGACAATTCATCTACGGATGTTACGGAGTAGCAACCCAATGGTATATATCGAACTCGTTAGCAAGTTCTCTTACCTCTTCATGGATGAAGTGGTTACTCCCATTTGATATCAGAACTTGAGGGCCCCCCGAACCGCGAAATGATATGCTTTCTCAAGAACTTGCAAATCGTGTTCGCATTAGCGGCTTGGGTAGGAATAGCCTCTACCCAATGACTCGCATAATCTACTACCGGAACAATATATTCGAATCCCTGACTCTTAGGGAATGGGCCCATAAAATCAATATCCCATGCATCAAAGACTTCATAGAAGTGAGTCGGCTGCATCGACATCATGTGCCTATGTCCACAATTGCCCATTCTCTGATAGCCAGTACATCTCTTCACGAATGCAAGGTGATGAATCCGTGATTCATCGCCTGTATTCTTTCATTTTAGCTAAAATCCATGATAAAATACATGTAAATATTCATTAATTCCCATTAATTAACATTCTAACTATAATTATTAATATTATATATTTAACACTTATTTTACCAAAAATAAAAGAATAAATAGAAAAAGCAAAATAAAAAGAAAAAAACAATGGACATAATTATGTACAGACTGAACCTAACCCTGAGTTCAGGTCAATATTGACGTGGTCGACAAAATAAATAAGTAGGGGGAGATAAGGATCTTAACTTATAAAAAGATTAGAAAAACCTAGATCATTAATGTACATAAACACATTTACCACATTGTAAGTATTTCACATATTTTATTTATCACTTATAAAATTCGAAATCAAAATAATTTCTTCACAAAAGTTGTCAAAAAAACATATTATTTTTTAAAAATGTCAGTAAAATTATTCAATATAAAAATAATTATTTATCATAAACCAAAAAAACCGTAAAAGATGAATTCTGAGGTTCATAACTAATTACAGAAAACTCTAAACAGACCAAACTCACCTTTAAACTTCATTTTATACTTAATACTATTTATTAAAAATATCAAAAAATATTAAAATAAGACGAGTAAGTTTTGGCGTTTGGACCCCATTGTCTATTTATACTATATATAGAAACTCCCTGTATTTTTAATTAATTAACCGTAACTCTGATTAACCTAATTTCTATTCTATAAATTTTCTAAAAATCATAAGAAAAATATAAAATACAATTTAAGTCAAAATGCCAATAAATTCTGAGGTCACGAAGCCATTACCTAAATTTTCCGGACCTCGTAACTCGGTCATATGAACTCCGAATTGGGCAAAATCAGTTTTAAAATCTGTTTTATTTAATTATCTTTCAATGACACTAATTTCGCAAAAATCAGAGTTAATATGAAAAATGTAGGTTTTGGGACTGTATTGATATATTGTACAATGTACCATGATTTATATTATTATTTAATATATTAATACTCTATTCTTAAATTAAAAATAAATAATAAATCATTATTTATTTAATTTTATTGATTAATTTACTTATTTATTTATTATTATTTATTAATTTCAATAATTATTTAATTAGTCACTTAATTATATTTTTAATTATTTAAGTACTTAATTAGCCATTTAAATATTTAATTAACTATTAAATTATATCTTAATTAAAATTATTTAATCTAATTATAAATTTAACTAATTAATGATTATTAATTTAGTTTAATAATTTTATTTATTTATTTATTTCTTCTCTCTATTACTTTCCCCTTTTATTTCTAATTTTTTTATTTTATTTTCTGATTTTCAATTTTTTAGTGATTGTGATTTTACAATTTTTTTATTTTCGAAAATAACACAAGAGCAATATTCACAAGATCAAAATACACGCACCAACACTTTTTATAATTTTTCAATTCATCAAAAAATGCTCAAAAAAATTCAGAGAAAATATTTTTGGGTTTTAAAAGTTTTGAAATGTTTTTGATATTTTTTTGTGAAATTTTCAGATGTTTTCTATCTTTTAAAAATCAAACAGTGAGAAAATACGAAATTGTACACAACCTGGAGTAATTTGCAACTTAAAAATATTTTAAGGGCCCAAAACTCCTCGTACTTATTTTTTTGACAAAATAGAAGAATTATCTACAAACGAGAATGGAAATAATTATTTTTGGATTTTGTAGAATAATCTGTGATTTTTATAAGATTTTTAGTATTTTTCAATTTTTAGGGTTTTATAAATAATTAATGCTAATTTATGCATAAATTAAAAGATAATGAAATAAAACTACCTAATTTGTTTTGGAATTTTTGGAGTTATTTTCGAATTTTTATGAATTTTAGAATTTCAGGAATATAAAAAAGACATTTTTTATTTTTTAATAATAATAAATAAAGACAAAATGAAATAAAAATTTATGCTAAGAAGATAAGCACATCAGAAGTCTAATTAATTTTTTTGAGATTTTTTTGAACTAATAAAAACATTTATTTCAATAGAAAAATCACGCAAATTGAAGAGTCTGGAAACATGGGCCGATTCGTAAATAGTTCAAGTTTTAGCATTACAAATATAACAAAAATAAATGTGCTGGCTGAAAGTGAAAGTTACCAATAAAACGTGTCACGCACGTGACTTGTACTGGAGAGTGAGCATTTCTTCAGTATTTGAAGTCTCCAGGGGCTCAGATGCAATTTTCTCAATTTTTTAAGAAGCCCCATGGCTTCCTCTTTGCTTGTCTTCGTTCTCAAGATAAGGGCACAGGAGGGCCGCCACCCACCTCAGATCTGTAGAGGTCAATGGAGCCACGGGCACGCGGCGCTGGAGGCCTCGGGAGGAGGTCGCGCAATGGCGTCGGGGTGCTTGCGCGGGATGGACTGCTTGGTGGACACAGGGCAACGGGGGCCTCAGGCAGCACTGAAGTGTGGCCCGCACAAACATGGAGGACCGACTGAGGTCGCAGAAGCGACGACCTGGAGCAGGCCTAATGGCAGGTGGAGCCGACGCGAAGGGCTAGGGAGTCGGGGGGCGTTGGCTGGCGGACGCGGAGTACCGCAGGCGAGGCAGCGGCTGGAGGCACTGCCGCCGGATCTCGCACGGTGCGAATCGGCAGGAGGACGGGACACACGGCGGGCGGAGGAGAGGCTGGAGGGCGGCGCCTACGCGGAGGTGTGTGCTGACGAAAACTCAGCAGGGACGGCGAAACCGATCTGGGCGGAGATGGCGTGACCAATCTGGACGGAGATGAGGGCAGCCGTCACCTGCTTTTTTTTGTTTTTTGTTTATTTGTTTGTTTTTTTTGTATGCAGAATTGACAATAAATTTTTTTATATAAATAGGAAATGTAAATAACAATTTTTTAATTTTTTTATTTTATAATTTCTTCTTAATTTTTCCTACAAAATAAACGTCAGAGAAAAAAACAAATATATGAATTATTTTATTTTATTTATTTATCAATAAAATAGAAGACGTGAACGGGATGAGTCCGCGAAATGGAAGATGGACCCGGATCTCCGGTCACCGTGCATGATCGGAGTTGATAGATTATGGAAGATAGAAATTGAATGCGGAGAGATTATGAACGTGTGATGGAAAATCGAGTCTAAGCGGATCAAATCGTAATGGATTTTTTTAAGATCTAGAGAAACAAAATACGATAGAACTAAAATGCGAAATTTAAACTACGACTATCCTAAGATAAAAATGAGAAAAATGACGGATCTCACCTTAGGAGCGAAAATGGACCGTGATCGCCTCGACGAAGGCCGAGTCGCTGTCACCGGGTGGTTCGGACGCTAGGCACTTTTCTCGACAAAATCTTCTCTCAGAGATCGGGCTCCTCTCTCTAAAGATTGATCAAGTTGGAATGAGGGAGAATGACCCATATAAATAGAGAATATAATGGAGATGAAATTTGATTTTTTGACTTTTTGGATAAAGAGATAAGAGAGATGAAAATTGAAATGAGATAAAGATAAAGAGAAATAAAATTATTTATAACTATTTTTTTGAATTTTCATCACTGTATTTATTGGAAAAATAAAAGTTAATTTTTTAAATGTTTGTGAGGTTAGTTAAGAAAAAATAAATATATACATATGCTATATACAAATATGACATTATCTACATGGGTAAATAAGCAAATTAGTTCTTTTTATTTTAAAATTTTTATTTTTTTATTTTGTTTTAAATAATTAGTAAAATTAATTTACAAATATATACAAATACGATATTTACAAAATACATGGGAAAATTGTACAAACCATCCCCAAAAACCAACTTTTTACTCGTAACTCTAAAACGTATGAAATTACATCCATTTTAAAGATAATTTAATTTAGAAACCAATGCAAGTGAAATTGTTTCAATTTGAGTTCATATGTAGTCGGAATTGGTCTTTCAATTAGTGCTTAGTGGCTTTTTCCAAGTGTGGTTGCTTTTATTCTATACATGATTTAATCGTGCAATTATTTTTATTAATTAGAACACATTTTTATTTACAACTTTAGTTTTGAAAGTTATTTGACTTGAGGTCAATTAATGCACAAATAAATTAGTGTCAGTTTTATACAGATATACACAAAATAAGTGAGAAGTATTTACAACAACACACACATATTTTTTGGATTTTCTGCTTAAGGACCTTATCTCCCCCTACTTTATTCCTGTCGATCAGGTCAAGCCTTGACCTTCTCTCAGGGTTCGGATCAGCCTGTATACAGTCTTCCTTTTTTTATTTTCTTTATTTTTCCTTTATTTATTTATTTATTTTAGATTAAAATTAGTAAGAAGTGTACATAATTTACACACAGATGCGAGTTAGTAAGAATATGGAGTTAGTGTTATATGCAGGTGTTTTATAAGGGATTTTAATCTAAAATAAATGAATAAAGATGTTGAATCATAGATTCATCATCCCCCTATGCTTTACCTTTACTAGTCCCTTAGCAAACACTTATTCGAAAGAATAAGTGAATAAAAGAAAAGGAAAGAAAAGAAAGAAAAATAAAGAAGGTAGGATAATATTGAGTATTAAACTTATCTTCATAAAATTGTAGTATAGAGCTCTGTCGGACCTTTGGATTATTAGTGTGTCAGAACTTCTGTGAGACTTGGAATTTTAAAATCGAAAGCCTTTAAGCTCTACACATCATTGTCACAGTTTCAGCTAAGAAGTCATCTTAGATCAATCCTCTTCCCAAAGCATACCCTATGAATATTGAACAATCGACTCATGTGTGTGAAAGATTTTAGCTCTTCCCATCCGGAATGCCAGACTACTATGCAAATCTCCTCTCTAGTAACTCGTCCTCGGGGAGTCAGGTATTTCCTTCTAAGGTCTGTCGCGATGTGTTCACAATCGAATTGGGGGAGAAGTTAGAAGAAGGAGAAAAGAACTGGAGGGTGGCCAGTGTAGTCACCTCTCCTTGTGAAGCTGGCCCCAGTGTGGCCGAGTCTCCACCAATATCTACAAGTTTTCTTGAAGCTTGGACCTTTTTGGTCAGATATTTATTTGGTAGTGGCTTCTTTGTATTTAGATTTTTGGTGGTTCTGCTTGGATCTTGTTGTGCCCCTACGGATATAGAATCTTTTTGTTTCCGTACATGTTTTGGGGTCTTAGAAAAAATTGTGCCCAGCCATCCATCCCTTTTCTGAAGCTTTATTTCAACCCGTACTCTAGTCTTTAGATTTCCATGCTATCAGAGAAGAAACTCACACAGTTTTCCAACATCCCGTCTGAGTTGAGCTAAGTGCATAGTGCGAGAGTATAAATTAATTTCCTATTCTAGAGTTGTACCCAGAATGAAGAGACCAGGTTAGACACTAAGAGTCAAATGCTGCACATTGTCATGTGAACTCAAAGAATTAAGTCAAAGACCTGAAGCTTCTAAAATCCTATTTCTCGGTGAAGTTCCTTTGAGAATTAGGTTGATTAAGGTCCAAATAAGCTCCATTCTTCAATTTTATTCCAGACATAGTTTAAATGTCAATACTATCCTGAAAAATGCACATGCAAATGCAAGAAAATATGAACAATGCAAAGAGAATTTTTTTGAAAAGAAATGACACACATGTGAAAAGAACACTTCTAAACAATTTTCTAATTTTGAACCTTTTATGGATTTTTTTTGAATTATGCAAGTTTTATAGATGTTTGGTTTTGTAGTTTTTTATGGAAAAAGGGTTAGTAAAATATATAAACGATTTTTTGTTGTTTTTTGATTGTTTTTTTTGTTTTTTTTTGTTTTTTTTATATTTTTTTATTTTTGTTGTATTTGTTTTTTTAATTGATTGTTTTTTACTATTTTTTTTGTTTTTTTATTGTTTTTTACAAACGTGGATTTTACAAAATTATAAACATATCCCCCCAAAAAAACATATTTAAAAGTACGAGTTATGTCTAAAGTATATATACAATATATACGACACCCCCTATACTTAGCTCGAACTATGTCCTCATAGTGATCAGAGAGCAAAAAAAGAAGACATAACTCGTGCTAAGTATAGAAAAGTGAAAATACACCTATGCTACAACGACTCAAAGAAAAGATAAAAAGAAGAGAATTCGGTGGTCCCCCTATACTTAGGATAAAGTAATCCTAAGTATAGTAGAGTGTACAAAAGGGAAAATCGATGAAGAGAATGTACAGACTCAAAAAATAAAAAGACACGATATGAACAACATCACCCCCTATACTTAGGGTAGAGCATCCCTAAGTATATGCAACAACAAGAGTGATGAACATGATGAATATGAACAACACAAATCATTTACCCTCAATACTTAGGATAAAGCACATCCTAAGTATAGCATATATACACACAGAAAAGGAGTGAATGATAAAACGAGAGAAGAAAGAGTGAAACGAAAGGATATATAAGAGGAGCGGATGTACAAAGGTCAAGAAGGTCGAAAGCGAACCTTCTTACGAGACCACTAAGGTATGGATTTGATAAAGTGTAGGTCAATATTGGGATCATCATTAGACATAAACTGAGTAGGATCGACCAAGAATGTATCCTCATCGGTTTTGGATTGTGCAGGCCTAAACCGATTATTAGTAGTAGTGTGGTCATGTCCTACTTGGGAAGTCTCATAAACATCAAAGTAAAATGGCTCAAAATCATTATCAGAAAAAGTAGGATCAATTTCAGCCCGACGAGCCTCTACTAGATCAACATCTTTATCAAAAGGCTCAAATTCTTTTATAAAAGCAATCAAATCAAATTTGGCCTGATCGGTCTCATCTGAATCAGGGTGAATAAGAACGGACTCATCAGTGAAAGTAGTCAAATCATGTTCGTCCTGTCTAGTCTTAGAGTCTGCCTTCCGCTCTAGGGTTTCTATCGTGTAAATTCCGCGGATGTCATCAATGCATCGCCACATACCAGAAGGGGGAACTCCAAGGTCTATGCTTTCCGAGTCTTCCTTTCTGAAGAGGAATTCTTGGGTTTCATTATCATCCAACATATAACAAGAATCTCTGATATTATCATCGAGGTCAAATTCCTTAGGGTAGGCTAACATGGGCGGGCTCTCATGGGATGTAGGTCTCTGATCAGTAATGGGTGTAGTGATCAACACATCGCTCCCTACATCAGAATGGAAGTGAATCTCTGCTAAACCATAATCAATAACAGCTCCCGCAGATGCTAGGAAAGGCCGTCCTAGGATGATTGGAGGGTGCTTCACAGGGGTGGAGGTCTCCATGGGCATTACAACAAAATCTGAAGTGAAATTCATGCCCTGAATATGAATGATAACATTTTATAGAATACCCTTCGGCCTCTTGATAGATCCATCAGCAAATTGAACTATCATCCTGGTTTTCTTGAGAGGCCCAAGATGAAGAGACTGTACGATAGAGAAGGGCATTATATTGATTGAAGAACCACCGTCAAGGAGAGTGTTATCACAAGAATAGTCAGATATGGAGTAACTGACAAGAGGTGTGGCAATGTTCCCTTTCTTAAAATACGGACGGTGAGAGATGGCGTAGGCAGTCGCCATGGTCAAGATGTGACGCTCAGATCTTCTCCTTTGCTTTCTCTTCTTGTATTGAGGAGTAGATAAATTTGTCATGGTCTATTGAAGTGGAGCTCTAATGATCTCATGAAGGGTGGCTACCACTTCGGGTCCAGTCAACAATTTTTGAATTTTTGGACCTTGTCCATACAAGGGAGGAGGTCAACATCAACATTTACACGAGGATTGCCAAGAGCAGTCTGTATAATGGAATCCTCAGGATCAAGGTTGGGACATGATGTGAATAGATGTGTAGGTAAATAATGGAGTATTTGGGTTATCTCCTTACAAAATGAATCAATAATGTGTCTCCCAGAATCTTTTTGGATTTTTAACTTTTTCTCATTTTTTTGTATTTTGGGTGATTGCAAGCTCTCATGATTATCCTCAAGTGAATCCATATCCTCAAATAGTAGAGCAACGTTCTGGCTCGTATTTATGTTAATCAGATTTGTAATCCTTGAATTCATATGCTCCAACATCTGGTTCGGGGTCTCAAGTATGGATATCATGAAAGGTAACTCCAAAATCCCATGATCGGGTGGGTTGAATTAGGGTGGGTGAAAATCAAAGTCCTCTGATTCCTGAAATAATGGGTTAGGCGGATATGAACAAAAATCAGGAGGAAAGTCCTCCTAGAAAATGGAAAGTGGATCGTCAGGAGAGTACGAGGTATTCGTGAAGATCGGATTAAAATAACTCCAGCCGGCCATCTCCGAAACAAAAGACGGGATCGGGAGAACACGAGGGTCAAGTCAAAAGATATGGAGAAAAAGGCATAAATGTAGAGAAGGATCGAGTATGCACACAAGCAATCAAACACAATGCAAACCCCCAGTTCACCAACTCAACTCAAAGTGAAGACCGTGAAGGTTCGATCAATTATCTTGTTAATTTTAAGAGTTGGTGAGAATATATATATATATATATATATATATTAGAGCGGTTAGAGCAAGCTGTTAGGAACCCAATGCTCTCAGGAGACTAGCCCAATCCCAAAGTTCGATTCTTCCCAGCCAGTATGAATTACGGACTGTTTACTGGCTACCTGATCAATTCAATCTGTTAAGGACATCACGAGCCGCTTTACCGGCTACCGGAGAGATCCTCACTAGAGAACGACTAACCCAATATAGTAGTCTGAAAAGAGTTCAGGTGTGGCTCTATACTAGTGTATAGGTCGCTCTCTCACTCAAGCAAACCAAACAATGAGGGGGTTACTCTCCCAAAAATAATGATTTTTTCTTGTGTTTATTTTAGGGTCGAGTTTTCTTTAACAATCCCGTATTTTAGGCGGTTGTCACTTTGTTAAAATATTTTCAAAGAATTGCCTACCGAGTGTCCAATTTCCTTTTTAACTTATGTGAGTGAAAACAAGGAAGTAGTATAGTGATAAGTATTCCCTCCTGTCACGCAGGTGACCCTGGTTCGATCCCCGACAACAGTGCCATTTTGTTGTGCATGAATTCTTGGTGGATCAGATAAATTAATGATACGAATTATCGTTGCTATCCCCAAAAATCCCATGACAAACATTTTTAATTGCTACTTATTAACATGTATAGTGGACATGGTCGAACTCAGGGAGGCTACAAATCCCGATGATTATTCAATTAATAAAGAATTAATTAAGAGAAAACATGAATCTCAAAGGATAACTATCCTTGGTTTTTGTGATTTTCTATATTTTTTATTTTTTTATTTCTATTTATTTGTATTTTCTGATTTTCAAAATTTTAGTGATTGTGATTTTGCAAAATTTTTTATTTTCAAAAATAATATAGAGCAATATTCACAAGATCAAAATACACATGCCAACTCTTTTTGTAATTTTTCAATATATCAAAAAATGCTCAGAAAAATTCAGAGAAAATATTTTTGGGTTTGAAAGTTTTAAAACGTTTTTGACATTTTTTGTGAATTTTCAGATGTTTTTCTATTTTTTAAAAATCAAACAGTAAGAAAATGCGAAATTGTGCACAACCTGGAGTAATTTGCAACTTAAAAATATTTTAAGTGCCCAAAACTCCTGACAATTATTTTTTGACAAAATAGAAGAATTATCTACAAACAAGAACTAAAATCACTATTTTTGGATTTTTGTAGAATTTTCTATGATTTTTATAAGATTTTTAGTATTTTCAATTTTTAGGGTTTTATAAATAATTAATGCACTAAATTTGCATGGAAATTAAAAGACAATGAAATAAAACTACCCTAATTTTTTTTGGAATTTTTGGAGTTATTTTCGAATTTTTATGAATTTTAGAATTCAAGAAGATAAAAAAGACATTTTTTTATTTTTTAATAATATTAAATAAAGACAAAATGAAATGAAAAATTTATGCTAAGAAGATAAGCACATCAGAAGCCCAAGTTAATTTTTTTTTGAGATTTTTTTGGAATATTAAAAACATTTATTTCAATAGAAAAATCACACAAATTGAACAGTCTGAAAACAGGGGCTGACTCGTAAATAGTTCAAGTTTTAGCATTACAAATATAACAAAAATAAATGTGCTGGCTGAAAGTGAAAGTTATCAATAAAACGTGCCACACACGTGACTTGTACTGGGGAGTGGGTGTTTCTGCAATATTTAAAGTCTATAGGGGCTCGGAAGCAATTTTCTCAATTTTTTAAGAAGCCCTAGGGCTTCCTCTTTTCTTGTCTTCGTTCTCAAGCCAAGGGCACAAGAGGGCCGTCGCCCATCTCAGATCTACGGAGGTCACTGGAGGCACGGGAACGCGACGCTGGAGGCCTCAGGAGGAGGTCGCGCAGCAACGTCGGGGTGCCTGCACGCGGACGGACTACTGGGTGGACACTGGGCAGCGGGGGCCTCGGGCAGCGCTGAAGCATGGCCCGCGCAGACGCGGAGGACCGGCTGAGTTTGTGGTAGTGACGGGAGGACGGCCTGGTGTGGGCCCAACGGAGGCTGGCGCCGGTGCGAAGGGCTGGGGAGTCGGGGGGCGTTGGCGGGCGGACGCGGAGGAGGCGGAGGACCGCGGACGGGGCAGCAGCTAGCGACGCTACCGTCGGATCTCGCGCGGTGGCGCGAATCGGCAGGAGGATGGGACACACGGCAGGCGGAGGAGAGGCTGAAGGGCGGCACCTGCATGGAGGTGTGTGCTGACGAAGACTCGGCAGGGACGGTACGACCGATCTGGGCGGAGACGACGTGACCGATCTGGGTGGAGATGACGGCGGTCGTGACCTGCTTTTTTTGTTTTTTTATTTTTTTATTTCTTTTTTGTATGCAGAATTGATAATTTTTTTTGTTTTTTTATATAAACTAGAAATGTAAATAACAAAACAAAATATTTTTTTTTATTTTTTATTTTATAATTTCTTCTTAATTTTTCCTGCAAAATAAATATTAAAGAAAAAACAAATATATCGATTTTTATTTTATTTATTTATCAGAAAATAGAAGACGTAAACGGGGTGAGTCCATGAAATGGACGATGGACCCGGATCTCCGGTCACCGTGCGTGATTGGAGTTGATAGATTATGGAAGATAGAAATTTAATGCGGAGAGATTAAGGACGAGAGATGGAAAATCGAGTTGAAGCGGATCAAATCATGATGGATTTTTTTAAGATCTAGAGAAACAAAATATGATAGAATTAAAATGCGAAATTTAAACTACGATTATCCTAAGATAAAAATGAAAAAAAATGATGGATCTCACCTTACGAGCGAATATGGACCGTGATCGCCTTGACGAAGGCCGACTCGCTGTCACCGAGCGGCTCGGAGGCTAGGCACTTTTCTCTATGAAATTTTCTCTCAGAGATCAGGCTCCTCTCTCTAAAGATTGATCAAGTTGGAATGAGGGAGAAGGAGCCATATAAATAGAGAAGATAATGGAGATGAAATTTGATTTTTTGACTTTTTGGATAAAGACATAAGAGAGATGAAAATTGAAATGAGATAAAGATAAAGAGAGATAAAATTATTTACAAAATTAACTATTTTTTTGAATTTTAATCACTTTATTTATTGGAAAAATAAAGTTATTTTTTTTTAAATTGTTGTGAGGTTAGTTACGAAAAAATAAATATATACATATGCTATATACAAATATGACATTATCTACATGGGTAAATAAGCAAATTAGTTCTTTTTGGTTAATTTTTCTTATTTTTGTTTTAAATAATTAGTAAAATTAATTTACAAATATATACGAATACAATATTTACAAAATACATGGGAAAATTGCACAAATCACCCCAAAAAACCAACTTCTTACTCGTAACTCCAAAAATTATGAAATTATATCCATTTTAAAGATAATTTAATTTAGAAACCAATGCAAGTGAGATTTTTTCAATTTGAGTTCATATGGAGCCAAAATTGGTCTTTCAATTAGTGCTTAGTGGCTTTTTCCAAGTGTGGTTGCTTTTATTATGTACATGATTTAATTGTGCAATTATTTTTATTAATTAAGACACATTTTTATTTACAGTTTGGTTTTGAAAGTTATTTGATTTGAGGTCATTTAATGCACAAATAAATTAGTGTCAGTTTTATACAGATATACACAAAATAAGTGAGAAGTATTTACAACAATAGACACACATTTTTTGGATTTTCTACTTAAGGACCATATCTCCCCCTACTTTATTCCTGTCGATCAGGTCAAGTCTTGACCTTCTCTCGAGGTTCGGGTCAGCCTGTATATAGTCTTCCTTTTTTTCTTTTCTTTATTTTTCCTTTATTTATTTATTTATTTATTTTAGGTTAAAATTAGTAAGAAGTATACAATATTTACACACAGATGCAAGTTAGTAAGAATACGGAGTTAGTGTTATATGCAAGTGGTTTATAAGGGATTTTAAGCTAAAATAAATGAATAAAGATGACAAATCACAGATTCATCATCATCTTCTTCCCTGATCGACGTTTCTCTTTTTCTTCTCCAACGCTCACCGCTTCCCTCTCTCCTCCGTCAACCGAATCAATGACCGGTCATTGGCCGACCGTTCACACAACCAACTCTGTTGACGCCATCCCTCTCCGTTGATGCCACCCTCTTTCGTGCTCTGCAAGCCACCTCTGCCTATAAATACCCATTGGCCCCCTTCGATGATGAAGATCTGCCATTTTTACCACCTAGTCCGATGAGCTCTGAGCTTCTTAGAGGGATGTGATAGAGCCCTGAGAGTGATTTCATTGTAGCGAGGATGGGGGGATATCTAGGTGAGATCTTCCGTAGATGTGAAGCTGTGCTTCACCGTGCACCAACATATGCGACACACCACCGTGTCGAGGTGACGATTCCAGTCACGCACGATCATCCACTACTCCACCAGTGCTCATCATTAGTTTAGAACTGCTTCCTTCATCTTTTCTCTTCTAATTTTCCTCCTCTATCTCTCTTTCCCTCAATCCTTCCCTTCCTTTGTTTTTGATCTAAGTCGATCCATCTTCAATCCGATTCTTGACCGCCACCCTCATCCTGCTGAACCATTTCTTCAATTTCTTCCATCGCTCAACACCTCGGATCATGGACAATCCAAGATTCTAATCCATCCTCCACCTTCTCAGAGGATCTCCACCCATTGAGTCCCATGATTATCCTTCGGCTGAGGTATCATCCCTCGAGCCTTGTTTGAATACACATGTGATAGGTACTTGAAGTAATACATCTAGACCACCATCGCATATGAGGTGGCATCGCACCATCCAAAACCTTACTTATAACCTTAATACGAAGACATATGTAGCAAGCATCACATCGAGAACCTCCTGTCTGAACTCTTGAATCTAATCGAGCTTCAACTAAAAGCCTTCACCTGCACTCAAATTTCAAATCGAACGCCATCGACGATGATCTAAGACACTTGGAGAAATCGACAGAACATAGACGAACACCTTTCAGATCTGAATGCACAAGCTACCTCTAAGTCCAAACTTTGTCTTCATCATTCGCTACTGATCGAGCCATCACCTGAAGGAGATCGGATCGAGATTAACACCACTCAAGAAGAAGAATCTCAACCACTACTCCATTCATCGAGTAGATCAAGTCTACTCCACTGCACCTCCTCTGTAGTCGATCCGACATCTGCCGCCAATCACCTCAAAGCACCACCTCGATAAACATCCATCACTTATGATAGAAAAGATTTGGGGCTTTTAAGCCCGAACGCTTGATCAGATTCGATCGAACGGTCGTGAAAATGACACGCTTCGCCATCAGATTCAAATCAAGGACCGCATATCAGCCACATGTTGACGCAAATTCAATTAACCGACCCACCACTCAACACGTAGTCATTTGACCAGCATGTGACTCATGGATATTTTTGGGCAATTTGCGTATAAGCCCCTGCATGTTTGTAAAATTGCAATGAGGTCCATAACAAGGGAAGTCATGTAATCTAGCATGTGCAATATGAGATAGTTGCGCAAGAATTCCCCTCCAGATTTTGCCCATTTCAATCAGGTCCCTGTTCATGTGGCCAAGCACATGGATACTGGATAAATTACATGAAATACCTTTAGCTTCTCCATATTTGCACGCAACCCAATATTTCCAAGAAAGTACTAAAACCCCTATCATAGTACATACACCCTATACATACTATACTTACAATACATAATAAAAATAAAATATAAAATATAATAAAAATACAAAGAAACCCCTACCATATATTAAATACAAATCTAAAGAGGTTTTAAAAAATAAAAAGATTTTTTATTATTAATACATCTTTTAAAATACCAAAAAATATAACAACCTTTAAAAATCATAAAAAATATAAAAATACTCTGAAAAATCTAGTAAAAATTACCTTTAATATATTTTAATGTTTTTACAGAATAGAAAAACAAAATAAAAATTAAATATTAAAATCCATTAAAAATAATCAAAATACATAAAAACTTTGAATAATCACAAGTAATTCAAGAATTCATTAAAATATGTATACATTTCATTTTCAATATAATTTCACCTACAATACAATACAAATAAAATAAAAATATTTTCGCATTGTTTTCAATCTTAAAAATCTAAAACAAAATCTACTTTATGTAAAAACACAGCTTTCACCCTTAAAAATAATATAAAATTGACAAAAATCCTTAAAACAATCTAAAAACTTACAATAATAGTAAATAAAACAAAAACATAAAAATAATAAAATAAAAAAATAAAACGTTGCAATTCATTTTCTAAAGTAATAAAAATTACAAAACACATAAAATTCACAAAAACAATATCAAATTCATAAAAATTTAAAACAAATATAGAAAAATCCTAAATAATAAAATAAAATTTGAAAAACCTTAAAAACTAATTTTTCTACCATTTAACCCTAGTTTACAACAGTTTACCTCCCTGAGTTCGACACTCCCATACCTGACACTATACACATCTTGTTTAGGAGTATACATAAGAAAATATATTTTTTCTGTTAAAATTTCACCTGATCGATTCAGCGACACTATTCTTCCTTTAAAGTAGTAGATTGGGTGGTTTTTCAGATGGTGTCATTGTCGGGGAGGCAACGTTAGGGTAGACCGTAGACTTTAGGTGTAGGGTTTTATTTTTGCTATCTTATTTTTTTAACTTCATGTTTTGTTGTTTCTGATTTGTGCAACATAGGTTGAGCCGCACAATTGAGAACCGAGAAATGGATTTTTTTACTTTTGCAAACCCTTGTAAATAATACAGAAAAAAATCAAGGGCATTTGCCCATTTTTCTGTTTTTGTAGAAGGGACCCCGTAAGGGCATCCTGACTTGTACCTTCCTCCCTCTCTTTGTTGGGGTTTGTTTCACTAAGTGTTGTGCACTAGGGGGAACATGGCACCCACCTCATCTTTTCTCGTATCAAGATTTTCTCGACATTATTCTATGTCTTTTTCAAGGCTAGGTCCTTGCTTAGGGTTTTTCATTTTTCTCTGCCTACTCCTTTGTAGTTAGACTTAGGACGCACAATCTAGATGCTTGTTTGATCACCTAGGTCAAAAATAAAAAAATGTCAGACGTTCTTTGAAAATACTCAAAAAAAGTGATAATTAAAAAATAAAACCAGGAGTGCTGATTTTATCTGACCTTAATACGAAACATAACAGACTCACTTGTATTGGGAGAGCAATCCCCAACAAATGAAATGCAGGTACTCTCCAGATTTGTGAGTGAGAGACGACCCTTAAGGTTAGATCCAGAGTCCGAATTTCTTTCGAACTACTACTGATTTCATAAATTAATCACTTGCTCTTCAGTGGGGATTCTCGGGTAGCCGGAAACAATCCGAGTTTCTCAAGATCCTCAAGTAACAAAGATAGCCGGAAACGGTCCATACTTACTCCCATACTGGATGAGAATAGGTGATTTTCTGTAAGAACTCAAGACATTTTTCCAGGGAAGTTTGGGGACCTATTAGTTCATACTAATCTGTGAAAAGATATGCTTGCCAAATAACCCTAAAACTGAAAAGATAAACGATCAAACTTTCATGGTCATCATCAGGTTGCGTTGATGAATTCAGGGTTTGCTTTGTGTTTGAATTTGCGAGTGAGTCTTATCTTTCATATCATTTAATCTATCTGGAGTCATCTGTCTATCACAATGATGGGTAGACGATCTCTTAGGCCAACTCTTACAATAGCATTTCCTGGAACATCTACCCGATCATCTTGGTCGGTTCGAGATGTCTCGTATCTCGAGCGTAAGTTAAGTCCTCTGACCTTCTCCGAGCGTGACTCTGACCTCGGAGAATCGTATCCTTTTGTTTCCTTGTCTTCTTCATCTCCTTTTATCCTTTTCTCTTTGTCTTCATTGAGTCAGCCTTTGATTACATCAGTGGCAGCAGAGCAGATCTATAAGACCTGTGAATCAATTCCAGATCAGATAAGAGATTCGGGTCCATGAATTGCTGAGACTAGAGTGCGAACGGAGCAACATGCATCTTATTCGAGAGCTGAGTCAGTTTCTACATCGGAGCTACCAATCTTCTTGATTGATTCAGACTTTGTCTCACTACTGCTGAAGTTTTATGGGAAGCTGCATGAGGAGTTGTACGAGCATCTTTATGAGTTCGAGGATATTTATAGCACTCGATTCTACTCTGATATTACACCTGAGGACACAATGACAAAGAGCTTTCCCTTGACACTTAAGGACGGAGCCACAAGATGGCTCCGACGTTTGGGAAAGGAGAGAGCTAATTGGGGTGCACTTCAAGATGCCTTTCTTAGGAAATTTTACCCCATAAGCCAAGCCAATTTCACACGGTTCATTATCAGAGAATTTTCACATGATCCTCATGAGCCAATTCAGGATATGTAGCTTAGATTTCAGACTCTCTTAAGGAGATTTCTAGATCACAGGATCTCTAGAGCTGAATTAGCTCAGGTATTCTATATGGGGATGACCATAGAAGAACAAGCATTGGTTGATGCTTCGTGTGGTTGTTCACACCATAGTCTCGATGAGGATTCACTTTGGAATCTTTTCGGAGAAATTTCTGATGTCAAGACGACACACGAAGGAGATCACGAACCTCTTAGATGCGATCCACCTCTCGCTGATTTTTTGTTCTTTTTGATACTTATTTCATAAGTGTTTGCTTGGGACTAGCAAAAGCAAGTATAGGGGGTGATGAATCTTCATTTCATCACCTTTATTCTATCATTTTGGCCTTAAAAACCCTAGCAAATGCATGTAAATAGTCTCAATTTGTGCATAATAGCATTCATTATTTGTGTATAAAATAAGGGTTTTAGTGCCGAAATTATATAATAAAGAGAAGAAAAGAAAAAGAAATAAAATATTGAAGATATTTTATGACCCTAAACCCCGAGACCAAGGCAATAATTGACTTGGTCGACATGGAATAAAGTAGGGGGAGATAAGGGCCAAAAATACAATTTATTTATTCTTTAATTATGCATTTTTGGCACCTATTTTATTCTTTATTATTTATTCTTTAAATAAAGAAACTTTGCAAATGAAAGCTGTAGATAATAATGAAAATAAAAATACAAAATTGAGTTTGTACAAAAATAATACACAGTGTGCATTTTATACACAAAATACAAAGCCAACAACCAAACTTCACAGACCCATATCTTTTCAATAAAAACTCAAAACATAGCAAAATGACCTCTAATTATATATAATTTTTCACATGCTATTTAATGGTGGGGGGTTTTATATTTTTGGAGTTATTGTGTAAAAGTTAGGTTTTGGGTCCTAATTGTACATTCTACTAATTAAAGTATTCGTTTTATTCATTATTTATTATTTTTACAAATTCATATTTTTATAATTTTGTAAATATTATTCATAACGTATGTTCACATTAAAATTAAAATAAAACCAAAAATAAAAGGGAAAATAAATAAAACTATGTGAAACCATAGATAAAATACCTATGTTATACACGTATATAAATAAAAGGGGATCATATTCTTTAATTCTTTATTTTTTTATATTTTCTTAATATTGGAAATATTATATAGATTTTATTAAAAATACAAAACTAAAATAAAATTCAATAAAATACATTAAAATAAAATAGTATACATAAAATATAGGTAAAATACCTATAAATATACCTACATAATATACGTATCTACTTATTTAAGTGTACAAATAACATCATAAAAATAAAATAAAAATATATTTATACTCACAAAATAAGTTATAAATAAATAAAATAAAAGAATAAAATAACAAAAATAAAATATACGAAATAAAAATGTACAAAATACATGTAATTATACTTATAAATAAGCCCTTAAAAATTAACTACTAATAAAATAAGCCAAAAAGTAAATAAAAATCATAATAAAATACTACACAAAATCATTTTTTTATTTTATACTAAAAAATTAATAAAATCATTTACTAATTATAAATAATTATTTTTGAATAAATACCCTGTTTTGTCCTATAGTGCATCTAGGTGGCCTAATCAGGGTGCGTCAAATGTTGACCACGGTCAACTTGACCCCCTGCAACCTGATTTGACGCAGCGTGTCAAAACCCGTGATTTCTTGCCTTTTTCCTGCTTGAACCATTCATCATCTATCTTCGATCTCTTCAAGGGAATTACTCCCAGATCCATCATCATTCACGTCTGATCATTAGGACCCTTGTATATATCATAGATTCCTTAATATTGGCCGGTCAATAAGGCTACATATACTTGTTGATAAATAAGTTCCTAAACTTCCTCCTCCTCAAATTTAGTCAATTTTCTGAGCCTTTCTGCCCTTGCCTTCATCCTAGCAAGCTTCTTCGTGACAGGGAGGAGCCCTTGGAGGGTCCGAGCGGGTGGAAGGAGCTGGAGGTTGCACCCACGGCAGCGCTCCGACACCATTCTGCTCGCTTTCCCCTTGGGAAGATACGAGCTGCGCCTTTACTCATTTTAGGTAGATTTTACTATCAGCATTCCATTTTTGTTATTAGTTTAGCGATTAGATTAGTTAATTAGCGTAGAACGGTCGATTTGTAGTTCGTCGGACACTGTGTTTCCGACCGTTTTCCGACCTGCTTTCCACTATCACTTCGTTCCCTATCATTTTTTCGACACCCCAGGCATTTCCGTTCACCCGGATCCCTCGTGCATCTGGAGATTCGATCTCCTTTCTCCGCCCTTCATCGGAGATCACCACCCGCACCACCTGACACTCCATTTCACCCAAAAAGGTCCTAGGCCCTTCGTGTTGTTTTGCGTATTCTTCTTGCAAGGTCTGGTGGCCAAAAGACCACTAGGAGTCGATTCTGAAGATCAGAGAGGTCCCTGGAGCCCCCCTCTTTCCTCGAGCCCGCCAGGTCTCTACACGGGCTCCTGGACCTCCTTGAGACCATTACTAGCTGCGGAAGACTTCCTTGGAGGTGAGGACCCCAACGCCATTGGCAAAGATCTTCAAGAGGAGGAGAGATCAACGATCAAAGTTCGGGGAAGGCGAGTTCTTCCCTGTTCTTCGTGAAGAGCAGCAGTCGTCGGATGAAGAAGGGGACACCCAGATTCCATCAGAGCCATTGGATGAAGCACATCACGACCATCAGATCACGTCGGGCGATCTAATCCTGATCGTCCAGTGACGAAGCATCATCGCACAACGTGGACGCGTCACATGTCAAGTGAAGCCATCTCCGCTGTCCGTTCGAGCGCATATATGGGGTAATTTGCACATCTTAGCCCTGTCTTTTTTGTATTTTTTAAGTCCTGTAAATAAAATATAACATTATAAAATAAGTGGAAATTTTGCATCGAGGGTCTTGTATTTACTTTAATTGCTTTTAGGTCCAGTCCACGTCACATCACGTGCTGTCCCACGTGAGGTGGCAAAATTGCAAGGATTCCCCTACAAGTTTCGTAAATTGTTGTTTAGTCTAATAAATTTAATTTCATGTTATATATTTTTGGTAAAAGTTGCTGAGAGGCCCCTAGACTTTCTTGAAATTATATTTTGGTCCCTCCCAGTTTAAATCACGTGTAGTCCCACGTGATTGGTGAAATTGCATCTGTAACCCTAGCATTTTGTATTTATTAAAAAGATCAAAAAAATTAAGTTAACGTTGTATATTTCTGGTGTTTTTGCACAGAGACCCCTTGAATTTATTTTATTTACAAAAATACCTTTGCTAGGACATATATGTTTGTAGTATATATCTATTTATATAAATACCTACAATACTCCTTAAAATCCACAAAAATAGGGATAAATGCTTTATATCTTGTAGAATCATGACCATATTTTTAATTGGTATTTTTTTGCATTTTATCCATTTATTTAAAATTAAAAGGAGCCCAAATAATCCATGTCTAAATATAAAATACCAAAAAAATACAAAAACCCTTTTAAAAATTCCAAAAAAATTATAGGGTATATTTTGATATTTATTGAGTCCAGAAAACAAAAACCCCTAAAAATAAGAGAAAGAAAATTAAAAAAATCCAAAAGCTCCAAAATAAAACAAAAAAAGATAAAATTCTATAAAAATATCGAAAATATGTTTTTCTATTTTATAATTATCAATATGTTATTATTTATGTATTAAAAATAATTTGGGTTATTTTTGGAATTATTTATTATTTTTAAAACCCAAATCAATGTTGGTTTATTTATTAATCCCATATTTGGGATAATTTTGACTTTAAAAATATATAAAAATTGGCAAAAATTCTAGAAAAATAAAAAAAATAGACAAATATAAAAAGCACAAAAATACATTATCTACTATATTTTTACTATTTTTACATATTTTTATTTATATAGTATCTATATATACCTTATATTATATTTATACATATACATATATATATTATATTTAAACCAAAAAAATATAAAAAGATAAAAATATAAAAAGAAAAATATAAAATTACGAAACAAAAATAAAATAAAAAATATTAAAGCTAAAAAACCACAAAAACATTAACATGTACAAGAGATAAAAGATGAAAAATTTTACGCATTGTATAATTTTACCTCCTTCTCTCGTTTGCTCCGAGTGTTTGACCTCTACACATGCTTGCACCTATATACATTTGCATGTAGAGTTATAATAAGATTTAAGTCCACATTTTTTATACTCATTGATTTATTTATGTTGTTGGTTAATTGTTTATTGAACCAAGGTCTTCGTCGGTCAACGCAGCGACTGCGTTCCCGCCTTGTGAGGAATGCATGACTGATGAATATTTTGCCTTTATCAAATGGCACCGTTGCCGGGGAGCAACATCATAGTTGGAGTTTATTTGACTTTTGTCTATTATCTCTTGTTCATTTATTTGTTTATTTCTATCTTTTATTTATTTTCATTTGATATTATTGATTGACTGTTCTGACCACTCTTCTTGATTTGTCTTTGATGCGACGGACCGCCTCGCGAAGGAGGACTTCCTAGGAAGTCCTATGCACCCAGGCAAGGCGGAGTCAACCTTTCTGGCTCGATTGATAGGAGAGAGCATCCAAGGTAGACAGAGAAGAATTTTTTGAGACAGTTAATGAACTTTATTTTATTTCGCATTTCAAAAAAATGTAATTTATGTGAGATAGCGACATTTGGATTGTAATAATACAAGACTATCACACTCCGACTTCCCGAGGTCCAATGCCCGAGGGATTGTTCCCTTGGGGGCCTCGATGGTTTTAACATTTTTCGCTTTCTATTTTATTTTTATTATTTTGAGTGAATGAGCCTTAGCCTAGGAACTGCTTGCTCGATAGACTTAAGTCCAAAAACCCTAATAAATCTACATGTACCTATAGACTCGCTTTTGACTTAGTCAAATTTTGCAAAATGTGCTTCATGATAATAGCAGTTACTATCCTAGGGCAATTTCATCAGAATGCAACCATAGGTTTCAATTCTGTCTTGCATCCTGCATGGAGAGAGCTGGGAAGCACTGTAAGTATTCTGACTTTGCATGCATCATTGTTTTCTGACTTGCATGGCTTTTCCAATCTTCTCCCTCTGATTTTGCTCACCTAGGATGCTAAATGGATTGGAAACCCCGTTAGGCATGTGCATTGAAAAACAACCAAAAAAGTGATAACCAAAATAAAATCGGGACTGCCAACTCTACTTGATCTTTAAAAAGTAATGGATTCCTTGTATTGGGGAGAGCAACCCCTTCCTTGTCTGAGCATCTTATTTATATGTACATGCTAAGGATTAGTGCCCCAATCCCAAAGCCTAATTCCGGTGTGTACAACCATTTGTGATCACCTAACTCTATAATAGTCAAGATAAAAAGACCACATCTCGATCTTCGATGTGTTGAGTAGGTGAATCGGGGGATTGCTTTGTGTATTGATTGTGACTTGGAGTCCATGCACATTTTCATATCTCTTTGAGTTATCAGTTCCATACATGTGAGTCATCCATTTTTCATCTTTGAGTCTCTCTATCTCTCTTATACATATATCTCCTCACCATGATATTGGCGCTTGAGCTCAATCATCTTCGCCATATCTTTTGTCTCTCTTCTTGCCCACCCTCCTCGTGTCCCCCGTATCATCACTTCTTCTACCCGGGATTGCTGTGCTTTCATACATTGCCCGCATTGAGGATTTTGACCTACCTTGGTTATTAGAATAAGTCAGGCGCTTTGTGAGGATGCTGAGATTGATGCCTTACATTTGGTGGATTTGACTTGTGATACGTGCATTGGAGCATATTGTGGACTTTGATGATGCATGATTATTAGGTGTAACGATTATTGATGATTGTGGATCACGCACACCGGATTAAGGATGTGATATACTGTGATGATTTGATGATGATTTCATGTGCTTTGACTGATTTATCTATTTTGAGGTTCCTACCATTTTGATTTCGAGGATTGATTGACTATCTTGATTTGTACTACAGAGCGATGGTGACTCGAACCCACATGTTGTCTCTCATTTACCTTATTAACCCATCCCCGATGTCTTGCTTCTATTATCCACCTGTGGCACTTTGAGGATTCTTGATTATCTTTTGTGCCATCTCAGCTAGATTGGATTGATCTGAGGGATGTTTTGTGATTGTTCTGGTTATTTATCCCTCACACGATCTTATGCCCTCCTGATTATTGATTGATTGACAATTTTGAGGACTTGCGATTTGATGCGAGCAATCCCAAGACTTGATTGATCTAGTTCGCATTACTCCCTGAGGACTATCTGTGGAAGGATGCGACACATTCTTGACGCTCGGTTTCCCTTGCTGATTGTGTCTCCTTTCCATTGGAGAATGGAACCGAGTTGTCTAATTTGTCTACTTGGCCTCCCTGCTGATGGTGCGCCCGATCTATAGGTGCACGGGGCTAATTTCATGGACTCGTTCGAGTCTTCTCTCCTTGACGGTCCTTTCAAGGATGAGCTTCACTTTTTTTTATTATTCATTGCCTATTTCATAGTGCTCTCCGAGGGTTATCTGCGAGAGGCTATGGCACTATGATAGATCTACGGTCTCTTTTGCTGGTAGACGATATGTCGTCTACAGAGATCATTTTGATTGACTCCGTTAAGTCTTCTCTCTCTTTGGCAACCCTCGCAAGGATGAGATCTTATCTGATTATTCCATGCTTAGTTTACATTGTTCCTCGAGGACTACCTGTGGGAAAATGCAACATTTTCTTGACGCTTGGTTCCCCTTGCTGACTGTGTCTCCCATCTGTGGAACACGGAACCGAGTCATCTGACATGCTTTCGGTCCCCGCTACTTCGATGTTTACCCGATCTGTTGGATCTTGGGACCCATCTAAGTTGACTCTGTTGAGTCTGCTCTCCTTGACGGTCCTCGCAAGGACGAGCCACCTACTCTAACTATTCGATTCTTCATTGGCAATATGCTCCCCAATGGTTGTCTACGGCACAGTGCCACATTTTCTTGGATTTGTCGGTCTCTTCTGCTGGTAGACGATTTGTCCCCTACCAAGACCGCTTCTATTGATCCGTATGATGGATTAGGCTCCTTTGAGCCCGCTCGCCTTGACGACCCTCGCAAGGATGAGCTTCTGCTCTGATTATTCATTGACTAGAATGTCCTACTCCCCAAGGGTTATCAGCGGGAGGGTACATCGTATTTTAGGTACTGGGCTTCACTTCTGGTGTCTTCCATCTGTAGAGGAACGAAGTCGAGTCTGTTGACTTTGGTACTCGATTTCCTCCTTGGTTGTGTCTCATCTCTGTTGGAGCATGTCATAGAGTCTTCTGATTACTCTATGATCCTGCTCACCTTGAGGACCCTCGCAGGGTTGAGCCGTATCTTATGTTGTTCATGTATTCCTGAGACTTGATTACTTTATGATCACCGGATATCACGCTGCTGTCTCCTGTTCTTTACTTTCTATATCTTTTGGAGACCATGATTGACTTGGAGGGGTCTGTAATGTTCACTCTTCCTCCATGTCGTACAGTATCGGCTCTGCTCACTCATTCACTCCTTATGAGCCGATGATCTGATTCACGCTACTGGTCCTTACTTTAGTTTTCGACCTCTATTCCCCGGTAGTTGACACCCACTTGAGTGCGTATTTGAGTGTCTTTTCACTGTCCTGACCACGTCCTCGTTCTCACAGGGAGACGATGACAAGAGTACGGTATTCACTTACCAGATATCATCCTGTACCTCATCAGTCTTTACTTGTGGTATATATGTGTTTCGTCATTCATTCATTTGTTCTCCCGTATGTCACGTATACCCCCAGATCATGTGCCATATCTTTATGCATGTACTTAGGACGTACCTTGTCCTAAGTATAGGGGGTACACACCGCGTTGTTCTTTCTCTGTTTCGTTTCATCACTCTTGTTGTTGCTTATACTTAGGGACATCTCACCCTAAGTATAGGGGGAGTGTTGCGTATGTTCTCTATGATCTTTTCATCTATATGTATATCTCTGTCTTTTTTTCTTTTCTTCCTTTTCTTTTCATTTTTCTTTATCTATAGAAATGTTTCACCCCTTTGTGTCAGTTTTCTATACTTAGGACGTACTTTGTCCTAATTATAGTGGGGTGTGCACCCTAATTCCTTCATTCTTTGATCCCCTCCACTATCTCCTCCCTTGTTGATTTGCTTCGATATACTTAGGGATATCTCACCCTAAGTATAGGGGGAGACAACCCGGGCTGTGATCTATTTATCTTTATCTTTCTATTTATTCCAACCCTTGACCCTCCCTGCATTGTGTATAGTCTGCTATACTTAGGATTACTTGATCCTAAGTATGGGGTGCGGGGGGACGGTCACCTTCTATTTTATTCATTTCTTCATTCTTTAGTCATTGTAGTATAGGCTTTTCTATACTCAGTGCGAGTTATGTCTTCTCTTTCTCTTTTCGATCTATGAGGACATAGCTCATGCTAAGTATAGGGGGGTCGTATATACTCTGTATATACTTTAGCCATAACTCGTACTTTCATATAATTAATATAAATATGGCTAAATATACTATATACTTACATATATATTTCATTAAAAATCATTTAATAACAACAGTCATTACTCAAACTATTTTTGTATTTACTGATTAATAAATCATGTTAGAAATATTTTTGCAAAATGATTTGAAAAATGGTGTGAACTGTTTGGAGAACTTTTTGTGAAATGTTTTCATCCTTTGTAAAAATATCTATGAATTGCAAAAATTCTTTTCTTTGTGTGAAATAAAGGATTTGAAAACCCATTTACAAATGATTTTGAAAATGGTTGTAAAAATATGTTGAAAATTATATATATATAATGTGTGGAAAATCTTTGCAAAATGGCTTTCAAATGTTTGTAAATATTTGTAAAAATTATTTTGTACGATAGTTTTGAAAATTATTTTCAAATGAATTTGATGAATGAATGTATCATAGGAATAAAATATGTTTATAAATTGAAATAAATTCTTTATCAATTGTATATATGTACCTACAATAATAACTTTGTTAAAACCTGTAAATTCTTTAAAATTCTTAACTCTTGTAAAATAAAAGAGCACGCCCGTGTAAATAGCTGTAAATATTTTATACTTTGTGTGCTAAAATTTTTTTTTTCAAATTTCTTTTTTGTAAAAAGATTCTTTCATTTTTAAATTCTTTACAAAAATTGCATCATTTTTCTGCATTGTACATAACATTTACATAGCATGCATATTCTATTCAATTGAGTTTGATGATTGAACTAGTCCAATAAAGTCTAAGATTGGAGCTTGGTTGGTCCTTACTGCACCTAACTGCACTGGAACCTTATGGGAACTAGGTTTAAGGTTCTTCAGGTCTGTTCATACTTAATTCCTTGAAACTCAGCGCTGGGTTCAAGTCACCTCAACTGACTAATTAGAACTTTTCGAGACAAAAGCATGTCTCTTATCGACCGTGACCTAACTTGGACACTTGCACCTTTCACTTGGCTCAACTCAGTTGGAGTGGTGAGGGGGTTGGATTTGCCAGTCTGAGACGCACACAGGTGGAAACTTCGTCTTCGTCTAGGGATAATCTTCTAGCTCAAGAGGAAAAGTCATTATGTAAATGTTGCTGTAAATAGTATGTTGAAAAAAAAACTCCAAAAAAGTGGACGTGCTTAAAATTAAAAAAAATAAAATGCCTGCCAGAGTATGTATATATGTTGTACAGAAAATAAGCAAGCTTGAGCATCAAAGTTATACCATGTGAGCCTGTAGCTGGATGACTTGACTACACTGGTCAGGCATCCTAGGATAGGTAGCTACACTGGCTACCGTCCATTCTTTTCTTCACCTCCTCCTCTAGAGTTGGATACCACTTGAACTTAGAAGGGAATACCCCGCTCCTCAAGGACAAAGAGCTGGATTGGGGAATCATTGGGTTGTCATTCTGGAGAAGTCAGTTCCTTTGTCATTCCAGTTGGGGAGAGCCACTGTCACTTACACTGTACAAGTCAACTTCATAGTCATAAGGGTTGCATATGATGTAGGCTAGTTCTGACCTGGCTATTGAGGTGGTTTGAACTGAGTTCTATGACTCTTGAAGGCTGTTGTGTTTTAAATTTGGTTCCCAACCAGGTTCCACACACATTTTCACATCAAGGTCTGACATGAGCTCCAAACTTTGACTTTGTACAGATAAGTTTAATAATCATGATCAATTCCATTTACTCTTTATTCTTTACTCTTTCTTTTTCTTTTTTTCTTCTTTTTTATTCTTTTTGATACTTACTGCATAAGTGTTTGCTTGGGACTAACAAAGGCAAGTATAGAGGGGTGATGAATCTCCATTTCATCACCTTTATTCTATCATTTTGGCCTTAAAAACCCTAGCAAATGCATGTAAATAGTCTCAATTTGTGCATAATAGCATTCATTATTTGTGTATAAAATAAGGGTTTTAATGCCAAAATTATATAATAAAGAGAAGAAAAGAAAAAGAAATAAAATATTGAAGATATTTTTTGACCCTAAACCCCAAGACCAAGGTAAGAATTGACTTGGTCGACAAGAAATAAAGTAGGAGGAGATAAGGGTCAAAATACCATTTATTTATTCTTTAATTATGCATTTTTGAAATCTATTTTATTCTTTATAATTTATTCTTTAAATAAAGAAACTTTGCACATGAAAGCTATAGATAATAATGAAAGTAAAAATACAAAATTGAGTTTGTACAAAAATAATACACAGTGTGCATTTTATACACAAAATAAAATGCCAAAAACCAAACTTCACAGTCCCATATCTTTTCAATAGAAATTCAAAACATAGCAAAATGACTCTAATTTTATATAATTTTTAACAAGCTATTTAATGGTGGTGGTTTTATATTTTTTGGAGTTACTGTGTAAAAGTTAGGTTTTGGGTCCTCATTGTATATTCTACTGATTGAAGTATTCATTTTATTCATTATTTATTATTTTCACAAATTCATATTTTTATAATTTTGCAAATATTATTCATAACATATGTTCTTATTAAAATTATAATAAAACCAAAAAGAAAAGGGAAAATAAAATAAAACTATGTGAAAACATATATAAAATACCTATGTTATACATGTATATAAATAAAAGGGGAAACATATTCTTAATTATTTATTCTTTTATATTTTCCTAATATTGTAAATATTAAATATATTTTATTGAAATAAAAACTAAAATAAAACTCAAATAAATACATTAAAATAAAATAGTATACATAAATTACAGGTAAAATACGTATAAATATACCTACATAATATACATATATATTTATTTAAGTGTACAAATAACATCATAAAAATAAAATAAAAATACATTTATACTCACAAAAATAAGTTATAAATAAATAAATTAAAAGAATAAAATAACAAAAAAATATAAAAAATAAAAATGTACAAAATACAGGTAATTATACCTATAAATAAGCCCTTAAAAATTAACTACTAACAAAATAAGCCAAAAAATAAATAAAAAACATAATAAAATACTACATAAAATAATAAACATTTTTTTATTTTATACTCAAAAAATAATAAAATCATTTACTATTTATAAATAATTATTTTCGAATGAATACCCTATTCTGTCCTGTAGTGCATCTAGGTGGCCAGATCAGGGCGCGTCAAATGTTGACCGCAATCAACTTGACCCATGCTGTCTGATTTGACGCAGCGTGTCAAAACCCGTGATTTCTTGCCTTTTTCCCGCATGAACCATCCATCACCTGTCTTTGATCTCTTCACGGGAATTACTCCCAGATTCATCATCATTCACGCCCGATCATTAGGACCCTTGTATATATCATAGATTCCTTAATCATGGCCGGCCAATAATGGTGCATATACATGTTTATAAATAAGTTCCTCCTTCCTCCTCCTCCTCCTCAAATTTTGTCAAATTTCCGAGCCTTTCTGCCCCCACCTTTGGCCTAGCGAGCTTCTTCGTGACAGGGAGGAGGTCCTGGAGGGTCCGAGAGGGTGGAAGGAGCTGGAGGTTGCACCCACGGCGGCGCTCCAGCACCGTCTTGCTCCCTTTCCTCTTGGGAAGGTACGAGCTGCACCTTTACACATTTTAGGTAGATTTTATTATCAACATTCCATTTCTGTTATTAGTTTAGCGATTAGGTTAGTTAATTAGCGAAGAATGGATGATTCATAGTTTCCCGGAGCTCCGCTCCGACAAAAGTGTTCACTGTGTTTCCGGCCATTTTCCGACCCGCTTTCCACCATCACTTCGTTCCCTATCATTTTCTCGACACCCTAAGCATTTCCGTTCACCCTGATCCCTCGTGGATCTGGAGATTCGATCTCCTTTCTCCACCCTTCGCCGGAGATCACCACCCGCACCACCTGACACTCCATTTCACCCAAATAAGGTCCCATGCCCTTCGTGTTTTTTTTGTGTATTCTTCTTGCAGGGTCTGGTGGCTAAAAGACTCCACTGGGAGTCGATTCTGAAGATCGAAGAGGTCCTTGGAGCCCCCCTCTTTCCTCGAGCTCGCCAAGTCTCTACACGGGCTCCCGGACCTCCTTGAGAGCACTACTAGCTACGGAAGACTTCTCTGGAGGTGAGGACCCCAACGCCATTGCCAAAGATCTTCAGGAGGAGAAGTGATCAGCAATCCAAGTTCGGGGAAGGTGAGTTCTTCCTCGTTCTTTATGAAGAGCAGTGAAACGTGTCCCACTACCCTTGTTAATTCGATCAAATTAATGCTCAAATTAATTAAGAAGGTTCGTTGTAATCGGATAATGAGAGCGGATCAAAAACCACTTTTAATTAAAACAAGTTAATCTCGAGCGATAAATTTTTTACTTGGGCAAGCCCAAGGTCGAACTCAGGGAGGCAGCTGTCTCCTTAGGTAAATTACTAGCAAAGTCTAAGATTTGATTTTCGGGGATGAATTATTTTTGGTCTTTTTCATTTTTTTATGCAAGACACATGCAAAATCTAGCCAGTTTACAAGTTAATTCAGAAAGATGTTAAAAAACAAGTCCAAAAATTATGAAACTTGGCCAGATGATGGAATGGGATAAAATTAGGCTAACTAAATTTTTTTAGAATTTTTTGACACTAAATAAAATTACTGTGAATTAAAAATAAATACAGAATGATTTTAACTAAATTATATTTAATAAATATCAAATCACAATATTTTTGGGAATAAAAAATATCCTAGATAAATCTGAAGGTGAGGAATCCAGGAAAATTATCAAACCTTAATTTTGATGTGAAATGGACCTATTAAAAATTAATTAAGAAATTCACTAAATGAATTATTGAGGCCTCGAGATGCGTGCAATTGAGATGAAATTTTTATGCAAGGTAAAGCTAATTATCCTGGATCTAATATGATTTTTGGGTTATTTTTAGAGTCACAGAGAAGTTACTATCAATTAAGAGGTGAAATGGGAAAAATATAGCAAAAATGAACCAATTAATTAATAAATAATTCTACTAATATTACAAAAATATACCACATGTCACATAATGAAGAGGACAATGTAAGCTACAAAATGCAATTTTTCCAACTCAAAAATGAATTAATATGAATGCCTAAATATGCGTGCAAAGACAGGGGTATACATGCAATTTTTGGAATTAAAATTTCTGAAAATAAGACATGCTGATAGGGACTAATATGTAATTACCTAGAATGTAGAGGGGGGGATGCAATTTCTCCACGGGACACGTGCTCCTCACGTAGGGTCGCCTGGCAGGGACTGGAATTTAATTTGTGAAACCTTCAGGGGCCTCTATGCAATTGGCCCAGAATGCTCACGCGGAGCACGTGGGGGGTCCTAGGCTCGGTGGACTTCGGAGGCTCGGAGCGAGGCTCGGGCAGCTTTGGAGGTTCGGATCTAGCTCGAAGAAGCTTCGGGTGATCCGAGCCTAACGGTCGGGGAAGAGGCTTGGATCGGGTGACTTGGACGGGTTTGGACAGTGGGATCAAAGATGATCCAATGTTGATGAAAGGCTGACGGAAGGCGTGTCTTGACCCGTTGGATCAAGATCGATCCAACGGTCCTTGAAGCTCGATGAAGAGGGCGACGTGGACGACTGAGCGCCGCTAGATCAGAATGAATCCAACGACCCTCGGATGCTCTGACTGTTGGCGACGTGGCGTGATCAAGTCCGTAGGATCAAGGATGATCCAACGGCTGCGGGACAAGGTGACGTGGATGGCTTCTGGTCGTTCAATCAGGAGGATCGAACGGTTGCTGGCTGTCGTCCCCTAACGGCCCTCCGCCTCCTGCGGCGGAGAGGACTGGGCTCTAGCGAGGCTGGCCTAGCTCTGCCTCGTTCTCCCGTTGTCGGAGAAGGACGCTGAAGGCTCTGGCGTAGCTCGGAAGGATCATGGAGGGGCAACGAAGCGTCCGGCGACGTTTGCTGAGGCTGGAGTGACCTGGATGCAACTGGCGATGGAGCTCGAAGCTGCGCCGGTGAAGTCTCTGACCAATCAAGAGATGGTACCTGCAGGGGGTTAGAGGATAGACGAAGCATGCATTTTGACCGTGGAGGTGTTAGGGATGGAATACGAGGCTGGTGGAGCAGTGAGGGTGGCCGGTGGTTGAGCTCCGCTCAGGTGACGGAGCTGGCATCGGTGGAAGATAAAGTGCGTCGTCAGATGAAGCTAAGGGTAGCACGAAGATCAGAGCTCCTTTGCGGATCTTAGGGAATGGACAGCGGAGCAAGAAGATGCTCGTGGAGGGCGAATTAAATCAGAGAAGGGGAAGGAAAAGGAAGAAGAAGATCGGAAGGGAAATGGAGGAGTCTACCTGGGGTTAGAAGCTCCGGGGAAGCTTCCAGGTCTTCGCTCGAATGTCAGTAGAGGACCTGAGCTCGTGCAGCTCGTTGGTAAAGCTGTGGCACAGTGTGGCAACATCGCGGATCTCGTCGGAGGTGGCGGCATGTCTTCGCTCGATTTTACGCCCAATTGTTGTCACCAATGGGTGGCTCTGAGCTCTAGGGTAACTGTCGTAATGGCAGATAGGGGTGAAAGTGGTCGGAGGTGGCTGATTTATAGGATGAGGGTGACGACAGGGATGGCTAGGAGGTGGTGTTCGTGGAGGTCGTGGAGTGACTCCGAGGGTTGTCATGGAGATCGAGGGGGATGGCGAGGATGAGGGATGAGTGGGCTCCATCGTGGTGGCATCAGTGGTCGGAGAAGGTGGTCGGCGTGGAGCTGAAAATAGAAAGGGGGCGGCCCCTTGCGCATGGTGGAGAACGTGTGCGCGGAGCGTGCGGAGGTTGATGATGACGTCTTGACCGTTGGATCTCGCGATCCAATGGTCCAGATGGAGGCGTGGATCGACGCATGGGATCTGATCGAGGGCGCGACATCGGAGGGCCCGCACCCACCACGTGGCGTGCTGAGTATGCAGTGCTTAGGGACGGGCGAGATTACATCTGATCTGCGATCGGATGGTGGAGAGCGAAGGCGTTGGTGAACGGTGTAGATCAAGACTCTCAGAGCGAGATCGGATGGCGTTCAGAGTGCCACGTGGTGATCTCTAGTCGCAACGATAGAGAACGGTCCAGATTACATCTGGAGATCGATCGGATGGCAGAGAGAGCGATGTGTTTGATCCATTGGATCTGGAGTGAATCGGATGGGTGAGGCGATGCCACGGGGCGCGAGGGGAAAGAGGCG
The DNA here is from genome assembly GCA_037367405.1 of Ottelia alismoides. NCBI lineage: Eukaryota > Viridiplantae > Streptophyta > Magnoliopsida > Alismatales > Hydrocharitaceae > Ottelia > Ottelia alismoides. The sequence continues at coordinate 176,665 of JAZKJV010009746.1, read as the reverse complement.
CTAGCGGACAGCTTGGATGAGATCTGGGACTTGATCAGACGCTGGTGAATTAAGGCAGACATGGAGATCACTAGTCCGTTGGATCTAGATGCAGATCCAACGGCCCATGGCATGGGCAGATCGGTTAAAGGGAGCGGGCCGCATGGCGCAACCAGAGGGTGCCATGTGGCCAGCTGTGAGTGGATGAAGAGAAAAAATAAGATTAGAGGGAGAAGGAGGCTGAATTCGTAAAAACTCAAAACATGAAAGTTGTAGATCTCGATGAGATCTATAAGTTTTGTGTTGACCAAAAACAGAGATGAGGTCAAATGTGATACAAAAATACAAGAATAAAAATATACATATGTATAGTATACAAGGAGGCCCAAAAACCCAACTTTTGCCTACGAGCTCCGAATTGAATGAAATTAGTCTCATTTTGAAGGTCTCTGAATGTATATTCATATGGATGTGAGTATATCTAATTTGGAGTTTGTAAGAGAGAGATATGGGCATTCTACGATCCAGGGGTTTTGGGGCTTTATTGGGTATTTTACAAAAGAGAACTTCTTCCCTATATTATTACTAATGGTGTAAATATTATAAGGAAGGTGTTATTTTATTTTAGAGGGGATAATATACAAATGAATAGGTGGATATTTTACAGGTGGATTTTACACATGGAATTGGCTTCTTATTTAAATGCAGAGATGAATGCTAAGATGCATATTTTGTAGATTGATGCATGAATGCTATTTATGCAATATAAAGGGAAATATGAAGCTAAATACCCGGGAAGAAGGCTCTATTTTCAACTTTAAGAGTGATGAATCACAGATTCATCAACCCCCTATACTTAAACCTTGCTCGTCCCTGAGCAACTAAAATGAAATGCAAGAGTGAAATGATTTTGGGTCCCATACCAAGGTCATGAACAAAAGTTGAAAATGGAGCTTGACTCAACCTTTGGATTAATTGTGTGGCGGAACCTTATTGAGATCTGAACTTAATACCTAAAAGACTTCAAGTTCCACAAGTCATCTATTCAAGACTCCTTAATAGTCAGGTCAGAACAAATCCTCAGACGCAAATTTCTGATGACTATTATTATTACTTGTATTGTGTAAGTGAAATGTAACTCTCCACATCAGAAATGGCTTAAAAACAACCTCCTCTAACAAGGTAACTCAAATAACCCGGTCCAGTAACTCTTTCCTCGAGGAGCGGGGTATTCCCTTCTAAGTTCAAGTGCAAACAGCTCAAGATGAGGGGGTAGAGAAAAGAATAGATGGTAGCCAGTGTAGCTACCTTTCCCGGGATGCCTGACCAGTGTAGCCAAGTCATCCAGCTGCATTTCTTTGCTAATATACATACTCTGACAGGTATTTTATTTTCACTTGGACCTGTCTGATTTTTTGGAGTTTTTGCATTTTTTTTGAACTATATACAGGGTTCAGCATGTACATCAGGAGTTTTTCCTCTTGACCCAGTAGACTATCCCTCGTTTGAAGCATTATTGCAACCCACAACATCCCGTCCTTAGATGTCAACACCACCAGACTAGGTTGAGATGCACTAACCTCCCAAGAGGAGGATGGATGTTTCCACCCGTGTGCTACTCCAAGCTAAATGATTCTACTTCCTCACCACCTCATCAATGAAGAGCTACATGCATTGTGCTTGTCCAAGTTAGGTCAACGTCTATAAGAATCATACGTGTGCACAAGATATTCTACTTAGACTGATTAAGATGACATGTAAACATAGACTTGTGAACTTAAAGAATTAAAGTCACTTGACCTGAGAAATCTTAACTCCAGTTCCTATAAGGTTCCTCTGAAATTAGGTGGATTAAGGTCAAGTCAAGTCCTTCCTCAACATCTACTCATAACTTGGTTCAAAACCCACTAGCTTTTCACCTTGCATATGCAAGATATGCGGATGAGATGCAGATGTCATGCTATGAATGAAATGCAAGACTCTTTTTCTTTCTTTTCTGATGTAGAGATGATAAGAGTAAATAAGAAGCCTTTGAATTTTTCACAGTTTTTTTCAATTATTTGGTATACCTCCTATGTTACAACAGTTTACAAGAGTATTATACAGATTATACAAGTGTATTTTACAAAAACAATTTCTCCAAATTTTACCCAAACCGTAATTATTGCAAAATATATACAAAAATATGCAAAAATACGTGAAAGTACGAGCTATGGGTAAAGCATATATGTAATATATACACGCCCCCTATACTTAGCATGTGCTATGTCCCTAGAGCACGAAAAGCGAGGAAAAAGACAGCTCGTGCTAAGCATAGGAGAGCTAAAATAGCAAAAATGTATAGAAGTCGCTCTGCCCCCTATACTTAGGCTCTGGCAGCCTAAGTGTAGAAGAAGATAAAAAATGGGGAGGGCGAGGTTAGGGGGAGAAATGGATGAATATACAATGCGGGCATCAGTCCCCCTATACTTAGGCTCATGTCAGCCTAAGTATATGACGGAAGTGAGTATGAAGACCAATGTGATCTGGAGAATGTACAGAGACTCGACTCAAGTGGCTCATTCCCCCTATACTTGGATCTGGTCATCCTAAGTGTAGTCCAAGATGGTGATCAATGAAGCTGGGATTAGTTACTAGAGTCGTGGGGGAGAAAGGCCAGAATGTACATGAATGATGGTATATACAAGTGAGTCGGTCTGAATCATTCAAGATGTTGCTGATGGCTAGAGCTTACTGGTGCAAGGTCTCATGTGCGGCTCGAGGTGTATCTGCTGAATCTGTCTCGCGCATGAATACAATCTCCTCAACATGGACTACATGCTCATTGGATTCGACGAAGTATTTCAACAGTTGTCCATTCACAAGGAATGTCGGTGCGTCATCTGCGAGATCTGAGATCTCGACACATCCACTATCATGCACCGTATGAATGACAAATGGGCCTGTCCACTTGGACTTCAACTTGCCTTGGAAGATCTTCATCCTAGCATTAAACAATCATACCTTCTGTCCAGGAACAAAGGTCTTTCGTCTGATATATCTATCGTGCCAACGCTTAACCTTGTCCTTGTACACCAAACTGTTGTCATATACACGGTTTCTGATTTCCACAAGCTCATTCAGATCCATATCTCTCTGCTTCTGCCCAAGGTGCATGTTCCAATTGACCTTCGTGATTGCCCATTCTGATTTGTGCACTAGTTCTGCGGGCAAATGACACGGCTTTCCGAATACCATTCAGAATGGGGAGGTTCCTAACGGTGTTTTGTAAGCTGTCCTATACGCCCATAAGACCAGATCCAAAATATAAGACCGGTCCTTCCTGTCTGGGCGGACAAGCTTTTGCAATATAGTCTTCACCTCCCGATTCGACACCTCAGCCATACCATTGGTTTGTGGGTGGTAAGGACTAGCGACACGGTGTTCGATGTCGTAGTCCTTCAGGATTTTCTTTACCTCCCGGTTTACAAAGTGGCTACCCCCATCTGATATCATCATTTTGGGGATCCCGAACCTAGAGATGATGTGCTCTCTGATGAATTTACAGACAGACCTGCTGTCTACGGCTCGGGTCGGGATAGCCTCCACCCACCTAGATAGATAGTCTACCGCAAGAAGGATGTATTCGAATCCGTGGCTGACAGGGAATGTGCCCATGAAATCGATGCCCCAGGCATCAAAGACATCACAAATGATGACAGGCTGCATCGGCATCTCATCCTTGGAACTAACGGTTCCTCCCATTCTCTGACATATTGGACACGACTTCGCAAAGGTGATGGCATCGCGAAACAGAGACGACTAGTAAAATCCACACTGAAGTACCTTCCATGCGGTCCTCTTCTCAGAGTGGTGTCCTCCTGCCTCCAAGCTGTGGCATAAAGAAAGGACACTCTGGTATTTCTCCTGAGGAATACACCGTCTCCAGACACAATCCGGTCCTTCAAAGAAAAGTATCGGATCCTCCTAATGGTAGTGTCAAGCGTCCGACTTCTGTCGGTTGATGTGTCTCTTGGGCCAACCTTCAGGAACCTTCCTGGAGACAAGATAGTTCACGATGTTGGCATACCATGGGAGTGAGTCAACAACAAAAATCGACTCGTCAGGGAAGGAGTCTCGAATTGATGAATCCTCAGAAGTATTGATATTTTCTAGACGAGAGAGATGATCGGTACTACGTTCTTCTTTCCAGGTTTATCACGAATGTCCAAATCAAACTCATGGATAAGCAAAATCCACCGAAGGAGTTTCTTTACCTCCCGGTTTACAAAGTGGCTACCCCCATCTGATATCATCATTTTGGGGATCCCGAACCTAGAGATGATGTGCTCTCTGATGAATTTACAGACAGTCCTGCTGTCTGCGGCTCGGGTCGTGATAGCCTCCACCTACCTGGATAGATAGTCTACCGCAAGAAGGATGTATTCGAATCTGTGGCTGACAAGGAATGGGCCCATGAAATCGATGCCCCAGGCATCAAAGACATCACAAATGATGACAGGCTGCATCGGCATCCCATCCTTGGAACCAACGGTTCCTCCCATTCTCTGGCATATTGGACACGACTTCGCAAAGGTGATGGCATCGCGAACAGAGACGACTAGTAAAATCCACACTGAAGTACCTTCCATGCGGTCCTCTTCCCAGAGTGGTGTCCTCCTGCCTCCAAGTTGTGGCATAAAGAAAGGACACTCTGGTATTTCTCCTGAGGAATACACCGTCTCCAGACACAATCCGGTCCTTTAAAGAAAAGTATCGGATCCTCCTAATGGTAGTGTCTAGCGCCCAACTTCAGTCGGTTGATGTGTCTCTTGGGCCAACCTTCGGGAATCTTCCTGGAGACAAGATAGGTCACGATGTTGTCATACCATGGGAGTGAGTCGACAACAAAAATCGACTCGTCAGGGAAGGAGTCTCGAATTGGTGAATCCTCGGAAGTATTGATATTTTCTAGACAAGAGAGATGATCGACCACTACGTTCTTCTTTCCAGGTTTATCACGAATGTCCAAATCAAACTCATGGATAAGCAAAATCCACCGAAGAAGATGCGCCTTTGCGTCCTTCTTCTCCATCAAGTATCGTAGCATCATGTGGTCAGTGAACACGATTACATTGGATCCAATTAAATGAGATCTGAACTTGTCCATGGCAAACACTACCGCAAGCATCTTCTTTTCCGTAACTGTATAGTTACGCTGAGCAGTATCAAGCACTTTGCTTGCGTAGTGAATCGCAAATGGGACGCCATCCCTCCTTTGTCGTAACACAACCCCAACAGCAAAATCTGAGGCATCCGTCATGATCTCAAAAGGTAGAGACCAATCTGGGGCTTGTAGGATAGGTGCGTCCATGATCATTCCTTACAATAACTTAAAGGCCTCAAGACATTTGTGATCAACAACAAACTCCATGTCTTTACCTAAAAGCTCAGTTAGCGGTAGGGCAATCTTAGAAAAATCCTTGATGAATCTCCGATGAAATCCGACATGCCCAAGGAACGATCGCAACTGCTTAATGTTAATTGGTGGCTGGAGTCATCTGATCACATCCACCTTGGCAGGGTCAACCTCCATTCCTCTCTTGGAAATGACGTGCCCCAACACAATGCCCTCCGTCACCATGAAGTGACTTTTCTCCCAGGAGAGCACCAGATTGACCTCACAACAACGTTTGAGGACTCGGTCCAGATTCCTAAGACATGAATCGAAGGAATCGCCGTAGACCGAGAAGTCGTCCATGAAGACTTCCAGGAATTCGCCGACCATTTCAGTGAATAGAGCAATCATGCACCTTTGAAAAGTGCCTGGAGCATTGCATAACCCAAAGGGCATGCGCCTGAAAGCATAGGTACCAAAGGGGCATGTGAAAGTGGTCTTTTCCTAGTCCTCCGTGGCTATGGCTACTTGATTGTAGCCTGAGAACCCATCTAAGAAACAGAATAACTCTTTCCACGCTAGTCTCTCTAGGATCTGATCAATGAACGGTAGGGGAAAATGATCCTTCTTCGTTGTGGCATTCAGGCGTCTATAATCCATACAGATGCACCACGATGTGGGCACTCACGTCACGATCTCCTCTCTATCCTTGTTGGTGGTCATCTGAATTCCCGACTTTTTGGGACCACATAGATCGGGGCCACCCATTTAGAGTCGGAGATGGGATAAATAAAACCTGCGTTGCACCTTTTCTCTATCTCCTTCTTCACTACCTCTCGTAAATTTGGATTCAAACAATGTTGGAATTCACGAGAGGGTTTGGCTTCATTCTCCAAGTAGATATGGTGCGAACACAGAGCGGGATTTATCTCGTGGAGATAGGAAATGCTCCAGCTTATTGCCTTGCGGTTTTTCTCCAAGATCTCTAGCAAGCAAGATTCCTGCTCCTTGGTCAATCGCGAACTGATGATGATCGGAAATTTCTTGTCCTGACCTGCAAGGAAGGCGTATTTCAGTGTTGTGGGTAAAGGCTTGAGCTCAGGTATGGTGTGATCATCTAGGAAATCTGGCTCAATCGAATCTGGTTCGGTGTTGGAAGTGGATGGATCTTTCTTTGTAATTACTGCCACCAAGTTATTCGGCTCTCGAGTTGGATCATCAAAGGTCTCCATGCAATCGGCAGAAGCCATGTCTGACTCGTCATCCTCATCTTCCGATTGTCCTAAAGAGGGAAGGACTGACAGGCCCAGCTGGGCCTCTAAGTCATCGAAGATGTAGGGGGATGCAGGTTCCAAGTCGTACTCATCTCTGAGGACCTCGCAAATTGAGTCATGCACGGGATCATCTCCGGAGGGGAGGTACTCATCGATGCTGGTTGGGTTCTGTCTCCATGACCCAAGTATGTCTACATGATCGCAGTCTGCTTTGGTTGAAAAGTACTCGATGCTGGATTCAGAATCTGATCTCTGCCATCTGGTTTGCTTCATCTCAAGTTCCTCATCTTCCCCTGGAGTTTAAAACTAGATCTTCCCGATCTTATAATCAAACAAGGACCCCGCCGTCCTGAGGAAGGGCCTGCCTAAGTTGATCTGGGAATCTCTCCAATTATGAGGGGCTTTCATATCTAGGATAGTGAAGTCAACCCTGTATTCCTATCCCTCGACTTTGATTACAACATTCCTCAATTCTTCTTGGGACCTCTTGGTTGATTTATCAGCAAACTGCAGGAGGGATCTAGATTTCCTAAGAGGTCCGATATTAAGCCGCTCATAGAGGGATGTAGGCATTAAGTTAATTGAGGATCCGTTGTCTAGGAGAGTGCGTGAAAACACAATGTCATTGACATGACTCACCACATAATGTGCACCCATGTCTTTTCGTTTATTTGGAAACGAGTTCTTTATTGCACAAGTCGTGGCTACTGACAGAACGTGTTTCTCAACACAGCTTTTGGTCTTCCTGCTAACCCTCGTAGGTGTGCATCTCACCTTAAGGTACTTCTAAAATGTAGGAGTCATTTCCACGTACTTGTCAAAGGGGATTGTGACCTTGATGTGTTTGTAGCAAAACTCTACCATCTCAGGGTCATCTTTTTGGATTTTTTTTTCATTTTCTTCTTTCCACCCTTAAAAAGCTCGAGGGAAAGGGATTATTGACTCTAACTCATGTTCTGAAACTGAAATGTTTTCATTGAAAGCTAGAACCGAGTTCTGTACAAGACTCGGACTCTGAAACAGACTCGGACTCTGACTCTGATTAAAAGAAAAATGTTGTGACGAAACCGGTGATGCGTCTTCTGCGACTTCTGGACGATCCTCCTCAGATGGAGGTGCGGGCTCTTCATCGGTTTCTTCGGACTCTTTGCTGGTGCAGGTTTGCTGCTTCAAGGACCCAGAAGTCCTCTTCTTCTGCCAGTGGTGGTGATGGTGGTGCGGCTCCTCTTCTTCATCCAAGTTCTCCTCAGGTAGAGACTTGGCAACTCCTTCCTTTGGTGCTTGTGCCCGATCAAGTATGATCACGATCCTTCCGCTCTTGAGGGACATATGATTCACATTATCATACGAAAGGATCTCATGTTCAGATAAAGAATTATCTGAATAGTATACCTGATCATGTGGTCGGTTCTGTCCTTGAGTTAAGCTGTTCGGGTTGGCCTGAACCTGGGCGGGAATTGGGGTCTTTGGCGCCATTTGTTGATCCTGGGTACGAGAGACACGATTCAGATCGGTTCTCGTATCTATATAATCATTTTGGATCTGTTAGACACTATCATACAGGGTCTAGATCGCTAAGGTGAGGGACTCCAATTCGGTGGGTTGGGCTTGCTGATGCCGACTTACGGATGAGGTTCTGTATTGGCCCTGCTGGCCATGTCGATACTGCTGCTGCTGATGGGACGGTGCCGGGCCCTGCTGGCCTGAGTGGAATGTGCATTGCTGCTGCTGGTGCTGCTGAGGCTGGTACCCTCGTTTGGGCCTGGACTGAACAAAGCGTGGTGCGGGGACGAAGCTGGTTTCCTGGTAAGCTGGGGAAGGTCGGTGAGACTGACCATTCCCCATCCTCGAGTGTATGCCAATAGGGTCACGGCTGTACCACAACCCGTTGATCTCGAACACCTGCGGAGGATCCTCGTATCCGGTCTTCACTTGTGGGGGTGCATGCTGGTCCTGCTGAGTGTAAGTCTGATCCTCTACCCAGCCATTCTGAGGCCCTGGTGCCTGCTCCTGTACCAGCTGGACTCGGTGCACAGGTGGTGCAGAAGGGGCAGGTAGCTTCATCTTAGCTACCTTCTCAGTAAGTTCCTCCACTTCCTTCGGCAGACGTGAGAGAAACTCAAGGCCAGTGACCTTTTTGTGGATCTTCTCGACCATGGTTAACTTATCAGCTATCATCCCCATGTTGGGATGAGGTCCTCTGTCAGATCCGCTACAGTCCTCCTAGTTGTCTCATTGGATAAGATTGAGGGAGACAACTGATAGGACCTGGTGGCCTGCAACCTGCCTGTTTCTGCCATCTGCTCTAGTATCTTCCATACAGCGTTCTCGTTCTTGTTCAGATAGCTTCCTCCACATGCGGCACTGACTAACCCCTGCATCTCTGGGGTCATGCCACAGAACAAGGTCTGGACTAAGATCGCCTTAGAAATGCCATGGCAGGGACATTTCTGAATTAGGTCACTGAACCTATCCCAGGCTTCATGGAATGGTTCACTGGGTCCCTGGGAAAAACTAGCGATCTTTGTTCTCATTTGATTAGTTCTACTGAGAGGGTAGAACTTCTTCAGGAATAAGTCCTTGAACTGCATTCAGGTTATACATATCACCCCTAGGTTCTTCAGCCAATGTGCTGCCTTATCTCCTAAGGTGAAAGGGGTGGCCTTCAGTCTAATGTAATCCTGCCCAACCTTAGGATGACTAAGGTTGTTGCAAACCAGGTCGAAGTCTCGGAGGAAGGCATATGGTTCTTCATGGGCATTTCCGTTGAACTTTGGTAGCAGGCTAAGGAAGTGGGGCTTGAGCTCGAATGCTTCTGGGGGAACCACTGGTGCCAACCAACCATGCATCTTGTTCTAGGCTGGGTTGTAGGCCAACCATTGGTCAGTCGATTCCTCCTGCTGCAATAATCTGTCCCATTCTAGCTGTGAGATCTGCATTTTGCTGTACGGCTGTGGCGAGCCGATTAAGAATCTATCGCAATGGGTCCTCATCCAGTGGCTGCTTAGGTGGCATCTTGTCCTCTAGTCCTGGGTAGGAAACAAGGTCTGTGTTAGAGGATAAATCAAGGAAGGGATTCTTACCGAGGCGATGGTCTTCCTCGATAAGCTCAGAGATGAGGAAATGGTTGGTTTGAGAGTAACCACATTGGGTATGAGGGAACCAGAACTCAAGAGGGTCATGAGTCTTGGGTGGTCCAAGGTGCGTTTGGGTCGATGAAAAGGAGTTCCGTGGGGGGCTCAAAGAGATATTGGTGAATAAAGAGTCGATATCCCCCCAGTCACTCATCTTGATTTGGCGAGAAGAATCAGGAGTCCTAAGTGAAGATAGGATTTGACTCCTACCTGAAGCAAACAACTCAATCTAAGACCCCGGGTTCACAATCAACACAGTGGAGGACCCGAAACCGAGTCCAATTAATCTTGTAAATTTTAAGTGTGATTTTTCAAGCAAGATAGCAAGGATTACACGACCTAGAGGGGAGTCGGCTCAGAGCCGGATGCGTCTTCCTTGTTTAACCTGTCGCCTAAGATACCGTCGGTCCTTCCTTTCTTCGCTCCTATCCCAAGTTGATGGATTCAAAGACCTGTCCCTATCTACCTGCAAGCAAGCGGAGGCTGACAAGGTTGGAACTTCACCCCGGGGGGTTACTGGCAACTTGTCGTGAAGTACCGTAATTTCGCCCCTATCTACCTGAGACAGGCAGAGGCTACTTGGTACTAGTCAGTGAACCTTAAAAATTCAGCTTGTGATATTTGTTAGGATTAGTCGGAACGTAATATGGAAGGCGGGGATTCGGGTTCTGCCTTAAGGTGTTCACACACACTCAAGTACCCTCACTCAACCTGAAAACAAGGTCGGGGATTAGTCTCCTGCAAATAGATTTTCCAATTTTATTATTTTTTTGGGTCAATAATGTTAGCAGTCCCGGTTTTAAGTTTAGTTCTCACATGTTAATCCAACCACACAACACGCCTATCGTCCAGTCTCGATTTCCGTTTAATTTAAGTTTGAAAAATAGAGGGGGAAATCGAGAAAAGCCGATGCACGAGAAACGATGATGCGTATGATGAGTAGAGAATACTTACAGTGATCCCTTCACTTTCATGCAGGATGCAGAACAAAATTGAGATCTTTTACACTATATGCAAATGCAAGCGATAAAAATCTGCTCCTAGACAAGCAGTTCTATTAGCAAGTGGAGAACATGTTATTTTGACTAGATCTGCGGTCTAGGCGTGTCTTTTAAGTGTATTGTATGGTCCTAAAAATTTACGAGCACAAGCAAATCCTAGAGTGGCTCGAGGAGCCGCTAGTGCAAGCCTAATTTACAATTCGATCCACACAGCACACGGAGACACAGTTTCACTATCTTTATACACGCGAGAACCCAAACGGGAACTGCTGGAAATAATGCAAAAATAAAGAAAAAATAAAAATAAAAATAAATTATAAATCCACTCAAATCACTCAAAAAATTAAAATGTCGATTCCTCGAAGCGTCTTCGACTCCTCGCGTTCCTAGCATAGAAATAATTTGAGGTCAGATGGAGAGTGACACAAAAAATAAAAAAATTAAAAGACAGAAAATATTTACAAGAAGACTAGGGGTCAGACTACTCAAGGATAGAAAATCAAATACTCAGAAATTTACTGCAAATTAACCTAAGCCGTGCCTCCCAAGCAACAATGCCATTTTGAAACGCATCCCACTACCCTTGTTAATTCGATCAAATTAATGCTCAAATTAATTAAGAAGGTTCATTGCAGTCGGATAATGAGAGCGAATTAAAAACCACTTTTAATTAAGACAAGTTAATCTCGAGCGGCAATTATTTTACTTGGGCAAGCCCAAGGTCGAACTCTGGGAGGCAGCTGTCTCCTTAGGTAAATTATTAGCAAAGTCCAAGATTTTATTTTCAGGGAAGAATATTTTGGTCTTTTTCGGTTTTTTATGCAACACACATGCAAAATCTAGACAGTTTACAAGTTAATTCAGAAAGATGGTCAAACAAGTCCAAAAATTATGAAACTTGGCCAGATGATGAAATATGATGAAATTAGGCTACACTATTTTTTTTAGAATTTTCTGACACTAAATAAAATTACTATGAATTAAAAATAAATGCAGAGTGATTTTAACTAAATTAATTCTAATAAATATCAAATCACAATATTTTTAGGAATAAAAATTATACTAGATAAATCTGAAGGTGAGGAATCTAGGAAAATTATCAAACCTTAATTTTGATGTGAAATGAACCTATTAAAAATTAATTAGTAAATTCACTAAATGAATTATTGAGGCCTTGAGATGCGTGCAATTGAGATGAAATTTTTATGCAAGGTAAAGCTAATTATCCTAGATCTAATAGGATTTTTGGGGGTATTTTTGGAGTCACAGAGAAATTACTATCAATTAAGAGGCGAAAATGGGCAAATATAGCAAAAATGAACAAATTAATTAATAGAAAATTCTACTGATATTACAAAAATATGCCACATGTCACATAATGAAGAGGACAATGTAAGCTATGCAATGCAATTTTTCCAACTAAAAAATGAATTAATATGAATGCCTAAATATGTGTGCAAAGACAAGGGTATACAAGCAATTACAGGAATTAAAATTTCTGAAAATAAAACATGCTGACAGGGACTAATATGCAATTACCTAGAATGCAAAGGGGGTGGATGCAATTTCTCCGCGAGACATATGCTCCTCACATGGGGTCGCCTGGTAGGGACTGGAATGTAATTTGCGAAACCTTCAAGGGCCTCTATGCGATTTGCCCAGGATGCACGTGCGAAGCACGTGGGGGGTCCTAGGCTTGGTGGACTTCGGAGGCTCGGAGCGAGGCTCGGGCAACTCTAGAGGTTCGGATCTGGCACGGAGAAGCTTTGGGTGATCCAAGCCTAGCGGTCGGGGAAGAGGCTCAGATCGGACGACTTGGACGCGTCTGGACCGTGGGATCAAAGATGATCCAACGGTGATGAAAGGCTGACGCGTGGCGTGTCTTGACCCGTTGGATCAAGATCGATCCAACGGTCCTTGAAGCTCGATGAAGAGGGCGACGTGGACGACCGAGCGTCGCTGGATCAGAATGAATCCAACGACCCTCAGATGCTCTGACTGTTGGCGACGTGGCGTGGTCAAGTCCATAGGATCAAGGATGATCCAACGGTTGCGGGACAAGGCGACGTTGATGGCTTCTGGCCGTTCGATCAGGAGGATCGAACGGTTGCTGGCTATCGTCCCCCAACGGCCCTCCGCCTCTTGCGGTGGAGAGGGCTGGGCTCCAGCGAGGCTGGCCTAGCTCCTCCTCGTCCTCTTGTTGTCGGTGAAGGATGCTGAAGGCTCTAGCGTAGCTCGGAAGGATCGTGGAGGGGCAGCGAAGCGTCCGACGACGTTTGTTGAGGCTGGAGTGACCTGGAGGCCATTGGCGATGGAGCTCGAAGCTACGCCGGTGAAGTCTCCGACCAATCAAGAGATGGTACCTACAGGGGGTTAGAGGATAGCCAAAGCACGCATTTTGATCGTGGAGGTGTTAGAGATGGAATGCTAGGCTGGTGGAGCAGTAAGGGTGGCCAGTGGTCGAGCTCCACTCAGGTGAAAGAGCTGGCATCGGTGGAAGATGAAGTGCATAGTCAGATGAATCTAAGGGTAGCACGAAGATCAGAGCTCCTTTGCGGAGCTCAGGGAATGGACGGCATAGCAAGAAGATGCTCGTGGAGGGCGAATTAAATCGGAGAAGGAGAAAGAAAAGGAAGAAGAAGATCGGAAGGGAAATGGAGGAGTCTACCTGGGGTTAGAAGCTCCAGGGAAGCTTCCAGTTCTTCGCTCGAAGGTCAGTAGAGGACCTGAGCTCGTGTAGCTCGTTGGAGGAGCAGCGACACGACGTGGCAATGTCGTGGATCTCGCCGGAGGTGGCAGCCTGTCTTCGCTCAATTTTACGCCCAATTGCTGTCACCAATGGGTGGCTCTCAGCTCTAGGGTACCTCTCGTAATGGCGGATAGGGGTGAAAGTGGTCGGAGGTGGCTGATTTATAGGATGAGGGTGACGACAGGGATGGCTTGGAGGTGGTGTTCGTGGTGGTCGTGGAATGACTCCGAGGGTTGTCATGGAGATTGAGGGGCTGGCGAGGATGAGGGATGAGTGGGATCCATCGTGGTGGCGTCAGTGGTCGGAGAAGGTGGTCGGCGTGGAGCCGAAAATAGAAAGGGGGCGGCCCCTTGCGCACGGTGGAGAACGTGTGCGCCGAGCGTGCGTAGGTTGATGACGACGTCTTGCCCATTGGATCTCGCGATCCAACGGTCCAGATGGAGGCACGGATCGAAGCATGGGATCTGATCGAGGGCACGACATCGGAGGGCCTGCACCACACAACGTGGCATGCTGAGGATGAGATGCTAAGGGACATGCGAGATTACATCTGATATGCTCTCGGATGGTGGAGAGCGAAGGCGTTGATGAACAGTGTAGATCAAGACTCTCAGAGCGAGATCGGATGGCGTTCAGAGTGCCACGTGGTGATCTCTAGTCGCAGCGATAGTAGACGGTCTAGATTACATCTAGAGATCGATCGGATGGCAAAGAGAGCGAAGTGTTTGATCCGTTGGATCTGGAGTGAATCAGATGGGTGAGGCGATGCCACGTGGCGCGAGGGGAAAGAGGCATTAGCAGATGACTTGGATGAGATCTGGGACTTAATCAGACGGTGGTGAATTAAGGCGGATGTGGAGATCACTGGGCTGTTGGATCTAGATGCAGATCCAATGGTCCAGGGCGCGGGTGGATCGGTTAAAGGGAGCGGGCCGCGTGGCGCAATCAGAGGGCGCCACGTGGCCAGCTATGAGTGGATGAAGAGAAAAAATAAGATTAGAGGGAGAAGGAGGCCGAATTTGGAAAAACTCAAAACATGAAAGTTGTAGATCTCAATGAGTTCTACAAGTTTTATGTTGACAAAAATGAAGATGAGGTCAAATGTGATACAAAAATACCAGAATACAAATATACATATGTATAGTATACAAGGAGGCCCAAAAACCCAACTTTTGCCTACGAGCTCCGAATTGAATGAAATTAGTCTCATTTTGAAGCTCTCTGAATGTATATTCACCTGGATGTGAGTAGATCTAATTCAGAGTTTGTAAGAGAGAGATATGGGTATTCTATGGTCCGGGGGTTTTGGGGCTTTATTGGGTATTTTACAAAAGAGAACTTCTTCCCTATATTATTACTAATGGTGTGCATATTATCAGGAAGGTGTTATTTTATTTTTGAGGGGGATAAAATACAAATGAATAGGTGGATATTTTACAGGCGGATTTTACACATGGAATTAGCTTCTTATTTAAATGCAAAGATGAATGCTAAGATGCGTATTTTGTAGATTGATGCATGAATGCTATTTATGCAAGATAAAGGGAACTATGAAGCTAAATACCCGGGGACAAGGCTCTATTTTCAACTTTAAGAGTGATGAATCACAGATTCATCAAGCAGCAGCCATCGGATGAAGAAAATGACACCCATATTCCATCAGAGCCGTTGGAAGCACATCACGACCATCAGATCGCGTCGTGCGATCTAATCCTAACCGTTCAACGACGAAGCGTCATCGCGCAACGTGGACGCACCACATGTCAAGTTAAGCCATCTCCACCGTCCGTTTGAGTGCATATATGGGGTAATTTGCACATCTTATCCCCGCCTCTTTTATATTTATTATTTAGTCCAGTAAATAAAATGTAACGTTATAAAATAAGTGGAAATTTTGCATTGAGGACCCTGCATTTACTTTAATTACTTTTAGGTCCATTCCACGTCACCTCACGTGTTGTCCCACGTGAGGTGAAAAAATTGCAGGATGCCTCTGTAAGTTTTGTAAATTGTTGTTTAGTCCAATAAATTTAAATTCACATTATATATTTTTGGTAAAATTTGCTGAGAGGCCCCTGGACTTTCTTGAAATTACATTTTGGTCCCTCTTAGTTTGAATCACGTGTAGTCCCACATAATTGGTGAAATTACGTATGTAACCCTGGCATTTTTGTATTTATTAAAGAGTTGATAAAATTTAACTAACGTTGTATATTTCTGGTGTTTTTGTACAAAGACCCCTGGAATTTATTTTATTTGCAAAATGCCCCTACGAGGATATATATGTTTGTAGTATTATCTATTTATTAGAAATGCCTACAGTGCTCCTAAAAATCCACAAAAATAGGGATAAATGCTTTATGGCTTGTAGATTCACGATCATATTTTTAATTGATATTTTTTTGCATTTTATTCATTTATTAAATTTAAAAGGAGCATAAATAATCCCTATCTAAATTATAAAATACCAAAAAAATATAAAAACCATTTTGAAAATTCCAAAAAAGTATATATGATATATTTTGATATTTATTGAGTCCAGAAAATAAAATCCCCTAAAAATAAGAAAAAGAAAATTTAAAAAATCAAAAAGCTCCAAAATTCAACAAAAATGATAAAAATTCTATAAAAATATGAAAAATATCTTTTTATGTTTTTAAATTATCTATATGTTATTATTTATGTATTAAAACTAATTTGGCTAATTTTTGGACTTATTTATTATTTTTAAAATCCAAATCAATGTCGGTTTATTTATTAATCCTGAATTTAGGATAAGTTTGACTTTAAAATACATAAAAATTAGCAAAAATTCCAGAAAAATAACAAAAAATAGACAAATATAAAAAGCACAAAAATACATTATCTACTATATTTTTGACTATTTTTACATATTTTTATTTATATAGTATCTATATATACCCTATATTGTATTTATACATATACATATATATATTATATTTAAACCAAAAAAATACAAAAAGATAAAAATATAAAAAGAAAAATATAAAATTATGAAGCCAAAAAAAATAATATAAAATTTAAAAACCCACAAAAACAATAACATGGACAAGAGATAAAAGATGAAAAATTTTGCGCATTGTATTTTACCTCCTTGTCCCCTTTGCTCCCAGTGTTTGACCTCTACACTTGCTTACACCTATACACATTTGCATGTATAGTTATAATAAATTTTAACTTCACATTTTTTATATTCATTGATTTATTTATGTTGTGGGTTAATTGTTGATTGAACCAAGGTCTTCATCGGTCAATGTAGCAACTACATTGCTGCCTTGTGAGGAATGCACGGTCGATGAATATTTTACGTTTATCAGTGCCCATGATGATCACAGACATCCTATAGTTGTTGAAACATTTAGGAGCAAGGAGCATACAACCGGCAACGACGAAGGTGTACACTCAGACTCTTATTCTCTTCATAGGGAAGGCGAAAAACCACAAAAGAATAGAAAAAAGAGAAAATCCAGAAATAGAAATAAAGACAAGATTCTTGACTCTTTTGATGAATCTCAAGCTGCTGCTATTCATGGAGATAGTCCCCATTTTAGAAAAAAGATTTTCTTCTCCTTCTTATCCTTCGAGTGTACAAACTAACACGGAGGATGTAAGATACCCTTCCAAGATGCTCTTAATCTAGAGATGGGAGAAAAATTACTATTTTTTTAAAAATCCAAGATTCAAGGTTCACGAAAGAGATGCTAGATCGAGTTCAGATCAAGCTCACTCTTTCGGAGGTATTGGTCCACATTCCTCTTCTTCATAAATGTCTGAAGCAGCATACTACGCCAAAAAGGAAGAAGACGCATAATCATTGCTCTGAGAAACAAGTGTTGACCATTGCCACTTGTTACACCATCCAGCATACATCTCCCAAGAAGAAAAAGAAAGACTTGGGAGCACCATTTGTCAGTTGCTAGATTTCAGATCATGAGTTCAAGCACACCTTATTGGACAATGGGTCGTTAACGAATATTTTGCCCTTCCATCTTTTCGAGACTCTTCATTTAGATCCTCTTAAGCCAGCCAGAATGATTCTCCAATTTCCAGGCCGATCGGTCAAGAGGCTGAAAGGGTATACTTCAAGATGTTGTCATGATGGTACAAAGCACAAAATTCACTATGGATTTTGTGGTCTTAGACTCTTACTCATCAGTACCATCATAGGATGCTGCTATTATTCTTGGTCGGCCTTTTATGCGTTCAGCCAAGGCCATTATTGATTATGGGACATATAGTGTCACATTCCCTCCCAATAGCACAGTACCGAACCCCGTACCGATAGAGACTCTGCCAGCAGATAAGTATGCTTCCAGACCATTAGTACAGAAACACGTGGGATTACAACTGATATATGATATGATCATATCCACTCTGATTCTACAGGGACCCGAGATTTCCCCACACGAGAGGAAAACTTGGAGATCCCATCTTTTGGTGACCTGACATGTTTGGAGATGTATTGATAAGATCCGTAGTATCTACGTCATTGAGATGAAATCGTTGGTGGCACGCACTTCAAAGGCCAAACCTGTTTCGGTTGTAAATTCTTCATTCTTGCCTTCCTGTTGCAAGGCTATTGAGCCTACTTTTCACACAAATTCAGACAAGGGCTTTATTGATAAGGAGATATATCGGATCACAACAGAATTCAAACTCTTTATTGCGTCTACTTCAGAGACCATGGAACAGTATTAGAGGTCCCTTCTCATCTTTTCATCCATCTGGGTCGTTCCTCACCGGTTGACTTAGGTCAGGGATCCTCTGATTCAGATATGAATATCTCTAAGGATGACCCTGATGTTGACCAGACTCTTATACATTCTATTGTTCCTAGGTCACGCAAGAAGGCCACTCTTCAACTTTCTTGAGCTTGTACAGTTCATTCATCTTGTACATTCGTGTTTTTGATTTTATTCTTTCTTCCTTCCTTTTGTCTTACATCCTTAGGTTTCATCTAGATTTTTTGCTATACTTAGGATGTGCCTTATCCTAAGTATGGGGGCGGGGGGGGGGGGGTGTAGACACCGTGTTGTTCATATGGTTATGTTCTGTTACCTCTGTCGTTGCGTATACTTAGGGTGTGATTTACCCTAAGTATGGGGGGGGGGTAATATCGCTCATGTCATCTTTTGATTGTTTTCGGTTTTTGTATCATATGTTCTCTCACTTGTCCCTCACCTGTTGATATTCATCTCTATACTTAGGGATATTTTACCCTAAGTATAGGGGGGACAATCCAAGCCGTTGATTGTGTACATTCTCTTGACCTCGATCATCTTCAGTTTTGGGTCTACTATCCTTAAGATTACTTGATACTAAGTATAGAGGATGATTGACTTCTTATTCTTTATTCGTTATTCTTTGAGTCATTGTAGTATATGATTCTTTTCACCGATCTATACTTATCCCGAGTTATATATTCCTTTGCCGCTATTTGATCACTAGGAGGACATAGTTCACGCTATGTATAGGGGGTGTCGTATATATATGCTATATATACTTTAGAAGCCATATCTTTTACTTTATTGTATTTTTAATAATATGAATATCTAAAAGTAAGGGTGTATATTTATTTAAATGCCACAAGAAAATCGTAAATATAACATAGAAAAATGGCTTAAAATTGTATATAAAAAAGTGTTGTAAAATACTTGGATAAAATCCTTAATTATTTCAAAACTTGTAAAAATCCTTATAAAATCTTGTATAAAAGCCGTATAATCTTGTATATAAAATTTGTATAAAATTCTTTGTAAAATATACAAAATTTGTGTAAATAGAATCAATCCACTAACTCTTTCAAAAAGACCCTAAAAATTGAAAAAGTTTTAATGTTTAATAAAAATACGCAAAAGTCTTTAAAATGGCTTAAAAAGTTTAAGCCAGAAAATCTACTTCATAAACTTTGTTGGATTTATTTGCATTTTTAGAACAAGTCTGATTCTTGAACTGAATAAATCTAAGTCTAAGAGATTGAGCTTGGTTTAAGCCTTAATCCACTTAATTGTAAAGGGACTTTATTAGGATCCGGAATTAAGACTCTTCAGGTCTTTTAGACTTAATTATTTGTGTTCCGTGAGACCGTATTCAGAATTCAACTTGAATGTATATGATTAGAACACTTGGTGTCACCCGTTTAACTCTTCTCCATTTGAACCAATTTTGAACTCATACACTCTACATTTAGCTCAACTTGCATGGGGCTGCGAAGGGCAACTCATTTCGGTGGTGCATTTCCATCCTTGTCTAATGGCGTTGATGTCTAAAGACGGGAGAGACTGGGGTAGAAATAAAACTTCGGATGAGGGAAGGATCTGCTGGCACAATTTTTCCAAGATCCCAAAAAATGGACAGAATGAAAAGACACTATATCCATCGGGGCGTAAAACATCTATGTAGTGCAACAATCATTTCTACCAAAAACAAGCCAAATACACCAAATACCAGAATGACCACAGTGGTCCGAGCTTCAGAAAGCCAGCATTATCTAAGTGGAGACTTGGCTAAACTGGCCAGGCTTCACAGGAGATGTGATTACACTGATCACACTCCAGTTCTCTTCCAATTCTTCTATCTTCTCTCTATTCAATTGTGGACACAGCACAACCTGACCTTAGAATGAAATACCCTCCTCCTCGATGATCGAGTAGCTAGATGAGGGCCCAATGGGAGTGTATTACTGGGATGGGCAATTTCTTCGCTTCTCTAAAGCAGGAAGAGCTAAAACCTTTCACACACAGTACAAATTGCTTTCAAAGCTGAAAAGTTTGCGTGATGAATGGGTGGATATGAGCTGGCGGTTATGGTGAACATGGATAAGAATTTTTGGAACTTGAGGGCTGTCGAGGCTTAAATCCTAATTCTAATAGTCCCGACACACTAATAATCCAAAGGTCTAAATCCAAGTTCTAAATTTTGGGTGATGTGAGATCCGGTTTAAAGAAACAAGCATGTTCTAAGTTTTTTTATTTTCCTTTTTCTTTTTCTTTTTGCTTGCACTAATTTATAGAATAAGTATTTGCTAAGGGACTTGCAAAGGTAAAGTATAATGGAATGTTGAATCCGTGATACATCGCTTTTATTCTTTCATTTCGACTAAATCCTTGGTAAAATACATGTAAACATTCACTAATTTTCATTAATTAACATTCTAATGATAATTATTAATATTATATATTTAACACTTATTTTATCTAAAATAAAATAATAAAGAGAAAAAGGAAAATAAAAAGAAAAGAAGGATGAACTTAATTATGTACAGACTGATCCTAACCCCGAGACCATGTCAATATTGACTTGGTCGATAAAACAAATAAGTAGGGGGAGCTAAGGATCTTAACTTCTAGATATTAGAAAAACCTAGATCATTAATGTACATAAACACATTTTCCACATTGTAAGTATTTCACCTATTTTATTTATCACTTAGAAAATTCCAAATCAAGATAATTTCTTTACAAAAGTTGTTCATAAAAATATATATTATTTATAAAAATATCAGAAAAATTTTTCAATATAAAATAATTATTTATCATGAATCGAAAAAGCCGTAAAAGCTGACTTCCAAGATTCATAACTAATTATAGAAAACTCCAAAAAGACAAAACTCACTTTTTAACTTCGTTTTATACTTAATACTATTTATTAAAATATCAACAAAATTAGAATAAGACAGGTGAGTTTTGGCGTTTGGGCTCCGTTGTCTATATGTACTATATGTAGAAACTTCCTGTATTTTAAATTAATTAACTGTAACTCTGATTAACTTAATTTCTTTTCTAAAAATCATTCGAAAAATATAAAAATATAATTTAAGTCAAAATGCCAATAAATCTTGAGGCCACGAAGTCATTACCAAAATTTTCCGGACCTCATATCTCAGCCATGTGAACTCTGAATTGGGAAAACTCAGTTTTAAAATCCATTTTATTTAATTATCTATCAAATGACATTGATTTCACTAAAATCAGAGTTAGTATGAAAAATGTGGGTTTTGGGATTGTATTGATATATTGTACAATATACTGAAATTTATATTATAATTTAATAAATTAATACTCTATTCTTAAATTAAAAATAAATAATAATTAATGAAGTATTTAATCAAATTTGTTTATTTAATTATTTGTTTATTATTATTTATTAATTTAATTAATTTTTTTAACTATACACTTAATTATATTTTAATTATTTAATTACCTAATTACCTATTTAAATATCTAATTAACTATTTAATTATATGTTAAATAAAATTATTTAATCTAATTCTTAATTTAACTAATTATTAGTTTAATTTAATTTAATTTATTTTATTTTTTCTTCTCTCTCTTATTTTCCCCTTTCCCATCTTCTTCCCCGGTCGACGTTTCTCTTCTTCTTCTCCGACGCATGCCACTACTCTCTCTCTCTCTCCTCTGTCAACCGACTCAACGACCAGCTGTTCACCCAACCAACTCTAGTGATGCCACCCCTCTCCGGTGACGCTACCCTCTTCCGTGCTCCGCAAGCCACCTCCGCCTATAAATACCCACTGACCCCCTTCGATGGTGGGGATCCGCCATTTTCTCCACCTAATCCGGTGAGCTCCGAGCTTCTTAGAGGGTTGTGATGGAGCACTGAGAGTGATTTTGTTGTAGCGAGGATCGGCGGGGGGGATATCCACACGAGATCCTTGATAGGCGTGAAGCTTTGCTTCACAGTGCGCCAGCCTCTGCAGCGCGCCACCGTGCCAAGGTGACGACTCCAGCCACCGATGATCATCCACTACTCCACCTGCGCTCATCGACATGTTAGAACTGCTTCCTTTGTCCTTTCTCTTCTGTTTTCCCTCCTCAATCTCTCATTCTCTCAATCCTTCCCTTCCTTTGTTTTTGATCTAAGTCGACCCATTTTCAATCTGATTATCGACCGCTACCCTCATCGGACAGAACCATTTCTTCACTTTCTTCCATAACTGAATACCTTCGATCAGAGACGATATGAGATCTTGATCCTTCCTCCACCTTCTCAGAGGATCTCCACCCATTTATTCCTATATTGCTTATCCTTCGGTTGAGGTATCATCCCTCGAGCCTTGTTTGAATATGCATGTGATAGGCACCTAAAGTGATATCTGGACCACCATCGCATCTGAGGAGGCATCACACCATCCAAAACCTCAAGAATTTACAACCTTAATACGAAGATGCCTATAGTAAGCATCACATCGAGACACTCCTGTCCGAACACTTGAATCTGATCGAGCTTCAACTGAAAGCCTTCACCTGCACTCGAATTACCAATCGAACGCCATCGATGATTATTTGAGATCGGAGAACTCAGCAGAACACAGTCGAACACCCTTCAGATTTGAAGGCACAAGCTACCTGCAAGTCCAAACTTTGTCTTCATCATTCGCTAACGATCGAGCCATCGCCTGAAGGAGATCGGATCGAGATTAACACTATTGGAGAAGAAGAATCTCCACCACTGCTCAATTCATTGAGCACATAAAATCTACTCCACCACACCTCCTTTGCAGTCGATTCGACATCCTCCGCCAATCGCCTCAAAAGCGCCACCTCGATAAACCATCATCACTTACGATAGAAAAGATTTGGGACTTTTAAGTCTGGCTACTAGATCGGATTCGATCGAACGACCGTGAAAACGCCACGCTTCGCCATTAGATTCATCGTGTTGACACTACTTCAATTCACCGCCCACCACAAAACACAGAGTTATATGACCAACACTTGACTTTGGGATATTTTAGGTCAATTTGCGTATAATCCCCTGGATGTTTACGAAATTACAATGAGGTCCTTAACAAGGGAAGTTACGTGATCTAGCACGTGCAATCTGAGATAGTTGCGCAGGAACTCCCCCCAAATTTTGCTCATTTTAATCAGGTCCCTACTCATGTGGCCAAGCACGTGGATACTGGACAAATTGCATGAAACACCTTTAGCTTCTGCATATTCACACGCAACCCGGTATTCCCAGGAAATTACTAAAAACCCTTGTCACATTCCATACACTCTATACATACTATACTTATAATACACAATGAAAATAAAATAAGAAATATAAAAATATAATGAAAATACATAAAATAAATACCCTACCATATACTATATACAGTACTAATAAGTTTTGAAAAATTAAAAAGATTTTATATTATTAATAAATCTGTTAAAATACCAAAAAATATGACAAAGTTTAAAATCATAAAAATATTAAACCATTCTTAAAAATCTAATAAAAATTACTTTTAATATATTTTATTGTATTTTACATATTAAACCGAAAAACAAAATAAAAAATGAATATTAAAATCCATTAAAAAATAATCAAAGTATATAAAACTTTTAGAAATCATAACTAATTCAAGAAAAATTCAAAAAATACGTATAACGTATCATTTTAAAGATAATTTCACCATCTTTGTAATAAAAATAAAATAAATTAATTTTTGTATTATTTTAAATTTTAAAATTCCAAAATAAAATCTTTTTATATAAAAACACAATCTTCCTTAAAATAATATAAAATCAATAAAAATCCTAAAAACAATCTAAAAATCCATAAAAATAGTAAATAATATTAAAATAATAAAAAATAAAATAAAAAATGCAAAATAATTTCTAAAATAATAAAAAATTATAAAATACTTAAAATTCACAAAATATAAATTCATAAAAATTAAATAAAAATATTGAAAAATCCCAAAAAATAAAATAAAAAATAAAAAAACCCTTAAAACCTTAATTTTCTACTGTTTAACCCTAGTTTACAATAGTTTGCCTTCTTGAGTTCGATGCTCTTATACTTGACACTATACACATCTTGTTTAGGATTATAAATAATAAAATAAATTTTCTGCTAAAATTCGACCGGTCATTACAGTGACAATTGTCTATTTTTAGACGACTTGATCAATCGGTTTTTCACATGGGCATCGCAACAAGAGTAGGCCACCAAAGACTGGATTGAAGCACCTTATGTGTTGTCCTCTTCTCTGAATGGTGTCCTCCAGCTTCAAAGTTATGGCAATATGTGAGGACACTATGGTATTCCTTCGGAGGAATACACTGACGCCAAATAGAATCCAATCCTTCATGATAGAGGATCAGATCCTCCCACTGGTAAGACTTGGCTTTCACGAGGAAAGTCTCAAGTCTCTGCTTGGACCAACCTTGTGGGACTTTCTTAGCAACAAGAAAGTTCACAATGTTGACATACCATCGAAGCGAGGCGACAACAAGAATTACCTCGTTCAGAAAGGTCTCAGTAATAGGTGTATTAAACTCAGAAGTCTCGAGCAATTCTAGTCAGGAGAGGTGATCCACCACCACATTCTTGACTCGAGGCTTGTCCTTAATCTCTATATCAAGCTCCTAGAGTAAAAGGATACATCTAGTCCTTAAAATCCTTCTTGTCCATTAAATACTTGGTGTTTGTATGGTCCGTGAAAATTGTGACTTTAGATTCTAATATATGGGATTTAAATTTATCTATGACAAATACTACGACTAGCATTTCTTTCTATGTAATAGTGTAATTTCGCTGAGCGGAATCCAAATTCTTGCTAGTGTAGTGTATGACATATGGTAGGCCATCCCTCCTCTATCCCAAAACAGCCCCTACAGCAAGAATGGTGGCATCCGTCATGATCTAGAATGGGAGAGACCAATCGGGTGACTGAAGGGTATGAGCCTCTACAACCATATTCTTGAGATTTTTGAAAGCGAAAGACCACTTATCGTCAATAATAAACTCGGTGTCTTTCGCTAGAAGATCAGATAACAATCGATCAATTTTGCTGAAGTCTCTAATGAAACGTCAGTAGAAACCGACATGCCCAAGGAAAGATCGTAACTCCTTTAAATTGGACGATAGATTGAGCTTCTTTATGATATCTACCTTGGTCAAATCCACCTCCAAGCCCCTGTTGGAGATGATGTGACCAAGGACCATCCCTTAAGTCATCATGAAATGACTCTTCTCCCAAGAAAGAATGAGGTTAACCTCAGTGCACCTCTGAAGCATGCGGTCTAGGCTAGAAAGTCTAGAGTCGAAATCATTGTCGTAGACCGAAAAATCATCCATGAAGACCTCCAAGAAGTCGCCCGCTATGTCTGCAAAAATTAAAAGCATGCACCTCTGGAATGTAGTCGGAGCATTACATAATCCAAATGGCATCTATTTGAAAGCATACGCTCCGAACAGACAGGTGAAAGTCATCTTTCTTGGTCTTCAGGTACGATGGCCACCTGATTATATCCTGAGTACCCATCAAGAAAGCAATAATGTCTCTTCCCAGATAATCCTTTGATGATATGACCAATGAATGGTAGTGCAAAGTGATCCTTTTTGGTCGCCTCGTTCAAACATCTGTAGTCCACACGGACTCTCCAAGAAGTCGGTACTCGGGTAGCGATCTCTTCTCTGTCCTCATTTATCACTATAGTGATACCCGTCTTTTTGGGTACCACATGTAATGGAATAACCCATTTAGAGTCGGAGATGTGATATATAAAATCAATGCTCCACCACTTGGATATTTCCTTCATAACCACCTCTAAGAAATTCGGGTTTAGCCTGTGCTGAAACTCATGAGATGGTTTGGCATTATCTTTGAGAAATATGTGGTGGGAGCTGATGAATCCACATTTCATCATCTTTATTCTATCATTTTGGCATCAAAAACCCTGGCAAATGCACGTAAATTCCCTTAATTCCCGCATCTTAGCATTTATACATGTGCATGTAAATAGTGTATAAAATATTGTTTTTAAAACAAAAATAATAGAATAAAGAAAACAAAAGAAAAAAAGAATAAAATATTGTAAATATTTATGACCCGAAACCCTGAGACCTAGGCATCTTGATGAATAGGTCGACCGGGAATATAGTAGGGGGAGATAAGGGCCAGAATACAATAAAAATACATATTCATTTTATTCATTCCTTATTTATTTTGGGACCTTTTTTTGGTTCCACTTTTTATACCTCAAACAAAGAAACTTTGTACATGAAAGTTGTAGATAATTAAATAAGTAAAAATATAAAATTGATTTCGTACAAAAATAATGTACAGATAAAAAGTTATGATCTGAATAGGATTCCAGAAACCCAAATTCCCATACCTGTATCTCCCTAATAAAAAATCGAAATGCATCGAACTCACCTTTAATTGTATATAATATTAAATAAACTATTTAATGGCAGTGGTTTCGCATTTGGCGAAGCTACGGTTTGAAAGTTGAGTTTTGGACCCCTATTGTATACTTGTACAGATTAAAATATTCATTTCATTATTTATCCATTATTTTAATAATTTCTTTTTTTTGTAATTTCGTAAATATTATTTATATTATTTTTACATCAAAATCAGAATAAAAACTTAAAGAAAATACAAAATAAAATACTTGTATATAGCATACATAGGTATAATACGTGTATATATACCTATACAATTCATACTTATATTTTATTAAGTGTACAAAATATATCAGAAAAAACAAAATAAAAATATATTTCAGTATATAAAATATTTTACAAATTTATAAAATAATAAACAAAAATAAATAAATTAAATATACAAAATAAAAATAAATTATTAAAATAAATATATATATGTACCTATAAAGGCTATAGAAGGAATTTTTTAATTTTATACCTCATAAAAATAATTAAAAATCGTAATAAAATACTTCATAAAATAATAAATATTTTTTATTTAATAATCAAAAAATAATTAATTCATTTTCTATTTTTTATTGAATTTACAAATCATTTATCAGGGATTTTTCCTGGTTGGTCCACGTGGACCAACCACGTGCCAGTCCACGTTGACCGGCAGGTCAACTGGTCGTCCCTCATCTCTGCCTCTTGTCAGACCTCAGTTTTTGTCCCATTTTGCGGATTTTTCGAGGTCAAATCTTGCATCCGTTCTCATAGTGACCTGAAGCACTTTTGCTCCTCGATCCTTGCTCTTTCAAGCCCTAGGCTTTCCTATGGCCGAGGAGCGGCGATTCGAGCCATCTTCCTCGACCTTTGGAGCGTCAGATCCACAATATCAAACCCTTCATATTTGACTCTCTGACTTTCGAGCCTCCTTTGAACCCCTCTTGCACAAGCTCCGCTCCCCTTTTCGTGTCCATTCGATAGAGGAAGGTGACAGCTTCCTTCGCCGAGCTTCGGGCGGGTCGAGCAAGTGTCGAGGCGGCTCCACCACCTCCGCCTTTCGCCGGCGTCAATGTATACTACCCTCTGGTTCCGACCATCGAGGCAGACACCTTCTTTCCCCCTTTTTCTTCATATTTTATTCGCCTTAGCATTAGGATCGTTTTACCTCAAGAACCTTCGTGTTTAGCCCATCGAATCGCCCTCACGATCACCTCGCTGGAGTGCTTCTCCGGCCACCACCGTGCGCCACCACCCCTTGCTTCGTTTCCACCTCCGTGGGGTCCAGGCATTTGTCCATGGACCCTCTCATGCCTTTCTGCAGGTCAAAGCACGTTGATTCGAGCCTGGGGCTCGTTTTGAAGATTGTCGGAGCACCCGCGAAGCCCTCCAGCTCCGCCTTCTTCTCCAGCGACCTTCGGCCATCCCCGGAGCTTTTTGGAGCCCCCAGGAGTTAGAGTTCACCGCCAGGAGTCGCCAGGCCATTTTTGAAGCTCAAAAAACGCTGGAGGATGGAGCTTGAGCTCGGGGAAGTTCGCCTCGCCGGCGCTCCTCCCCTGTTCTTGCTCCGCCCCTCTGCGTCGTCGAATCGAGGCCCGAGCTCCAGGTGCACAGCAGCCGTTGGATCTCTACGAAGCTCAGTCGTTCGATCAAGCCAAGGAGATCTAATCGTGGCTGCCAGTTGCGAACTGTCATCGGCCGTTCAGATCGCACCATGTGTCAAGTGGCATATCCTCCGTCGCCGGGTCGCCTTGCTTAGGGTATTTTGCATCTTTTATCCTGAGCGTTTTTGTATTTATTTTTAGTCCATAAACTTCCATCTGTAGTTTAAATATTTTTGTAACATTTGCATCTAGGCCCCCGAACTTTATTTGTTTGCATTAATATCCAATCCACGTCACCTCACGTGACCCATGCACATGGGGTGGTGGTGTTTTTGCACTGGACCCCCTATGGGTTTGTTGATTTCGATTTAGTACATAAACTATTTTGTAACGTGTAATATTTTTGGGTAATTTGCATATCATCCCTTGGGATTTATGGATATTGCATTGAGGTCCTTGCCAGGCGCATGCCAGTTACTTGCGTGGTTGGAAAAATTGCAGGCGTGCCCTAGCGGCTTTTGATATTTGTATCTGAACCTGGAAATTGATTTATTAGTTATAAAATATTGTGGAAAATTACACTGTGACCCTTGGATGTTTGCTTATTTACATATATGCCCTTGCTATTAGTGTAATTTCTTTTTACTATCCTTATTTATTTCATGCATCTCTAAACTGCTAAAAAACCACAAAAATTACCTTAGGTTCCTGTTGCATTGTAGACTCACGATATTTTTTTGCATTTTTATTGCATTTTCATATATATTAAAAATAAAAAACATACATTTTTAACACTGTTTGCATTAGATAATATCAAAAAAATAGTAAAACCCCTTTAAAAATTCCAAAAAAATTATCTTTTGTGTATTTTCATGTGTTTTAACTTCTATCCAAAAATCATAAAAAAGTTCAAAATAAAATTTCTAAAAATTAGAAAACTATAAAAATATTCAAAAAATCTTAAAAATTCTACAAAAATACTAAAAATACAATCTTTGTTTCTAAATTTTCTTTGTTCTGTGATCTTTAGTTGAAAATTAATTTGGAAAATTTTCGCTACTATTTGCTATTTTATTTCTCCATTTTTGTCCAGACTTTTATTGTCTACACTGTTTTCTAGTATTTTTGCTTTTACAAATACCAAAAAACTTCAGAAAAATCTCTAAAAATCACAAAAAACATTATAAAATTATAAAAAGCCCAAAACCATTTTACTTTCTGATTTTTGGGTATTTTCCTTATTTTTATAAATCCTTATTCCTCTCTTTTCTTATATTGTGTATATATTCTATTTATAGAAAAAAATATAAAATATAAAAAGAAAATATAATATCAGTAAATTAAAAATCAAAATATAAAAATACAAAAATCAAAAATCAAATAAATATTATAAAATTAAAAAAAACCAACAAAAATTTACATATTTGTAGGCACTTGATCACACATCACATTTTGCGCTTTTTTTGCTTGTTCTATCTTTCTTGTACACACTTGCACGCTATACACATTCTTGTAGAGTTAATAAATTTTGACTCCACATTTGCTTCTTCTTGCTTGATACACATTGTGGGTTGATTGTTGACTTAATCGGAATTTATTGAGGGTCGCCGTAGTGACTTTTGTCTCCGCCTTGTGTGAGACATTTAGACCCCAGTGATTCTCGGTTAATCAAATGGCGCCGTTGCCGGGGAGCAACAGTGTATAGGTCATATTTTGTATCTGATTGTGATTATTTGTTTCCCATTATTGCTTCTTTTATTTACTTTATATTTGACTTATATTTTTGAGCTATCTAACCTCTTCTTTGTTGACTTCGTGCGAGGTACTGCGGATCGAGGGAGGCGCTTCTCTAGGAGCTGAAACACCCACGTGAAGTCGGCTTCGACCTGCTACTTGAGCACCAATAAGATTTAGACCTAGATTAGATTTAGTTCATCATTTTTGTGTAATTTTTGGTGAGAGAGCGAATATTATTTGTAATAATACAGGTACTCATGACTTGGACATTCGGGCCTAATTTCCAAGTGTTTGTACACTTGGGGGCTCACCGCCATTTTCATCAGATTGTCATCGCATTTTTCCCTTTGTTTTCCGATTTTGTTTTCTTATTTTGTGTGATTGAGCCCTAGCTTTAGGATTGATTAGCGTAAGATTAGGTCCAAACACCTTAATTAACCTTGCATGCACCTATAGTCTCGATTCTCTGGACTTAGTCAAATTTTGAAAACCGTTCTTCACGCTAATAGTATATCCTCACCTTAGAGAGATTTCATCGGATTGCATATCGCGTATAGATTAGGTTTGTAAATTCCTACGTTGCATCCTGCATGAAGAGAGTTGGAGGCACTGTAAGTCTTCTTACCTGAGCATTCATCAATTAGGCATGAAGGTGAGATTTCCATCTTCGTGCCAACTCGCATTGCTTTTCCGACACTCTCCCTCTGTTTTTGGATCACATAGGAACCAAGGAAAAATACAAAAACGTTAGGCGCTTGTATTGAATTGACTCAAAGCAAGTGATAATACCAAAAAAATTAAAAAAGTGACTGCTAAAGAAAACTTGACCTAAATAAAATCGTTTAATTGGACACATTGCTTGGGGTGAGCAAAGCCCTCATTTGTATTCAGGTTGCATGGGAAGGTCTCCTTTCAAGTGAGAGAGCGGCTTCATAAGGATTAGAGCCCAAAACCCAGTCTGTGGCCGCCTTGTGTATCGCCTGGATTTCCAAAGTATTGGCACTTCTATCGTACGTAGATGAGTAGGGCTTGGTCGTCATTGATGACTCTCTATTGTGTAGAGCATTGACCTTGTCTGAAGTATCGAGCATAGGCCACGCCTTCACAGGGGTGTCTGTCTCATCGTCTTGTGTCCGAGTAGGATCTTGCACACTCACGGGTGATTCCGTTGCGAGCGAGGTCCGAAGTATCGATTTTACCTATCAGCTTCCTCCCTCTATTTCTTTGGCTGAGTAGGTATCCTGGAAGGGTTACAAGGACCTCAAAAAGTACAGACTACATGTTACACAGGAGGAGGACAAGTACGGATTCTTTTCTGGCAGTACTCTCTCTCCTATAGGCGTAGCACTCTAAGGACTCATTCAAAGATTAATTTCCTGAATTCAATCTAAAAACTACAAAGATAATAGCCGATCCTTCACGGCTTCACGTGTTGAGTTGGTGAATCCCTTGTATTGTGTTTGATTGACTATTTGAATTAAGGTCAAGATCAAAAACACTACACAATTGTGCATAATTTTGCCCCCCTTCTTCATTTCTCAACCTCATTCTTCTCAATAATCACGATGATGGGAAGGAGATCTCTTAGGCCATCACTGGAAGAACCGCTATCCAGCACTCCTCCCTATTCATCTAGGACGGCTTCAGAGATTCCAGACCCACTCTTCGAGCCTGAGTTTACATCCACTCTGTTCCCCCTCGACCACCCTTCTTCTTCCATCAGTCTTAAGACTGTCAGAGTTTAGTGCAGCACAGAGCTCAGATCATTTGAAAGCACCCGAGATGGGTTCTTTTGCCTTTGTAGAGACCCAAGACATAGAAGACAGAGAGGAGCACCCAGATGAGCAGAGACCACCACCATTCTTATATGATCAAGCTGCCATCAACAACTCATTGTTAGCCTCCCTGGAGACCATGCAGAGACAAATCAGAGGCCAGGGAGTATTCATGGGTGACCTCATGAGGGAGATAACGCAGATGCGAGAAGGAAGAGATGACAGACCTGGGGGCGGTGGAGGAGACATACCAGACACAGCAGACGAAGGAGGAGAACTTAACCAAGAGAGGCCGCCGCTAATGACCATGAGGCAGTTGCACAAACCAGACACGACCCTCACTCACCGATGGATTCAGCCTCCTCCCATTGTTGGGAACTTTGAGCTTCGTCCGCAGACTATCCAGTTATTGCCCAAGTTTCACGGGCTAGCCATCGAGAAGCCTCATCTCCATATGTAGGAGTTTGAGATGATTTGTAGCATTGTCCACGATAGATTAGTGGATGAGGACATGATCAAGATAATTGCCTTCCCATTCTCATTAGCTGATCGAGAAGCCTATTGGTAGAAGCATCTTGGGAGGTACGTCACATCATGGGAACAACTCCGGCGCGAGTACTTGAACAAGTACTATCCACTTGGTCAGACCAACGTAGCACGAGCTATGATCAGCAACTTCACCATGGTCCCGAATGAGCAATTCCATGAGGCTTGGGACTGATTCAGAGAGCTCATTGACCGGTGTCCCCATCACGATATATCCAAGACTAATCTGGTTCAGAGTTTCTTCTATGGGCTGACACCGGAGCTGTAGGGGCTTGTCAATGCCTTTTTTGGTGGATCATACTTATCCAAGGGAGAAGACACAGTTTGGGAGATTTATGAGGGAATGGCAGAGAACTCCACAGTCATGGCCCAAACCCGCGTCTACACATAGCCGAAGATTCCACCACAGGAAGTTGGATATCAGAGAATAACACGTATCGATGCCAGTACACACACTCCGTCAGCAGCCGCAGATCAAGCTGAATCCACCGCTGCTGACATAGGGACCATTTTTGAGAAGTTGGATCAAATCGAGATTCTTGAGAAGAAGCAGAGTCAAGGTCTTGCCTAGATGGTCCTTATTACGAAAACCATGAGCGACCTGAAGATGCAGATTCTCTGCATTCAGGAGGCAGAAACGTCTACTCAGCAGCCTCCCAGGTCACGGGCCGATCCCAGCAGTAGCAGCTCAACCCAACCCTCTACCTTGTACCGCCAGGTTCACCACATCCAGGCAGAGCCGGTCCAGCAGCTACAGCACTACTCACTGCCACCACCATCTCAGGACACTCAGATGGTGGTCTATCAGCCGGTTCAGACACTGACAGTTCTTCCACCACACCCCAATGAGCAGGAACCATTGATGGAAGTCAATGGGATATGGTACGACCGGTACCCACAACAGCCCGGGATTCATCGCGATCACCCCGGATTCCGTTGGACCATTGGTGGCACCTCATCTCAGCAGTAGTCTCTAGCTCAGGGCCATCACAACAGCCAGCAGCAACAGCAACCCTAGTATGCCCACCAGCAGTACCAGCAGAGTTCTCGTCCCGTCTACCAGGGACAGCAGTGGAGGCAGCATCAGCAGCCTCACCAGACATACTCCCATCCTCCCCACTACCAGCAGCAGCCTCATTTCCAGCAGGGGAACACTTCCGGTTCTCAGGAACCTACCTTTGAGAACCCAGCTTTAGATGACCTCACCCGCTTGATTTCTGACCAGCAGGCATCCTCCCGGCGGGAAATGGATGAGTTCCGACAGGAGATGAGGGATATTATCAAGGGCAAGGCTGCCATACCTGCACAGATCGAGCCGAACCCAAACAATCTGAAGAGGAAGTCCAGCATGTACAGTTCACAGAGGATACCTCTCCTAGTGATTATTTGAGTGACATGTATTCTTTGTATGATGCTGATTTCGTGACAACTAGGAGCGGTAGGATGCCAGCCGATGGTGCCTCATCTAAGCGACAATCGCATGAGGAACCACGAGCGCCAGATGAGTAGAGAAGCGGTGTTGATGCCGCTGATGATGATGTTGAGGATGGTGGTGATGATGCCACCAATGATGGAGATCCAGATGACGGTGTTGAGACCGTCGTGATACCCGATGCAGACGGTGGTGCTGAGGCCACCATTTTTGATGCAGAGCCAGAGCGTAGTGTTGATGCTGCGAAGTCAGATGCCGTTGGTGGTACTGAGGCCACCACTTCTACTTTTGTTTACCTCCCACATGTTGTGTTGCCACCTTTTGCAT
This sequence comes from Ottelia alismoides, assembly GCA_037367405.1. Taxonomy (NCBI): domain Eukaryota; kingdom Viridiplantae; phylum Streptophyta; class Magnoliopsida; order Alismatales; family Hydrocharitaceae; genus Ottelia; species Ottelia alismoides. Next base: position 142,536 of record JAZKJV010009746.1, on the reverse strand, counting down.
CTCAGGACTGTGGTAACAACAAAAAGAACAAAAATATGAATAAAGGAAAGGTTTCTGTATACACTTCAGATCCATATGTGTTGCATGATGATCATTGTATGGATTCTATTCCTTCACAGGCACATGAACCTATTCCTAATCCTCCATATGGGGAGACCCCTTCCATCCCCTTCCCTCAAGCACTCCGCTTGGCGAAGGGGGATAAAAGAGAAAATAAAAAAAAGGCCCAACAGGTAGAGTTCAGTACCAGGTAATTGATAGATTCCAGATCCAGCTGACTCTACATGAAGCACTGGAGCACATCCCCCTCTTCCAAAAGTTCTTGAGAGAGAAAACTACGGTCCGCAGGAAGAGGAGGAACCATAGAGATCAGATCCATGTGCTCACCCATTCTACTTGTTGCACCATTCAGAACCGATTGCCAGCCAAGAAACCTGATGAAGGAGCTCCCTATGTCAGATGCGAGATTAAGGAGCACCATTTCGATTGTACTCTATTAGACAACGACTCTTCTATCAACCTCCTTCAGGCAGCCTTACTCGATCGATTCGAGTTTGGTCCTCTTCTTCGAAGCAGGACAATCCTTAAGTTTGCTGATAGGTCGACTAAGAGGCTGAAGGGGTTGTTGAGAGACGTGGTCATTACAATTCAGGGCCTGAAATTCCCCGTGGACTTTGTTATATTGGACATGGAGATCCCTAAGTCGGTAAGTGATACTCCCATCATACTTGAACGCCCATTCTTGGCCACTGCCAAGGAGGTGATCCATCATGATAGTGGGAAGGTATGCTTTCGCGTTGAGGGCGAGAGCATACAAATAGAGATGATCGAGGAGACCAGAGTGAGAGAATCTGCATGCTCAGAGCAGTCCAGTGATACCGCACAGATGACTGAGGACGAGCTAGACGTCTACCAGGAGTGTGATTTTGTGATGATAGATGATGAATCCATTTGGACAGATCCAATAGCATAGACCCTCGCCTTGCCTACAGATTCACTCTATTTATAGCTTATGGCGGTTGAGAGCCTGGAGAGAACACCCCTAGACGAGGATACCTTTGAGGATGGCAGTTGTGGGACGAGTGGTGATGCAGAGTTTCAGTCTTGTTCTTATAGTTCAGATCCCTCGGATTCAGACATTGATTGGGATGATTTTAATGACTATTTTCCATGTCTGATTCCTTCTGAGCCGACAGCTAGGACGGAGTGCAAGCCGGTACAGTTCATAGATGATTCAGCAAGGTTCCCTTCGTCAGATTCTCATGCACAGCGAGAATTCTCTCATACAGACCTGGTAGCCTTTACACAAACATATCAGAAGCCAGATATGCCACCTCCCAGTTGTCCAGAATTGAAGCCCTTGCCACAGTCGCTGAAGTATAGATTCTTTGCGGGTGAGCCATATATGCACCCAGTCATTATCTCAGCAGGTTTGACTGGAGAGCAAGAATCTCGTCTGATGGAGGTTCTTGAAAGAAACTGCAGGGCGATAGGATGGAGTATAGCTGATCTCCAGGGGATTAGTCCAGCTCAGTGCTCCCACCACATCTATCTTGAGGAGGACGCTAGGCCTTCGCGTGAGTTCCAGCAACGGCTGAACCCGAATCTTCAATATGTGGTCATTAAGGAAATATTGAAGTGGTGGAGCGCCGATTTTATCTACCCCATCTCCGACTCAAAGTGGGTTAGTCCATTACACGTGGTACCCAAGAAGACGGGTATCACTACAGTTGTGAGTGAGTCTGGAGAGGAGATAGCTACCCTGGTACCCACTTCTTGGAGGGTCTGTGTAGACTACAGACGATTGAATCAGGCCACCAAGAAGGATCATTTCCCACTGCCATTCATTGATCAGATTATCGAGAGGCTAGCTGGGAAGAGTCACTATTGCTTTCTTGACAGGTACTCCGGTTACAATCAAGTGGCCATTACGCCCGAAGACCGGGAGAAAATGACATTCACTTGTCCGTTTGGGACTTATGCTTTCAGACGGATGCCCTTTGGTTTGTGTAACGCCCCGATGACATTCCAAAGGTGCATGTTGTCCATTTTCTCGGACATGGTGGGTGACTGTTTAGAGATCTTCATGGATGACTTCTCGGTCTATGACAATGGGTTTGATGCTTGTCTTGACTTCCTAGACCGTGTGCTTCAACGCTGCATAGAGGTCAACCTTGTCTTGTCTTGGGAGAAGCGTCACTTCATGGTGACTCAAGGGACGGTCCTTGGTCATATCATCTCCAACAGGGGCATGGAGGTCGATCCAGCCAAGGGGGATATCATTAAAAAACTTAATCCGCCGTCCAATCTACATCAATTGCGGTCTTTTCTGGGGCATGTCGGTTTCTACCGACAGTTCATTTGGGACTTCAGTTGTATTGCCCGACTGCTTACTGATTTGCTGACAAAAGACACTGAGTTCATTGTAGATGATAAGTGTCTTGCATCCTTTGAGATTCTCAAGAATATGGTTGTCACGACTCCTGTCCTTCAGCCACCCGATTGGTCTCTCCCATTCGAGATCATGACGGATGCTTCTGACTTTGCCGTAGGGGTTATGCTGGGACAGAGGAGGGATGGATTGTCGTATGCCATTCACTACGCCAGTCGGACTTTGGACGCCGCTCAGCGGAATTACACTGTGACAGAGAAGGAGATGCTGGTCGTAGTCTTTGCTTTGGATAAGTATCGATCATATATTCTCGGATCTAGAGTGACTATCTTTACAGATCACACTGCCATCCGGTACCTCATGGCCAAGAAGGATGCTAAAGCTCGCCTTACCAGATGGATCCTTCTGCTCTAGGAGTTTGACATTGAGATTAAGGATAAGCCTGGAGTTAAGAATGTGGTGGCGAATCACCTCTCCCGCTTAGAGAACCTTGAGGAATCTGATCCCATCGTACCTATTACAGAGGCATTCCCAGATGGTGCGATCTTGTCTATCACCTTGCTCCCATGGTACGCCAACATTGTGAACTATCTTGTTGCCAAGATGGTCCCATAAGGTTGGCCCAGGCAGAAACTTGAGACCTTCCTAGCGAAGGCCAAGTTTTACCATTGGGAGGATCCCGTCCTTTTTCATGATGGATGGGATAGCATCTAGAGGAGGTGCATTCCTCAAGAAGAGAAGCATAGCGTCCTCACCTACTGCCACAAGCTTGAGGCAGGAGGACATCATTCTAGGAGACAGAAAACACAAAAGGTGCTCCAATCCAGCCTTTGGTGGCCTACTCTCTTCAAGGATTCAGATGAATACGTGAAGAGATGTACTGACTGTTAGAAGATGGGTACTTGCAGACAGAGAGACATGATGCCCATGCAGCCCATTCACTTTTGTGAGGTTTTTGATGCATGGGGTATTGATTTCATGGGCCTATTTCCTAAGAGTCAGGGGTTTGAGTACATTTTGCTTGCTGTGGATTATGTGAGCCGTTGGGTTGAGGCCATCCCCGCCCGAGCCGCAGATGCTAAAACCGTGTGTCGCTTTTTGAGGAAAAATATCATTTCATGGTTCGGGGTACCTAGAGTTCTGATTTCAGACGGGGGGTCTCACTTTATCAATGACAAGGTTAGGGCCCTTGCAGACGAGTTCAGCATTGACCATCGTGTTGCCACACCATATCACCCTCAGACTAATGGTCTTGCTGAAGTATCGAATAGGGAGATCAAGACTATCTTACAGAAGGTTGTCCGCCCAGACCGAAAGGATTGGTCATAGCTTTTGGACTCGATCTTGTGAGCCTATCGGACTTCCTTCAAGACTCCATTAGGGACATCTCCCTTTTGTCTCGTCTATGGCAAGCCATGCCATCTACCAGTGGAGATCAAGAACAAGTCACTTTGGGCAGTTACTGAGTTATTATTGGATCCTGAGAGTATAGGAGAACAGAGGAAAGCAGAGTTGGCAGCCCTGGAGGAGTTGAGAGATACAACCTTTTCTAGCAGCCTACAGTATAAGGAGAAAGTTAAGACATGGCACGATTCTCATATTAGCCATAAACAGTTTGAACCCGATCAGCATGTATGGTTGTTAGATTCTAGGTTGAAATTATTTCTAGGGAAATTACAGAGTAAGTGGAAAGGTCCGTATATGGTTAGGAAGGTACATGACAATGGTAGTATTGACATATCCGAGCTGTCATCTTCCTCTACATTTCGTGTTAACGGTCAGCGCCTGAAGCTATATCTAGATCATGATCCGCCGACCGTTGACGTTGCCCCCATTCTTATGGTATGAGATGTGTCCTTTGACTCATATCATTTGCATCTCATGCATGGTTATCACTTCCATCTTCTGTTGTATAGATCCATCTGTCCATATCATTCTTTCATTCTTCCGCTATGTCTGCTACCCCTACTTCATCGTTTGATTTTGTTATACTTAGGACGCACTTTGTCCTAAGTATAGGGGGGTACACACATTGAGTTGTGATCTATTCTTTTCTTCTTTTCTTCTTTTACTTTTCTTTCTTCTGTTTGCATCAAAAAGGTTTCGCCCCTTGTAGACAGTTTTCTATACTTAGGATGCACTTTGTCCTAAGTATAGGGCGTGTGCACCCCGGGTTTTCATTCTTTGATCCTCTCCATTGTCTCCTCTTCTTGACTATACTTAGGGATATCTTACCCTAAGTATAGGGGGAGACAAACTGAGTACGATCTGTTAATTCCCACCCTTGACCCTCCCTGCTTTGTGTACAGTCTGCTATACTTAGGATTATTTGATCCTAATTATATGGGGGACGATCGATTTCTCATTCACTTGTTCATTTATTCCTTTATTTATTTATTCTTTAGACTTACCTATACTTAGTACGAGTTATGTCTTCTCTTTACTCTCCGATCTATGAGGACATAGCTCAAGCTAAGTATAGGGGGGTCGTGTATACATAGTATATACTTTAGCCATAACTCGTACTTTCGTATTTTTCTTAATAACTATGGCTAATTATACTTATAAAATTCATTAAAAACCTTAATAAAAGATGTGATTATTCCTCAAATTCTTTGTGTATTTACTGATTAATAAATCAGGTGAACATATTTTTTTGCAAAATGTTTGAAAAATAGTTTGAAAATCTTTGTGAAAACTATTTTGAAAACTATTTTGAAAACGTTTTGTTACATGTTTTCAACCTTTGTAAAATACTTTGTTTTGAAAACTTATTTTGTTTGTGTGAAATAAAATGTTTGAAAAATGATTTGCAAAAGGTTTGAAAAATGGTTGCAAAAATATTTGAAAAATCTATCTATACTATTTGAAAACCTTTGCAAAATGATTTTCAAATGTGTGTACATGTTTGTAAAATTGTTTGTAAAAATTATTTTGGACTATACTTTTCGAAATCTGTTTGTAAAAACCTTTTCAAATAAGTTTGAGGAATATATACATCACACCTAAAATTCACTATCTATATATGTATAAAATTGATCACTTACCCTGTAAATTCTTAAAATCCACTTCTTGTAAATATAAGAAGCACTCCCGTGTAAATATGTGTACATAGTTTTATCCAAAATTTTTGTTTTTCAAAAATCCCAAAAACATTTGCAAATGCATATGCGTCATCTTTTCAAAAATCCATAAAAAGTTCAAAATCTTGAAAATTGCATCACAAAAATATTTTCTGCATTCTGCATATCATTCGCATAGCATTAGCATTTTTTGGATTGAGTTTGATAGTTGAACAAGTATAAATAAAATCTGGAGATTGGAGCTTGATTGGACCTTAAAATCTACCTAATAACAGGAACCTTATAGGGACTGGGTTTGAGGTACTTCGGGTCTAGTTGACTTAATTCTTTGAGGATCACGAGACTTGGTTCAATGGATTCTTGACTGCCTAAGTAGAGTATTTAGAAACACACGCACGACTCTTGTTGATAATAACCTAACTTGGACACCTGCACCTTTCACATGGCTCAACTCAGTTGGAGTGGTGAGGGGGTTGGATTTGCCGGTATGAGACATACACAAGTGGAAACACTTGTCCTCCTCTAGGGAGGGAAGTGCACCCAAACACGTCCAGTGATGAGGAATTCTAAAGACAGGAGAGTGTGGGTTGCGATAAAGCTTCAAAAGAGGGATAGTCTACTGGATCAAGAGGAAAAACTCCCTATGTAAATGCTGTTGTAAATAGTATCAAAAAATGGGCAGGCCTGTACAAAAATAAATGCCTGCAAAGTATGTACATATGTTGTAAATCCAATAACCAAGCTTGAGTTCCAAAGTCATATCATGTGAGCCTGCAGCTGGATGACATGACTACACTGGTCTTGCATCCTAGGATAGGTAGCTACACTGGCTACCGTCCATTCTTCTCTTCACCCCCTCCTCTTGAGCTGGTTGCCACTTGAACTTAGAAGGGAATTACCCAGCTCCTCGAGGAAGGAGTTATTGGATTGGAGAATCATTGGATTGTCATTCTAGAGAAGTCAGTCTCTTTGTCATTCTAGTTGGGGAGAGCCACTATCACTTACACTATACGAGTCAGATTCATAGTCGTAAGGGTTTGTGTATGAGTTGAAGTATTTTTGGACCTGACTATTGAGGAGACTTGAACAGAGTTTTGGGATTCTCAAGGACTGTTGGATTTCAAATCTGGTTCTCATTAAGGTTCTGCCTGCACTAAAATTCCAAAGGTCTGACTTAAGCTCCAAACTTTGATTTTGTGAAGACAAGTTTGATAAATAAACTAAATCCACTTTTTTCTTTTTCTTTTCTTTATTTTTCTTTTCTGCACTTATTGCATAAGTGTTTGCTAGGGACTAGCAAATGCAAAGTATAGGGGCATGATGAATCCACATTTCATCATCTTTATTCTATCATTTTGGCCTCAAAAACCCTGGCAAATGCATGTAAATTCCCTTAATTCCCGCATCTTAGCATTTATACATGTGCATGCAAATAGTGTATAAAATACTCTTTTTAAAGCCAAAATAATAGAATAAAGGAAAGAAAAGAAAAAGAATAAACTATTGTAAATATTTTATGACCCGAAACCCTGAGACCTAGGCATCTTGATGAATAGGTCGACCGGGAATAAAGTAGGAGGAGATAAGGGCCAGAATACAATAAAAATACCTATTCATTTTATTCATTCCTTATTTATTTTGGGACCTATTTTTAGTTCCACTTTTTATACCTCAAATAAAGAAACTTTGTCCATGAAAGTTGTAGATAATTAAATAGATAAAAATACAAAATTGATTTCATACAAAAATAATGTACAGATAAAAAGTTATGATCTGAATAGGATTCCAGAAACCTAACTTCCCAGACCTGTATCTCCCTAATAAAAACTCGAAATTCAAACATTTATTTGTATATAATATTAAATAAGCTATTTAATGACGGTGGTTTCGCATTTGGCGGAGCTACGGTTTGAAAGTTGAGTTTTGGACCCCTATTGTATACTTGTACAGATTAAAATATTCATTTTATTATTTATCCATTATTTTCATAATTTCTTTTTTATAATTTTGTAAATATTATTTATAGTATATTTGCACATTAAAATCAGAATAAAAACTCAAAGAAAATATAAAATAAAATACTTGTATATAGCATACATAGGTATAATACCTGTATATATACCTATACAATTCATACTTATATTTTTATTAAGTGTACAAAATATATCAGAAAAACAAAATAAAAATATATTTAAGTATATAAAAAAATTTTTACAAATTTATAAAATAATAAACAAAAATAAATAAATTAAATATACAAAATAAAAATAAATTATTAAAATATATAGATTTGTGTAACTATAAAGGCTATAAAAGGAATTTTTAAATTTTATACCTCATAAAAAAATTAAAAAACGTAATAAAATAATTCATAAAATAATAAACATTTTTTATTTTATAATCAAAAAATAAAAAATTCATTTTCTATTTTTTATTGAATTTATAAATCATTTATAAGGGATTTTTCCTGGTTGGTCCACGTGGACCAACCAATTGCCAGTCCACGTTGACCGGCGGGTCAACTGGCCGTCCCTCATCTCTGCCTCTTGTCAGACCTCAGTTTTTGTCCCATTTTGCGGATTTTTCGAGGTCAATCTTGCATCCGTTCTCGTAGCGACCTGAAGCACTTTTGCTCCTCGATCCTTGCTCTTTCATGCCCTAGGCTTTCCTAGGGCCGAGGAGCGACGATTCGAGCCATCTTCCTCGACCTTTGGAGCATCAGAGCCACAATGTCAAACCCTTCATATTCGACCCTCTGACTTTCAAGCCTCTTTTGAACCCCTCTTGCACAAGCTCCACTCCCCTTTTCGTGTCTGTTCGACAGAGGAAGGTGACAGCTTCCTTCGCCGAGCATCGGGCAGGTCGAGCGAGCGTCGACGTGGCTGCACCACCTCTGCCTTTCGTTAGCATCGAGGTATACTACCCTCTGGTTCTGACCATCGAGGCAGCCACCTTCTTTCCTCCTTTTTCTTCGTATTTTATTCGCCTAAGCATTAGGATCGTTTTGCCTCAAGAATCTTCGTGTTTAGCCCATCGAATCGCCCTCGCGATCACCTCGCCTGAGTGCTCCTCCGACCACCACCATGCGCCACCACCCCTCACTTTGTTTCCGCCTCTACGAGGTCCATGCATTTTGCCATGGACCCTCTCATGCCTTTTTGCAGGTCAAAGCACGTTGACTCGAGCCTGGGGCTCTTTTTGAAGATCGCCGGAGCACCCGCGAAGCCCTCCAGCTCTGTCGTCTTCTCCAGCGACCTCCGACCATCCCCGAAGTTTTTGGAACTCCCCGAAGTTAGAGATGACCGCTAGGAGTCTCCAGGCCATTTTTGAAGCTCAAAGAATGCCGGAGGACGGAGCTTGAGCTCGAGGAATCTCGCCTCGCTGGCGCTCCTCCCCTGTTCTTGCTCTGACACTCTGCGTCGTCGGATCGAGGCCCAAGCTCCAGGTGTACAGCGGCCGTTGGATCTCCACGAAGCTCAGCCGTTCGATCATGCCAAGGAGATCTAATCGTGGCCGCCAGTTGCGAACCGTCATCGACCGTTCAGATCGCGCCACGTGTCAAGTGGCATATCCTCGGTCGTCGGATCGCCTTGCTTAGGGTTTTTTTGCATCTTTTTACCCTGAGCGTTTTTGTATTTATTTTTAGTCCATAAACTTTCGTCTGAAGTTTACATATTTTTGTAACAGTTGCATCTAGGCCCCTGAACTTTATTTGTTTGCATTAAGGTCCAGTCCACGCCACCTCACGTGACCCGTGCACATGGGGTGGTGGTGTTTTTGCACTGGACCCCCTACGGGTTTGTTGATTTCGATTTAGTCCAGGAACTATTTTGTAACATGTAATATTTTTGGGTAATTTGCATATCAGCCCTTGGGATTTTTGGATATTGCATTTAGGTCCTTGCTAGGCGTGTGCTAGTCACGTGCGTGGTTGGAAAAATTGCAGGCGTGCCCTAGCGACTTTTGATATTTGTATCTGGACCTGGAAATTGATTTATTGGTTATAAAATCTTGTGGAAAATTGCACTGTGGCCCTTGGATGTTTGCTTATTTACATATATGCCCTTGCTAGTAGTGTAATTCCTTTTTGTTATCTTTATTTATTTTATGCATCTCTAAATTGCTAAAAAATCCACAAAAATTACCTTAGGATCATGTTGCATTGTACATTGACACCATATTTTTGTTTTGCATTTTTCTTGCATTTTCATATTTATTAAAAATAAAAAACATGCATTTTAGCACTGTTTGCATTAGATAATACCAAAAAAGAAGTAAAACCCCATTAAAAATTACAAAAAATTATCGTTTGTGTATTTTCATGTGTTTTAACTACTGTCTAAAAATCATTAAAATTTTAAAAAAAAAACTAAAAATTAGAAAACTCTAAAAATCTTAATAAAAATCTTAAAAATTCTACAAAAAACGCTAAAAATACAATTTTTGTTTCTAAATTTTCTTTACTCTGTGATCTTTAGTTGAAAATTAATTTGGAAATATTTTCGCTCCTATTTGCTATTTTATTTCTCCATTTTTGTTCCAGCCTTTTATTGTCTACACTGTTTTCTAGTATTTTTGCTTTTAAAATTACCAAAAAAATCAGAAATATCTCTAAAAATCACAAAAAAAACATCATAAAATTATAAAAAGACCAAAAACATTTCACTTTCTGATTTTTGAGTATTTTTCCTTATTTTTATAAATCTTTATTCCTCTCTTTTCTTATATTGTGTATATATTCTATTTATAGAAAAAGAAAAAAATATAAAATATAAAAAGAAAATATAAAATCAGTAAATTAAAAATCAAAATATAAAAATACAAAAATCAAAAATCAAATAAAAATTATAAAATAAAAAAAAGCCCACAAAAATTTGCATATTTGTAGGTACTTGATCACACATCACATTTTGCGCATTTTTTTGCTTGTTCTATCTTGCTTGCTCCCTATGTTCGACCTCTATACACTTGCACACTATACACATTTTTGTAGAGTTATAATAAATTTTGACTCCATATTTGCTTCTTCTTGCTTGATACATTGTGGGTTGATTGTTGACTTAATCGGGATTTATTGAGGGCCGCCGCAGTGACTTTTGTCTCCGCCTTGTGTGAGACGTTTAGACCCTAGAGATTCTTGGTTAATCAGGAGCATAGAGCCAGACTAAATTCCATGGAGATCCGCTACTGACCACCCGATTTTCTTGTGATTCTTTTCAAGAATCTCCATCAGACGTGATTCTTGATCTTCGGTCAGATCGGACGCGATGATGATCAGAAACATTTTAGGCTCTTGATGACACGAAAATCCGATCGACTAAGGTGGAAAATATAAAATATGTCGTTGTCCCTAATCAACCGAATCGGTCACAAGAAAACTAAACCACTCAAGAAATTAAATAGCTAAATGTAAGAGGTTTGCTATTTTATTTACCTAGTATAGCGACCAGGGTCAAACATAAGGTACACGCTTCAAAAATTAAGTAGTCAAATATCAGAAAATAAAATATTTTTAGCGGTTTTTAATTTTTCATTATTTTAATTTTCTATAAAAGGCAAACAAGCACAAACTAATAAACACACACAACACTCTTTTTGGATTTTTAAAATAGTAAAAAATACTCAGAAAAATATTTTTGGGTTTTATGGGTTTTAAGGTGTTTTTTCTAATTTTTGGAGATTGTTCAAATGTTTTTTGAATTTTTAAAAATCAAACAGTGCTAAAAATTGTACCCACTTAATGGTCTAGTGGTAGTACAGTCTGTCTACCATACAAAAGACCAGTTTCAAATGCCACTCTTGCAGGGGGTTGCGTTAGGTAGTCGACGGCCATCGTAAAAAATAGTCGAATCTTTCAACATGGATTTGAGCAAGAATCCATGTAGCAAACCCTACTTATAGTGGGAGAAGGCTTAGTACATTTAAACAATGCTAAAAATGCAAAACAGTGCACAGTCAGGACCAATTCGCAAATTAAAAATACTTAAAGTGCCCAAAGGTCCTATATGATATTTTATGTTAAAATAGAAATAAAGAGCTACAAACAGGAGCTGAAAATAGAATTTAGTTTTTTATTTGATTTTATATGATTTTTATTAGTGTTTGGTTATTATGTGATTTTTAGGGTTTTTTATAAAGATTTTTTAAACAAAATTAATACTGGAGTTAAAACACAATAAAGATAGACAATCACAAAAATTTTCATGGGATTTTAAAGCTTTTTTCGAATTTTTAGAATTTTTATAACACAGACATGACCTCTTTTAGTGGTTTTCGAATTTTTAAGAATATAAAATGCAAGCAAATTAACCTATAAAAATTACCCTAAATACTATACAGTAGCAAGAGCCCATCGTAATTTTATCCAATTTTTAAGATTTATCGATATTTATTGCATCACACACAAACAAGCAAGTTAGAAATAGTTCACAGGGACCAAATGGCAAATATTTTATCTTTCTAGACCAAACAATAATAACCTAGGAAAGCATAAGCCTGAATCTGCAATTAACCTAACCAACGCATGTGTCACACGTGATCCAGGCTCATAGGGGTATAAATGCAATTATAAAAACTTCAACTTTCATTCCATAACAACATAATAGTTCAAGACATCAACTACAAATAACCCAAAGAGCACATGGGGATATACGTGACTCAGACTCAGAGGGACTAAAATGCAAATAAAAAAAGAGGGTCCAAACTGCAAATGTCTTTAACTAAGTATTTTATTTCCTAGACTAAAGCAAAATAGGGAAACATGCAGGGAAAATGTGAAATATACCCAAGCAGGGGCACGTGGTGCTCGAGTGTATGGTCACTGACGTACGGCTCTGATTATCCTCTGTAAAGCATTTAATTGTTCTGATTCTGTCGCGGACGTGCGAGTCAGATGTCTCCTGCAAAGCTGATCCAACGGACGAGGTGGTGGTGTAGATGGGTTGTTAGATCTGATATAAGGTCACATCTAACGACATGTAGACTGTCATGGTCAGGCGATGCAGATGGTTGCTCTAGACTCGATCGAGCATCCAGATGAATCATAAACTAAGGTCTAGGGTCAAATATGGAGCAGAACACTGGATCGAGCGGCTACAAACGGTGCTGGAGGAACTCATGCACTATGAACTTCAACGGAGAGATGTTGGAGATCCGAAACACCGATGAGGTTGTCGAGGTGTCCAACACGGTCGTGGAAGCATTTCGCATCGAACAAACATGGCTGATGTGGTAGTTGAAAGGTGGATGAGCGGGGCAAGGGTGGTCTAGCTGGAGTTGCTCTGCTTGAGCAGCGGATGCTCTGGATGGACGTCTTTGTGCATCCAAACCTGGAGGATATACTCAAGGCTCGAAGGCCAAGCTTTGGCAAGGGTTATTTTGCGAGAAAAATAAAGGAAGTGGTGGTGGATGAGGGTCGACCTTCGACGGAAATGGAGGATGGAGGTCTCGGCCTTAATCTTGCCCTGATGAGCAAGACTAAGGGTGATTAAGTCATGCTAGGAGATGCGGGGTGAAGAGGGGATTCGATCTGAGCAGACGAAGGGGTGCTGCGGAGCTCCGATCGGTTTGTCAAAGGAGAGAATCTGGTAGCAGCGGAAATACGAAAGTTGGAGTTGAAATGGAAGGAAGGAAGGGTAGGAGTGATACCTGAAGCTACTTCGTGGAAGCGCGGACTCCAGGAGAAGGGAACGACGGTGGTTATGGCCTCAACCTGATTGTAGCTAACCAAGGAGGCTTCTCACGGTGCTCTCTGGTGACGCGACGAGCTATACTCACTCGGACCTCCAGATGACGCTCCAAGGGCACCTTCGAAGAGCTGTCACTCTCCTGAAGGTATCTAAGGTTCTATGGTGGCGTGAGGAATGAGCTAGCGAGATGGAGGGGCAGATGAGAGCTTTTATAGGATGCTTCGAGGGTCTAGAAAGGAGCGCAACCCTAGGAAGATACGATCCTTCCTAGGGATCCGTGAGGGTCACGGATCCTAAGAGAAGAATCAGGCATGGAATTGAGGGGAATGGAGGTCGGAGTCGGGCGTAAGAAATCAGATAAGAAGCTCCAACGAGAGGTGCGCAGACCCGACCTGGCTCGAAGGGGACGTTGACCGAGGTCAACGTTCCGACGTGGCCCAATCAGAATCCAAGATTTACAAAAATAAAAGAAAATTGAATTGAAAATGTTAATTGAATTTAAATTAAAAAGTGTATAAAATAAAAAATATATATTTTTTGTAAGCTATTTTTCTGTGATTTTTAGTTTTTTATGAAAAATAAAATAAGGAATATATAGTGTATAGTATTATATACATGTATAATATACATATATATTTTGTACAAGTATTTTTATTTTATTCTTTTTACAAAAATTCTTTTTATTTTATATTTTATTTATTTACAAAATAATTTTAGGAATAAAAAGTAATTTTTATTTAATTTTATAAATTACTTAAGTATGTAAAATAAATAGATGTTGTATTACAAACATGTGTCTTTTGTATAGGGAATTTGTTGATTTTATTTTTATTTTATTTTATTGTTGTGATTTTTATTTTATTTTTATTTTATTTATAGGGCTATATATAAGTGTGTAAAAGAATAAAAATATTTACATTTTGTCAAAATAAATAAGTAGATATTTTGTACAAGTATAGGTGATATGTATAATACATAGTGTACCCTTATCTCTTTCTACTTATTTCCTTTACGATCAGGTCAAGGATTGACCTTCTCTTGGGGTTTGGGTCACTCTATATTTATTCTAAATACATCCTTCTTTTTCTTTTCTCTGTATTCTTTTATTTTTGAAGAAAAGGTGTTAATTATGCATTATTAACAAGGCATGTGAAATGCTAAGTTATTGTATTTACATGTGATTACAGATGTTTTCGCCAAAAGAAAGAGCTAAAATAAAATAATAAAGAATGAGAATTGTAGATTCATCATCTCTTCAATATGGAATCTGTATTTCATTGATCGAGGAACGGTTTTAGCTCAGGGGGAGAAGGAACATGGAGAGCTGATTTGACTAGGGCTTGGGTATAGGCTACTAGGTCGGTATGCATAAGCTCATCCTGCTTTGACTCAGAATGATCTAAAGACTGCTCATCTGATAGCTGAATATTCTGAACTGACTCGGTCTCCAGGCTGGTTGTAGGCTCTTCAGAGAAGTCTAAAGTGAAAGGAACTTGGCGAAGCATGACCAATCAGTATCCTCTGAATTTGACTGATCTAAAGGTGATTAACAGATCTGATCTTTCACTTCTGACTCGGAGGGATCAGAAATATTATCATGAACTGAAAAGGTACTTGAATCATTTCCACAAGCCTCCTCATTAATCGGCTCTAAGACTGCGTTGTCCAATCTCCCATCATCTAGTATCTGAATTTTAGACTCTATTGAAGTTGTGCTGAAAGATCGTATGCTGGGTTCGGCCCAAACTGCCTCATCGTCAGTCTGTACAAAATAATAGTCCTGATGACCATCGAGCTCATCTTCATTAGATGCTTGCTCTGACTCAGCTGATCTAGCTTTGATATCCTTGATCGTCTCTATATGTATACTCTCACCCTGGATCTGAAAGTACACCTTCTCGGTACCATAATTGGAAATGGTCTTAGCCATTGATAGAAAACATATGGGTATCGATCATACATTTAGGGATCGCCATGTCCAACACGATGAAGTACATCGGGAATTTCAAACCTTGAATGGTAACGATAACATCCTCAATTAATCCCTTACACCTCTTGACCGATCTGTCATCAAACTGCAAGACCGTCTTGATTCGTCGAAGAGGTCCGAACTCGAACTTGTCGAGTAAGGAAGAAGGAAGGAGATTAATTGTTGATCCACTATCTAAGAGAGTACAATCAAAAGTCTAATCTAGAATTCACATCTAACATATGGTGCTCTCGTGTTTGATCTCTTTGCTAGGAGACGGTTTTGGATGGCGTGGCATCTTTCCTTGGTTAACACATGGATTTCTAAACAATGATTGCGCTACCTCTTCTTCATGCGAACTATGGTACACTCTTTGAGACATTTCTGCAGAAGAGGTACGTGTGCTAAAGCTTCCGAAAGAGTGAGCTGGATGATGAACTTGTCGAGCATCTCTTTCATCCGATCATTCATTTGGATCTTTTTTGATGTTTTCCTTTTCATCTCATTTTTCCAAGTGAAGTGCTTGGGAAAAAGGTATGTGTACATCCTCCTTGTTATTCTGTATAATAGGAGGATCATAAGAAGAAGAAAATATTTCTGTAAAACAGGGACTTGCTCCATGTAAATGATCAATAGAAGACCCATGCGATCTCGATGAATCATCTGTCTTTTCTTTATTTCTCTTTTTGAATTTTCTATTTTGTACTTTTTTTGTATTTTGATATCATCATCATTATACAAGAAAGAAAGTAAAGCAACTACATCGGCATTAGACTCTAGATGCTTCTTGTCCATCTTGGTGGTATCAGCACAACTATCAATGTCCTTAAAGGGATAGGCGACATCAGCAACACCATCATTAGGCTTAACAGGATCGCTTGCATCATCAACTATATCTTCATCGAGCCTAGTTAAGTCTCCGCCTACGGGTATCCTAATGCTCCTAAGAGAAATGAAATCAGCATCATCATAATAAAATGAATCATTTGGAAATATATGTGATTGGAGGGTATGTTCTGTCAAGTGTACCTGCTCAGACTTTCTCTTCAGACTGTTCGGATTTGGCTCAATCTGAGTAGGAGTAGCATATTTCCCTTTGATGAGATCAGTGACATGGTTTTTAAACTCATCCATTTCTTGCCTAAATGCGACCTGCTGGTCGGCTATTTAACTAACGAGATACTCTAGTGTTGGGATATCTTGGAAGGGACCATGAGACCCGGATGAGTCGCCTCGATGGTACTGAGGCTACTGCAGAGCTGACTGCTGTTACTATAGAGGATAAGACTATTGATACTGAGATTGATATGTTTTCTATCTCCACTGAGCGGGCTCATACTATTGAGGACTAGAATGCTGCTGTTGTTCTTTATTCTGCCCCATCTATGCCTGTGATGGCTGCTAGGAAGAGGCACCTCCTGAAGACCAATAGAAACCAAGATAATTGTGGCATATCCTTGGTTGTTGCTGGTTGTACCATATCCCATTGACTTCTATCAATGGTTCAAGCATCTCAGAATTAGATGGGGGCATAGACGCATGCAGCTGATCACTGTGATACACCACCATTGGGTATCGGATGATGGTGTCTACTGGTAAGCTTGAGACTAGTGAGTTGGCTTAGAATGCACATAGTATGTGTACTGAACTGGTGGCCGTGGAAGGATACCTCGGTCTTTGCTCCCTGGGTCAACCTGTGATCTCGAAGACTTCATGGATGTAGTTTGAATTTGAAGGCACGTGATTTGCGTCTTCAAATCACCGAGACATCTCTCAAGCTCGTCAATCTTATCGAGCTTGTCCAAATTTTGGCACTTCTTTTCAATTATTTCCATTCTGTACAACTTCTGGCAGATTATCCCCATATCAGCTGATAAGGATTTGGAATGAGTGGAAACGACAGAAGAATCCCTTCAATTTGTGCCATGCGGGAATGATGGTGGTAGGTCGGTGGCTTTGTCTGAGTGTAAAACCTGGTCTGGGACATCATAGTGTAGTTCTCAGCCATCTCTTTGTAGATGTCCCAGACATGGTCTTCATGCTTCGAAAAAAATAATACACCATAGGAAGCATTCACTAATCCTTGCAACTCTGGTGTCAGCCCACAGAAGAAGCTCTGAACTAAGTTTGGCTTCGAGATGTTGTGGTGGGACATCTATTGATGAGCTCTTTAATTCTATCCCATGCCTCTTGGAACTGCTCGTTCCCAAGCTTGGTGAAGTTGCTTATCATAGCTATAGCAGCATTCGTATAACCAAGTGGGTAGTACTTGTTCAGATATTCTATTCTCAACTGCTCCCACGTAGAAACATATCTCCCTAAATGCTTCAGCTAGTAGGCTTCTCTTTCCATGAGGGATAATGGAAATGCAATCAGTTTGATCATGCCCTCGTTGACATGCAGATCATGCACCATACTGCATATAAGCTCGAATTCCTGTAGGTGCAGATGCGGCTCCTCCGTAGATAGCCCGTGAAACTTGGGCAGTAACTAGATGGTTTGTGGTCGGAGCTCGAAATTGCCATGGATGGTAGGAATACGGATCCACCGGTGTGTGGTAGTATCTCCATGGTTGTAGAAATGCTTCATCGTTCTGTTTGGATCAAGTGGAGGTCTCCCTGCTCCATTCTGTCCACTAGCCCCCTCACCTCTTGGGATCTCAACATCAAGAGTCTCTCGTTGGGCTCTCAGCTGTATCATCTCAGCTCGTACGTCATTCAACAATCTCCCCTACTCCCTTATCTGATTCTGCATCGACTCAAGGGACACCAAAAGAGATTATTGATCGTGGCCTCATCTATCACTACTGATGTGGTCCGCAACTGTTGCGGTCCTTTTCCAACCATGTCTTTTGAAAATGAGAAAGAATCTAGATCAGGTTCAGCCAGGTCAATATGCAACTACGACTGTAGAGGAAGGTTCTCTCGAACTGAGGGTAATGACGATAAAGAATGAGAAGGAATGGGAGAAGAGCTTCCGAGGTCGGAGTCATGCTTGGAAGAGGGAACACAATGAGATTTTCATCTATAAAGAGGGACTTCCCGAACCGACCTATATGGATGAGCAGGTGCACGACAGAGTGGATAGTCAGAGTTGACCGAAGTAATCGTCTACCCATCATCTTGAAAAGATAGATGATTAACTTCTAGAGATCTGAAAGATATAAACTCACACCACAAATTCAAACACAAAGCAATACCCTTGATTCATCAACTCAACCCAGTAATGACCGTAAAAGTTCAGTTGTTAATCTTTTATAGTTTTAGGGTTGATTGGCAATTCAAGTCTTTTCACAGATTACGCGAGCTGATAGGTGCTTGAATTTTCCGGAATACTATCTCGAGTCTGAACAACTAATTACCTACTTTTAGCCAGTATGGAAGTAAGTAACAGACCATTTCTGGCTACCCGTTTTAATTGAGGACGGGGCTTTACGTAGTATTCTCTAAACGTCCCACTCTGCTAAGGAAACCCGGATCATTTCCAGCTACCTGAGAGTCCTCACTAAAGAGTAGAGCAACCAAGTATCATACCAACAGTCTTCCAAAAAGTTCGAGCTTAGTCTCTAACCTTATGGGTCGTCTCTCACTCACAAATCTGAAAAGTACCTACTAGTCATTCGCTGGGAATTGCTCTCCCAAAACATGTGGTGTCCATTACGTTTATTTTAAGTCAAATAGAATTAGCAGTACCTATTTTATTTTTTGGGTTACCACTTTTTTTTAGTCTTTTCAAAATAACATCTAACGATTTTTGTCTTTTTATTTTTGACCTAGGTGAAGAAACAAACAACTAGGTTGCACATCCTAAGTCTAACTACAGATGCGTAGACAAATTAAAAATGAAAAATCCTTGACAAACACCTAGCCTCGAAAAAGTTGCGGAAAATGTAGAGAAAACGCGATGCGAGAAAGTCGCGGTGGGTGCCCTGTTCCCCCAAGTGCACAACACTCGGTGAAATAGACCTCGAGAAGAAGGGAGGATGGCACAAGTCGGAATGCCCTTACAAGGCCCCTTCTACAAAACAGAAAAATGGGTAAATGCCATTTATCTTTTTACTGAAGTTAATGCAAAAAAGAAAATCAAATAGGCTTTCTGATTCTCAGTCGCACGGCTCGAAACCTCTGCTGCACAAATCAGAAACAAAAAGACATAAAGTAAAAAATTTGACAAAATTTAGATGACAAAAAAGAGAAAAGGAGAAAACCCTAAACCTAAGGTCTCTATGGTCTGTCCTAGCGTTGCTTCTCCAGCAACGATGCCATCTAAAAAACACGACCGATCAAGTCAACTAAGTAGATAATTGTCACTGTAATGATCTGTCGAATTTTTACAGAAAATTTATTTTTATTATTTATACACCTAAATGTGTATAGTATAAGTACGAGAGTGTCAAACTCAGGGAGGCAAACTGTTTAGAACTAAGGTGAAAATATAGCAAACTAAAGTTTATAGAATTTCCTAATTTTTAATTTATTTCTAGAATTTTCTGAATTTTTATTGGATTTTACGAATTTTATATTGTTTTTTGATTTTAATATACCAATGTAAGAATATAGGTATAAATTTTGTATTTTTATATTTGGTTTTAGTTTTGTAGATTTTATGTGTGTTTAATTATTTTATTATTTTTATGTAATTTTTGAAATTGTTTTGTAATTTTTGCTTTATTTTTAAAGTTGAAAAATAATTTTTATTTGAAATCACATTTTTATTTATGATTTTAAAAATAGAAAATATTGAGAAAATATGTTTGTTTTATTTTTATTAGAGAGTAGTGAAAATATCTTCAAAATGATATGTTTTGCACTTTTATATGAATTTATTGAATTAGTTAAGATTTTTCACTATTTTGATTTTTTTGTAATTTTTTACCAGTTTTTATTACTTAATTTTTATTTTGTTTTTGGTTTATTATGTAAAATATAGTAAAACATATTGAAAGTAAAGTTTATTGGATTTTTAATGTATTTTTATATTTTTATGAATTTTGTGAGTTTATATATTTTTTATATAAATTTTAACTGATTTATTTAATGATAATTTTTTTATATTTTTCAAAATAATATTTAATACTATATATAGCGTAAAAAAATGATATTTATATGCATTTTATTATAATTTTATATTTTTGTTTTATATTTATTATTTATATGTATGTAATAGTACAATATAATATTCTATATATGTATTCTTGTAATTATACTGCAAATATAGGGATATGTGAGAAATATCACAGAAAACTAGAGGGCTCACAAGCAAGAATTCCAGATTGCTCGTGGTTGTGTACGTCCTTTCAGCCACATCTGTACCTGTTTGCAATTACAACAATTATCAGGTGTTTCACGTAAAAAGTCCAGTTGATCACGTGCTTGGGCTCGTGTAGACTTCAGTTGTAGGATCTGATCAAAATATCAAAATGCAATGGGAATAAAATCACAAATCACCCACAATATATGGGCATCATGCACGGTTCACGTGAGACTCCTCAAACGGTGGGGCAGTGCAGACGCTCTGGTGCAGACGCATGGCTAGATTTTGGAGCGTGCAATCAAAAGGTGATCAAACGGCTACGATCACTCTAGATCATAGACTTTATTTCCTTCCCTTTTCTTCGTTCGAATGGTGGTTTGATTTTCAAATCGTCGATGATGTATGTCTATGAAGAGTCGACTCCAGGTGGTTCTAAGAGCGACGGAGGTTCAGATCCGCTACTCACATGCAGGTGATCTCGACCTCACGATTCCACGATTGATGATGATGATGATGATGCAATGTGGATTCATGAAGGATATAGGTGCTGGAACGTAGACTCGATCTCCGATGGTGTTGAGCTTGATTCGACTCAGTCTCGGTCTCCAATGAATGCGGATCGCTCGAGTTGGATCACGATCAAACTTCGATGTCTCGCCTCCAACTGGTGTTTCCTTTTCTAGTCAGGTTGATGCTTCTTCTTGAATGACTTTTCCAAGTTTATAGCCTCGATTATGCTTCCAGCTCAATCACATGTCCAACACAAGGAAGAGGGTTTCGCTTCATGATGGAGGTTCTGATGTGTGGCCTCCATGCCGTGCTGTTGTGATCAGGGAAGAGCACTGTGAAGGAGTCTGTTGTTGAATCTGATGCTCCACCAGGTACATATTCTGTAGATGAAACACTAGCTCGAGGTCGAATCCTCGGCCCGAGACAAAGCGAAAGATATATGAGCGAAGATGCTCTGACGTGATAGATTAAGCTTCAAACTCCGATCATCGTGCATGGCTGGAGGGAATAGATTGCATGAGGTAGAACAAAATATGCAGAGGTTATGAAGATGAGGTGCTGATGGGAATGGAGTAGACCGGATTTGGTTTTGGTTTGAAACAGAGAGGAAGAGAGATCGAGAGAAAGGAGGAATGCTCTAGAGGATGAACAGAGAAGAAGAGGAATGAGGAAGCTACAGGAATCTAACCAGGACGGAGGTGGTGGAGATTGTCGCATGTGGATGCTGAAGCTCGGTTGAGCTCCTACATGTCGTGGCTTCAACTGTGGTGGAGGGCACGGTGGTGTGGAGCACACACCGGAGATGATCTCGTCGCACCAAATTCCTTTCTTCGACAGAGAAGAAACTCGTTGTTACTGGCTACTCCAGAGCTCACGGGAGGGATGGTGATTAATGGCAGATGATCTGATTGAATGTGATGCATGCCCTTTTTATAAGTGTGGAAGAGAGGAGGTGGTTGGCCTACCAGCCTAATGACCAATGGTCAAAAGTTAGGCCGGTTGACTACCGGGGAAGGAAGAGAAGGGCGACGGGCGGAGATGCATGGGAAGAAGAAGGCACGAGGAGAGAGAATGAAAAGGTGGCGAGGGTGCGCTGCATATGAGGCACACATGTAGAGGAGAGGATAAAATAAATAAATAATATTAATTAAATACTTAATGGTTAATTAGTTAGATAAATAAATTAATTAATTAGTTAATTATAATTAATTATATAATTAGATATGTAATTAAGTACTTAAATAATTGAATATATTATTGTTTAGATAATTAAATAAAAATAAGTTAAATAAGTAAATAGATAAATATAAATAAATAAATACATTATAAATAGATAAATTAATAAATTAAATATAACATATTTTTATAATTGAAAATTAATAAAGTATATAAATATGATGGATAATATACATTAAATAAGATAAAATTAAGGTACATTATACCATATATACCAATATGATCCCAAATTCTACTTTTCACATATTAAATCTGATTTTAGTGAAATCAGTGTTATTTGGTAGATGGTTATATAAAACAAACTTTAAAAGTGACTACGCTTAATTCGGAGTCCATATGGCCAAGTTATGAGGTTCAGAAAATTTAGGTCACGACTTCATGGCATCAGGATTTATTGTCATTTGAATTAAGTTATATTTTCATAATTTTCTATTAATTTTTATAAATTCATTGGAAAAAGAATTAAGTAAAATGGAGTTAAAAATAATTAATTCAAAATCGGGTAGTTTCTACATATAGTACATATAGACAAAGGGGTCAGATGACCGCACCTCATGACTTGGGTTAAGGTACCAGATAAATCTCGAGAGGTCGTTGCGACCGAAACCACAAAGCACAATCAATAAGAAAATAAAGAAACCACTCAGATTAAATCAACTAAAATATGAGAATGCTAGCGGTCTCCACTATTTATTCAACCTGGTATAGCGACCAGGGTCGAACACAAGGAGCACGAGTGAAACCTACGAAGTAATCCTAATCAGAAAATAAAAGGCATATTTTTGTGGTTTTTAATTTACAATTTTTTATATTTTCAAAATGAGAAAACAAATGAAAAGATCAAGGCACAAACAAGCTTTAACAATTTTTATTACGACTAAAAATACTCAAGAATTAGAAATAAAAATGTTTTTATATTTTTAAAATATGCAGATGTTTTTGGTCATTTTATGGTATTTTTATGATTTTATGTGATTTTATAAAAAGAAAACAAAATCTAAATAAGGAAACAATGTACAACCTAGACTAAAAGGCTAGTTTAAAATAGTAAAATGCCTTAAAGTATGGGTGTAATTTTTATGAAAAAGCAAATAACAATATCTTCACACAACAACTTAAATCCTAATTTTTTTATTTTTTTAATAATTTTTAATGATTTTTATAATATTTTTAGTCTTATGTAATTTTTAGGTTTTTATAAAGGATTTTCAAACAAAAATGCTACTGAATACAACGCATATACAAGCACACACATATACATTTTTATAGAATTTTTCAGGCAATTTTTCAAAATTTTATGTATTTTATAAAATAGATAGAACAATTTTTGGGTATTTTTTATTTTATAAAATATCAAATAAAACTAAATTGAGTCACAAAAATTACCATACACATTACGTGTTAGCAGCAACTAAGTGTAATTTTGATGGAATTTTTGGAGTTAATTTAGTAATTATTTGATTAAAAACAACAAACACAACACACGGGGACCTATATGCAATTATAACAGAGTTGTGGGCCAAATAATAACATGCATTAAAAACCTAGGGATAAACTTGCAATTTACCCAATAAATTCACGCACATGCAGAACATTCACACTCACAAGGGTATAACAGCAAATACCCAAGAGTTTCTATTCAAAGCATAACAGTTAAAAGCACAAGGGCATAACATGCAAATACAGCATCCAAGCATGTGAAACATCACGTGAGTTCAGAGGAGAGGGAGTAAAATGCAAATATTGAAAGTTCGAGGGTCTGATTGCAAAATTACCAAACTATTTTAAACTACTACAAATATTTACAGGACCTAATAATAAAGACAGAAAAGATAAAGGCCTAAATGTAAATCACCCTTTATTATATGCGATACAATGGGCGATGGTGTCCCACTTATGATCGGACGACTGAGATGAAATGATACCACTTCGTCGATGGAGGGCGCAGATGAGATCCTCAGCTGGATCTGACGATCAGGAGCTCCCCGTCGCTGAACAGCTGTGATTAGACATGGGGCGAGCTCCGATCGGACGGAGGAGGAGTCGTCTGGAAGAACGAGGAAGAACTCGCCTCCGGCGAGCTTCTTCTGTCGACTGTGTGTAGCTCTGACATCCTATCGAGCTGCGAAGGAGTAGAATCAATCAAGGATGACGCTTCGCGACGAATGGAAGGCTCAGAAGGGCCCAGGACCAAAGAGAGGGTCCTGGGGAGACGCGGTGAACCTAGAGCTTCCTGGAACCACTTCGACCTCCAGATGAGGCCTGTCTACGCACGGATCCTACAGGAGAAATGGTCATGCTCAAAGGATTAGCTCCGGTGAGGTTTATGGCGCTCAGATGTGTTGCAAACCAGTGGGTCGATGAATGGACAGGTCTCCGACGAAGCGAGAGATTCGACCTGCTAGGAGGCTCCAACCTGATGGCTTGATCCACATGGGGGAATGCGGAGCAGATGTAGAAGTGATAGGCAGTCAAAGCGAGGCCGAGTGTGGTCGAGATGCGACGGGGATGTAAAGAACAAAGGTTGCTTCTAGGTACTTTGTTTGATGGAGATAAGATGGAATTAATGGACGAGGAGCAGTATAGGAGCTGCCTGGAGATGGAGGTGTACGCTTGGGAGGGTGGACGACAATCCACAGGGGTCTTGGCCTCGATGGCCAACACAACCAGAGGCTGGAGCTCCTCACAACGGAGCTAGGGATAAACCTTGCCGGACCTAGGGTTTCCACGATCGAAAAGAGCCCCTCGACCTCTCTCACTCTTGTTGTCACTCAGGGAAAGGAGGTCAGGTGCACAAAAAGAGGTGGCGCAACCAAAGGTGGTGGAAAAGGGAAGAGGGGGCACAGTATATATAAGCTGGGGGGTTCGAGAAGATGGGGATGGCTCCTGTGAACCGAGGCGTGTATCGATCAAAGGATCATCGAGCGAGGGTTAGAGATCAGCCACCTCGAATCGGAGCTAAGGTTTGGGCGAAGAGGAGGTCGGGTCAGGTCTAGAAAATTCAGAGAAAGTCGGCCAAAAACTCGACTCGATGAAAAGGGGGGTCCGGGGGGATCAGTTGATCGGAGTCAACAATCCCTGCTGGACTTATCAGGTGCGTGCTAGAATAGGACAAAAAAGACTACATGGAAAAATAGCTAAGAAAAATAAAGATAATTAAATTAAAAATAATAAATGAATTTAAATTAAAAAATGAAAAATGTTTATTATTTTTCAAGGAATTTTTCTATGATTTTTAATTCTTTTTAAGAAAAATAAATTAATCTATATACAATATCTAGTGTTATATATAGGTATAATGTACCTATGTATTATGTATAAATATTTTTATTTTATTATTTTTACACAAACACCCCAATTTTGTATTTTAGTTATTCTCAACATATTTTTAGGAGTATAAAAAAAATTATTTTATTTTTATGAATTATGTACAACTCTGAAATAAATAAGGAATGCTATCTATATACATGTATTTTGTATAACTAAGAAGGATTTTATTCTTGTTTTTATATTACTTTTCTAATTTTTATTTATTTTTTATTTTTAGGACTATATACAATGAGGTAGAAAGAATATTTTATTTTTGTTTTATCAAAAATAATTATTTATATACATATGTAATATGTACAACATAAAGTACGCAATATCTCTCTCTACTTATTTTGTTTGGCGATCAGGTCAAGGCTTGACCTTCTCTTGGGGTTCGGGCCACTCTGTATTTATTTTAAATAACTCCTTCATTTTTATTTTCCTTTATTCTTTTATTTTGCACAAATACATGCTAAATATACAATGTTAATATATGCATGTTGAATGCTAACTTATTGTATTTACACCTATTTACATGATGCTTTGCCAAGATAAGTAGCTAAAATAAAAGAATAAAGAGTGAGAATCAGGGATTCATCACCCCCTATACTTTTCCTTTGATAGTCCCTTAGCAAACGCTTATTTGAAAAAGTGAAAAAGAGAAGAAAAGAAAAAGAAGGAGAGTCAAGGTTGATTATTAGTAGTGTCTTCATTAAATTGAAGTATGGAGCTCAGTCATACCTGAAGGATATGGTAAAATCCTCAAGCACATCACGGAAGCGCGAGCATCGTATCAAATATGACAAAGAACAACTAGTCGGACTAGTTGTTCTATGCAGCGGAATTTAAAAATTTTCATGCGATGAAACCACATGATCCAAGAACAATTCTCGGATCGTTTCATGTCACATCAAGTATAAAGGAATACCTCTTGTAGCGTGGTTGATCAAGTCTCTATGAAATGAGACCTCATGTCTCAAGTCCGATCGTCAGAGAAGATGCTTGCGAGCGCGGGCATGAGTCGTGTGATCCTCGCAATCCAACAAGTTGATCCAAGCACAGTGAACTCCTGATCTCATCATACGAGATCGAACACCTTCTTCACGAGCGTAGCACTCCAAAGAAGATGGAGAACCGAAGAACGTCAAGGTGGCAGCGCGGTGGCAAAGAGACGACGAAGGCTCTCCTCTAGGGTTTGGTGGACGACCACCAAGAGGAGGAGAGAAGAGGGTTGATGTGTGGAAGAGGGAGAGAGAGACGTGTCTCAATTTCATAACCCTAGAGAGCATGGTATGCCTCTCTATTTATAGGGTTTTGGATCCATGGATCACAATCCATGGAACATATAAAATCAATGGATGAGATTGATTTATGTTTAATCCAATGATAAAGATTATTGTTGGTGCAAAACCAACAACTAATAACCTAATTTAGATTAAATATATTTGATAAATCAAATATAATTCAATCCTAAATTAAATCAAACAAATAAGAAGATAATCATCATGGAGATAACATCTCCCCATGGAATATGGTGGACGGCCACCAAATCCGTATAGGACTTCGTAGCCGTCCACTTGCTTCCATGTGGAGGCAATCTCATGAAATCTCATGAGATTGCATATCTCCATGAAAATCTCCATTATTTATTCCAACAACTTTTGTTGTGATTTATTCTTCAAAAATAATTCATAATTAATTTCGAGAATTTTGCAATCTTGCCATTGGAAATTTGCGAATCACATTCACAACCCAAAACAAAATATAATTTACATTTTCAATTAATTACACAATGTGTATCCAATAAACATTAAAAATAAATAAACAAATATAAATTATAATTAGCTCTCTCTAATACATTATAAATTACATTTATAATATATTATAAATAATTAGATATTACTATCCACATTATTCTTATCCACAATAATTAAATCACATTTAATTATATTAGATAGTTTCCACATGCATCAAGATAATTAAATCACATTTAATTATCATTCTCTTAATGCTTAGATATAATTCAACTATGGAATTATTCTTGAACCCTTTTAAGAATAATACGATTTCTCCACAGATACTTGGAGATAAGGACAGGGCGATTGTATTGTTCCACGTATAGTGACTTGGATATTGAGATCACATCTCAAATCAAGATCTCATGGACCTCCCATAGATGCTTGATTAAATCAAGGCCGTAAACCTAATCTTCTCATTGCATCTGAAACTCATTCAGATCAATGTCCAATACATGGACTAAGATTAGGTCACTTCTCTACTGAAAGGAGTCACTAAAATCCAAACATGTTTCATCACTCCCTCGGAATGGAAGCGTCATGGTTATACAATCGATTATGATCACATCACCCTCAGGTATTCCCAACACATGTACATCTTGCATACTGGAAGACCTATGATCATCCTGAAGATATAGATCAATTTCACACTGTCATCTTCAGGGTTTGATCACCAAGTTTCTCAATCTTGGTCATTGGGAATTGGTATTGATCATATGCTTTCCCAAAGCATATATCATACCTTCAAATTCTTGCCATGTTTCCAAAGCATGACAACCATGCATGGAATTTGATCAGTCCCAATACCTCATGAGTGATCTCATGTCTTCCAGTTCATATGTGAACCTGTATGATCCCTTTGAGAGATCGTATTACTCATATGTCCTTACATGCATATCAGCTCGTCGGTGTATAGACCTTGGTTAGGTCATCAACCTATTGGTCTGCCAAATATGCATACTCAGACATATAGTAACATATCTGTCTCTGGTCAGAGGATGCTTGCCTATTCTGTGATAGTATTAAACCTAGGTCTTTGGTTATCTCGGTCTCGTTAAGTCAACCAATTGACTCAACTAATATGACACCTCCGAATCTCTATTCCCATGCAGAGGACCTGCATTAAGAGGTCGGTCAGATATCAACCAAAATGAGAAAGGATTGCCATCTCCTACTCAGACTGGAGATTATTTCTCAACAATCATTTGAAGATGCTTGATGAATCCTCAATCTAACTATTTAGATATTCATCAAAGCACCAGCCTCTATGATTCAACAACTGAATCAACAGCTGTATGATCATCAAGATGGTCATGGTACATAGCCCTAATTGTACTAAGGGACCTATTATGCAAATTGGTTATTCTTCATTTTAGATTAGGGAATGATATTCGCAATATGATTTATTGCATAATGGATCGCCGTGGGCTCGCATGTCCAACAATACCTCGGTATTATTAGTTTGTCGGAACCTTATTTAGACCTAGGTTTAAGACTCAATAGCCTCTAAGTTCCACCAAATCTATGGTCAAGACTCCTCGATAATCTAGATCAGAACAAGTCTACATACACAAACTCTAATGACCATGAATCTTTTCTCGTACAGTGTAAGTGATATGTAGCTCCCCACCTCAGAAATGACAAGGCAACGACCTCCCTCAGCAAGGTAACTCTTATGCCCTAGTATAGCAGCTCTTTCCTCGAGGAGTAGGGTATTCCCTTCCAAGTTCAAGTTCAAAAACCTTAAGAAAAGGGGGTAAGAAGAGAATGGACCGTGGCCAGTGTAGCCACGTATCCCTAGGAGCCCAACCAGTGTAGCTAAGTCTCCCGCTACAAGCTTCATGAGATGAAAAGGTGTAACATAAGCTTTGCTTTATTTGGCTATATACACTTCGACAGGCATTTCATTTTCTATTAGACCCGCCACTTTTTTAGAGTTTTTCTTTCTTTTGCACATTTTTTTGATGTGCATATGTACAACATATCTACATGGTGCAACAGATATACATGAGGACTTTTTCTTCTTGAGCCAGTAGACTATCCCTCTTTTGAAGCATTATTGCAACCCACAACTCATGTCTTTAGTCCTTAACACTGCGAGACCAAGTTGATATGCACTTCCCCTCCCAAAAGGAAGACGAGAGGTTCCGCCTAGAAGTACTACCCTCGTATGCTACCCTAAACCAAAGGAAACTACCTCCTTACCACCTCATCCGTGTGGAGCTGAGTGTAAAGCGTTGGTCCTAGTAAAGATATTATCTGTGAGAGTCATGTGTGCGTCGTTAAGTGTTCTAGTTAGGCTCATCAAGATGACATGTGAACATAGCCTAGTGGACTCAAAGAATTAAGTCACCAATGGACCTGAAAAGTTTTAACCCCAAATTCTATAAGGTTCCTCATAGAATAAGGTGTATTAAGGTCTTAACCAAGCTCCATTTTCCAATTTAATTCCAGACTAGTTTAAATGTCAACTATGATTCAGAAGAATATACAAATATTTACAAAAATATTTTATGCAAAGTTTTTGAAAATGTGCAAAATTTTTGAAAAAGTTAGAATGCATGCATGAATACAAAAGTTTTGCAAACTATTTACAAATATTTACACAAGGGTTTTTGAAAAATTTATTTTTCAAAAATTTTACAAAAATTTTGTATTATATACATAGTTTTGATACAAAAAATATTTAAAACTTTTTACACACACAACATTTTTACAAATATTTGTACAAAAAAAATTTTAAATAGTAATGTATGTGTAAGAAAGAATTTTATGAACAAGTAGAATTTTGAAATTTTTTTGTGATTTTTAATAAGTGCTTTTTAGACATTTTATTTATTAACACACTTACTCAAAGTACGAGTTATGGCTAAAGTATATATGTAATATATACGACACCCCCTATACTTAGCTCGAACGACGTCCTCAGAGTGAACAAAGAGTAATGAAGTAGACATAACTCATGCTTAGTATAGGGAGGTGAAATGAAAGGCTATACTACAACGAATACAATAATAGTACGAATAGAGCTCGGTGATTCCCCCTATACTTAGGATCAAGTAATCCTAAGTATAGCAGACTGTACACAAAGGGAAAATCGAGTGAGAGAATGTACGGGGTCTACCTCCCCTATACTTAGGGCACGATCTCCCTAAGTATAGACAACAAAATAGAGGTAAAACGAATCAAGAGAATACTCCAAAATCTGACACCTCCCATACTTAGGGTAAAGTACACCCGAAGTATAGCATAATCACAAGATGCATATGGGGTGTTAGACTAAAGAATGAGATGATATGAACATCTGGATCTATACAAGATGGAGGACAGTGATAATTAGGCATGAGATGCAACTGATGTTAGTCAAAGACCACATCTCATGCAAAATGAATCAGGGCGACGTCAACAATCAACATGTCATGATCTAGATATGGCTCGAGGTGCTGACCGTTAACCCTAAAGGTGGACTCAGAAGACATTTCAGATATGTCGATACTACCATTGCCATGCACCTTTTGGAATAGGTATGGTCCCTTCCACTTGCTCTATAATTTCCCTGGAAATAATCGAAGCCTGGCATCAAACAACCATACTTTCTGATCTGGCTCGAACTGTTTATGGCTGATATGAGAATCATGCCATATCTTTACTCGCTCCTTATACTGTAGGTTGTTGTAAAGAATGTATCTCTAAGCTCCTCCAGGACTGTCAATTCTACCTTCCTTTGATCACCTATACTCTCTGGATCCAATAATATATAACTAACAGCCCATAGTGACTTATGCTTAATCTCAACAAGTATATGGCAGGGCTCGCCATAAACGAGATGAAAGGGAGATGTACCCAAAGGAGTCTTGAAGGAAGTCCGATATGCCCATAAGACCGAGTCCAAAAGCTGTGACCAATCCTTTCGGTCTGGGCAGACTACCTTCTACAGTATCGTCTTTATCTCCCTTTTCGATATTTCAGCAAGACCATTGGTCTGAGGATGATATGGAGTGGCAACTCGATGGTCTATGCTGAACTCATTAGCAAGGGCCTTTACCTTGTCATTGATAAAGTGAGACCCCCATCAGATATCAATACTCTAGACACCTCGAATCGTGAAATGATATTCTTCCTCAAAAATCTGCAAACAGTTTTAGCATCTACGGTTGAGGCGGGTATGGCCTCAACCCAACGACTCATATAATCGACAGCCAACAGAATGTACTCAAATCCCTGACTTTTAGGGAATGGAACCATGAAATCAATGCCCCATGCATAAAAAACATCATACAAGTGAATGGGTTACATCAGCATCATACCACGCTGTCCACAAGTGCCCATCCTCTGACAGTCAATACACCTCTTCACGAAATCATCAGAATCCTTGAAGAGGGTATGCCACCATAGGCCGGATTGAAGCACATTCTATGTTGTTCTCCTCCCATAATGATGTCCTCCTTCCTCAAGCTTGTAGCAGTATGTGAGGATGCTATGGTGTTCCTCCTGAGGAATGCACCGACACCAGATGCTATCCCCTCCTTCATGATACAAGATGGGGTCCTCCCAATGGTAGGACTTGGCCTTCACAAGGAACGTCTCAAGTTGCTGCCTGGGCCAACCTTGTGGACCTTTCTTGGCAACAAGATAGTTCACAATATCGTCATACCATGGGAGAGAGGCGATAGCAAGGATCGCCTCATCTGGGAAGATCTCTGTAATAGGATCATTTTGCTCAGATTCCTCAAGATTTTCTAACCAAGAGAGATGATCCGCCACCACATTCTTGACTCCAGGTTTATCCTTAATATCAATATAAAATTCCTGGAGTAGAAGGATCCCCTAGTCAGTCTAGCTTTGGCGTCCTTCTTTGCCATGAGGTACCTGATGGTTGTATGATCAGTAAAGATAGTCACTTTGGATCCCAGAATATATGATCAAAATTTGTCCAAGGCAAAAACTATGGCTAGCATCTCTTTCTCCGTGACAGTATAGTTCTATTGTGCGGCATCCAATGTACGGCTAGTGTAGTGAATGGCAAATGGTACTCCATCTCTCCTTTGTCCTACCACTGCTCCTACAGTAAAATCGGAGGTATCCGTCATGATCTCGAAGGGGAGAGACCAATCAGGCAGCTGAAGGATAGGAGCCTCAACAACTAAGCTCTTGAGAGTCTCAAATGACGCAAGACACTTATCATCTACAATGAACTCGGTGTCTTTCCTTAACAGATCAGTCAACGGTCGGGAAATCCTGCTGAAGTCATGAATGAAATGTCGGTAGAAACCAACATGCCCCAAAAAAGACCGCAACTGTCGCATGTTGGACAGTAGATTGAGTTTCTTGATGATATCCACCTTGGCCAGATCAACCTCCATGCCCCTATTGGAGATGATATGACCACGCACCGTCCCTTGAGTCACCATGAAGTGACTATTCTCCCAAGACAAGACAAGATGAACCTCTATGCAATGTTGAAGAATGTGGTCTAGGCAATCAAGACAAGCATCAAACCCGTCGCCGTAGACCGAAAAGTCATCTATGAAGACCTCTAAACAGTCACCCACCATGTCCGAGAATATGGACAACATGCACTTTTGGAATGTCGCCAGGGTGTTACATAGACCAAAGGGCATCCGCCTGAAAGCATAAGTCCCAAATGTACAGGTGAATGTCATTTTATCCTCGTCTTCGGGCGCTATGGCCACCTAATTGTAGCCGAAATACCCATCAAGAAAGCAGTAGTGACTCTTCCCAGCTAGACTCTCTATAATATGATCAATAAAGGCATCGCGAAATGATCATTCTTGGTGGTTAGATTCAATCGTTTGTAGCCCACACCGATCCTCCAAGAAGTGGGTACCCGATTGCTATCTCCTCTCCAGACTCACTCACAACTGTAGTGATGCCCGTCTTCTTGGGCACCACATGTAATGGAGTAACCCACTTAGAGTCAGAGATGAGGTAGATAAAATCCGCGCTCCACAATTTGAATATTTCCTTCATGACTACCTCTCAAAGATTCGGGTTCAGCCGTCGCTGGAACTCACGCGATGGCTTAGCGTCCTCTTCGAGATATATATGGTGGGAGCGCAGGGTCGGACTTATCCCATGGAGATTAGCTACACACCATGCGATTGCCTTATGGTTCTTTTCAAGAACCTCCATCAAATGATATTCTTCATCTCCAGTCAAATCTGTTAAGATAATGACTAGGTACATCTCATGCTCACCCGCAAGGAATCTATACTTCATCGACTGCAGCAAAGGCTTCATTTCAGGACAACTGGGAGCTGGCAAATCTGGCCTTTGAAAGATCTGAGTGAATGCAATAAGATCTGAATGAGAGAACTCTTGTTGATCATGTAACACATTGGTGAGGACTACCCTACTGGAGTATCTGTACTCGGTGCTGGCACTGTCTCCACCCTAGCTGCTGGCTCTGTGGAAATTGGACAAGGTAGTAAATCGTCAAACTCCGCCCAGTCTATGTATGAACCCAAGGGATCTGAATCCAAATCACAAGACATATATTCCTCCTCACTGTCCAGAACATGATCATCAACCTCAAAAGTGTCCTCGGCCAAGAGTGTGCTCTCCAAACTCTCCGCTACTGGAAACTGTGAATCTGCAGCATCTGAAGGTGAGAGAAGGGCTCATGAAACAGGATCGGACCAAGCAGCTTTATCATCATTGATCACAAAGTCGCACTCCTAGTGATGTCTCGCTCTACCTCTATCATCTGCTCTGTATTGCGAAACTGCTCTGAGCAAGCCGATTCTTGTGCTCTGGTCTCATCGATAGTCTATATTTGTATACTCTCTCCCTCGACGCAAAAGTATACCTTCCTACTATCATGGTCAGACACTGCCTTGGCTATCGCCAAGAATGGTCATCATACATGATGGGGGATCGATCACATATTTATGGGTCTCCATGTCCAACACAACGAAGTCCACGAGGAATTTCAAGCCCTGAATTGTGATGACCATGTCCTTCAACAACCCCTTCAGCCTCTTCACATATCTATCTGCAAACTGAAGGACTGTCCTGCTCTGTCGAAGAGGGACAAACTTGAATCGGTCGAGTAAGGCTGCCAAAAAGAGGTTGATAGAAGAGTTGTTGTCTAATAGAGTATGGTCGAATATCTTCTCATGAATATGGTATCTGACATAGGGAGCTCCTGCATCTGGCCTCTTAGTTGGCAAACAGTTCTGGATAACAAAGCAAGTGGCACGGTTCAGCACATGGATTTCTGCCTGATGGTTCCTCTTCTTCCTGTGGATAGTGGTCTTCGCTCTTAAGTTCTTGTGGAAGACAGGGATGTGCTCAAGTGCCTCTTGTAGAGTCAGCTGGATATGGAATCTATCAATCATCTGTTGGCTGAACTCTAACTGCTGATATTTTTTTGGATGTTCTTTTTTATTCACCTTCGTCAATGAAGTGCTTGAGGGAAGGGGATGGTTGGGCCCTACTCAGATAGAGGGCTAGGAAGAGGTTCCAGATGCTGAGAAGGCATGGAATCCATACAAACATCATCATGCATCACATCTGGACTCGAAAATGAAGAAACCTTTCCTTTATTATTTTTTGTTCTTTTTCAAATAGTCCCGAGATACAGAAACTGGAGGTGACACAACTAGAATAGAAGGGGTGGCCTCAGTACCACCCACAGCATCGGAAATTGCAGCATCAACACCACACTTTGGCTCGTCATCTGGGAATCTGGTGGCTTCAGTACCACCCTCTACATCTGGAGAAACGATGTCCTCAGTACCATCGGCTGGATCAACATCCTTGGTGGAGTCAGCACCACTATCATCATCATCCTTAGCGGCATCAGTACCACAATCCTCCTCATCTGGCTCTCCTACATCCTCATGGTGTCGTCGCTCAGATGAGGCACTGCCGGCTGGCATCCTATCGCTGCTAAGTGACACAAAATCAACATCAAATTTATACGAAGCAATGTCACCCAATAAATCACTAGGAATAGTGGTCTCTGTGAGCTGTACCTGCTTAGATTTCCTTTTGAGGTTATTTGGGTTGGGCTCGATCTGAGCGAGTATGACGTCCTTTTCTTTGATGAACTCCCTCATCTTCTGGCGAAACTCATCCATCTCCCGCCTAAAAGATGCCAGCTAGTCTGAGAGTAGGCAGGCTAAATCATCAAAGGTTGGGTTCTCATAGGCTAGCCCATGAAAACCGAACGGGTTGCCTCTCTGAAAGTGAGGCTACTGCTGGAACTGGTGAGGGAGAGGATGAGAATACTGCCGAGGATTCTACTGTTGCTGCCTCCACTATTGTCCCTGCTGGTAGGGACGAGGACCCGACTGGTATTGGTGGATTGGCTACTGGTGTGGTTGGTGAGGAATCTGGGGCAGTTGCTGCTGGCCAAACTGTCCACCCTGAGCTGGAGGCTGCTACTGGTATGAAGCACCTCTAGTTGACCACCTGAATCCGGGATGATCTCGGCGGATCCCGAGCCGATGTTGGTCGTACCAAATCCTGTTGACTTCCATCAATGGCTCCTGCTCATAGGGAGGTGGAGGAAGATATTCCAGTGGCTAATCTTGCCGATACACCACCATCTAAGTGTCTTGAGATGGCGGCGGTTGAGGGTACTGGTGCTGCAGCTGCTGGAATGGCTCCACTTGGATGTAGTGAACCTGTCCATACTGGGCAGAGTGTTGGGTCGAGCCGTTGCTGCTTGGATCGGTTGTGACCTGAGACGGGGCTGAGAAGCCGTCAGTGCCTCCTAGAGACACATGATCTGGGTCTTCAGGTCACTCAGGATCTGTGCCAACTGGTCTATCTGAGTCATACCCTAGCACTACTTCTTCTCGATTATCTCGATGCGCTCCAGCTTCTCACTGATAATGCCTATGTCAGCGACCGATGACTCTACCTGTGATGCTGCTGACAAAGAAGTGGATGGACCTGCATCAACTCGTGATATCCTGTGATAGGTCATGACCTGGTAGAGCCTGGTCTGGGACATCACTGTATAGTTCTTGGCCAGCTCCTCGTATATGGCCTAGACCTGATCTTCAACCTTGATGAAATAGGAGCCCCCATAAGAAACGTTCACAAGCCCCTGCAGC
The DNA here is from genome assembly GCA_037367405.1 of Ottelia alismoides. Lineage (NCBI taxonomy): Eukaryota > Viridiplantae > Streptophyta > Magnoliopsida > Alismatales > Hydrocharitaceae > Ottelia > Ottelia alismoides. The sequence goes on along the minus strand of JAZKJV010009746.1, from coordinate 106,211 downwards.
TCCGGTGTCAGCCTACAAAAGAAGCTATGTACTATGTTGGGCTTGGAAATGTCATGATGTGGACACCGGTCAATGAGCTCACATAATCGATCCCACGCCTCATGGAACTGCTCGTTGGGGATCATGGATAAGTTGTTGATTAGGCTCGCGTTGCATTCGTCCGACCAAGTGGATAGTACTTATTCAAGTACTCGGTCCGGACCTGTTCCCATGAAGTCACATATCTCCCTAAATGCTTCAGCTAGTAGGCTGCTCTTTCAACCAGAGAGAATGAGAATGCCATCATCTTGACGGTATCCGAATCCATGAATCTGTCGTGGACAGTGCTGCAGATCATCTCTAACTCCTGCAGATGTAGATGCGACTCCTCGGTGGCAAGCCCATGGAACTTAGGCAAAAGCTGAATAAATTGTATGAGGAGGGAGCTTGAGATATACTAGAATCACTGGAAGCTGAATCCATCAGTGTGTAAGAGTTGTACCAGGATTGTGCAACTCCCTCATCGGCCTAGCTGGTCGGAAGGGCTCCTGTGGCTCCTCTAGATGTCCTCCATCTCCTCCTCCAAAATCTAGAATCCCTCCACCACCTGCTCGGTTTGGCTCTCCTATGTCCGCTCGCATCTGTGCCATCTCTCTATGCACCTCTGCCATGAAGGCTCCCTAGTCTCTAATCTGCCTCTGCATCATCTCCAGGGAGGCTGACAGTGTGTTGTTGATGGCGCCTGGTCTAGAACATATGTGGTACTCTAAGTCTATCCACCAGTGCGCTCCTCGCTGCTAGCCATCTCTTGGGTCTTTGGAAAGGCAAAAGACCCAAACTCAGATGTCGTCAAATGAATAAATATCTGTGCTGGTCTCTGCTCGGGCACCTCAGGACTAGAAGAAGGATGATCGAAGGGGAATAGGACGGAATCGAACTCGGTTTCGGAGAGCGGGTCTAGGCTCTCTCGAACCTGCCTAGATGAGCGAAGGGGAGTGCTCGAAAGCGTTATAGCTAAGGGCTGCCTAAGGGACCTATGGCCCATCATCGTGATCTGGAAGAAAGGCGGATGGGATCTGGAATTAAACAAGATTGGCAATTAAACCTCAAATTTCACCTACATAGTGCTGAGTTGATGACCGTGAAGTTTCGGTCGTTTATCCTGTCAATTTTATTTAGGTGATAATGCATTCTAGCAGGGCGATTAAGCGAGTTGGTAGGAACTCGATGCTCCCAAGAGACTGGCTCGATCCCAAAGCTAGATCTTTCCCATCCAGTATAAGTTGTGGACCGTTTACCGGCTACCCGATCAACTCGCTTTGTTAAGGACATCGCAGCCTACTTTACTGGAGACCAGAGCGATACTCACTGGAGAATGACTAACCCCAAGACCAGTAGTCTAACGAGAGTTCGGGTGTGGCTCTAGCCTAGTGTGTGAGTCACTCTCTCGCGCAAGCAAATTAAACAATGAGGGGAGGACTCTCCCAAGATAAATTTTTAAATGAAGTGTCTTTTAGGATCAAGTTTGTTTAGCATTCCCAATTTTATGGTCGTCTCTTTTTAGGGTATTTTTTAAAAATCAAACAAATGCCTAAAAAATTTTTCGATCTCCTGATTATTTTAAGTCCAAAACAAGGGGGAGAAGTCGAAAAAGTCGATGCGTGATCAAACATGATGATGCATGCAAAGTAAGGAAGGCGTACCTGACTCTAGCACTCTACATACAGGGTGATCTATGCATAAAGTAAAGGCATAATTTAAACTAATCTAAATGATGTAAGAAAATAGCCTTAGACGAGCAATTCCTAGGATCACGAAAACAACAGCTAACTGGTCAGAGAGAGAGAGAGGTCTAAGTCCGGTCTCTGATGTCAATCGGTGTCCACCACAACATATCCTACACGCTCTGTATAAGGCCTTTATTGGCACGTGACCTCTCAAGTGACCAAGTGAACTTTTTATTAATGATTTTTAGTAAGGTCCGATTACGAACTATAGGTGCAGACAAATAATTAGGGATTGTGCCTTAATGAATTGTGTTGCAATCAAAGAAATTCCTATATCTAGGGGCCAAATTCTTCGAGAATCAAAGAAAAGAAAATGTGAAGAAAACCAAAACCGACGAAAAACTACTGTGAGGTCCCCCAAGCACACTGATGCTTGGTGATAAAGACCCCGATATGCCAAGTCCAAGAAAGAGTATGAGGTCATGTATTATTACAATAATAATGAGAAGTCTGCTGAAGGAAAAACGGTTCTACTGCTACTATACAAACTATAACTATTCCATGCTCCTGCTCCTTCTTCTCCTCGGGTATAGGTCTCCTTCAAAGCATCCTTGGGCGGTTCCTCGCACAAAAAAGTGAAACAGAAATTGGGTCAGAAAGCAGTTATAACAAATAGATATAAAAATAAAGAATGAAAATGAAAATAAAAGAAGAAGACCGAAAAGCGACTACTAAGCCATGTTCCCTGACAACGGCGCCATTCTGATGATTGCACCTCATGACTCGGGTTAAGGTACTGCATAAATCTTGAGAGGTTGCGACCCAAACCGCAAAGCACAATCAACAAGAAAATAAAGAAACCACTCAGAATAAATCAGCCAAAATACGAGAATGTTAGGGGTCGCCACTATTTATTTAACCTGGTATAGCAACAAGGTTCGAACACAAGGAGCACGAGTGAAACCTACAAAGTAGTCCTAATTAGAAAATAAAAGGCATATTTTTGTGGTTTTTAATTTGCAATTTTTAATATTTTCAAAATGAGAAAACAAATGAAAAGATCAAGGAAAAAACAAGCTTTAACAATTTTTATTAAGAATAAAAATACTCAAGAATTAGAAATAAAAATGTTTTTATATTTTTCAAATATATAGATGTTTTTGGTTATTTTATGGTATTTTCTGATTTTTATATGATTTTATAAAAATAAAACAAAATCTAAACGCTAGTTTAAAATAGTAAAAATGCCTTAAAGTCCCGGATGTAATTTTTATGAAAAAGTAAATAATAATATCTACTCACAGCAACTTAAATCCTAAATTTTTTATTTTTTTAGAATTTTTAATGATTTTTATAAGTTTTTTAGTCTTTTATAAATTTTTGGGTTTTTATAAAGGATTTTCAGACAAAAATGCTACTGAATACAAAGCATATACAAGCACACACACATTTTTCTAGAATTTTTCAGGCATTTTTTCGAATTTTAATGTATTTTATAAAATAGACAGAATAAATTTTGGGTGTTTTTAATTTTTAGAAAATATCAAATAAAACTAAATTGAGTCACAAAAATCACCATAAATATTACGTGTTCGTAAGAACAAACTGTAATTTTTATGGAATTTTTGGAGTTAATTTAGTAATTATTTGATTAAAAATAACACATACAGCACACATAGACCTATACGCAATTATAATAGAGTTGCGGGCCGAATAATAGCATGCGTTAAAAACCCAGGGATAAACTTGTAATTTGCCTAATAAATTCACACACAAGCATAACATTCACGTTCACATGGGTTTAAATGCAAATACCCAAGAGTTTTTATTCAAAGCGTAATAGTTAAAAGCACAGGGGCATAACATGCAAATACGCCATCTAAGCATGTGAGATAGTACGTGAGTTCAAAGAAGAGGGACTAAAATGCAAATATTGAAAGTTCGAGGGTCTAACTGCAAAACTACAACTATTTTAAACTACTACAAATATTTACAGGTCCGACTAATAAAAACAGAAAAGATAAGGGACTAAATGTAAATTACCTTTATTATACATGATCCAACGGGTGATGGCATCCCACTTATGATCGAATGATTGAGATGGAAGGATATCGCTTCGTCGATGGAGGGCGCAGATGAGATACTCAGCTGGATATGATGATTAGGAGCTCCCCGTCGCTGAACAGCTGAGATTAGACCTGGGGCGAGCTCTGATCGGACGGAGGAGGAGTCGTCTGAAGAACAAGGAAGAACTCGCCTCCGGCGAGCTTCTTCCGTCGACTGTGTGCAGCTTCGACGTCCTCTCGAATTGCGGAGGTGTAGAATCAATCGAGGATGACTCTCCGTGGTGGCTAGAAGGCTCAAAAGGGCCCAATACCAAAGTGAGGGTCCAAGGGAGACACGGTGAACCTGGAGCTTCCTAGAACAAATTCGACCTCCAAATGAGGCCTGTCTACGGATGAACCCAAAAATATTCTCTGGATTTTTCTGAGCATTTTTGATATAATTGAAAAATACAAAAAGAGTCTGGTAAGTGTATTTCTTCCCAAGTGCATATTGTCCATTATTTGAATTTTTGAAAAAAATGCAAAGTTAAAATCACTAAAAATTTGGAAATCATAAAATAAAAAATAGGAATAAAAAATAAAAGAAAATAAATAAAAAGATAAAAAAATCCATAAAACCAAGGATAGTTTGCCTTTGAGAGTCCTGCTTTTTCTCTTAATTGATTTTTCGTCGATTATTTGAATAACCCTCGGGAATTGTAGCCTCCCTGAGTTCGAGCATGTCCGTTATACATGTAAATAGGTAGAAAAAACATTTCTCTTGCTCCACCTTATTTTTGTAATCATTTTGTAGTGAGAGAAGAAAAAATTATTTGTTTGATCTGGGATTTTTTTGGGATAACAACGACTTCGTATCATTAATAATTATCGATCCTCAGAAATTCCTACTCAACAATTCCTGCAACGGCGTCATTTTGTTGAGTAGGAATTTTTGAGGATCAATAAACATTAATGATACGAAGTTGTTGTTATCCCCAAAAAAATCCCGGATCAAATAAATAATTTTTTTCTTCTCTCGCCACAAAATGATTACAAAAATAAAGTGGAGCAAGAGAAATGTTTTTGCTACTTATTTACTTATATAGCAGATAGGATCTAACTTAGTAAGTCTACAATTCCCAAGGGTTATTCAAATAATCGACGAAAAATCAATTAAGAGAAAAAGCAGGACTCTCAAAGGAAAACTATCCTTGATTTTTGTTGATTTTTTTATATATTTTTATATTTTTTATTTGTTTTTTTTTCTATTTTTTATTTTCCGATTTTCAAATTTTTAGTGATTTTAACTTTATAATTTTTTAAAAAATCAAATAATGGACAATATGCACATGGGAAGAAATACACTCACCAAACTCTTTTTGTATTTTTCAATTATATAAAAAATATTCAGAAAATCCATAGAAAATATTTTTGATATTTAAAGACTTTGAAATATTTTTGGGAATTTTTGTAGAATTTTCAGATGTTTTTTGTATTTTTCAAAAAATAAAACAGTAGAAAAAATGATAAATAATGCACAGCCTGGAGTAATTTACAACTTAAAAATATTTTAAATGCTCAAACTCCTTATAATTATTTTTATGATGAAATATAAGCAAATATCTACAAATAGGAACTAAAATCACAATTTTTTGACTTTTACAGAATTTGTTATGATTTTTATAGGATTTTTAGTATTATTCAATTTTTTGTGTTTTAAAAAGATTTTATGCGTGAAATTTGGGTAGAAATTACAAGATAATAAAAGGAAATTAATCTCATTTTTTGGGAATTTTATAACAATATTCAATTTTTTTATAAATTTTTGAACTTCGGGAAGAGAAAAGGACACTATTTTTGATTTTTTTTAATAATAACAATTGGAATAAATTGCAATGAAAACTTTATGCTAGAAAGATACACACATCAGGAGTATATCATGATTTTTGAAGAATTTATTGAGCAACAAAAGTATTTATTTCAATGAAAATAAGCATGCAAAATAGAGTCCGGAAGATCAGGGACTGAAATGTAAATATTTAAAGTTTTTGGACTGAAAGGTAGCAAAAATAAAATACAGGATAAAAGTTGCTATTGACCCAATATATGCATGCAAGGCGCGTGCTTATAGGGGCGTTATTTACAATTATGATAAAATTCGACGGGCTCCACACAATTTGCTCAACTATTGAACTAGCAAGGGCGTTGCTATGAATTTCAATACTTCCAGGGGTGAAGCTGTAATTTTTCAAAATATTTTTTTAACCCTTCGTTCCCCAACTCAAAGCCAAAGGGGAAGGCGATGGGGAACCATCGCCCCTCCTCTTCGTTCTTCCCAAGTAGGGGGGTCGCCTCTGCCACAAGGGATTCTTCTTCTCGGCACAGGCGGTATGCCACCTCTATCTAGTGGTGGTGGATGACGGCTCCAGGAAACGATCGGAGGAGGCATGGTGGGGCGCACGGACGTGTTGCAGGTGGCGCGCTTCAAGGGCGAAGGGCGTGGATGTGCCGCGGTGAAGGGGTGGCGCCTGCGCAGTGGAGGTTCCAAGCGACGGTGGGCTTGGGAGTTGATGACGGTGGGAGAGCTGCAGATAGCGTGGGGGCATCACGGCTGCCAGTGGATTCGGGCGGCGATGGAGAGCATCTGAGCGGTGGCGCGACTGAAGGGCAGCGGGCGTCGCGCGTTGCTGGAGGGTGGCGCCTGCCGTTGTCTATTGGATTTTTATTTTTTTTTTTAAATTTTTTATTTTCAATTGTAAAAATAGAAATATAAAAAAAATATTTTTTAAATTTTTTTGAAAACTGTAACAGATTTTTTAAAAGTTTTATTTATTTATTTTTTGTTTTTTATTTATCTTGCAAAACAAATGTTAGAAGAAAGGGATTTTATCACTCATGCCCCTCCGAGATCTCGCAATTTCAGTTATGCTCCTATCTTTTTGGTAATATCAATTGCACCCCTCACTTCTTGCTATTTTATCACTTGTGCCTCTCGGGTTAGTGACCGTCCATCCACAGTGCAAACGGACGTTAACTTTGAGGACATAAGCGGTATTAATTTTAAAAAAAGGTTTATATGGTCATTTTATACATCTTCCTCATCCTCTTCAGTCTTTTTCCTCCCTTCTCTTCCTCCTCCACAGCTCCTCTCTCTTCCTCCTCGAGCTCTCGTGCAGCCTCCCCCGAGCCTCCGGCTCCACCCACGTGACTTGCCTCCGTCTCCATCCCCCTCCTCCTCCACCCACGCACCTCCCCCCTCCGCCCCCCGCACTGCCCCCTGCACCTCCCCTCCTCCCAGCCCCAACCCCGTAGGTCCCTCCTCCGCCCCTTGCACCTCCCCTCCGCTGCCGCACTGCCCCTGCACCTCCCCTCCGCGCCCAGCCCCGCACCTCCCCTCCGCGTCCAGCCCCAGCCCCGCACTGCCCCCTGCACCTCCCCTCTGTGCCCAGCCCCAGTCCCGCACCTCCCCTCCGCACCCACCCCAGCCCTGCACTGCCCGCTGCACCTCCCCTCCGCACCTAGCCCCCATGCCACGGGCCCCCGCGACCCCTGCGCCCCCTGCCCTGCCTCCCCCCCACACCCCCGCAACCCCTGCGCCCCCTGCCCTGCCTCCCCCCGCGCCCCCAGGCCCCGCGCCCCCACGACCCCACGTCCCCTAGCCTCGCTGCCCCCGCGCCCCCAGGTCGTCCTCTAATCCTCCGCCCCTAGGTCACCTCCAGGATTTTCAGTATTTTTTAATTTGAGATAAATTTTTTATTAATCGATTTATGAAAATTCATCGAAAAATTCAACAAAATTCACTGTTTGATCCGTAATGAGTGATATATCCATGAAAATACAAAAAATTTAAAGATTCGATTGATGCATGAAAGTGTAATTAAGAGAGAGAAATTATGAAGAGTAAGGAAGAATGACAAATGGAGGTGGTTTGGTTGTAATCTGAAAATATATGAAATGATTCACCTTGGCCTTAGAAAATATGAAGCGACAATGCGACCATCATTTTACCTATGTACATCTAAACTCGGTATTGGCCCTCGTCTTGGTTCTGTCTTTGGATCAGGGTTTAAAAAATCAGATCAGACCGGCCGGTCAGACAGGTTGGACCGAGAACCGGCTCTGACCCGGTTGGTTCGGCCGGTTCTTTGTAATTAATTTAAAAAAATAAAAATAAAAAACCGGATCCGATCAGTGGTCGGACCGGGTTGACCCGGATGGTCAGACCGGGTTGACCCGAATTGATCCAGTTTTGATGGTTTAATAATTTTCAAAAATTAAAGGTTTAAATAATGAAATAATGGAGGTTTTTATCATGTATGCCCTTCTTGACTTTTGCGATATAAGGTATGTCTCTCTCTTTTTTGGAATATACGTTATGTCAATACTTTTTAAGACTTGAAACGACTATAAATAAATGATTACAATATTATATTCATATATAATTCTAGAAAATGCGACTAATTGTGTAGAGTTTTACTCAAAATAGGCAATTATGCTATTCTATTTAAAGATTTGAAATTTCTAACGATCATTTCATTGATATATAAATACATACTTACATATATGTATCCGATTTTATCGATTCAAAAAATCGGTTCGATCGATCTGACCAGTAAATTAAGTCCGGTCCGATTTTTTCTGAATCGATAAGAATGATGATACCATGCTGACATCATCACCGGTCTGATCGATTTGGACCGACGGTTCGACCCGGTTGGACCAAACCGAAGACTAACCGGTTCAATGTCTGGTCTGATTTTTAAAACCTTGCTCTGGATTAACTTCAAGCAATCATTAAGAAGAACTATACATAAGTTTATAATCATAATGTATATAAGACCCCGTCCTAATCAAACTAGTTTTATTAAGATAACAAGAGGTTTTTAGATCCAATATTGAAGTCATCAAGTTTATCTAAAATGGTTTAAAAACTCAAATTTTTACTAAAATCATGCATTTACAACATCTTTTGTAATTTTCAACTAAAAGAAAAATGATCAAGCATTGATATCATCTTTTGTAATTTTTAACTTCGAATGGGACTTTAATCCACCTATATGAAAGAATGGAAAATAAGTTGTATCTCAAAGGTCATCTCCGATCCTCACAATTTCCCTATCCTCTATTTCCTCATTGCATGAAATAGAAATACAATCATATTAAACTAGTTTAAGACGTTAAACCTCCATCAATGATCGAAGGCCGACCTTGCAATTGCTAGGAAACCTTGTTAAATCATTTACCTTGATATGTTGTCTATATTTAGAATCCATTCTTTGCAATCAAATAATTTTTATGGGAGAATCTTGTATCTATTCCTAAATGGTCGGTTGGTAGTGCATAAAAAATAGTCGAATCTTTAAACATGGATTTGAGCAAGAATTCATGCACCCAACCCTACTTATAGTAGGAGAAGGCTTTGTCATTTTTTTAAAATCTTGTATCTATTCCATTTCTCATATCTATAATTCTTGACTGCAAGCATTGTTTTGCCATTCTAAGGTTATTCTTCTTTTGATTCATCTCAAACCAAATAAGATTAAGCTCTTGATGTATAACAAACCAAACTCTTAAATGATATTTGATATTTTTAACTATAGTTGAATAAAAATAGGTATTTTTACCCGGCATACCCTATAATCTTTGCCTATGACCTCTACGACCTTTATAACATCGATATTCCTCTCTCGACCTCGTAAACTTGCTCCGTCTTACCCCACAGACTCTGTCGTTAATTTTAACTTTATCTGAGTTAATTGCTTGGGTTAGTCTTGAGTTAATCTAACCAATGGAAATTCAACGGTAGATATTCCACCCTCTTGTTCTTTCCAAAGGGGAGGAGGCCTGGGCGCTCCGAAGGTAAGGTTACCACGCTCCATCTCGGCAACCTCAACCTCTCCGGCGTCCTCCCCCCTTCCCTCAGTAACCTCACCTCCCTCTCCCAGTTGGAGCTCCAGAACAACCAGCTCTTCGGGGCCCTCCCCTCTCTCCGCGGGCTCTCCCTCCTCCAGATCCTCCTCCTCCACGGCAACGGCTTCATAGCTCTCCGCGGACACACTCACAAACCTTACAAATCTGAATGAGTTGGACTTGTCGGGGAATTTGTTGTATGGTAGAGTACCGGAGTTCCGTAAGAATGTACTTGTGCTTACTGATGGAAATCCAGGAATGGGTAAGGATGTCGGAGGAAATTCAAGTTTGGGTCCTGCAGCAAGTGCTCAGAATATGACCAACTTGAGTGCTGGAAGCGATGGTGCAAAGAGATCATCGTCTGCGTCGTAGGGGTGATTTGTTGGCACTGTTGTTGGTGCTGGTGCTATACTCGCTGTCATTTTATTGGTGGGCATTTGCTTATACAGGAGGAAGAAGAGCCATGTGGCTATTCAGAGCCCCAATGCAATGGTGATCCATCCGCATTTCTCCGGCTCAGATCCTGATATAATCAAGATAATTGTTGCAGGGTCGAGTGTTAAGGTTACCGAACAGGCGGAGGGGAGGAGGCCTGGGCGGGGCAGAGGCAGAGGGGATGAGGGGCAGAGGGGGCGAGGGGTGCAGGGGGCGAGGCTGGAGGGCGGGAGGGCGAGGGGCGGAGGGCAGGGAGGACCAGGGGCGGAGGGCGGGGGCGGAGGACTGGAGGGCGGAGGGTGGGAGGCGGACGACGGGGAGGGTGAGGGGGTTTGGAAACGGAGATGATGAGGAGGGAGAGGGGGAATGACATTGAATGTACATTTGATAAATAAAATAGGTATAATGTAAAAGAACATAACGGAATCCGGTTAGTTTTAACGGGTAAATAGATAGGGGTTAACCACAAGATCTGTAGGGTAAGAGTTAGCAAGTTTACGGGGTCGAGGGAGGAATATCGATGTTTCAAAGGTCGTAGAGGTCATTGGCAAAGATTATAGGGTCTGTCAGATAAAAATCCCATAAAAATAACAAAAACCAGCTTCCTCTATTTATTCATTATTTTATTTTTTTTCTCTTGATATTCATGATGTTGGTTTAGAAAAACAAAGAAATTCACACAGCCTTCCCTTTTCGCGAAGCACCACCACAACGGCGTAGGCGGAGAGCAGTGGATAAACAGTAAGAACAAAGAGGAGAAAATTGAGGTCTCCGTCTCTGATTTGGCGCCAGCGGTTTCCTCGATCGATCTCGGTCTGCTGGTTCTCATCTCCTGAAGGCCATCCAATCCACATCGATCTCTCAGCGCGCTGAAGGGCGCTGCCTTTTCTGCCCATCCGCGTCCACTTGAGGGATAGGTAAGCTCATATCTTGGCCTCTCGGATCTCCCATATCTCTCTAGATTCCATTTCTGGGCGTCTACTGATGATGTGGGTCATTCTTTTCTTTTATTGAGTGTTTTGAGGGTTTATGATTCTAATGCTGCAATCTGTGGGGCTTTGAGGGTTTTCTCCATATGGGTCATTGCTGTTTTTGTTTTTGGCTTAGTTTAATTAATATTATGCTGTTTGGTTATGCGGCTTTTGAAGATTAGTGATGGATTCTCGTTGGTGTCGGAGGTTGTTCATGTTTTTATATGGATTTATGCATTGGTTGTTAGTCAGTGGATTAGAAGTTTTAATCTCATATTACATATTTCTGAGCTGCAGAAATTGGAGTTGAGAATAACTGGAAAAGTGGGGAACAACCATAAGTAGAATATTTAAAAGCCATTGGGCGTGCATATTCAAGGTGATGAGGAGGAACCTACTTTTGTACATTCTGGAAATGAGCAATCTCATTCTAGGTATTGAGCAGTATCCTGAAGTGCAATTTTCCACTGAGTGATGCGGAAGACAGGAGCTGAGAGTGCGTCAAGTGGTTCTGTTTCTCGCGAGGGAATGGTTGTCGGTAGCACGGGGGATGAGGTGAAAGGTGTGGGGGAGTATGTAAATGATAGTGGTTCCATTTTGAGTTTACAACCATGGATTTTCCGGAAGGGGGCTTATCAAGTTGACAGGGAAAACATGGTGGCAAATAGGGATTTTTCAGGTTTGGATGGCTTTGGTTTAGATAACAGCACGACTGGCTCGCAGGTGTTGTCTCCTCGGAGTGTCAGGCTTGATTGTGGTTTCGGGAAGCGAAGGAGCTCTATCAGAAGTAGGCGAAGTAGATATTCTGTGTTGCCTATGGATTCACAGAACTGTCTTATCCCTCAGCTCTACGGTGAAAATTTTGAGATAGAAGAGTTTGTTTTTAGTCCGGTTTCTCCTCCCTCCTTGCCATCGAGAAGGCCTTTCTATGTTACTAATGGGAGCCAAGTTATCAGCAAATCTAGTTATGAACAAGTGGGTCCTTTTATTGGAAACGAGCCTGGTAAGAAAAGCAATGGAGTTAAAGCGAGGGGAACTATGGCAGGCTTCTCTGGTCTACCTGAATCAAGAAAGGTTAAGAGGAAAAGCCCTCGGATACATCAGGAGATGGAAGATTCTGCTAACCGGAAGCAGGTGCTCGGTAGCTTAATTGGTATGGTTTCTGAACTTCAATAGTTTAATGATAACATTGACCATTTTGTCTGTATGTTCTGTAACTTTCTAATGCAAAGGGCTACATAATGAACACCTCATGGTAAATTAGATTTAAAATACATACAATATTGTATTGAAATACAAACAAGGTTGAGGCAACTTACAATCTAACTGAATAATATTCCCCTTAATGTTCTCTTCATTTAAATGGGAAATAACACGTGGAAACATGAGTTCTTTTCTTGTTTCTGTCTGGAGATTTATTCAATCAATGATAGCATTATGTATCCTTTATTTGAGACCATTTTCCGAATATCCGTTGAATGTTCTTTTTTTTAAGCCATATGATCTTATGAATGTCTGTTAAAGTACTGCATTGATTTGAGGTCCATCTCTCTCCACTGCTTCTGGGAAAATCCAGTTGGGTATACAAGATCTTACCTTGCACATGTGTGTTTATTTTCAAATATTGGAAATATTTTGTCTTAGGTTAGAGGCTATATGCATTCTGGAAGCCACCAAAGACACTCCAATGGTGGAGTTACAGTGAGGAGGGGCGACCAGAATCAAAATAGGTTGACAGGACTGAGTACAATAAACTGATGAGGTCTTTCTCACCAAACATTGGAAACTTGCAACAAGTAGGATATCGATTTTTGGAGTACTATTTGGAGGGCTGAACGTTGATGTGAAATGTTTTTATTGGGGATGAATGTACTATTTTCTTGCGATTTTTCAAAAAAAAAAGTCTTGGCAATTTCGAAACTGAACAAAATGAGGCAAAAGTATATGGCAATAAACCATGATCAGAGTCAGCACTATGCTGATATATTTTGCAAACTCCACCTTTAGTTAAATTATTTCATTTGGTTCTCAAAGATATTTGCTTCTGCATTCAATTATGTGGGCCTTATTTCTCTTTGTCTTCCTATGATGTGGAAATCATATGGAATTGGCAACATTTGAATAGTTGTGTTGGGAGTCTTCAGTCTCTCTGATGATTGCTTTTTCTTTGAAGTAATATCGCCATCTTCAACATGCAACAAGTTACATTCAACATCCAAGGCTTCCGACTCGCTTTTCTTTAAATGCCCCATTTCTTCCGATCTATGGTTTCGCTTGGATATGCCATGGCTGAGAAGGGCTTCGGCTGAGAAGTTCTGGAGTTTGATGGTTTTAAATTGTTGTCATGCGTATGACGGATGCCTTTGTCCTTTCGTCATCTTATGGGTTATTTGGCTCTCTCGAAATGGAAATGTGTCTCGGTAGGAAAACTGTTATGTGGAGAACTTGTTGATAAATGTCAGGGTGTTGTATGATGTTTGGTTCATGTAAACATATTATCATATATTCAGTTTGGTTTATTTTAGGGTGTGACTCATTTTAAAAAAACACTCCGTTCTCCTGTCACATCACTCGTCTGAATTGCTCCGCTCGAGTACCTTTCTGTACACCTCTCCAATTTATTTCATCTACCTTGCTGAACATGCCATAATGTTTGCATTATGTTTCGTCACATGTCCTAACATGTCTCACCCTTTATTTTTTTCCTTATCAGGCATATAACTGTCACTTCAGAAGTTGGCCCTCATTTATCCTTTACCCACTAGGTTACCCCAATTTACTTACTGCACGGTTCTTTAGGCCCGTGATTTATAACCATCATGAATTATTATTTTCCAGTAACTATTTTTACTAGAGTTGTATTAAAAGATCATCGAGGAGTATTAAAGACTTTAGAGAGAGAGAGAGAAAGTAGCGGAAAAAAGTTCTACAGGCCAGAGGAGGTCCACAAGACCAGCCGCCAAACAAGTGCAATATAAAAGATGCCAAAGGTCCATACCAACCAGCACCTATCCAGTCCATGTACCATGTGGAGAGAGAGATGGGAAAATGGAATGAGATAATCTTATTTAAGAGGTTTAGGGGTTCTTATAGATCGAAACCCTAAAACACTCATAAACGAGAAATTACATAAAAGGACCACGGGAGGTTACAACTAAATAGAACCAATAAAGCCGTCTCTAACACTCCCCCTCAAGTTGGAGCATATCTGTCAATCGTGTTCAACTTGGAGATTATCCACGAGAGGTGTTTCTTTGGTAGCGCCTTCTTGAATATGTCTACAAGCTGAAAATCGATGGAGATGTATGGAGTAGCGATCTTCCCTTCTCGTACATCATCACAAACAAGGTGACAACCAGTCTCAATGTACTTGGTTCGCTCATGGAAAACAAGATTAGTAGGTTAGAAAATAGGAACATGGAAGCAAAAATGATAAACAGAGCATAAAGAACAGAAAGATAAATTTGAACACCAAGATTTCTACGTGGAACCCTACCCCCTAAGGAGCGGGATGAAACCACGGGAGAACGCCTCAAAGGGTTGATAGTCTATTGCTTTTCTCATCTGAATACAATGGGTGTGGGGGTCTATATATAGCCCCCACTGACTCTCACAAACGGTAGATGTGGGACTAAACTGTAGATGAGGTAAATGGATCCTGGATCCATTTACCCATCTCCCACACAAGTGATGCATATAAACAAATACTCCAACACTCCCCTCAAGCTGGAGCATGCAGTGCTCAGCTTGGATAATCAGAAAGAAAACTCAACTCACAATACAAGACACTACATACAATATCAACTCAACGCGCACAACTATCGGCTGATGTCAAGGATGTTGCTTCTCAGCCGTGCAGGTGAGGAGGACGAATGTGCTGGAGTGTGAGTCAACTGAATCTCCTCGTCGAAGAGCATGCACTATGTACTGCACATGTCAGAGTCACTGCAACTGAAATGAGTCTCTACATGGAAAACTTTTGCAATCACAACATGTGGACAACTGCTCCATCTCTGAAAAGGGCCAAACTGAAAACGTCGTGGAGTGCAATCCTTGTCGGAGTCCACGGTCGCTGGAGAATGGAGTCTGAAGAAGTCTCCTCGTCGGAGAATTGTGTTTCGCCCATCTGGCACAGAGAATGGTACTCTACTTAGGAGTCCCTATGAAATCACATGAAAACCCTAGCCAACATGGCATAGGGAATGGTACTCTACTTTGGAGTCCCTATGGAACACATGAAAATCCTGCCCGAAAAATAAGAATGATGGGGACCATGACGAATGATGTATATATGTGCACATTTGAAAAGAAGACCGCATGCATGTGCGTATCTGAAGCTGAGGACTCGGAACCAATCGTCGAATCTGAAATGTGAAGATCCGTAGAGTCTGGAATACCTGAGGGTGATGTGATCATAAACGATTGTATAACCATGATGCTTCCATTCCTAGGGAGTGATGAAACGGGTCTGGATTTTAGTGTCTCCTCTCAATAGAGAAGTAATCTGATCTTAGTCCAAATGTTGGACATTGATCTGAATGTGATTCAGATGCAATGAGAAGATTAGATTTGCGGTCTTGATTTAATCAAGCATCTATGAGAGGCCCGCGATCTGGATTTGAGATATGATCTCAATATCCATGTCACTATACGTTGAACAATACAATCGCCCTGTCCTTATCTCCAAGTATTCGCGGAGAAAGCGCATTATTCTTGAAAGAGTTCATGGATAATTCTATTGTTGATATATGTATCCGAGCATTGAGAAAATGGATAATTAAATGTGATTTAATTATCATGAATAATATAAATTTGATTCATATTATAAGGAGAGTTATCTTAGATAATTAAATGTGATTTGATTATCAAAGATGTAAATAATGTGAATGTGATTCATATTATTTGAGCACAAGAGAATAAGTTATCCAATATAATTAAATATGATTTAATTATTATGGATAAGAATAATGTGGATAGTAATATCCAATTATTCATAAATATATTATAAATGTGATTTATAATGTATTAGAGAGAGTTGAATATAATTTATATTAATAGATTAATTATTAATGTGTATTGGATACACATTGTCTAATTAATTGAAAATGTAAATTACATTTTGTTTTGGGTTGTGAATATGATTCACAATATTCCAATGTCAAGATTGCAATATTCCCAAAATTAATTGAGAATTATTTTGGTGAATAAAAATCCCAACAAATAGAGGTTGGAAATAAGTAGAGAGAAAAACAAGGAGATATGCAATCTCATGGAATCCATGAGATTGCACTCCCCAAAAGGAATAGAAGGGGCGGCACTCAATTCCCTTGGGGAATTGGTGGCCGTCCCCTCTTCTTCAATGGGAAAGTATCTCCTTTGTATTATCTCTCTCCTTATTTGATTGATTTAATTTGGTATTAATATTTATTTGATTTATCAAATATATTTAATCAAAATTAAATCACAAGTTGTTGGTTTTACCAACAACAATCTTGACCATTGGATTGACATAAATCAATCTCATCCATTGATTTTACATGTCACATGGATTGAGATCCATGGATCCCAAAATCCTATAAATAGAGAGGCATACCATGCTCTCTATTTTACACACAATGCTTGAGAAGCATCTCTCTCTTTCTCTCTAGAGGTCAGCCCTCTCTCTCCCTCTCCCTCTCATGGCCGTCCACCATGGATGCCATGGAGAGGTTCTCCATCGTCGCGGCATCGTCGTTATGCTGCCCGTTCATCTGCTCGTGGATCTCCGTCTACTTCGGTGTGCCTCGCTCGTGAAGAAGACGTCGGATCTCGTGTGTCGAGATTAGGAGATCCGCCGCTTGGATCATCAACATGGATTGCGAGAAGCACGCGGTTCATCCCCGCGCTCGCAAGCGTCTCCTCCGTCGGATCGGACTTGAGACAGGAGGTCTCTTCGTTTACAGACTTGATCGCAACCACGCTTCAAGAGGTAATCCTATTACTTGTTTGTGGTTTAGACGAAACGATTCGAGAAGTGTTCTTGGATCACGTGGTTTCGTCGTATGAAAATTTTTAAATTCCGCTGCATCGAGCAACTAGTGCGACTAGTCACTCCTCGTCGTATTCAATGCGACGCTCACGCTTCCGTGATGCGCTTGAGGATCTAACCATATCCTTCAAATATAAAATAGGAAAAGCTGGGAAACTAACATGAAAGTAAACATTGCAAGAAATAAAAATATGGAGAGAATAGTTGAAATAGGAATCTATAAATTAATAAGAAGAAAAGATGGACGAATGGAATGATTTCTAGATTAGACTCATATGATTTAAATGTACATCGATGATCAACATAAAGTACATTCAATGGTATTAGACAAAAAATTTACCTAGAAGTTGTAATTTTGGTTGTATCTGGAGTAAACTACATCTAAAAGAGTGTAACCTTAACTAAAACACGTACAAAGTAGAAAGACAGTTGGAACATTGTTTTGTCATTTAAAAGATCCTACCTTTAGCAAAAGCATGTACAAAGTAGAAACATGGTTGGAACATTGTTTTGTCAAAAAGAAGGTTTGTATAGATTAAGAGAAAAGGTTTTGTTTCTTCATGATGCAAATCATTTCTCACACCATGCTTGCAACCTACAATAGCAGACAAAATTAGAGGTCAATGAACACACACCCACACGCGCACGCGTACACACACCCACCCACACCCACACCCACACACCCACCCACACACACACACACATATATATATATATATATATATATATACATGTGTTTGGTTGTTCACACACATGTGTAGTTATGTGTGCACGAGAGAATGAAAAAATAAAATGCTTGAAAGAAATGAATAAGAAAGTAGATTGAATGAAATAAAATGTACATTATTCTACGTTTTTTTGAATGTTCTTTTTGCGAGTCTTCTTTACTTGATTTATCTTCCTTTTTTAAATTTTGTATCCGTTGTCTTTGAGGATCTGAATTTGTTGGATATTTTAATATAATGAAAATGAATAAATAAATAAATTAGTGAGGAAACTATCTACAAAGAAAAGTAAATATTTGTAAGTACTAAACATTTTTAGGTGCTATGTGCTATTGGATCTTGTTTGGTTGATGTAATCGAATAGTCTCAGAAGATGTTCCTTCACATAAACTGCTTGTTGTTTGATAAAATAGTAGATGGTAACGATTTTATTATTTTTTATAATAATATATAAGTTATAAAGGAACATATAGATTACATACCATATGTGTGGTGGGTGTATGATGTTGATTCGGAAATAATTTTCACAACTTTGAAGTGAACCTTTTTTTTCTAAAATCATGATATTCCAAAACTACCCTGAATTGAAGGTTTGTCCAAATAACCATTGAATACCAGAGGAAGTGTCATTCTATCATAATTTCGATTTGATGCAAGCATTGATAATGTAATGCCTGTAAGTTCATCAACCAAAGAACCAAATAAAACAAATGATGTGAAAAACCTCCTGATCAGCTTTTTCTGAATCCAATAAAAGAGACAGAGAAAATTTCACGGTCGTTGTATCGATCAGATGAGTTTTAGCAGAAAAGATTAATTTTGAGTTAATCTTCTTATTTTTTATTTATACTCCTAAACTTAAGTGTATAGCGGTTAAGCACGGGAGTGTCGAACTCATGGAGGCAAACTGTTTGAAAACTGGAATTGAATGGTAGACAATTAAGGTTTTATGGGTTTCTTTATTTTTATTTTATTTTTAAGGATTTTTTTTAATATTATATTTTTTGTGATTTTTCAAGTATTTTGTGGTCTTTTATTATTTCATAAAATATTTTGTAATTTTTAGTTGGTTTTTATTTTTTTAGTTATGATTTTTATTTTGTTATTTTTATGTTTTAATTTGTTTTTATGTTTTTTTATGGATTTTTAGAAGGAGTTTATGATTTTTATAGATTTTGATTTATTTTTATTATTGAAAAATTTATAGAAAACATATTTTTATTTTCAATTTTTAAATTTTAAAATAATGCAAAAATATTTTTATTCTGTTTTTATTAGAAACTAGATGAAATTATCTTTAAAATGATATATTGTATGCTTTTATATGAATTTTTTTGAAGTAGTTATGAATTTTTGAATTTTTTATGTATTATGTATTTTTTATTGGTTTTAATATTCAATTCAATTTTATTTTGTTTTTTATTTATTATGCGAATCATGGTAAAATATGATAAAATAGGATTTTTGATGATGTCTTAATATTTTTTATGATTTTTAAAGTTTGTTATATTTTTTAGTGTCTAAATGATTTATTTAATGTTAAGAAGTATTTTTATTTTTTAAATTTACGTTAACATTGAATATAGTATAAAATTGTATATCTATGTTTATTTTTAATTGATTTTTTTTAATATTATTTTATTTATTATGTGCATAATACTATTGATTTATTAGTTTTATTCACAAGGGCTTTGTTGTAATTAGAAGGCCTTATGGGGGATGTGTGAAAAAAAATACTGGGATGCACGTGCATGTGCACGTGACACGTTCAACCTGGACCTATATGCAGATCTGCAGACTTAATGAGGCATAAATGCTATTTACCCAATAATATCTTTCATGCATGTTGCGTTCGACTAGGTGCAAATTTGGAGAATTCCACCGAACGACTCTAATTGCTTCTCTGATCTGATCGAACGGATGTGAACTAATCTGGGTTGCACCTTTATTTTTTTCCCCAATCAAAGTTCTAGGGAATGATTCTCAACAGTGGAGCTCTTGACAGGATAGGGGTTATTGATCTCTGGTTGCTCGTCGCATTGTAGATCCCTATCTCAGTTATGGATCTCGATACGGTGATTCACGATGGTGATTGATATATTCTCCGGGTGTTTCATTCTAAGGTGAATTATAGGTGAAGCTTCCGACGATCATTCGGCGTGTTGTTCTCAGGTGTATCGATGATCATTAATGAGCATGTCCAAGTGGCGGAGATTGTTTTAGATGCTAGCCATGACTTCTCCCAATGGTGTTGCAGCTTTAGACAGAGGTCTTCTAGCAGAGATGGCAATGGTTCTCGAGAGCGACAGAGATCAGATGATGGTGATTCACATCTATCTTCAGTTGACGTTTAACGTTAAAGTGCTTAAAGCTGAAGCGACGGTACTTCCTAGTTCTTAGACTGATGCTCCCAAATTAGTTCTACCCGAATATGCGAGTGCTTCTCGATTGCAGGAGTCTCTGTTTACACGTAGATGTTTGTCTCGCTGCTCTTTGTAATTCATGGAATCTCAAGGCTACGCTTCATGAATCATACTATTGAGCTAATCAAGCTCCAGTGATTTGCCTCAATTTTCAAATGCGGTGAAGCTATTAAGAAATTCAAATTTCCTTATGCTTCAGATCAGAAGGTTGTTTTCTTCGATCCTTGAATGCTTGATGATGATTTGGTTTCAACGACACTAGAGAAGAGACAAAAGAGGTATATTCAACATATAAATACTAATATGTACATTATATTTAATTAAATAAATGAATAATATAGATATAAATTGTAAAAAATTTAATAAATAATTAATTTATAAATTTTAATAAATTAGATAATATTAATAATAAATGAAATAAATAATTAATATAAATAAATAAAGGTATATTGTATAATTATACCAATGTGGACCCGAAAATCACATTTTTTGTATTAACTTTGATTTTAGCTAGTGCCATTTTGTAGATAATTAAATAATATAATTTTTGAAACCCGAATTTGCTTAATTCGGAATTCATACGGCCGAGTTATGAGGTCCGGAAGAAAAAAGTAGCAGCTTCGAGGCTTCGAGTTTTATTGGTATTTTAACTTAATTATATTTTTATATACAATTTTAGAGGATTTTGGGAAAAAACAATTAAGTTGATCGGGTTTACTGTTATTCAATTAAAAATCAGGGAATTGTCTACATATAGTACATATATACAACGGGTCCAAAAAGCCAAAACTCATCGGTTTTATTCGAATATTTTTCTAATATTTTTAATAAATATTAGAAATCGGATTTTAAAAAGTGAGTTTGGTCTGTTTGGACTTTTCTATAAATAGTTATGAACTTTTGAAATCGGCTTTTGTGGTTTTTTACGGTTCATTACGATTTTTACGGTTCATTACGGTTCATTACGGAAGATTGGTGACGATAACATCCAGAAGAGAGATTCTTTTAGATATCTGGGATCTATTTTGCAACATGATGGAGAAATTGATGGAGATGTTACTAATAGAATAAATGCAGGCTGGCTAAAGTAGAGAGGAGCCTCCGCTGTTCTCTGTGATAAGAAAATGCCTTTAAAAATTAAAGGAAAGTTTTACAAAGCAGCCGTGAGACCTGCTATGCTTTATGGTTCTGAATGTTGGCTGTGAACCATAGACATGTGCAGAGAACTGGCTGTAGCAGAAATGAAAATGCTAAGATGGATGTGTGGACATACACGTAAAGACCGGATTCGGAATGATGCAATCAGAAAGAAAGTTGGTGTAGCTCCGATCGAGGATAAGATGCGAGAAAACCGCTTAAGATGGTTTGGTCATTTGCAAAGAAGGTCAACTGATGCACCGGTTAGGAGATGCGAGTGTTGGGATGTTGAACCGGCTAAGAGAGGGCGAGGACGGCCCAAGAAGTGTTGGAAAGAGACTACACGAAGGGATCTTAGTTTGTTGGATATAAGTCCGAGATTGACCCAAGATAGATCTGAATGGAGGCGAAGAATCCATGTAGCCGACCCTACTTAATTGTGGGAAAAGGCTCTGTTGTTGTTGTTGTATTTTTATAAAATAATATATATTTTTATGAACAACTTTTATAAAAGGAGTGTTTTGATTTGAAGTGGTTTTGATGGTAAATAAAATAGGTGAAGTATTTACATGGTGAAAATGGGTAAATTATATTTTTGGTCTTGATTTTCTGAAAATGTTTATAAGTTATGATCCTTATCTCCCCCTACTTATTTCTTTTGTCGACCCGGTCAATATTGACCTGGTCCCGGGGTAAGGATCAGTATGTATATTACATATACATCCTTCTTTTCTTTTTATTTTTTTTCTCTTTATTCTTTTATTTTGGTGAAAATAAGTGTTAAATATATAATATTAATATTTGTGATTAGAATGTTAATTAGATGGAATTAGTGGATATTTAGATGTATTTTACCAAGGATTTTAACCAAAATGAAAGAATAAAGGCGATGCATCACGGATACATCAAATTCGTTGTTCTCCGACTGTTTCTGCCCGCCATTTCGCCTCATCTCTGAACCCATGCATCTTCTCCATCTTTTGCCTTTATTTTCATCTCGGATCCTGCAAGGACACGAGCCACTAAGGTCCATCTCCTTTTTCACCGGATCTCTTCGTCCCCTTCACTCCCATGCGACCCAGTTTCATCTTTGGAGTCAATGAAGACTCCCTCAAGATCTCCTTCATTTTTGTGCAGGAGTCCGATCGAGGAGAACACCTGGAGCAAACGTCCAGCTCTTAACAGAGCTCCAGGTGGTCTGAGCCTCTAGGTCCCCTCCAATGGGGCCCGAACAGCATTGAAGGGTCCTGTAGGATGCAGAAGACCATGAGGAAGAGGAGGAGGCCTTCAGTGAGGCAATTAGAGGTCGGAGGCATACGGAATCCAAGATCAAGTCTCACCAGAGTCAGATTCTTGAGGTGTTATTTTTAAACCCTCATGAGCCGTTAGATCAAGCCTTCGACACAGATATAATATGGTTCGTTGTTTAACGACGAAGTGGTGTGTGCCCTCTGTCGTCGATCATGCCACGTGGAGCGCCAAGAGACATCTTATACATGCCTTTGAGGGGGTAAATAATTAGAAACCCTCTCCCCTTTTTGTAATTGCAAAAGAGTCCAGTAAATATTAAACCAAGTACAAACTTTTGTGTAAAAGTTGCAGTAGATCTCGCACATTATTGTTTATTGCACATAGGTCCAGTGCCATCTCACCTCACGTGGAGGCCCACATGAGGTGAGAAAATTGTAGAGATCCCCCACCAGCTTCTGTTATTTCTTTTTTGTACTTAAAAATTGTATAATGGTGTAAAACTTTGGGGTAATTTGCATGTAAGCCTTCAGATTTTAGTTTTATTGCAAATATACCCTTGCTAGACCATTATTTATTTTGTTGCATTTCTATTTTTCCTAAATCACTCCTATGCTCGGAAAATTATGGAATAATTATAATAAATGCTTCATATCATGCTTGTTCACGTCACATTTTAATTTAGCATATTCTTGCACGTTTTCATTTATTAAAAATAGAATAGGAGCTATATATTCCCTGTTTAGATATAAAAATACAAAAAATTATAAAACCTTATCTAAAAGTCCAATGTATATATATAATACTATATAATATACTAATATATAATATAACTCCATATTAAAAATCATAAAAAAATATAAAAAGAAACCTTAAAATTTGAAAAACCCTCTCAACTCTGTAAAAATTTGCAAAAAAATTTATTAAATCCAAAAAATTAGTTTTCTAATTGTATAAATTTATTTATATTGTATAATATTTATATTAAAAATAATTTTTGAATTTATTGTCTATTTTTAAATTCCAAAAAATCTGGCCTATTAATATAAATCATTATTTTGACATTTTAAAATTAAAAATACCTAAAATTGGAAAAATTTTATAAGAAAAATCATAAATATAGATAAAAATATTAAAAAATAAAAAACATTTTATTTTATAAATTTTGAGCATAAATAGTTATATTTATAAATATAAAACCATACATAGACTATTTATAATATACATTCTTATTACTAATATTATTAGTAATTATAAATACAATATATATTACAAAACCATAAAAAATAAAAAGGAATGTAGTTATTTGTATTTTCTGATTTTTTTATATTTACTATATATCATATATAGTATTTTTATTATACTTATTATTATATATAGATATACATACATATATATACTTATTATATCTTAAAAATAAAATGGAATTAAAAATTAGAAAAAAATAAAAATAAAAATTATAAAATTCAAAAATATATAGATTGAAAATCCATTAAAATATATAATTGAAAATCCATAAAAAATAAAAAAAATCAGAAAAAGTACAAAAATAGTTGGTGTTTATTTTTATAGACAATAATTATTAACCTATCCTCAGAGTTCTTAGTAGTTCGACCCATGCACTTGCTTACTATACACATTTATTTACATGGTTAATAAATTTCACCTCGCATAATTTTCATTGATTTGTCATAGATTGTGGGTCGATTGTTCATTTATTCAGATTGTGTGAGTACCGAGTACCGTGAGAGCGGTCACCGGATCCAACTTGTAGGACACCGCAAACCCTCCAAGATCGGATGTTAGGTACCTCATACTTATGGATTATCAATCTGCCACCATCCTCTCCAACTTGTGGGTGTCAGCCGTACGTGGTGGAGAGATGCAACACCACCTACCCACACTCCTACAGTGAGTGGCCGCCATAGTGATGGACTCTTCTTCATCGCCACCGCTCGACGATGAAATGTGTATGTGAGTGACAACCACACAACCTCACCATCTTTGTCCTTTGATGATCTCCCTCATCTCCTAACAGAACTCGTCCATCTTCTGCCTGAATGCGGCTTGCTGATTGGAAAGTAGGCGAGCTAGATCATCGAGTGATGGGTTCTCATAGGTTGTCCCATGAGAACCATACGGGTTACCTCTCTGAAAGTGAGGTTGTTGCTAGGAAGGATGAGGGGGAAGCTGAGAATACTACTGAGGCTGCTAGTTGTGCTGCCTCCACGGCTGTCCCTGCTGGTAGGGACGAGAACCCGACTGGTAATGATGTTGTTGTGGCTGGTGAGGGAACCGGGGCTGCTGTTGAGGCTGGCTGACACCATAGCCGTTGACCAGCTACATGCCTCCCACTAGCGTCACCGAGAGCCGACTGGTCAGAGCACCGCCTTCACCATCGCTTTCTTCGATGCACATGGTGACATCATGTTGTGATGAGAGATCATCTTGGCAGTCGTAATTATTGTCGTCAGCTCCAGCCAATCCGTCGCTGTCGATCTCAACTGGGATGAGAAGAAGGCTTGATGACACCCTCATCCTCCCTTTCTTTTTTTATGCATATTTTATTGCTGCAATTAGTTATGTAGAAGAACACTTGCTGAATCTACTGTTAAAATCTCATAAGGCCAATATTATCAGAACATGTTGGTTTATTATGTTGCATGGTTGATATTTTTAGTTTGCATACGAGCATGCGTAGACATGAGTTTGTGATACATATATTGGCTAAAATGACTTTCTAAAATTGTATGATATGGTAATTTATTTTCATGATGCTATGTTTGGTGTGGTACAATTTCATATTTCTATGCAAACTTTTTTTGCATGAGTGGATGGTACTAATTAAAAGATTTAGTTTAATGCTGATGTTGTTAGGCTAGAATGAGTTTATTGGATATTGATGATTGAATTGAGATGCTTGCTCCACCAAACTACACCCGCGCGCGCACTTGGTTTGTTGAAACAAAATTCAAAGAATCTGGATTACATTTTAAGTTGAACCATGGATTTTTAGTGGCTTGTGGATGCCAATCACTCTACTTTTATTTGTTGCCTTACATTTCTACCCTTAGCTAATTTAGTTTGCACTTCAAAATATAAATAGAAAATAATTTTATGTTTGTATTTTGTTGTCGTTTGCATGTTGTAAAAATAATTGACATGTTCATACCATAAAAATTATAAAACTTAAAATCATGCAATAAAATTTAGTGAGAGAATTTATGCACTGGTGATTTGATTTACAAAAATTGTATTTCTGTCCCTGTGGATTTGACCATGTACTTTTCATTGTACAGGTTATTGTCTATATTTTTGAATGTTTGATCGAGTTATTACGGTTACAATGACCACTTAATTGTTCTTAATTAGATAATTTAAATTGTAGAATATTGATCCATCAATGGGTTAGGAATGTCTATTTTACATGAAATTTGAATGACAACATGTTATCATCGAATGGAATAAACCCCCACGTATTTTTAGAAAATATCATAAAATAAAATAAATAAGGGTGGATAGTCAACTTGGCTATCCAGTGGGGATAGTCCATTAAACCAATATACAATATAGATAAATCCATATATCTCCGCGTAAGAGATAAGAGAAACTAATTTAACAAAATGTTGACATGAACTGGTAAGGATCAATTTGCAGGTCATCATCCATAGAAAATGGCAATTGTGAAATTAGTGTGCACATCTATGGTATATATAGGAAAAGATATCTATCCTAATAACTAAAATGGGTCCTCACCAAATACTGCCATGTCGGCACAAATGATGCCTTTGTTTTTTGACAGTTGTGGATGATGTGCATTGAAAGTTGTCCATTCTTGATATACATAAAAAAATTACCAAAAATAGTGGTGAGAGCAGCCCTTGAGCCCATTTTTTCCATTACAAATATCATTGCAGCTAGAACACTTATTACCTCTTTTCTTTTTTCAAATTTCAAAACAATATCAGCACACATGTGTGAAACATCAACCTAGACCTTAAAAATCACCATCAAAGGAATAAAAAATACCAACAAATACCAAAGCTTGGTGTCAAAGAAGCCTTGTTCTACGTTATATTTCCTCTTACAATTATGGCACAAGTAGTCATTTTCAAAAGGAAGATTTAGATAAGGATTTTGAATACAACTTCAAAACATAAGATAAAGATTACATAAGGACCGCAAAGATCAACATAATATAACAATACGACAAATTAAGCAAGCAAGACAATAATAATATAAAAATTTGAGTAAGTGTAGACATTTTTACCCAACGCCCATCATGGAAGGTGATATATCTTCTTGCATATGCCATATTAATTCTTGTAATGGAGCAAGTTTATAACAACCAAGAAGATGCAGCTTCACCTGTAGAACAATTGACTCAGAAATCAATCAATGCCAATTCTAAATAACTTGCGATTCCCAAACATTAATATAATGCTTTAGTAATAATAATAATTCATCTGAAGTACTTTTCACCTCACTTTGACTGTTTGGCCAAATTTTGTAACTACGGTGTCATATCGTTCAAGCAATCCACATTGCAGAGAGGATATGAATACATCTTATGAATATATATATAGGTGATAATCTATGAAGATTCATGTACCGTGTATGTTGGGTGTGATGATTGAGCATAGATCAACTCGTCAATGCTATAAATTTAGAGTAAGGCGCGTTTAAATCATGTAAACAGCAAGTGCCAATATCATCTAAAAGCATCTAAGTCGGAATTAATGGATGGTGAAATATTTTAATAGTTGGGTAGTCCTCAGTCCAGGTGTGTACAGTGAGATCTATTGTGCCATCTTCTCCATCGTCCATGGCATCATCGTCGTTGGCACAATGGATCAAGCGACGTCGCCGCAAGGTCCGCAACCCATCTCCATTGAAGGTTCTTCCCATTCGCCAAGGACCACCAGGGCTTCTGCACTCCGTACTCGATGTGATGGCTTGAAGTTCGCAGCAACCGCATTTTCCATCATGGTCGGTACCCTTTTGCGGGGGAGAAAATCATGAAACCGCTGCCTCTTCATCACACCATCAACGTCGTTGCCTTCAATATTTTTCCAGAGTTGTTTTCTGCTTTCGTTCCCCAACAAAAAAATTTTAACACAAATAAGGTACTGCTTAAACAACTATTTTGAGTGGAAACCCTTCTTATTATCGGATAAAGAGTGTTGTTCTCCTTCAATCTCTTCTCGAGCACATCGATTGATTTTTCAGGATTTATCGTAATCATCGTTTCCTCTTGTGACATCGGTCGAGCATTTTCGTTGGTGGTCTCCCCCATCATCCCAACTTCGACTCCGTGATCAGATCACATCTCCGCTCTTTGTTCTTTCGAATGCTTGACCTAAAGGCCATGACAGACCATGGCAGAGGGTTTTCGTGGAAGGGTGACGAATTGATAATTTGATATACTTCGGTGAGAGAAAATGGATGGAAAAGAAAGAGGGTGTGGTGGGAGATGGAGAGAAAGGCACGTGGCATGGGCATTGCGTGGGAGATGCAAAGACCGGCAAGTAGAAGAGCATAAGTTCGGACGTGACCTCACCATTAAATTTGGTAACAAAGTTATATACATCGATGTTACACTTATTTTTTAAAAAAATATTTATCATGAATAGTGCCCCATTCCATGGGGTTCATATATAGTAAGATATATATAATAGAATTGGAAAATAGAGTATGTGACAGAATGTGTATGCAATTAAAAGGGTCGTGGACAGTGCTACAGTGCCATGAACAGTGCTATGTCCACGGCCCTTAATATATAGTAAGATATTCGTTTGTCAGGGGATCAATTATTCATAGGTTCTGCGAAAGCCTCAAATAGATATCCTACAAATATAAACACAGCTCGAGGAATGGTTACCTCGATTGGCTATTATGCATAAAAATGTGAACGTGGATAAGAATTCCAAATGGACAAAAGGACTAGAATCAGCCTCAAATCCTTATGATATTAGAGGTGGACATATCTGAATGTGGATATGAAGAAACGAATCAAGCAGGTGGAGGTAATGATTGAGATGTTTGAGTATATGTTTAAAGCAAAAGAAGACAAAGACAGATAGACTGAGAAGAGAACAGAGGAGTAAGAGGAGAATAGAGGGTTTGAGAAGAAGAGGAACCTAGAATAGAAGGCAGATGGTGCGGACTCGGATCGGTTGCCTGGGAATCGGAGCTCGGTGGAGCTCCGATGATGCTCGACTCGACGCATCGGCATAGCAGAGGCTGATCTCGCAACGGAGCACAGGGGTTGCAACGCTGGAGAAGATGATTGTTCCCTCCTCCGATCTCTCAACTTCTCGCTCGACGACGGGAGACAAGGGGGCCTGTCCCTCCCTCAATCGACCTGACTGGAGCTCTAGTGAGAAAAGGGAAGAAAATGGTGGATGTCTTCAAATTTGGGGGCGATGCCCTATATATAGGCGAGGTTGTTTGGAGCTCAAGGAAGAGGTCAGGAGATCGCTGACGGGTTGCCATCACCGTGGTTAGTTGGGCGAACGACCTAACATCCGGTGGTTAGAGCTGTTGGTCGGAGGAGAGGAGAAGGAGGTGGCGGTGCACGTGGAGAAGAGAAACGAGGGAAGAAGGCAATGGGGAAGAAGATGGAAAATGGGAAAGTAAGAAGGAAAATGGGAAAGTAAGAGAGAGAAAAAGAAGAGAGAGAAATAAATTAAATTAAATTAAATTAAATTAACTAATTAATAACTTTAATTAAATAAATTAAATTAATAATTTGTTTAATTAGAGTTAAATAATTTTAAGATATACTTAAGTACATAATTAAGAAATTAAATGGATTATTAAGTAATTAAATAAATAATTTAATAAATAATAATGTATATTATTAAATAATTACTTATAATTAATTATTTATTTTATATTAATGATGAAGTACTAATATAATAATATAAGTTATGGCACATAGTACAATATACCAATACAGACATAAAAACCACATTTTGCATATTAACTCCGATTTTGATGAAATCAATGTCATTTCATAGATAATTAAATAATTTTAATTTTAAAATTGAGTTTGCCCAATTCAAAGCTGTATGGTCGAGTTATGAGGTCCGGAAAATTTAGGTAACGGCTTCATGGCTTCGGGGTTTATTAGTATTTTGACTTATTTATATTTTTATATTTTCTATACAATTTTAGAAGATTTTTGGAAAAGAAATTAAAGATAATCAAATTTACAGTTAATTAATTACAAATCTGAGAAGTTTCTACATATAGTACATATATACAACGGGTCCCAAAAGCCAAAACTCGCCAGTTTTATTTGAATATTTTTTTGATATTTTTAATAAATAGTATTAAGTATAAAATGAAGTTTAAAAGTGAGTTTGGTCTGTTAGGCATTTTCTATAAATAGTTATGAACCTCAGAAGTCAGCTTTTGTGGTTTTTTCGATCCTTTATAATATTTTATTTTTTGTCGAAATATTTTTCTGATATTTTTATAAATAATATATATTTTTGTGATCAGTTTTTATAAAATAAATTTTTGATTTGAGATTGTTTTAATGACGAATAAAATAGGTGAAATATTTACATTATGTAAAATAGATAAATTATATTTTTGGTCTTGATTTTCTGGATATTTTTATAATTTAGGATCCTTATCTCCCCCTACTTATTTATTTTGTCGACCAAGTCAATATTGACCTGGTCTCAGGGTTAGGATCAATCTGTATATATTACATATCTCCAGCCTTCTTTCCTTTTATTTTTTTTTCCTTTTTCTTTATATTCTTTTCTTTTAGGTAAAATAAGTGTTAAAGATATGATATTAATATTTGTGGTTAGAATGATAATTAGTTGGAATAAGTGATTATTTACATGCATTTTACCAAGGATTTAGTCAAAATGAAAAAATAAAGGTGATGAATCACGGATTCATCATTCCCCTATACTTTACCTTTGCTAGTCCCTTAGCAAACACGTATTCTATAAATAAGTGCGAGCAAAAAGAAAAAGGAAAAAGATAATAAAAGAACTTAGAACATGCTTGCTTTTTTAAACTGAATCTTACTTCACCCAAAATCTATAGCTTGGATTCAGACCTTTGGAATAATAGTGTGTCGGGACTCTATTAGAATAAGGATTTAAGCCTCGACAACCCTCAAGTTCCATAAATCCTTATCCAAGTTCACCTCAATAGCCAGCTCAGATCCACCTATTCATCACGCAAACATTTCAGCTTTGAAAGCTATTTATATTGTGTGTGAAAGGTTTTAGCTCTTACCGCTTTAGAGAAGCGAATAAAATGCCCATCCTAGTAATACACTCCCATTAGGCCCTCATCCAGCTACTCGATGCTCAAGGAGGGGTGGTATTTCCTTCTAAGGTCAGGTCATGTTGTGTCCACAATCGAATAGAGGAAGAAGATAGAAGACTGAGAAGAGAACTGGAGTGTGATCAATGTAATCACATCTCCTGTAAAGCATGGCCACTTTAGCCAAGTCTCAACTAAGATATGTAGGCTTTTTTTGAAGCTCGGACCATTGTGATCATTTTTGGTATTTGGTGTATTTGACTTCTTTTTGGTAGAGATGATTTTTGCACTACATATGCCTTTTATGCCCTGACGGATATAACATCTTTTCATTCCGTCCATTTTTGGAGTCTTGGAAAAATTGTGCCATCAAATCCTTCTCTCATCCTAAGCTTTATTTCAACACCAATCTCTCCCGTCTTTAGACGTCATCGCAACCAGACAAGGATGGAAACACACCACCAAAATGGATTTCCCTTCGCAGCCCCAAGCAAGTCGAGCTAAGTGTAGAGTGCATGAGTTCAAAATTGGTTCAAATGGAGAAGAGTTGCTGATGAGCGTGTCCGAGCAATACGAGTTAGGAAATCAATAATCAAAGGTCGTTACAATCCGGATCACAAGGCACAATCAACAATAAAAAGAGAGAGAACCGTACAATCAAAGGATACATCAATCAAAACATATAAAATAATGTAAACGGTCTCCGCTATTTATTTTAACGTGGTATAGCAACTAGGGTCGAATACAAGGAGCACAGAAATGTACGCAGTAGTCGGCTTTCAGAAAGTAAAAAGCATGTTTTTATTGGTTTTAATTTTTACAAATTTTTATATTTTTAATAAAGGAATAAAATCAACCAACTAAGTAAACAAGGCATATAACAAACTTTGTGAATTATTATTTAAGCCAAGAAATGCTCAAAAATTGAGATAAAAATATTTTTGGGTTTTTGATGTTTTCAATTGTTTTTATAATTTTATGGGAATTTTCTGATGTTTTTATGATTTTATAAAAATAAGATAAAGGCTAAAAAGGTAAACAATGAACAACATGACAAAATTGTAAATTAAAAATGCTTAAAGTGCCTAATGTCGTGGGAAGCAATTATATGAGAAAATAGATGAAAAGATATAAATAGGAATTGAAATTGTATTTTCCTAATTTTCCTAGAAGTTTTTATGATTTTTATATGTTTTTAAGAGTTTTGTAATTTTTAGGGTTTTTATGAGGGTTTTTCAAGCAAAAAGATACTGGACATAAAGCATATAGAAACATACACTTACCAATTTTTTTTTGGAATTTTAAAATTGTTTTTCAAATTTTTATGTATTTTCTAAAATAGACAATACACTTTTTAGGGGTTTCTTATTTTTAGAAATAATAAACAATATTGAAATAATCCCAAAAATTCACAAAAAATATTACGTGTTAGCAGGAGCTAATAGTAATATTTATAGACTTTTTAGACTTAATTTGGTATTTATTTAATTAACTAAGGGACACATAGTTTGTAGGGACCTACTTGTAATTATAATAAAGTCCAAGGGACAAATAATAATGCAGATGAAAAGCCTAGGGCCAAAGATGCAAAATATCCAGTGGATTCACGCACATGCACAATAATCCACGCATAGGGGTATAAATGCGAATACTAAAAACTTTCCATTGAAATAATAACACTCAAATGTTCATGACGTAACATGCAAATAACCCAGAAAATCATGTGAGACAACACGTGAGTTCATACACAGAGGACTACAGTGCAAATATTGAAAATTACAAGGGTCCACTTGCAAAATATCCAAATTATTTTAAACTATGACAAAAAATTACAAGACTAACTAGATAACATAAAATAGAGAGGGGCCTAAGAGCAATTTACCCCTTCTTAAAATGCGATCCACCGGTTGAGAGTAGTCCACTAATGGATGGACGGTGGAGAGGCGCTGGTACCCCTTCGATAATAAATGACGGAGAAGAGATCCCTAGAAGGATCTGACAGTTAGGGGCCTCCCAATGATGGATGGTTGCGATTAGAACTGGGGAAACGCCTAATCCGATGGTGGAGAAGATGCCTGGACAAACAGAGATGAAGAGATGAACTCACCTCCGACGAGTTTCAATCGGTGATGGGGCATGGGTCCGGTGTCGTCATGAGCTATTGAGATGAGGGAATCATCGGCGAAGGTGGTCTGCAGCTACTAGATGGCTCAGAAGGGCCCAGGACCAAAGAGAGGGTCCTGGGGAGGCATGGCATTCCTAGAGCTTCTTGGGAGTATCCCAGACCTCCAAATGAGGTTTGTAGGTGCGCCAACCATGAAGGAGAATGGTTTTTCTCAGGTAAGTGGCTCCGGCGAGGGTTAGAGTACAACTCGTATCAAGAACAGAGGGTGGAGGGTGAATGGGACAGGTCTCCGACGATGATGGAGGAATCGACTTGCTAGGAGGTTCCAACCTGGTGGCTGGAGTCTCAGGAGAGTTTGCGGAGCGTGCGAAGAATTGAAGGGAGATCGGAGCGATGCGTATATCATCGGAACAAGGTGAAATGGGGGATGATTCGGTGGTCGTCGGAGATATGATATGTCGAATGAAAAATCGATTCGAATGGAAATAGAAGGGTTGATTGAATACCTAAGGATGATCGGAGTGCGCCTGGGGGTGCGGACGGCGGTCCATGGGGGCTATGGACTCGATGGCCGACGCTGCCATAGGCTACGCTCCTCACAACGGAGTTGAGGAAACCTCGCCGGACCTGGGGGCTCTTCATGCTCTAAAAGGTGTCCTCACCCTCACCCTCTTGTGATGTCACTCTAGAAAAGGAAGGACGGGTATGTAGGAGGTGGTGGTGCAGCCAAAGGTGGAGAAAAAGGGAGGGGAAGGTGCATGCTATATAGGCGCTCAGGTCCGAGAAGATGGGGGCACGGCCCACGAACCGATGTGTGAATCCCAAGGATTGGCGTCAACGAGGATTAGGGATCCGTGCTTTCGAATCGGAGCAAAAGATCGGGTGGAATGGCGGTCGGATGAGGTCAGAAGAAATGGGCGAAGTCGGTGCAAAACCCGACTTGGGCGAAAGAGGGCTGGCGGGGACCAATTAACTGAGGTCAACAAATCTGCGCTGACCCAATCAGAGGCGGTCTAGGAAACGACCAAAATAGGCTACATGACAAAAACTGTTGGAAAAATAAAGATAAATAAATTTAAAATAAAAAATGAATTTAAATTAAAAAGTGTATAAAATAAAAAATGTTTATTATTTTTCAAAGAATTTTCTATGATTTGTAATTATTTTTATGAAAAATAAATTAGGTATATACAATATATAGTATTGTGTACATGTATAATATACCTATGTATTATGCACACGTATTTTTGTTTTGTTATTTTACATAAATTCCCTAGTTTTATATTTTATTTATTTTCAACATATTTTTAGAAATAAAAAATAATTTTTATTTTATTTTTGTGAGTAATTTAATGATACATAATAAATAGAGGGTGTGATGTATATACGCGTGTTTTATACAATGAGTGGAGATTTTTATTTTTATTTTTATTTAATTTTCCTAATTTTTATTTTTTATATTATTTCTAGAAATATATACAAGGAGGTGGAAATAATAATTTATGTTTATTTTGTCAAAAATAATTATGTACAATTATAGGTGTTATGCACAACACAAAGTGGACCCTATCTCTCTATACTTGTTTTATTTGGCGATTAGGTAATGGCTTGACCTTCTCATGGGGTTTGGGTCACCCCGTATTAATTCTAAATACTCCATTCTTTTTTCTTTTCCTTTATTTTTTTATTTTTACACAAAAACATGCTTTAACAAATGCATGCTAAATGCTAAGTTATTGTATTTACAGGTATTTACATGCTGCTTTGCTAAGATAAACAGCTCAAATAAAAGAATAGAGAGTGAGAATCAGGGATTCATCATCCCCTATACTTTACATTTGCTAGTCCCTTAGCAAACACTTATTTGAAAAAGAAGTGAAAAGAAAAGAAAAGAAATGAAAGGAGAATCAAGGTTGATTATTAAACTTATCTTCATTAAATTGAAGTATGGAGCTCAATCCGACCTTTGGATTATTAGTTTGCCGGAACTTTATTGGGATATAGGTTTAAGACTCAACAACCTCTAAGTTCCACCTTTCTATGGTCAAAACTCCTCAATAATCCAGATCAGAAGAAGTCTACATACGCAAACTCTAATGACCATGTATCTTTCCTTGTATTGTGTAAGTGATATATAGCTCCCCACCTCAGAATGACAAAGAAACAGCCTCACTCAACAAGGTAACTCTAATTCTTTAGTCTAGCAGCTCTTTCCTAGAGGAGCGGGGTATTCCCTTCTATATTCAAGTACAACCATCTCAAAAAGCAGGGGAAAGAAGAGAATGGACCGTGGACAGTGTAGCCTTGTATCCCTGGGAGCCCAACCAGTGTATCTAAGTCTCCCGCTGCAAGCTTCATGAGATGAGAAGGTGTAATACATAAGCTTTGCTTTATTTGACTATATACACTCCGGCATGCATTTTATTTTCAATCAGGACTATCCACTTTTTTG
The DNA here is from genome assembly GCA_037367405.1 of Ottelia alismoides. Taxonomy (NCBI): domain Eukaryota; kingdom Viridiplantae; phylum Streptophyta; class Magnoliopsida; order Alismatales; family Hydrocharitaceae; genus Ottelia; species Ottelia alismoides. Next base: position 70,708 of record JAZKJV010009746.1, on the reverse strand, counting down.
GAGTTTTTCTTGTTTTTGCACACATTTTTTACGTACATATGTACAACATATCTACATGGTTCAACATATATACATAAGGAGTTTTTCTTGTTGAGCCAGTAGACTATCCCTCTTTTGAAGCACTATTGCAACCCACAACTCCTTTCTTTAGACCTCAATGCTACTAGACCAAGTTGAGATGCACATCCCTCCCTAAAGGAAGGCGAGAGGTTCTACCAAGAAGTACTACCCTCGTATGCTACTCCAAGCCAAAGAAAACTGCCTCCTCATCACCTCATCCGTGTGGAGCTATGTGCAAGGTGTTGGTCCAAGTAAAGCCATTGTCTGTGAGAGTCATGCGTGCGTTGTTAAGTGTTCTACTTAGGCCCATCAAGATGATATGTGAACGTAGCCTAGTGGACTCAAAGAATTAAGTCACTAATGGACCTGAAAACTCTTAACCCCAAATCCTATAAGGTTCCTCTAAAAGTTGGGTGGATTAAGGTCTTAACCAAGCTCCATTTCCCAATTTAATTCTAGACTAGTTTAAATGTCAACTATGATTCAGAAGAATATACAAGAATATGTACAAACCTCTTTTTGATGCAATTTTTAAAATATACAAAATTATTGAAAATATTTGAATGCAAGGAGGAAGAAGTTTTGCAAACTATTTACAAACATTTACAAACAAGTTTTTGTAAATTTTTTATTTTTCAAGCATTTTTCAAAATTTTTGTACTATATACATAATTATGATACAAAAATATTTACAAATTTTTTACAATCAAAACATTTTTACAAATATTTGTATAAAATTAGTTTCTACAAATAACTTTTTACACACATGTATGTGCAAGAAAATTTTTAATAATTTTGTGATTTTTAGCTTGTGGTTTTTAGCCATTTTATTTATTAACACACTCCCACAAAGTACGAGTTATGGCTAAAGTATATATACAATATATATGACACCCCCTATACTTAGCTCGAACGATGTCCTCAGAGCGAACAAAGAGCGATGAGGAAGATGCAATTGTGCTGAGTATTGGAAAGTGAAAATAAAGGCTATACTACAACGCCGAATAAAAGAATGTAATGAATAGAAGTCGGTAATCCCCCTATACTTAGGATCAAGTAATCGTAAGTATATAAGTCTGTACTCAAGGGGAAAACCGAGGGTTAAAATGTACAGGGTCTACCTCTCCTATACTTAGGGTAAAATATCCCTAAGTGTAGGCAGCAAAACAGAGGTAAAAGAATCGAAAGAATAATCAAAAGTCTGACATCTCCCCTATACTTAGGGTAAAGTACACCCTAAGTATAGCATAATCAAAGGATGAAGATGAGGTGTTAGACCAAAGAATGTGCGATATCGACAACTGGATCTATACAGCTGCGGGAGAAAATGATATTCAGGCATGAGATGCCAATGATGTAAGTCAAAGACCACATCTCATGCAAAATGAATAGGGGCAACGTTAATGATCAGCGGATCATGATCTAGATATGGTTTCAGGCATTGACCATTAACTCGAAAGGTGGAATCCGACGATATCCCAGATATGTCAATGCTGCCATTGTCGTGAACCTTTCGGACCAAGTATGGTCCCTTCCATTTGCTCTGCAACTTTCCTGGAAATAAACTCAACCTGGCATCGAATAGCCATACTCGTTGTTTCAGCTCAAACTTTATGGATGATATGAGAATCATGCCATATCTTCACTCACTCCTTATACTGTAGGCTACTCGAAAAGGTTGTGTCTCTAAGCTCCTCCAGTGCTGCCAATTCTACCTTTCTCTGATCTCCTATACTCTTTGGATCCAATAATATCTTAGTGACAGCCCATAGTGACTTGTGCTTTATCTACACAGGTAAATGGCATGGCTTTCCACAAACGAGATGAAAGGGAGACGTACCTAATGGTGTCTTGAAGGAAGTTCGAAACGCCCACAAGACCAAGTCCAAAAGCTGTGACCAATCCTTTCAGTCTGGGTGGATGACCTTCTGCAATATTGTCTTGATCTCCCTGTTCAATACTTCTGCAAGACCATTTGTTTGAGGGTGATAAGGAGTGGAAACTCCATGATCTATGATGAACTCATTAGCAAGGGCCTTTACCTTATCGTTGATAAAATAAGACCCCCCATCAGATATCAAAACTCTAGGCACCCTGAACCATGAAATGATATTTTTCCTCAAAAATCGGCAAACAGTCTTAACATCTACAACTCTGGCAGGAATGACCTCAACCCAATGACTCACATAATCAACCGCCAATAGAATGTACTCGAATCCCTGACTCTTAGGGAATGGACCCATGAAATCGATGCCCCTTGCATCAAAAACCTCACAGAAGTGAATGGGATGCATCAGCATCATATCATGCTATCCACAAGTGCCCATCCTCTAACAGTCAGTATACCTCTTCACAAATTCATCAGAATCCTTGAAGAGGATAGGCCACCATTGGCCAGATTGGAGCACTTTCTGTGTAGTTCTCCTCCCATAATGATGTCCTCCTGCATCAAGCTTGTGGCAGTATGTGAGGACGTTATGGTGCTCCTTTTCATGAATGCACTGACGCCATACACTATTCCCTCCTTCATGATAAAGGATGGGATCCTCCTAATGGTACGACTTGGCCTTTGCGAGGAAGGTCTCAAGTCGCCGTCTGGGCCAACCTTGTGGAACTTTCTTGGTGACAAGATAGTTTACAATGTCGACGTACCATGGAAGCAAGGCGATAGAAAGGATCGCCTCATCTGGGAAGGTCTCTGTAATAGGTTTTAACTGCTCTGATTCCTCAAGATTTTCCAACCGAGAGAGATGATCCGCCACCACATTCTTGGCTCCAGACTTATCCTTAATCTCAATATCAAACTCCTGAAGTAGAAGGATCCATTTGGTCAATCTCACTTTGGCATCCTTTTTTGCCGTGAAGTACATGATGGTGGTATAATCAGTGTAAATAGTCACTCTGGATCCATGAATAAAGGATCTGAACTTATCCAAGGTGAAAACTACGGCTGGCATCTCCTTCTCTGTGACGGTATAATTCTGTTGAGCGACATCCAATGTACAGCTAGCGTAGGGAATGGCATAAGGTAATCCATCCCTCCTCTGTACTAGCACATCCCCTATGGCAAAATCAGAAGCATCCGTCATGATCTCGAATGGGAGAGACCAATTAGGCGGCTGAAGGACAGGAGCCTCAACAAATAGTCCCTTGAGAGTCTTGAACGACGCAAGTCGCTTATCATCTACAATGAACTTGGTGCCTTCATCAGCAGATCAGTGAGCGATCGGGCAATATGACTGAAGTCCTGAATAAAACATCAGTAGAAACCGACATGCCCCATAAAAGACCGCAGTTGTCGCAGGTTGGATGGTGGATTGAGTTTCCTGATGATATCCACCTTGGTTAGATCAACTGCCATGCCCCTGTTGGAGATGATATGACCAAGCACCGTCCCCTGAGTCACCATAAAGTGACTCTTCTCCCAAGATAGAATAAGATGGACCTCAATACAACGCTGAAGCACACGGTCTAGGCAGTCAAGATAAGCATCAAACCCATCACCGTAGACCGAGAAATCGTCCATGAAGACCTCTAAGAAATCACCCACCATGTCTAAGAAGATGGACAACATGCACCTTTGGAATGTTGTCGGGGCATTACATAGACCAAGGGGCATCCGTCTGAAAGCATAAGTCCCAAACGAACAAGTGAATGTCATTTTGTCCTGGTTTTCGGGCGCTATGGCCACCTGATTGTAATCGAAGTACCCGTCAAGAAAGCAGTAATGACTCTTCTTGGCTAACCTCTTAATAATATTATCAATAAAAGGTAGTGGGAAATGATCCTTCTTGGTGGCCTGATTCAATCGTATGTAGTCTACATAAACCCTTCAAAAAGTGGGTACCCAGGTAGCTATCTCCTCTTCACACTCACTCACAACTGTAGTGATGCTCGTCTTCTTGGAAACCACATGTAATGGACTAACCCTCTTGGAGTCAGAGATGGGGAAGATAAAATCAACGCTCCACCATTTTGATATATCTTTCATGACCACCTCTTGAAGATTCGGATTCAGCCGTCGTTGGAGCTCACACGATGGCTTAGTGTCCTCTTCGAGATAAATATGGTGGGAGCACAGTGCCAGACGTATCCCCTAGAGATCAGCTACGCTCCATCCTATCTCCTTGCGGTTCCTTTCAAGAACCTCCATCAAACGAGATTTTTGCTCTCCAGTCAAATCTGTTGAGATGATGATTGGGTACATCTCATGCTCACCCGTAAGGAATCTATTCTTCAATGATTGTGGTAAAGGCTTCAACTCTGGGCAACTGGGAGTTGACAAATCTGGCTTCTAGAATGTCTGTGTGATGGCAACTAGATCTGAATCGGAGAACTCTCGATGATCATGAAAATCTGGTGAAGACGAACCTGCTGGTGTGTTTATAATTGGTGCTGAATCATCCTCAACCCTAGCTGTCGACTCTGTGGGAATCAGATAAGGTAAAAACTCATCAAACTCTACCCAATTAATGTCTGAATCCGAGGGATCTGAATCAGAAGAGAAAGAAATGTAATCTGCTCCGCTATCCAAATCGCCATCGTCAGGCTTAACGGTGTCCTCGGCCAGGAATGTGCTATTCGAACTCTCATCTGCTGGAAGCTGTGAATCTGTAGTGTCTGAAGGTGAGATAAGAGCTTGTGAGATGGGTTCGGCCCAAACTACTTCATCATCTGTGATCACGATGTTGCATTCTTGGTAAACGTCTCTCTTTGTCCTCTGATCTATATCGTTGAACTGCTCTGAGCAAGCTATCTCGCTCTCATCTTGTCGATCGTCTCTATTTGTACACTTTTGCCCTCGATGCGAAAGTCTACCTTCCCACTATCATGATCAAGCACCGCCTTAGATGTGGCCAAGAATGGACGTCCTAGAGTGATGCGGGTATCTGTCACAGACTCAGGGATCTCCATTCCAAATTAAAGTCCATGAGGAATTTCAGGTCCTGATATGTGATGACCACGTCCTTCAACAACTCCTTCGGCCTCTTAACAGATCGATTAGCAAACTGAAGGACTATCCTGCTCTGTCGAAGAGGGCAAAACTCAAATCGGTTGAGTAAGGATGCCAGAAGGGGGTTGATGGAAGAGCTGCTGTCTAATAGAATTTGATCGAACCGCTGATCATGAATGTTGCGTCTAACATAAGGAGCTCCTGTATCTGGCCTCTTGGCTGGCAAACGGTTCTGAATCGCGAAGTATGTAGCATGAGTGAGAACATGGATCTCTGCATTGTGGTTCCTTCTCTTCCCGCGGATGGTGGTCTTCTCTCTCAGGTTCTTTTAGAAGAGAGGGATGTGCTCAAATGCCTCCTGTAGAGTCAGCTGGATATGGAATCTGTCAATCATCTGCTGGCTGAACTTTTACTGTTGTGTTTTTTTATTTTCTTTTTTATACCCCTTCCCAAGCGGAGTGCCTGAGTGAAGGGGATGGCTGGGCCCTCCTCAGATAGAGGGCTAGGAAGAGGTTCCTGTTCTTGTAAGGGAATGGAGTCCATACCAAGATCATCATGTAATACATATGGGCTCGAAGAAGATAAAGAAACCTTTCCTTTATTCATATTTTTGGTCTTTTTTATACTGTCCTGAGATACAATAACATATGGAAACACAACTGGATGAAAACTGGTGGCATCAGCACTACCCATGGCATCTGTCTTCGTGGCATCAGCACCGCGCTCTGGCTCAGCATCAGGTGAAATGGTAGCATCATTATTACCAACTGCATAGGGAGATAAGACGACCTCAGTACCGTCGGTTAGATCATCATCCTTGGTGGCATCAGCACCACCGTCGTCATCATCCTGAGCAGCATCAGCACCACTAGCCTCCTTGTCTGGCGCTCCTGGATCCTCATGTGGTTGTCGCTTAGATGAGGCACCGCCGGATGGCATCCTACCGCTCCTAAGTGTCACAAAATCAACATCAAATATATAGGAAGAAATGCCACCCATGGAGTCACTAGGAGTGGTGGTCTCAGTGAATTGTACCTGCTCAGATTTCCTCTTTAGATTATTCAGACCGGGCTCGATCTGAGCGGGTATGGGGGCCTTGTCCTTTATGATGTCCCTCATCTCCTGCCGGAGCTCGTCCATCTCTCGTTGGAAGGATGCCTTCTTGTCTAAAAGTAGGCGGGTGAGATCTTTAAGGGCTGGGTTCTCATAGATGGGTCCATGAGAACCAGATGGGATGCCTCGCTGGAAATGAGGCTGGATCTACTGGTACTGGTGTGGAGGAGGCTGAGTGTATCGTTTAGGCTGCTGCTGCCTCCACTGATGACCCTGATGATAGGGATGAGGAATCTACTGGTAATGTTGTTGTGGCTGGGAGTACTGGGGTTGTTGCTGTTGTTGCTGGCTGCTCGGTCCACCTTGAGCTGGAGGCTGCTGCTGAGATGAGGTGCCTTCGGTAGACCATCTGAATTCGGGATGATCACGACGCATCCCGTGTTGCTGCCGATCATACCAAATCCTGTTGACTTCCATAAACGGCTCATGCTCATAAGGCTGATACACCACCATCTGAGTTTCTTGAGATGGCGGTGGCAGGGAGTAATGCTGCAACGGCTGAACCAGCTCTGCCTGAATATGGTGGACCTGGCGGTACTGGGCAGATGGCTGAGAAAAGCTATTGCTGCTGTGATCGTCCCGTGACCTGCGATGGGGCAGAGAAGCCGTCTTTGCCTCCTGGAGACACATGATCTGGGTCTTCAGGTCACTGAGAGTCTGTGTAAACTGGTCTATCTGTGTCATGCCCTAGCACTACTTCTTCTCTATGATCCTTATGCAGTCTAGCTTCTCATTAAAAATCCCCATGTCAGTTGATGAAGACTCTACATGTACTGCTGCTGACGAAGTAGATGGACCTGAATCAACCCGTGTTATCCTCAAATAGGACACTGCTTGTGGAAGGGGCTTCTCCTGTGTGTAAATCAAGTCTTGGACATCATTGTATAATTCTCTGTCATCTCCTCGTAGATGGCTCATACCTGGTCCTCATCCTTGGTGAAAAAGGACCCTCCACATGAGGCATTGACAAGCCCCTACATCTTTGGTGTCAGCCCACAAAAGAAACTCTGCACTAAGTTGGGCTTGGAAATCTCATGGTGTGGACACCAGTCGATGAGCTCACAAAATCGATCCCATGCCTCATGAAACTGCTCGTTGGGGATCATGGTAAAGTTGTTGATCAAAGATCTAGCTGCATTGGTCCGACCGATTGGATAGTACTTGTTCAAGTACTCGGTCCAGAGCTGCTCCCAAATAGTAACATATCTCCCCAAATACTTCAGCCAGTAGGCTGCTCTGTCGACCAGGGAGAAAGGGAATGCTATCATCTTGATGGTGTCCTCATCCACAAATCTATCGTGGATTATACTGCAGATCATCTGAAATTCTTGAAGGTGTAGATGCGGCTCCTCGGTGGCTAGCCCATGGAACTTGGGTAGTAACTGGATCGTCTGGGGGCTGAGCTTGAATTCGCCCATAATCTCAGGGGGTTGAATCCATCGATGAATGAGAGTTGCATCAGGATTGTGCAACTGCCTCATCGGTCGTGGTTGTCTCTGCTCTGGCTGGTCCTCCGAGTGTTCGTCTCCTCCTCCAGCTGCTCCTCCAGCTGCGGGTATCTCTCCACTAGATGGTCTCTATGGTTGGTCTCTGCCAGCTCTCATCTCTACAATCTCATGTCACACCTCTGTCGTAAATGCTCTCAGATCTCTAATATGTCTCGGCATCGTCTCCATTGAGGCTAGGATTGTGTTGTTGATGGCACTCTGATCAAGAAAATAAGTAGAACCATGGGGTTGCTTATCAGTGTGTCCCTCGCTGTTGGCCATCTCACGGGTCTCTGCAAAGGCAAAAGACCCGAATTCAGGTGCCGTCAAATGTACAAATAACTGCGATGGTCTCTGCTCTGGCACCTCAAGACTGGTGGGAGAAGGGTGGTCAAGGGGGAGTAGGGTGGTAGCGAACTCATGTTCGGAGAGCAGGTCAAGGCTCTCCAAAACTGCCCTAGATGAGTGGAAAGGAGTGCTCGAGAGCGGTGCTGCCAAAGGCTGCATAAGGGACTTCCTTCCCATCATCGTGATGTCGAGATGAATGCGGATGAGATCTGGACTGCAAATAAGAGCAAAAGTCAAACCCCTAATTCACCTACGCAACACTGAGCTGATGACCGTAAAGGTTTGGTGGTTAGTCTTGTCAATTTTATTTTAGGTGATCAATCAGTCTATAAGAGTGATTAGCGAGCTGGTAGGAACCCGATGCTCTGAAGAGACTGGCCCAATCCCACAATTAGATCTTTCCTAGCCAGTATGGATTGTGGACCATTTACCAGCTACCTGATCTATCCAATCTACTAAGGAAGTCTCAGACCACTTACCGGCTACCTGGAGAAATCCTCACTGGAGAACGACTAACTACAAGACTAGTAGTCTGAAGGAAGTTCAGGTATGGCTCTAGCCTAGGGTGCGGGTCACTCTCTCGCTACATACAAATCAACCAATAAGGGGGTGACTCTCCCCCAAAATAAAAATTTTTTATATGAAGTGGATTTTAGGGTCAAGTTTGCATTAATAGTCCCAATTTTATGATTTTCTATTTTTTAGGTATTTTTCAAATGAAAGCAACACCTAATGAGTTCTTCGATCTCCTGATTTATTTTAAGTCCAAAAACAAGGGGAGAAGTCGAAAAACGATGCGCGATCAAACATGATGATGCATGCAAAGATAGAGATGTGTACATGTCACTAGCACTCTACATGCAGGGTGATCCACGCATAAATTAAAAGACTGAAAGTAAACTGACTATATGATGCATGAAGAAATCGGCCTTAAGACGGGCAATTTCTAATGATCGTGAAGAACAATAGCTAATTGATTAGAGAGAGAGAGGTCGATGTCCGGTCTCGGATGTCGATCGATGTCTGCCACAACGGATCCTGCATGCATTGTATACGACCTCTAGCGGCACATGACCTCTCAATCGATCGAGTTAACTTTTTATTATTTATTTTTAGCTAGGTCTAATTACGATCTATAGGTGCAAGCAAGCAATTAGGGATTGGGTCTTAGCTAATTATGTCACAATCAATCAAAACTCCTAAGTCTAGGGGCCAAAACTTCGAGAATCAAATAGAAAGAAAAATGCGATAAAATCAAAACTCGACGAAAACCGCAGTGAGGTCCCCGGAGCACACTGGTGCTCAGTGAAACAGACCCCGAGAGTTCAAGTGTCTATGAGTCCAAGTGTCTTAAATATTACAATAATAAATGTTCTGCTGAAAAATAAAATTACTATTCTACTCTATCTGTTATAACTAATTCCTTCCCTTCTCCTGTTCCTCCTAGAGTGCGAGTCTCCTCCAAAGTGTCCTTGGGCAGTTCCTCACACAAAAAGTGAAATGGAGATAGGTTAGAAAATAGTAATACCAAATAGAGATAAAACAAAACAAAAAGCTAAAAAGTGACTACTAAGTCATTCTCCTCGACAGCGACGCCATTCTAATGAGTGTGTCCGAGTGATACGGGTTATGAAATCAATAATCAAAGGTCGTTGCAACCCGGATCACAAGGCATATTCAACAAGAAAAAGAGAGAGAACCACACAATCAAAGGATAAATCAATCAAAGCACATAAAACAATGTAAGCGGTCTCCTCTATTTATTTTAACCTGGTATAGCAACCTGGGTCAAACACAAGGAGCACAGAAATGTACGAATTTGTCAGTTTTCAGAAAGTAAAAAGCATATTTTTATTGGTTTTAATTTTTGCAAATTTTTATATTTTTAATAAAGGAATAAAATCAAGAAACTAAGTAAACAAGGCACACAACAAACTTTGTAAATTTTTATTTAAGCCTAGAAATGCTCAAAAATAGAGATAAAATATTTTGGGTTTTTGATAATTTCAATTGTTTTTGGTAATTTTCTTGGAATTGTCTGATGTTTTTATGATTTTATAAAAATCAGATAAAGGCAAAAAAGGTAAACAATGCTCTACCAAGACAAAATTGCAAATTAAAAAGCCTAAACTGCCCTAATGTCCTGGGATATTTATGAGAAAATAGATGAAAAGAGCATTAAATAGGAACTAAAATTGTATTTTTCTGATTTTTCGAGATTTTTTTATGATTTTTATAAGTTTTCACGAGTTTTGTAATTTTTAGTCTTTTTATGAGGGTTTTCAAGAAAAAAGGCTACTAGACACAAAGCATACAGAAACACCCACTTACTATTTTTTTGGAAATTTTAAAGTTGTTTTTCGGATTTTTATGTATTTTCTAAAACATACAGTACACTTTTTAGGGGTTTTTCATTTTTAGAAAATAATAAACGATACTGAATTAATCCCAAAAATTCACAAAAAATATTACATGTTAGCCGGAGGTAATAGTAATATTTATAGAATTTTTGGACTTAATTTGTCTTTATGTAATAAACTAAGGGATACACAGTTTGTAGGGACCTACTTGTAATTATAATAAAGTCCAAGGGCCTAATAATAATACAGATGAAAAGCCTAGGGCCAAAGATGCAAAATATCCAATGAATTCACGCACATGCACAATAATCCACGCACAGGGGTATAAATGCGAATACTAAAAACTTTCCATTCAAATCATAACTCTCAAATGTTCAGGACGTAACATGCAAATAACCCAGAAAATCACGTGAGATAGCATGTGAGTTTACACACATAGGACTATAATGCAAATATTGAAAATAACAAGGGTCTTGCAAAATATCCAAACTCTTTTAAACTACGACAAAAAATTAAAGGGATTTTATCTCTTGTGCCCCTCCGAGATCTCGCAATTTCAGTTATACCCCTATCTTTTTGGTAATATCAGTTGTGCCCCTCAAAAGTTTCTCCGTCATCAGTTGTGCCCTTCCGTCAGGTTGACCGTCAATGAATTGACTTAACCATGGTTTTTTCAAACCTTGGTGCATTTAAGAGGGGTATTATTGTCCAGAGGCCTCTTCTTCCTCCTCCAACCTCCTCCTCCTCCCTCTCCGGCCCGAGCTCCGCCCCGAGCTCCCCTCCCCTCCCCGACGCCGCCCCGAGCTCCCCTCCCCGACGCCGCCCCAAGCTCCCCTCCCCTCCCCGGCGCTGCCCCGAGCTCCCCTCCCCTCCCCGACGCCGCCCCGAGCTCCCCTCCCCTCCCCAGCGCCGCCCCGAGCTTCCCTCCCCTCCCCGGCGCCGCCTCGAGGTTTCGTTATGCAGTTAGTTTCGTGCAAGGCCAGTAAATCACAGGTGCTCCAATCTGCATGATTTCGATGGATCGTTCGACGTCAGTGGTGAAAATATGAAGCAGAGAACCTCGCACAAGTGCTGCTCGATCTGGAATGCTTCCTCCTCAGATGTTCTTTAATTGCTGCTAGGAAATCGAATTCCAGGCAAAACTAATAAGGATGCCCGATTGCTCCTTGATCTACGTTGCTCCAGATGCCTGTGAGCAATTTCAAATGGCTCGAGATGCTTGTTCTCGGCCTTGATTTAATGACATTCGAATGTGGAGGAGGAATTAATGATTGATCGATGGAAGGAGATGGAATCAACTCTGGAGATATGATTTGAGGTGATATGAAGAAAATGATACGGAGAAAATAGAGAGGGAGGAGAGTAATTAAAGAGGTGGCGGTGTCGGGGAGGGGAGGGGGCGGCGGGCTGGAAGGAGGTGCGGGGGGGAGGAGGTGCGGCGCCGGGGAGGGGAGGGGCTGCGGGGAGCTCGGGGCGGAGAGGGAGGAGGTCGGAGGAGGAGGAAGAAGATGGGAAGAGGAGGAAGAAGAAGAGGTTGAGGAAGAGGAGGAAGAAATGACCATATAACCTTTTAAAAAAAATAATTCCGCTTATGTCCTCAAAGTTAACGTCCGTTTGCACTGTAGATGGACGGTCACTAACCCGAGGGGCACAAGTGATAAAATAGCAAGTTTTGAGGGGCACAACTGATATTACCAAAAAGATAGGGGCATAACTGATATTGCAACATCTCGAAGGGGCACAAGTGATAAAATCCCAAAATTAAAAGTTAACTAGAAAACATAAAACAGAGAGGGGCCTAGGAGCAATTTACCCCTTATTAAGATGCGATCTAACGGTTGAGAGCACACCACTAATGGATGTTCGACGGATTGCGCTCGGCGATGGACGGCGGAGAAGAGATCCTCAGATGGATCTAATAGTCAGGGGCCTCCCGATGATGGATGGTTGCGATTAGAACGGAGGAAACGCCTAATCCGACGGTGGAGAAGACACATGGACGAACAGAGATGAACTCACCTCCGGCAAGTTTCAATTGGCAATGGGGCGTGGGTCCGACGTCATCAGGAGTGGCTGAGATGAGGGAATAATCGACGAAGGTGGTCCGCAGCTACTGGATGGCTCAGAAGGGCCCAGGACCAAAGAGAGGGTCCTGGGGAGGCATGGCATTCCTACAGCTTCCTGGGAGTATCCCAGACCTCCAGATGAGGGAGGTCTGTAGGTGCGTCAACCCTGCAGGAGAAGGGATTTTCTCAAAGGAGTGGCTCCGATTAGGGATAGAATACAACTCGTATCAATAACAGAGGGTGGAGGGTGAATGGGACAGGTCTCCGACGATGATGGAGGAATCAACCTGCTAGGAGGTTCCAACCTGGTGGCTGGAGTCTCAAGAGAGATTGCGGAGCATGCGGAGAACTAAAAGGAGGTTGGAGCGATCAGTATATCATCGGAATGAGGTGAAACAGGGGATGATACAGTGGTCGTCGGAGATACGATATGTTGGATGAAAAAATTGATTCATATGGAAATAGAAGGGTCGAATGATTACCAAAGGATGATCGGAGTGCGCCTGGGGGTGCAAACGATGGTCCACGGGGGTTATGGCCTCGATGGCAGGTGCTGCCAGAGGCTATGTTCCTCACGACGGAGCTGAGGAAACCTTGCCAGACTTGGGGGCTCTTCACACTCCAAAAGGTGTCCTTGCCCTCACCCTCTCGTGCTGTCACTCTGGAAAAGGAAAGACGGATATGCAGGAGGTGGTGGCGCAGCCAAAGATGGAGAAAAGGGAGGGGAAGGCACATGCTATATAGGTGCTCAGGTCCGTGAAGATGTGGGCGTGACCCGTGAACCGAGGAGCGGATCCCAGGGATTGGCATTGGGCGAGGATTAGGGATCTGTGCTTTTAAATCAAGCAAAAGATCATGTGGCATGGTGGTCGAATCGGATCGAAAGAAATGGGCGAAGTCGGTGCAAAACCTGACTCAGGCGAAACAAGGCTGGTGGGGACCAGTTGACCGAGGTCAACAAATCCGTGATGGCCCAATCAGAGATGGTCTAGGAAACGACCAAAATAGGCTATAGGACAAAAACTGTTGGAAAAATAAAGATAAATAAATTAAAAATAATGAATGAATTTAAATTAAAAAGTTTATAAAATAATAAATGTTTAATAATTTTTAAATAATTTTTTAGTAATTTTTAATTCTTTTTATGAAAAATAAATTAGTGTATATACGATATATAATATTGTATGCAGGTATAATATGCATATATATTATGCACAAGTATTTCTGTTTTGTTATTTTTACATAAATTCCCTAATTTTATATTTTATTTATTTTCAACATAATTTTAGGAATATAAAACAATTTTTATTTTATTTTGTGAGTTATGTAATGATACATAATAAATAGAGGGTGTAATGTATATACATGTGTTTTGTACAATGAGTAGAGATTTTTATTTTTATTTAATTTTTCTGATTTTTATTTTTTTACATTGTTTCTAGAAATATATACAAGGAGGTAGAAATAATAATTTACTTCTATTTTGTCAAAAATAATTATGTACAATTATAGGTAGTATGCACAACACAAAGTGGACCATATCTCTCTCTACTTGTTTTATTTGGCAATCAGGTCAAGGCTTGACCTTCTCTTGGGGTTTGGGTCACTCCGTATTTATTCTAAATACTCCATTCTTTTACTTTTCCTTTATTCTTTTATTTTTGCACAAAACAAGCTAATTATGCAATATTAACAAATGCATGTTGAGTTATTGTATTTACAGGTATTTAGATGCTGCTTTGCAAAGATAAATAGATAAAATAAAAGAATAAAGAGTGAGAATCGGGGATTCATCCGTGATGGGGCCGGCAACAGGAGCAGCCTTTTGGGGCCGTTAGATCTGAAACCTGACGCATCTGAGCCCCATGTCCTAGACATCCCCTGAGGCGTCAGATCTGACAGAGCAGAAGATCCGCAAAGCACGTCCTCACGCCACCAAAGTATGCCACGCTCCCCCCACGTGCACCGGACGTGCCTTGCGAAAGCATATTGCATTTCTTTACCTATAGTTTTTACGCTTTATTTTCTAGTCTATTAAATAAAGTTGTAGTTTGAAATTTTTACATATATGCCCTTATGTTTCCAGTGTTTGTACTTTAGTCCTCCAAGTCTGAAGATGCGTGCATGTTCACGTGCTTTTGTGGTGTTTTTTCAAGATTAGTCCTGCACTTTCTGATGGTTATATTTTGAATGCAATATAACCTATATTTGCAATCATACCCCTGTGCGTGATTTAATTGGCATGTGTGTGCATTATGTGTGCTTTTTGTGCTACTGCCCCTAGACTTTTTGTGTGTGTTACTGTTTAGTTTGGAAACTTTAGGACATTTGCAGATAGGTCCCTACAGCTTGTGTGTCTTGTTTTTAGATCAAATAATTATTCAATCTACTCCAAAAATTTCCCAAAAATTACCATTAGATCCTGTTAATATTTAATATTTATGGTAATTTTTGTGACTTGATTTGATTTTATTTGATATTTTCTAAAAATAAAAAATCCCTAAAATCGTGTCTGTCTACTTTATAAAATACCAAAAAAATATAAAAATACCTCAAAAATTCATAAAAATTTATGTGTGTCTATTTTAGTGTGTGCCCACTTCAATATCAATTTTGTTGCATCATCTTTTATAAAAACCCTAAAAATAACAAAAGACTAAAAATCTTATAAAAATCATTAAAAATTCTACAAAAATAAAAAAATCAGATTTCAATTTCTGTAATTAGGGCTTTTTAATTGGACCATTTTAGCATTTTAAAGTTGCCTTTTGGTCAGGGTTGTACATAATGTTTCTGTTTTGTGTTTGTTTTTTTATAAAATCATATAAAAATATGAAAAATACCATAAAATCACCAAAAACACTTGCATATATTAAAAAAATAAAAATATTTTTATTTCTAATTTTTTAACATTTTTAGTCTTAATAAAAAAATTGTTGAAGTTTGATTTTCTTTATCTTTTTATTTGTTTTCTTATTAGAAAATATAAAAAATTTGCAAATTAAAAACCACAAAAAAATGCCTTCTATTTTCTGATTCTCGACTACTTCGTAGGCTTTGCTCGTGCTCCTTGTGTTCGACCCTAGTCTCTATACCAGGTTAAATAAATAGCGGAGACCGCTCCATTAAATTTCATGCTTGATTGTTTTAATTGTGGTCTTGATTGATTTTCTTGATTGACAGTGCCTAGTGATTCGGGTCGCAACGACCCTTAGATATTACTTCACCCGAGTTGCTCTAGTCGTTTATCAATCAGTTATACGGATTACACCAGGTGTCCTACTTAGGCACTTTCAAGTTGAATTCCGAACATGGTCTCATGGAACCCAAAGAATTAAGTCTAAAAGACCTGAAGAGTCTCAATTCTAGTTCCTAATAAAGTTCCTTTATAATTAAGTGGATTAAGGCCTAAACCAAGCTTCATCTCTCGGACTTAGATCTATTAGGTTCAAGAATCATACTTGTTCTAAAATATGTTAATGAATGCAACAAATTTTTTATGAGGTACATTTTTCGGATTAAGATTTTTAAGTGATTTTTTTAAAGACTTTTGCGAATTTTTATTGGATTTTAAAAACTTCTCAATTTTTAGGGTTCTTTTTTAAAGATCTAGTGGATTAATTCAATTTACACAAATTTTACATGAATTGTGTATTTTACAAAGGAAATTATATACATTTTATATACAAGATTATACAGCTTTTATAGGATTTTATTACAACTTTTTTAGAGATTTTATCAGAAAATTTTACAATATTTTTTTACGTATAAATTTTTAAGGTATTATTATGTCATATTTATGATCTTCTTGCGACTTTTAGAAATCCAAAATATACACCTCTACTTTTAGAGAGCCATATTATTAAAAATACAATAAAGTACGAGTTATAGCTTCTAAAGCATATATAGCACATATATACGACACCCCATATACGTAGCATGAACTATGTCCTCATACTGACCAAAGAAGCGACAATGGAAGACATAACTCGATCTAAATATAAATCGGTGAAAAGAAACCTATACTACAATGACTCAAAAAGAATAATGAATAAAGAATAGAATTCGATCATCTCCTCTATACTTAGGATCAAATAATTTTAAGGATAGCATACTCAAAACCGAAGATGATTGAGGTAAAGAGAATGTACATACTCAACGTTTTGGCTTGTCCCCCATATACTTTGGGTAAAATATCCCTAAGTATAGAGACAAAGATCAAAAGGTGAGGGACAAGCAAGGGAGCAGATGATACAAAAACGATGACAATCAAAAGAGGAAATGAGCGATATTACCCCCCCCCCCCCAATACTTAGGGTAAAGCACACCCTAAGTATAAGCAATAACATGGGTAATAGAACGGAATGAGATGAACACAACAGTGTCTACACCCCCTATACTTAGGATAAAGCACATCCTAAGTATAATAAAATTCTAGATGAACCTAAAGGTATAAGACAAACAGAAGAAGGAAAGAATAAAATCAAAAGAATATACAAGTAATCTGGAAAATCAGGTATGAGATGCAGAGTGTAAGAATGAAGAGATTATCTCATACAAAATAGATGGGGGCAACTTCAACGGTCGGCAGTTCATGATCGAGAAAAGGTTTCAATCGTTGGCCGTTGACTCGAAAGGTGGAATCAGACGACAACTTAGATATATTGATGCTACCGTTGTTGTACACCTTTCGCACAAGATATGGGCCTTTCCACTTGCTCTGGAGTTTCCCTGGAAACAGCTTTAGTCTTGCATCTAATAGCCGTAGTTTCTGATTAGGCTCAAACTATATGTGGCTGATATGAAAATCATGCCACTCTTTCATCCACTCTTTGTAATGAAGGCTACTCGTGAAGGCTTCATCTCTTAATTCTTCCAGGGTTGTTAGTTCAGTTTGCTTTTGATCTCCCGAATCATCTAGGCCAAAGATTACTTCTTTCACTGCCCACAAGGATCTGTGCTTGATCTCAACAGGTAAGTGGCATATCTTGCCATAAACGAGTCGAAAGGGAGATGTACCTGATGAATCCACATTTCATCATCTTTATTCTACCATTTTGGCCTCAAAACCCTAGCAAATGCGTGTAAATACCCTTAATTTTCATTTCTTAGCATTCATGCATGTGCATATAAATAGTGTATAAAATACTGTAATTAAAGCCAAAATTATAGAATAAATAAAAGAAAAGAAAAAGAATAAAATATTGTAAATATTATATGACCTGAAACCCTGAGACCTAGGCATCTTGATGAGTAGGTCGACAAGGAACAAAGTAGGGGGAGATAAGGGTCAAAATACAGTAGAAATACCTATACCTTTTAATTCATTCTTTATTCATTTTGGGACCCATTTTTGGTTCCACTTTTTAGACCTCAAATAAAAAAACTTTGTACATGAAAGTTGTAGATAATTAAATAAAGAAAAATACAAAATTGATTTCATCTAAAAATAATGTATAGATAAAAAGTTATGGTCTGAATAAAATTCCAAAATCCCATCTTCCCAGACCCATATCTCACAAATAAAAACTCCAAATGCATCAAACTCACCTTTAATTGTATATAGTTAAAAATAAGCTATTTAATAGCAGTGGTTTCGCATTTGGCGGAGCCACGTTTTGAAAGTTGAGTTTTGGACCCCTATTGTATACTTGTATAGATTAAAATATTCATTTTATTATTTTTTAATCATTTTTACATTTTTATATTTTTATAATTTTATAAATATTATTGATAATATATTTATATATTAAAATTAGAATAAAAACATAAAAGAAACATAAAATAAAATAACCGTATATATCTAATACATAGGTATGATACATATACTTATACATGTATAACACATACTTTTATTTTATTAAGTATACAAAACACGTCAGAAAATTAAAATAAAAATGTTTTAAGTATACAAAAATACTTTACAAATTTATAAAATAATAAACAAAAATAAAGAAATTAAATTCACAAAATAAAAATTAAATAATAAAATATATAGGTAATATACCTATAAGGGGTATAAAAGGGAACTTATTAAATTATACCTCATAAAATTAATAAAAATCATAATAAAATACCTTATAAAATAATAAACTTTTTTTATTTTATAATTAAAAATTAATTCATTCATTTTCTATTTTTAAATAATTTTACAATGTATTTTTCCCAGGATTTTCCTGGTTGGTACACATGGACTAACTAGGGGGTCTGGAGAGTTGACCTCGGGTCAACTCTCTGACCCTAGCTCCTGTAGCCATACGCCAACCTCGTTTTTGACCCGCCTTTGCGGATTTATCGAGGCCGCTCCTTTCATCTTTTGGTGTCGACTCCTTCTGCAATCTTGTTCCTCTATCATCCCTCCTACTCGCTCGATGATTTTTTCGGGGAGAGCAACACTACTCTTCCCGTTGACCCTCGATCTTTGCGCCCCCTCGTCCACCTTTCAAAACCGCACCTCCACCTTCCGTTGACTCTTTGAATCGATTTTTGGGTGACTAAATCCTCCAGGTGTGGGTAGAGGTACGCTCCAGTGACAGGGGAGTCTCCCCACATCTCAGCCGAGGTGCGGCGAGGGCCTGAAGTCATGTTCCAGCAATCTCCGGCGACCGCGCTGCTGTGAGGTACCACCTCGAGCACATAGCCCTTGAGGTTCGTTTTTCTTAATTTTTTTGCTTATTTTTGTTTCCAGTAGCTTGAATATCCATCTCCCATCCTCCATTTTGCATGAGATCCATGTATTCGCTTTCGCCACCACCTCTTTGGAGCTCGCTCCGGTGAGCTCCTCCCTCATCGCCTTCCGCCTTCTCCCGCTGCTAGGTGGGGCGGGGCACTTTGCCCTCGCCTGCCTTGACTTTTTGGTGCAGGTCCTTGGAACTTTGAAGACCATCTGGAGCTGTGTCGAGGTAGGTGATGAATCCGCGATTCATCATCGCAATATCTTGATCTTAGCAAAATCTCCGAGTAAAATCCCAAATAAATGTCCATAAAATACATAAATTAACAAAATGACTCCTGTAAATAAAATACACTAATTATTGTATATAAGATTGTACAAAATAAATTAACAATAAAAAAGCCGCAAAATCAAAGGAGTTTTATACTTGTAAATAGCCCAAAACTTCATGTATTTTTAATAATTTCATTTCAATTCCTTTTTGCCTAATTCTTTCTCTAACTTGTTTATAAAAGTGTATATAAAAATACAAAAATACAAAACAAATTTCATCTCAAATAAATGATCCTAGATCCCAAAGAGAAAAAGCCGTAAAGTCCAACTTCCAAGCTAAATTCCCGCTCCGTATGAACTCCAAATTCACCAAACTCACTTTTAAAGTTCAAGTTAGAAAATTATCTATCCAATGGAAGTGGTTTCATTAAAATCGGAGCTCGCTTGCAAAAATGGTCCATCTTTATGTGAGGAGAGCCAAGTTCCCAGAGTTGAATCGGTGACAGCGACGCAACCGCGGTCGAGCGACGACGGCCCTCTCTCCGGTGTGATCCGTTGGCTTTTTGGCCAACATCGTAGCCGCAACCGCGCGCTGCTCGAGCTCATCGCACGCCGACGATTTGAGCGAAGACCGTGCTCATGAGAGCACTTCATAGGCGACAGTCCATCGTAGGTAATTTTTCGGCCCATTTTATCATCTTGGTATTGTTGCAAATTTTTTTTAGCACACAACATATCATCTCTTCCACCACTACCATCACTCCATTTTTTTCATCATCACCACCACCATCTTACTATTTTTTTAATCGTATTCCCTTTCTTAACAAAATTTTAAAAAAAAATATAAAAAAAAACTAAAACAAAAAGGTCCCTTTTTATAACAGCAGAAAAAAGAAAAAAAACGCAACAACGGTGGAAGCTCCATCGTCGCCGTCCATCTCTGCCCCTCCACCGCAGCGGCCACCGCCACCTCCTCCTGCGGCAACCACCGACGGCGCCGCCCCACCTCGCTCGCCTCCCACGCCGCCGCGGCCGCCAACAGCAGGCCGCGCCGCCGCCCACCGTCATCCCCACTCGCGGGCGGCTGCTCCTCTGACGCCTCAAGCCTGCAGCCCGCCGCGGGAGTCCAGCCATCTACTCCTCTCCGCCGCACCTCCGCGCCACCGCCGCTGCGCGTACGGCCGTGCGCGGCCGCGCCGCCGCCCGTCCCCCTCTTTGGGTTCTTCATCCCACCGAGAACCTAGGAAGAAGAAGAAAGGTTTTCTTTTCATTTTTTTATTGTAAAAATTGCATATATTTAATCTTAAGTTTCTGTAATTTCAAAAAGGTCCTTGTATATAGTTGTTTGTTTATTTTACTTACGGAATTTGCACAGAGACCCTTGTGTTTGAATGTAAAATTTGGACATCAATCTTGCATCGTTTACTAAATGAAAAATCTTATTATGTTGAGCAACTTATCCTCTGTCATGTGAATATTTATTTTTATTTTTATCATATTTGGGTAATTAATTAAAAATGTTCAACTGAAATTCTTGGTATTTTACTCAAATTGGACTCTTAAAATTATATCTCACACACTATTGCTCTAAAAATTCCACAAAAATTAGGAATGATGCCCTGATATATGATTAACTTACTATACAAATTTCATCCATAATGAGTTGTCTTGTGTCTGGAATAATTTGTAGAATGGATTTAGTGTTTGATTTTTAATTAAATCTACATAAATCATTTTTGCGAAATTTCAACTCTCCTAGATTGCTTATCTAAATATCTTTCTGAGATAATTCGCACTCTGATTAATTTGATAATGTGGATTTAATAGAAATTAATTACTCATTGCCACTCTATTTTTAGTAAAAAAATCCATAAAAAATTCATATGTTTTCAAAAAATTCCAAAAATATTACTGTAGTCTCCTTGCATCATGTTTTAGTTCTAGTAATTTTTTCATATTTTTTGCTTACTGTTCGTGAGATAAATTGTGAAAACACCCATAAAAAGTGTGTATTTTTCATTGTTGCATTTTAACCCATAAAATTCCAAAAAAAATACCTTGCATTCATCTCTGGATTAGGACTCTAGGAAAAATATATTTTCGCTAAATTGAACTATTTTTGACATTGAAATTAATTTGGCCTATTGTATGATTTCCTAGTGCCTTGATTCATTTGCATTTGCATTCTTGTTGCATAAAAAATATAAAAAAAATACCGTTTGAAAATCTAGATCTAAACTTTCGAATTAAGACCAAGTTGTTCCTTTGCCTCCTTGTGTTCGACCCCGGACATGCCCGGGATATAAATTAAAGCCGAGACACTCTTCACGGAGATCTTCTCTCGGTTCTGACCGAATCTCTAAGTACGCGTATTACAATGTGACCAAATTATATATCGTATTTAGCGACTCGTCAGTAGGCCGGAGGTACCTGGAGCTCTCTACCTTCTCCGACGTCGTGGGAGAGCTCTGGTGACCCCCAGCCCTCCCTGAGGTCTCCAGCGCATTTCGAATCCCTGCAGGAGTGCCACGGGGCGTTTTGGAGCCGGAAAGAATGCCGGAGGTGGACGGACGAGCCCGGAGAACCTCGCCCCAGGCGGAGCTCCTCCCAGTTCGTCGTCCCGCCTTCGCGACCATCGATCGAGCCCTTGTTCTTGGCGGAGCGCAGCGTCCGTTGGATCAGATCACGCCTCGGCCATCCGATCATCATCTGCCATCTAATCTCGACCGTTGGCGTCGAAGGGGTACGGGGCCATGGATTGTCGACATGTGGCATAAGTGAGAAATCATCAGCCGTGTGATCCGCCCCTTGACTAGTTATTTTGCGAAGTCAACCCAGCACTTTTTGTATTTAGTTTTTAACCCTTAAACATTCATCTGTTGTTTTTTTTTATTTTGTAACATTTACATAACTCCCCCTGATGTGTAGTGATCTTTCATTTAGGTCCCTCGTTGGGTCACGTGCTCTATGCACATGACTTGGCAATTTTGCAAAGGGACCCCGGAGGCTTTTCGTATTTAGCTTTAATCCTAAACTTTAAATTGCAGTATAAAATTTCTGGCATTTTTGCATTATAGCCCTGAGAATTTTGTTAGTTACATTTTGCCCCTGACGGGTGCGCGTACTACGCATGTGTATCTCAGGGACTTTTGCAGATAAACCCTTGCGGCTTTTTGTTTAAACATTTAGTCCAGAAACTTTCTGTTTAGGTTCAAAATTTGTGTACAAATTACACGCAGGCCCCAATAGTTTCCTATAATTACATTTATACCCCTGCTAGTGTGATTTATCTTTTTGTTTTCTTCTAATTATTGCATGCATTTCGGAAAACCCAAAAATTCCACAAAAATTAGTTTAGGTTCATGTGTGCTTGCTCACTCATGCTATATTTTTGCATTGCATTTTTATTACATTTTAATATTTATTAAAAATCAAAAACATGCATTTTCAGTACTGTCTATCTTAGAAAACCCATAACAATTCTCAAAACTTCTTGAAAAATTCCAAAAAAATCACCTAAGGTCTATTTTAGTGTGTTTTAGTGTCAGTCCAAAAATCATTAAAAATTTCAAAAGAAAAACCTTAAAAATTAGAAAACACCCTAAAACTTCAAAAAAATCTAAAAAATCATAGAGAAATCCTAAAAATATAAACTCTAGTCATATAGGTTCCCTATTTTATTCCCTTTATTTTAAAATTAATTTGGGAAAATTTTGTGACTGTTTGCTACTTTTCATTCCCATTTTAATTTCGTCTAGTAGTTAATTCATTGTTTTCGTGTATTTTGCCTTTTAAAAATATCAAAAATATCCAGAGAAATCCCCAAAAATCACAAAAATAGTAAAAAATATAAAAAGATCAAAAATATTTTATTTTCTGATTTTTGAACATTTTTTATTATTTTTATAATTATCTTATCTTCCTTTTTCTTATTTTGTTTATATTCTAGTTATTGAAAAAGAAAATAAAAAGAAAATATATAAAATATAAAAAATAGAAAATTAAAAATCAAAATACAAAATTAAAAATTAAAAATAAAAAAAATATTAAAATTAAAAATCCACAAAAAAATTGCATTCTTGTAGACACTTAATCACATCACATTTTTGCACATTGCTTGATCTATCCTGTGTGCTCCCTGTGTTCGACCTCTACATACTTACACCTATATACCTTTTTATGTAGAGTTAATAATAAATTTTAACTCCACTATTGCTTGTCATTGTTTGATTTGATTGTGGGTTAATTGTTGATTAAATCCGTATTTTTAGCGGTCACCGCAGCGACTTCTGTGTTCCCGCCTTGTATGGAATACACGACCGCAAGATCTTTGGCTAAATCAAATGGCACCGTTGCCGGGGAGCAACAGCGTATAGTTCTTGTTTTTGAGTGATTGTTGATGAATACCCATTCATCACTCTTTATTCTTTTATTTTAGCTACAAAACCTTTGCAAAACACATGTAGATATATGTAAATAGTAATAATTGTCAAATAGCATGCATTGTGTAAAAATGAATAATTAGCATGTTTTAGTGTATAAATAAAAGAATAAAGAAATAAAAGAAAACGAGGGAGATATTTAGAATAAATATTGAGCGACCTAATCCCAAGGGAGGGCTCAGCATGGGCTTGACCGCATAAAAACCAAAGTAGAGAGAGATAAGGAAGCTCATGTGTGTACATATATACCTGTAAATAAATGAAAATATTTCCCTATAAATAAAAATAAAAATGTGTTTGTTTTTATTAGTATATATTTGTAAATATAAAATTAAAATAAAAATGAGAAAAATAAAAAGAAATAAAATTTATCCTTCATTGTCTATATTCACCATGTACATAGAACCCTTTATCTATTTATTTATTCCTATAAATAAATAAATTAAAATCCAATAAAAATGTGTACATATTATATAATTCATAATGTAAATAAATAAATTTAAAATTTAAAAAATAAAAATAAAATAAAAAGAAATAAAATAAAAATCAAAGCCAACGTTGTATATATACCATATATGTATATAAATAAAAGTAATTATTTTACCCTTGTAAATAATTAATAAAAATGAAATAAAAATACCAAATTATTCTAAATTTTATTATATAAATAAATAAAATATAAAATTGGAATAAAATGTCCAAAAATAAATAATTAAAAATCAAAAATAAAAAATACAATATTGTATATACCTATATATAATAATACTATTTTGTAAATACCTAATTTTTATTTCAAAAAAATAAATAAAATTCACTAAAAATAGTTTAAAAATAAATAAACATTTGTCATGTTTTGAGTTTTTCGAAATTCGGTCATTTTCTATTTATTATTTAATTTACAAAACTTTAATAATTGGCGGGCTCTGATTGGTCCACGGGGGATGTTGACCCCCCGATCAACTCTCCCCCCAGGACCACCAGAGCCAGATCTGGTCGCTCCGACCCGACTTCTTCCAATTTTCCTCGTTCGACCCGATCGCCCAACACCCAACCCCCGGGCTCCATTTGCTCCCTGATCATCCGAGATCCACGCCCGGGGTGGGTTTTGGGGATCCGAGCTCCGATCTGATCGCCCGACTCCCATCTTCTCGGACCTCTAGCCATTTATAATCTCAGCTCCGCCACACGATTCACGCATCTTTGGTCCTCCCCCTCGATGCCAGTGACCTCCTCCACCTCGCCTGAGTGACAGTCGTGCGAGAGGGAGTAGCAGCGAGGCTCGGGCAGCCGGGAGCCTCTGATCCGGCAGCTTTCGCCGCCGTGCGTCGTCGCAAGCGCTCCAAGCCTCGGGACATGACGACCCCTTGAGTCCATAACCCCCGGAACTCCAGCAGCTCCAGCCCAGTCCATTTCCTCCACTAGGTAGCTCCGATAACTCGTAGGTTAGCTTAGATTTCAGTTTTTAGTTTCCAGCCCCTTTTGCTCCGCCACCGCCATTCATCGTCTCCGTCCGACCATTTGCCATCCCGACCACGCATCCACCTTCGCCATACTTCTCTCCATCTTCTTTACCCATCCACCCCCCTGTCTCGCCCCGGAGCAGGTCCATCGCCTTCCTCCGTCGCCGCTTTGCCGGAAGGCGCCATCCCACGTCACCTACTCGCCCATTTCACCTCTAACCGGGTCAAGGCAATTTGCCCTCGACCCGAGATTGCGTTGGTGCCATTGTGCAGGTCAAAGGACCCCATCTGGGAGGTAAAGTCAGTTGGGCACCTGAGCTCCGAGCCCCCTCGTCACCAGAGTATCTCCGACGCCTCCAGCCTCATTGGAGGCCTCCATTGGTTGCGGAACATCAAGGCGAATCCATTCACCATCTCAGCAGCTCCAGAGGGCATCTTCATCGTGCGCACGGAGCCGGCGAAATACGCCAGCCACTTGTTCTTGGAGGATCATCAGCAGACGTCCGATCTACATCTCGCTCCAGATTCGCTCAGAGCCGTCCATTCGAGGAAGAGCTGACACCGTTGGATTCGATCTGGACCGTCTGAGTCAGCCCACGGTTTAGCCATCGCCAGCCACCGTCTGATCGACACGTGGCTAGCCCTCAAGCGTCCATCGGCCGAAGAGAGGCCCTCGTTCCACAACCGTCAGATCTTCCACGTGGCCTCTCCTCGGCCAACAAATAAATAAGTGGGGTAATTGCTCTAGGCCCCTTCTGTTTTCGAATTTACTTTTTAGTCCTGTAAATATTTTGTCCCGTTATTTTTATTTTGTAAAAATTACATCGAGGACCTTCTTGTTTTGGATATTTGCATTATCGTCCATGTTTGTATTGTCCACGTGCATCGACACGTGCTTTAGTGGGCTTTTTGCATTATTTTCCTTGTAGTTCTAGCGTGTTAATGTTTTCACTTTTATAAATAGGAATTACAAAAATAGCCCTCTGTGCCTGAACCACGTGCGCGACGCGTGTTTTATTGGACTTTTTGTAAGTTTGGCCCTAATCTTTTCTGCCGTATTATCTATTGGCCCCTGGAACTTATTTCTCTTGCGTTTAGGTCCCTGTGCACTATTTGTGTGTTTTTTATTTTAAAAAAATAGCAAAATTAATCCAAATTGAGTGAAAATTGGACATGTGGCTCCTGCCACTGTGTAAAATTTTCACCAAATATTGGGTACATTTTTTAGCATTTTTAGTATTTTAAAAATTTAAAAACGTCCATTTTTCTGCCTGTTCAGATTTTAAATTCACAAAAAAAATATAAAAAACTTCTTTAAAAATTAAAAAAATTCAGATTTTGTATGTTTGAGTGTGTTTGATTTTCTGACCAGTTTTGGTCATTTTTAGATTTATAACCCATAAAACTAAAAAACCTTGAAAACCCATAAAAATTTTAAATATTCATAGAAATTTCAAAAATTAATAAACCTTTTCCCTGATTTTTCCTTTTTGTTTATACTTTCCAGGAAAAATACCTTCAGGCCTTGAAAAGACCATTTAGTATTTTTAATTGGTCTTTGAAGCCTGGCTGGACAGCAGCATAGTCTTTTTGCCTTCTTTTATATTTATAAAATTCCATAAAAATCAGAAAAATAACACAAATTCACCAAAAATAGTAAAAAATCCATAAAACCTAAAATATTTTTGTTGGATTTTTTAAAGCATTTTTAAGTCATTAAATAATTGCTTGAAGTTATTTATATTTGCCTTTTCTTATTTTTCTTCATAATTAAAAATTCCAAAAAATATAAAAATATTAAAATCCACCAAAAAATATATTTTTTTATTTTTCTTTATTTTTAGACTACTTCGTAGGCCGTAAGGCCAATCTGCGCTCCTCGAGTTCGACCCTAGGTGCTATACCAGGTTAATATCATAGTGAGACCGCTATTTTGATTTTCATCGATTTGTATCTCTTATTGGTGGTCTGAATCTTTTTCTTGATTGAGCTCTGAGTCCCGAGTGACTGAGATCACACCGACCTTTGTGAGATACTTTACCTTAGTCCTTCGGGCGGCTCATCAGAATGGCGTCGTTGCCGGGGAGCACGGCTTAGTAGTCCGTTGTATTTTCTTTTTATTTTGTTTTCTTTTTCGTGGCTTTCCGCGGCTTTTTCGTAGTCCGTGGCTTTTCGCGGCTTTTTCATTTTCTTTTATTTTATTTTCTGTTATTTTATTTTTGGTTGTTTTTGGCTTGTTTATTTTTATTTCTATTTTTACACATATACCCTATTCACTTTTCTTGCTTGATTTGCTTTATTTTATCTGGTCTATGACACTTTGTTGTTTTCTTGCAAGGGCCCGAGGACCCAAGCGACGACTTTCGAGGAGCCGGCGCAACCGCGGCTATCGGAGGTGGCTCCCTTCTGCACGGAGCCGCAAGAGAGCGCGAGGAGGCAGTCGAGTGCGGGAGGATTAGGTTAGCTTAGTTTAGATTTTTCAGCATTATTTGAAGTGTTGTAATAAAACAGGGACAGGGACACTCACTTGGACTTCTTAGACTCTCGAGGTCTGTTTCGTCGAGTACCGTTGTGCTCGGGGAACCCCTCGGCTTTTACGTGATTTTTCTCGCGGTTTTAATTTATTTTCTACCTATTCGTTTCTCGCGGTTTTCAGCCCCTAGCCTTAGGATTTTTGCTTGACTGTGATGTAATAAATAGGATCCAAACATCCGAATAACTTTGCATGTACCTATAGATCGATAATTGGACCAAGAATAAAAATTTAATAAAATAGTCGATCCACTACCTTCAAGCCTACGCGCCACAGCCCACCCTGCCAAGCGCTGCTCCTGAACTCGATTTGTCGAGAGGAGGAGGGGTGGGCCTAGACCGGACTCTTGGATTGAGGGCTGCTGGTCGACTAGACGTTCTTTCGAGTAGAACTAATGCTTAGGGCTCGGTTTTCTGCTTGCATCATTTAGGTAGTTTTATTTCAGTCTTTAAATTCTGTGCGGATCATTTTGCATGTAGACTGCTGGAGTCAGGTACGCATCTCTTACTCTGCATGCATCATTGATTTTCTCGCGCATCGGCTTTTTAACTTCTCCCCCCTGATTTTTGGACTTAATAACCAGGAGAACTGAAAAATTCGTTAGGCGTTTGCTTTTTATTTGAAAAGACCTCAAAAGAAAAACAATAAAATTTGGGACTGTTAATCACACTTGACCTAAAAGACACCTAATTGAAAATTTTGTCTTGGGGAGAGTAACCCCCTCCTTGTTTGGTTTGGATGAGCGAGAGAGTGACCCGCACCTTAGGCTAGAGCCATATCCAATTTTTCTCGACTGATTACCGGCTTTCTGTACGGGACAGTCGGTTGAGAAATATCGGATTCCTATCAGCTCACGTAATTGCTCTGAAAGACTAAATGATCACCTAAAATAAAATCGACAAGATAATTGACCGATCCCTTTCGGTCTTCAGCCCGCGTGCGTAGGTGAATCGGGGGTTTTGCTTTTTCATCTTGTGTGATTCCAGATCCCTTCTACTTTCCCCCATCTTCTTCTCTTCTTCTATCTCCCACCCACCCTCCCTTCACTCTTTTTCTTCTCCTTTACCCCTGGATGATGGATCCCCCTCACTTCGAGCCGACTCTTGCGGCTTCTTCTTCTCCATGCTCTGACCATCAGTCCAGTCCACCTTCGAGAGAGGTCGGATCCCCGACCAACCTCCCGCTCCCTCCCTCCCATCCCTTTCACTACTGTGGGAATGTTGTGCTAGATGTCTGAGGATACCAAAGAGAGCAGATGCGAGACCCGGACGAGGCCATTGCTGAGTTGAGCGTGCACTCCGTTCGTGATCAGAGAGAGCAGTGGAGATCAACAGATAGATCCTATCCCAGCTTGATGGAGGAGCGGATAGGACAGGAAGCTCAGACAGCTTCTACACTACGTCCATTCAGCTTGGATTTGGATTACATTCAGAGGCTACCGACATTTATCAGGGAGGCGCACGAGGAGCCTTATCTTCACCATCCGCATTCGAGGAGTTTTGCAGAGCACAGCTATATTTAGATATCACTGCAGAGGAGCTGATGAGGAGGACCTTCCCATTCACACTTCAGGACAGAGCCATGAGATGGCACCGACGATTGGGGAGGAGATTCGATACGTGGGGAGAGCCACACCGAGAGTTTCTACAGAGATACTTTCCCCCACGTAGAGCAAAGTTGATGCGGTCTTTGATCACCGACTTTTCAGTTGACCCCCAGGAGCCATTGCATGAGCATGGCTGAGGTTTCTTGACCTCTTGAGGAGATTTCCAGACCACGGACTTCCACTGATAGACCTTATAGAGATCTCCATGCGGGGGATGACCGCAGAGCAGCTAGTACTGGTGATTACCACATGTGGCGGTTCACACCGTAGTTCCGACATTCACCTACTAGATACCATCTCGAGCTTGCTTTCACAGAGATCTTCTTCACGAGATGCCGTAGTCGGGACAACACATGCCGGCGATGCAGTACCAGTGCGTGTGTCGCATTACATGAGGATCCAGCTTTTACACACCAGCCCGAGGACTTGGATGACGCAGTACCACTGACAAAGGAGATGATTGCGATAGCAGAGGTTCGGACCCAGAGTCTTCTCGAGTTCCCATTGGTTTTTCCAACTGGACTTCAAGTCAGCCCGAGAGTTCTCAGTCGACGAGTCTTGGATATCAGATCTTCTAATATTCCAGGAACCGGAGGATCCCCCGCTATTGCAGCCATCGATTCAGCCACTTCAGTTTCTAGTCCCAGAGGAGTCAGTCTCTTTTATGCAGACACTTCTCGGAGTTTGACAACGACCATGACTCAGCCCAGCAGCCACAGTTCTATATGGGACACCACTTTGAGTTGTCAGACACAGATAGTCCCGTATTCGAGCCTTTGTCCTCCACTTTGCGAGTACAGACACACTTGTTGAGGACCAGTTGGCAGCCAGCATTGCTGCAGAGCGAGGATCAGCCGCAGACACAGTGCCAGCCTCCGCGGTGTTGACCAGTACCTTCTCCTATTTCCAGATTGCTGACACCGACACTTCTGATGATGATGGAGCCTGGTGCACAGAGTGGATACTTGACAGCAGCGCAGATGCCTTCTAGATCATGATCCTCTCTTACTCACTTCTGATCTTGCATCTCTCCCCGAGGATTATCTACGGGAGGATGCCACACTCGATGTGTACTCGGTTTCACCTTCTGAGAGTGTTTTCGATCTGGCGGAGCACGAAACCAAGTCTTTTGATCATTCTGATTCTGAGTCTTCTCACCTCGACGACCCTCGCGAGGATGAGCCCATCCTGGAGATATTCGATGATCTGCCTGATTTCCTTCTATTTCATGCATCAGATATCAGTTTTCTTAGAGAGTCTCCTGATTTTGATTGTCCACACCTTCTTGAGACACTGATTGACGTGGAGGATTCCATGACCTATCCATCCTTCTCCATGTTTGATTTCTTCGGCTCCACACTTCCACTACAGTCTGATCTAGAGCCGACGATTTCCTTTGTGCTACCGGATCCCGATCACTTACTTCCTTATCCATGGCCGGTAGCAGACACCCATTGCATACCTGGGATGCCTTCTTTACACTTTGCATTTCGTCGATGTTCTCATATCGAGACTGCGACGATAGTATGTCATTCGCCTTACCGATGCTGTCCTGAACCTTGACACTGATTTGTCCTAGACTTTGCGCCCAGCTAGGGGTGTAAAACCTTGCGCTTGTTGAGAGGCACCTCAACATTGTACTCTTTTGTATATACATGTTTCGTCTTAGTCTGATCATTCTGTCTTCCGTTCTTGTTTCACCCCAGGTCTCGCTTAGGATTATCTTTTCTATACTTAGGATATACCTCATCCTAAGTATAGGGGGGTGGAAACACCGGGTTGTTCATATCGTTCTGTTTCATCACTTTTGTCGTTGCCTATACTTATGGATTCTTCACCTTAAGTATAGGGGGAGTGATGCCCCTCCATCTTGTATATATTCGTTGATTTTCTTCGTCGTGTCTTTCTACCCTGTTTCTGTTGCCTATACTTAGGGATATTTTACCCTAAGTATAGGGGGGTAGACCCTATACATTCTTCACTCAGTTTCCCCTCAGTGTACAGCCTGCTATACTTAGGATTATTTGATCATAAGTATAGGGGGAAAGTAGAGATCCTCTTGATTTTCTATTCATTCATTCATCTTTATATATAGCCTTCCTTTTCATTGCCCTATACTAAGCACTAGTTATGTCTTCTTCATCGCTCTTGACCCTGAGGACATCGTTCAAGCTAAGTATAGGGGGTGTGTATATATTTCATATATACTTTATCCATAACTCGTACTTTATGTGAGTGTGTTAATAAATAAAAATGGCTAAAAACCCAAAATCCATAAAAATTAAAAAATTTCCCTGTAAATAAACATTCTTTTATACATAGCTATTATACAAACTATTTTTGTAAAAATGTTTTCAAAAACTTTTATGTAAATAGTGTAAATATGTGCGTATCAAAATTATGTATATAGTACAAAATTTTTCCAAAATGTTTTTGAAAATCAAAGTTTGCAAAAATCTTGTAAAAATTTGTGTAAATATTTTGCAAAACTTGCATTCATGCATTCATTCATGATTTCAAAACATTTTTTCAAAAATTTTGCATTTGTGTAAACTTTGTGTAAATAGCATCCTTGGATATATGTATATAGTTTTTCCTGGATTATAGTTGACATTTAAACTAGCCTGGAATTAAATTGGGAAATGGAGCTTGAAAAAGATCTTAATCCACTTAATTCTAAGAGGAACCTTATAGGACTTAGGGTTAAGGCTTTTCATGTCCATGGTGACTTAATTCTTTGAGTCCACTAGGCTATGATCACATGTCATCTCAATGAGCCTAAGTAGAGAACTTAACAACACACACATGACTCATATAGACAATGGCTTGACTTGGACCCGCACTTTGCACCGAGCTCTCTACGGATGAGGTGGTGAGGAGGCAGTCTTCGTTGACTTGGGGTAGCATATGAGGGTAGTACTTCTAGGCAGAACCTCTCTTCTTCTTTTAGTGAAGGAAGTGTGTCTCAACCTAGTTTGTTTGTTATGAGGTCTAACGACAGGAGTTGTGGGTTGCAATAATGCTTCAAAAGAGGGATAGTCTACTGGCTCAAGAGGAAAACTCCTTATGTATATATGTTGCACATTGTATATGTTGTATAGATGCACTTGAAAAAAATGCAAAAAGAAAATAACTCCAAAAAAGTGGTGGGTCTGATAGAAAATGATAATCCCACCGGAGTATGTATATAGTGAAAATAAGCAAAGCTTGAGACTCATGGATTCCATCTTATGTAGCTTGCAGCAGGGAGTCTTAGCTACACTGGTTGAACTCCCAAGGATACATGGCTACACTGGCCATGGTCCATTCTCTTCTTCCCCCTCTACTTGGAGCCGGTTGAACTTGAACTTAGAAGGGATCACCCCGCTCCTCGAGGAAAGAGTGGCCAGACTAGGGTCATAGAGTTACCTTGTTGGGGAGGGTTGTCAAGTTGCTACTTCTGAGATGGAGAGCTATACCTCACTTACACAGTGCAAGGAAAGATTCATAGTCTGCAGGGTTTGTGTATGTAGACTTGTTATGATCTGGATTGTTGAGAAGTCTTGATTATAGATTAGTGGATCTTAGAGGTTGTTGAGTTTTAAACCTAAGTCTAAATAAGGTTCTGACACATCAATAATCCAAAGATCTGATCGAGCTCCATGATTCAATTTAATGAAGGCAAGTTTAATTATCAGCATTAATCCATGCATTTGTTCCTCTTTTTCTTTTTCTTTTTCACTTCTTTTTCAAATAAGTGTTTGCTAAGTGAATAGCAAAGTTAAGTATAGGGGGGTGATGAATACCCATTCATCACTCTTTATTCTTTTATTTTAGCTACAAAACCTTTGCAAAACACATGTAGATATATGTAAATAGTAATAATTGTCAACAAGCATGCATTGTGTAAAAATGAATAATTAGCATGTTTTAGTGCATAAATAAAAGAATAAAGAATAAAAGAAAAAGAGGGAGATATTTAGAATAAATAGTGAGCGACCTAATCCCAAGGGAGGGCTCAGCATGTGCCTGACCGCATAAAAACCAAAGTAGAGAGAGATAAGGAAGCTCATGTGTGTACATATATACCTGTAAATAAATAAAAAATATTTCCCTCTAAATAAAAATAAAAATGGGTTTGTATTTATTTGTATATATTTTTAAATATAAAATTAAAATAAAAATGAGAAAAATAAAAAGAAATAAAATTCATCCTTCATTGTCTATATTCACCATGTACATAGAACCCTTTATCTATTTATTTATCCCTATAAATAAATAAATTAAAATCCAATAAAAATGTGTACATATTCTATACTTCATAATGTAAATAAATAAAATAAAAATTACAAAAATAAAAATAAAATAAAAGAAATAAAATAAAAATCAAATCCAACATTGTACATATACCATATATGTATATAAATAAAAGTAATTATTTTACCCTTGTAAATAAATAATAAAAATGAAAACAAAATACCAAATTATTCCAAATTTTATTATATAAATAAATAAAATATAAAATTGGAATAAAATGTCCAAAAATAAATAATTAAAAATCAAAAATCAAAAATACAATATTGTATATACCTATATATAATAATACTATTTTGTAAATACCTAATTTTTATTTCAAAAAAATAAATAAAAATCACTAAAAATAGTTTAAAAATAAATAAACAGTTTTTATGTTTTGAGTTTTTCGAAATTCGGTCATTTTCTATTTATTATTTAATTTATAAAACTTTAATAATTGGCGGGCTTTGATTGGTCCACGGGGGATGTTGACCCCCGGTCAACTCTCCTCCCAGGACCACCAGAGCCGGATCTGGTCGCTCCGACCTGACTTCTTCCAATTTTCCACGTTCGACCCGATCACCAAACACCCAACCCCCGGGCTCCATTTGCTCCCTGATCATCTGAGATCCACGCCCGGAGTGGGTTTTGGGGATCCGAGCTCTGATCTGATCGCCCGACTCCCATCTTCTCGGACCCCTAGCCATTTATAATCTCAGCTCTGCCACACGATTCACACATCTTTGGTCCTCCCCCTCGATGCCAGTGACCTCCTCCACCTCGCCTGAGTGACAGCCGTGCGAGAGGGAGTAGCAGCGAGGCTCAGGCAGCCGGGAGCCTCTGATCCGGCAGCTTTCGCCGCCGTGTGCCGCCGTGAGCACGCCAAGCCTCGGGACGCGACGACCCCTTGAGGTCGTAACCCCCGGAGCTCCAGCAGCTCCAGCCCAGTCGATTTCCTCCACCAGGTAGCTCCGATAACTCGTAGGTTAGCTTAGATTTCAGTTTTTAGTTTTCAGCCCCTTTTGCTCCACCGCAGCCATTCATCGTTTCCGTCCGACCATTTGCCATCCCGACCACGCATCCACCTTCACCATACTTCTCTCCATCTTCTTCACCCATCCACCCCCATGTCTCTCCCCGAAGCAGGTCCATCGCCTTCCTCCGTCGCGCTTCGCCGGAAGGTGCCATCCCACATCACCCACTCGCCCATTTCACCTCTAACCGGGTCGAGGCAATTTGCCCTCGACCTGAGATTGTGTTGGTGCCATTGTGAAAGGTCAAAGGACCCCATCTGGGAGGTCAAGTCAGTTGGGCACCTGGGCTCCGATCCCCCTCGTTGTCGGAGCATCTCCGATGCCTCCAGCCTCATCGGAGGCCTCCATTGGCTGCGGAACACCGAGGCGAATCCATTCACCATCTCAGCAACTCCAGAGGGCATCTTCATCACGCGCACGGAGCCGGTGAAACTCGCCGGCCACTTGTTCTTGGAGGATCCTCAGCAGACGTCCGATCTGCATCTCTCTCCAAATTCGCTCGGAGCCGTCCATTTGAGGAGCAGCTGACACCGTTGGATTCGATCTGGACCGTCTGAGTCAGCCCAGGGTTTAGCCACCGCCAGCCACCGTCTGATCGACACGTGGCTTGCCCTCGAGCGTCCATCAGCCGAAGAGAGGCCCTCGTTCCACAACCGTCAGATCCTCCACGTGGCCTCTCCTCGGCCGCTCAATAAATAAGTGGGGTAATTGCTCTTAGGCCCCTTCTGTTTTCGAATTTACTTTTTAGTCCTGTAAATATTTTGTCCCGTTATTTTTATTTTGTAATAATTGCATCAAGGACCTTCTTGTTTTGGATATTTGCATTATCGTCCTTGTTTGTATTGGCCACGTGCATCGACACATGCTTTAGTGGGCTTTTTGCATTGTTTTCCTTGTAGTTCTGGCGTGTTAATGTTTTCACTTTTATAAATAGGAATTACAAAAATAGCCCTACGTGCCTGAACCACGTGCGCGGCGCATGTTTTATTGGACTTTTTGCAAGTTTGGCCCTAATCTTTTCTACCGTGTTATCTATTGGCCCCTGGAACTTATTTCTCCTGCGTTTAGGTCCCTATGCACTATTTGTGTGTTTTTTATTTTAAAAAAATAACAAAATTAATCCAAATTGAATGAAAATTGGACATGTGGCTCCTGCCACTGTGTAAAATTTTCACCAAATTTTGGGTACATTTCTGAGCTTTTTTATTATTTTTAACATATTAAAAACCTCCATTTTTCTGCCTGTTTAGATTTAAAATTTACAAAAAATATAAAAACTTCTTTAAAAATTACAAAAAATTCAGATTTTGTGTGTTTGAGTGTGTTTGATTTTCTGACCAGTTTTGGTCATTTTTAGATTTATAAAAACCATAAAACCTAAAAAACTTGAAAAACCCATAAAATTCTAAAAAATCATAGAAAATTCAAAAATTAATAAACATTTTTCCTGATTTTTCCTTTTTGTTTATATTTCCAGGAAAAATACCTCCAGGCCTTGAAAAGACCATTTAGTATTTTTAATTGGTCTTTGAATTTTGGCTGGTCAGCAGCATAGTCTTTTTGCCTTCTTTTATATTCATGAAATTCCATAAAAATCAGAAAAATATCAAAAAATTCACCAAAAACAGTAAAAAATCCATAAAACCTAAAATATTTTTATTGGAATTTTTAAAGCATTTTGAGTCATTAAATAATTGCTTGAAGTTGTTTATATTTGCCTTTTTCTTATTTTCCTTCCATAATTAAAAATTCCAAAAATATATAAAAATATTAAAATCCACCCAAAAAATATTTGTTTTTATTTTTCTTTAATTTTAGACTACTTCATAGGCTGCAAGGCCAATCCGCGCTCCTCGAGTTCGACCTGGGGTACTATACCAGGTTAATATCATAGCGAGACCGCTATTTTGATTTTCATCGATTTTTATCTCTTATTGGTGGTCTGAATCTTTTTCTTGATTGAGCTCTGAGTCCCGAGTGACTGAGGTCACAACGACCTTAGTGAGATACTTTACCTTAGTTGTTCGGGCGGATCATCAATTGTCATTGATTGTTTACATCATTACTTGCCTTATCTCTCTTGTTTTTGATATATATCTTTGAGCTATCTAACCATTCTTCTTTCTTGTCTTCTTGCGAGGGATCGCGGATCGAGGAGGATCGCCTAGGGGATCCGGTGCAACCTTAGGAGGCGGAGTCGGCTTTTCTGGCCTAAGTCGGCAGGAGAGAGCAGGAGGAGTGAGAGAGAGTAGTTAGTAGTTTTTACTTTTTGAGAGAGAGAGAGAGATTCATTTATAATTTGTAATAATACAGGTACATTGGACACTCAGGACACTCGGGCCTAATTTCCAGGTGTTTGTTCACCTGGGGGCTCACCGCGGTTTTCTTCACGTTTTCCCGCTATCATTTACCGGTTTTGATTTCATTTTTCCTTTCTTTTGTGGATTGAGCCCTTAGATTTTAGGCATTGCTTGATCGAGTAGATTAGGTCCAAACATCCTAATAACCATTGCATGTACCTATAGTGTGGTTTTGGACTTAGTTTAAATTAAACAGTTGTTTCTTCATCTTCGATCCGTCACGCCGCGAGCTCACCCTACCAAGCGTTTCTCCTGAACTCGATGTGTCGAGAGGAGGAGGGGTGATCCTAGATCGGACCCTAGGGTTGAGGATTGGAGACCAACTTGCGGTTCTTCATGTTAGCAATTTCCTGCTTAGGACGATTTCTGTGTGCATATCGACATTTAGATTAGGTTTACAAAATTACTATTTTGCATCCCGCATGGAGAGAGCTGGAGGCACTATAAGTCTTTCTATCTTTGCATTCATCATATAGGCACAAAGGTGAGATTTCCATCTTGGTGCCGACTTGCACGGCTTTTCCGACTCTTTTCTCCCTCTGTTTTTGGATCAAGTAGGAATCAAGAAAATACAAAAATGTTAGGTACTTGTTTGAATTGACTCAAAATAAGCGATAACACCAAAAAAATTAAACAAGGGACTGCTAAGAAAATTTGACCTAAAAAAATTGGTAATTGGATTCATTGCTTGGGGAGAGTAACCCCTCACTTGTATTCAGGTTGCATGGGAAGGTCTCCTTCCAAGTGAGAGAGCAGCTTCGTAAGGATTAGAGCTAAAAATCCAGCTTGTAGTTGCCTTGTGTATCGCCTGGATTTCTGAAGTATGGCGCTACTATCGTACGTAGACAAGTAGGGCTTGGTTACCATTGATGACTCACTATTGTGTTGAGCATCAACCTTGTCCGAAGTATCGAGCATAGGCCACACCTTTACGGGTGTGTCTGTCTCATCGTCTTGCGTCCGAGTAGGATCTTGCACGCTCACAGGTGATTCCGTTGTGAGTGAGATTCGATGTATCAGTTTCGCCTATCGGCTTCCTCCCTCTTTTCTTTGGCTGAGTAGGGATCCAGGAAGGGTTACAAGGACCTTAAAAAGCGTAAGCTACAGGTTACACAGGAGGAGGACAAGTACGGGAATACTATTTTGGCGGTACTCTCTCTCCTATAGGCATATCGCTCTAAGGTCTCGTTAAAAGATAACTGACTGAATTCAAGTTAAAAACTACAAAGATAAAAGCTGAACCTTCACGGCTTCATGTGTTGAGTTGGTGAATCCCCTTGTTTTGTGTTTGATTGCTAGTTGAATCTAGGTCAAGATCAAAAACACCGCACAATTGTGCGCAATTTTGCCCTCCCTTCTTCTTCTTCATTTACCTTGCTCTTCTCAATAATCAAGATGATGGGACGGAGGTCTCTTAGGTCGTCTTTGGCGGCACCGCTATCCAGCACTCCTCCCTATTCATCTAGGACTACCTCGGAGAGTCCAGACCCACTCTCCGAGCCTGAGTTCACTTCCACCCTGTTCCCCCTCGACCACCCTTCTCCTTCCATCAGTCCAAGAGTTTCAGAGTTTAGTGCATCACACATCTTCAAACATTTGACGGCACCTGAGATGGGTTCTTTTGCCTTTTCAAAGAATCCAGAGATGGCAGACATAGGAGAACACCCAGATAAGCATGAGCACCCTCCATTCTTATATGATCAAGCCGCCATCAACAATTCACTTCTAGCATCCCTGGAGACCATGCAGAGACAGATCCGGGACCAGGGAGTATTCATGGGTGACCTCATGAGAGAGATCGCGCAGATGCGAGAAAACAAACCTGGGGGCGGTGGCGGTGGAGGTGATATACCAGCGGCAAATGAGGGAGGAGAACCCAACCAGGAGAGGCCACCGCAGACCATAATGAGAGAATTGCACAATCCAGCAGCCTCCCTCACTCATCGGTGGATTCGACTCCCTCCTATCCATGGAGATTTCGAGCTTCGCCCACACACTATCCAGCTATTGCCAAAATTTCATGGGCTGGCAACTGAAGAGCCATACCTCCACTTGCAAGAATTTGAAATGATCTGCAGCATAATCCATGACAGGCTGGTGACTGAGGACACCATCAAGATGATAGCCTTCCCCTTCTCTTTGGTTGACAGAGCCGCGTACTGGCTAAAACACTTGGGGAGGTTCGTCGACACTTGGGCAGAACTCCGGACCGCATACTTGAATAAGTATTATCCTCTCGACCAAACGAACGCAGCTAGAGCTATGATCAACAATTTCATAATGATCCTGAATGAACAATTCCATGAAGCTTGGGATCGATTCAGAGAGCTCATTGACCGGTGTCCACACCATGATATATCCAAGTCCAATCTGGTTCAGAGTTTCTTTTGTGGGCTAACACCGGAGCTGCAGGGGCTTGTAAATGCCTCTTGTGGTGGATCATATTTTTCCAAGGGTGAAGATGACGTTTGGGCCATTTATGAAGGGATGGCAGAGAACTCGACAGTCATGTCCCAAGCTCGAGTCTACATGCAGCAGAAAACCCCCCAAGGAGCAGGATCATTTCAGAGGATCGCCCGCATCGATGCCGATCCTCACACTCTGTCGGAAGCCGCAACCCAAGCCGAATCAGCCACAGCCGACATGGGTATCATCAGTGAGAAATTGGACCGTCTCGAGATCCTCGAGAAGAAGCAGATGCAAGGACTGGCCCAGATGGACCAGATTACCAAGACCATGAGTGACCTGAAGACGCAGATTCTTTGCGTCCAGGAGGCACAAACATCCTCTCAGCATCCTCCCACGTCACGTGATGATCCTAGCAGTAGCAGTTCGACCCAACCCTCTGCCCTGTACCGCTAGGTCAACCACATTCAGGCAGAGTCGGTCCCGCTATTGCAGTACTATCCATCGCAGCCACCATCTCAGGACACTCAGATGGTGGTCTATTAGCCGGATTAGCCACTGGCGGTTCTACCTCCACCATCCTTCGAGCAAGAGCCATTGATGGAAGTCAATGGGATATGGTACGACTGGTACCCACAGCCAGGATTCATCGTGATCACCCCGGATTCCATTGGGGTAATGGTGGCACCTCATCTCAGCAGCAGCATCCAGCTCAGGGATACCAGAACAGCCAGCAACAACAACAGCAGCCCCAGTATGCCTCCCATCAGAATCAGCATGGTCCTCGTCCTGCCTATCACAACCAGCAGTGGAGGCAGCATCATCCGCCTCAACAGTCATACTCCCATACTCCCCAGCATTATCCTCACCAGCAGCAGCAACAGCCTCATTTCCAGTAGGGGAATACTTCCGGTTCTCAGGCTTCCACCTTTGAGAACCCAACTTTAGATGACCTTGCACGCTTGCTCTCTGAACAGCGAGCATCCTTCCGGTAGGAAATGGATGAGTTCCGGCAGGAGATGAGGGATATCATCAAGGGCAAGGCCGCCATACCAGCTCAGATTGAACCAAATCCGAATAATCTGAAGAGGAAGTCTGAGAAAGTACAGTTCACAGAGGATACCTCTCCTAGTGATTATTTGAATGGAGGGTCTTCTTTGTATGATGCTGATTTTGTGACTACTAGGAGCGGTAGGATGCCAGCCGGCGGCGCCTCATCTGAGCGACAGCCACATGCAGAACCACGAGCGCCAGATGAGCAGAGTAGCGATGGTGATGCCGCTAATGATGTTGAAGAAGGCGGTGCTGATGCCACCAATGATGGAGTTCCAGACGACGGTACTGAGGTCGTCATGATACCTGATGCAGACGGTGGTGCTGAAGCCACCATTTTTGATGCAGAGCCAGAGTGCGGTGCTGATGCCGCGGACAGGTGTCTTTGGTGGTACTGAGGCCACCACTTCCACTTTTGTTTAGCTTCCTTCTGTTGTGTTGCCACCTTTTGTATCTTTAGACTGTGGTAACAAGAAAAAGAACAAAAATATGAATAAAGGAAAGGTTTCTGTTCACACTTCAGATCCACATGTGTTGAATGATGACATGGTATGGATTCTATTCCTTCACAGGCGCAGGAACCTCTTCCTAGTCCTCCATCTGTGGAGGACCCTACTATCCCCTTCCCAGAAGCGCTTCATCGGGCGAAGGGGAGCAAAAGAGAAAATCCTAAAAAGACCTAGCAGGTAGAGTTCAGCAACAAGATGATTGATAGGTTCCACATTCAGCTGACTCTACAGGAAGAACTTGAGCACATCCCCCTCTTCAAAAAGAACTTGAAGGAGAAAAATACAGTCCGCGGGAAGAGGAGAAACCACAGAGATCAAATCCATGTGCTCACTCATTCCACTTGCTGTACCATTCAGAACAAACTGCCAGCCAAGAGACCAGATGCATGAGCTCCCTATGTCAGATGCGAGATTCAGGAGCAGTAGTTTGATCGTACTCTATTAGACAGCAGCTCTTCTATCAACCTTCTTCTGGTAGCCTTACTCGACCGATTCGAGTTTGGTCCTCTTCTTAGGAGAAGGACAACCATTCAGTTTGCTGATAGGTCGACTAAGAGGCTGAAGGGGTTGTTGAGAGATGTGGTTGTTACCATTCAGGGCCTGCAATTCCCCATGGACTTTGTTGTATTGGACATGGAGATCCCTGAGTCGGTAACTGATGCCCCCATCATACTTGGACGCCCATTCTTGGCCACAACCAAGGCGGTGACCGATCATAATAGTGGGAAGGTATGTTTTCGCATAGAGGGCGAAACCATACAAATAGAGATGATCGAGGAGACCAAAGCGAGAGAATTAGCATGCTTAGAGCAGTCCAGTGATATTGAGAAAATGACAGAGGAAGAGCTAGACATCCACCAGGAATGCGACTTCGTGATGACAGATGATGAATCCATTTAGACAGATCCCGTAGCACAGACCCTCGCCCTGCCTACAGATTCACCATACTTAAAGCTTATGGCAGTCGAGAGCCTGGAGAGCACACCCCTGGACGAGGATACTTTTGTGGCTGACAGTGTTGGGACGAGTGGTGATGATGATTTTTAGTCTTGTTCATCTAGTTTAGATCCCTCGGATTCAGACATTGATTGGGATGATTTTGATGCCTATTTGCAGTGTCTGATTCCTTCTGAGCTGACAGCTAGGACGGAGTGCAAGCCAGTACAGTTTATTGATGATTCAGCAGGCTTCCCTTCGTCAGATATTCATGTAGAGCGAGAGTTCTCACATACAGATCTGTTAGCCTTTACACAGACATATCAGAAGCCAGATCTGCCACCTCCCAGTTGTCTAGAATTAAAGCCCTTGTTGCAGTTGCTGAAGTATAGATTCCTTGCGGGTGAGCCAGATATGCACCCAGTCATTATCTCAGCAGGTTTGACTGGAGAACAAGAATCTCGTCTGATGGAGGTCCTTAAAAGAAACCGCAAAGCGATAGGATGGAGTATAGCTGATCTCCAGGGGATTAGTCTGGCTCTGTGCTCCCACCACATCTACCTTGAGGAGGACGCTAGGCCGTCACGTGAGTTCCAGCGATGGCTGAACCCGAATCTTCGAGATGTGGTCATGAAAGAAATATCGAAGTGGTGGAGCACCGATTTTATCTACCCCATCTCCGACTCCAAGTGGGTTAGTCCATTACATATGGTATCCAAGAAGACGGGTATCACTACAGTTGTGAGTGAGCCTGGAGAGGAGATCTCTACCCGAGTACCCACTTCTTGGAGGGTCTGCGTGGACTACAGATGATTGAATGAGGCCACCAAGAAGGATCATTTCCCACTGCCATTCATTGATCAGGTTATCGAGAGGCTAGCTGGGAAGAGTCGCTACTTTTTTCTTGATGGGTACTCCGGATATAATCAAGTGGCCATTGCGCCCGAAGACCAGGAAAAAATGACATTCACCTGTCCGTTTGGGACTTATGCTTTCAGACAGATGCCCTTTGGTCTATGTAACGCTCCC
The DNA here is from genome assembly GCA_037367405.1 of Ottelia alismoides. Lineage (NCBI taxonomy): Eukaryota > Viridiplantae > Streptophyta > Magnoliopsida > Alismatales > Hydrocharitaceae > Ottelia > Ottelia alismoides. The sequence goes on along the minus strand of JAZKJV010009746.1, from coordinate 27,731 downwards.
GCAACATTCCAAAGGTGCATGTTTTCCATTTTCTCGGACATGGTGGGTGACTGTTTAGAGGTCTTCATGGATGACCTCTCGGTCTATGGCGATGGGTTTGATGCTTGACTTGACTGCCTAGATCGTGTGCTTCAGCGCTGCATTGAGGTCAATCTTGTCTTGTCTTGGGAAAAGAGTCACTTCATGGTGACTCAAGGGATGGTCCTTGGTCATATTATCTCCAACAGGGGCATGGTGGTTGATCCGACCATGGTGGATATCATTAGAAAACTCAATCCACCGTCCAATCTGCGTCAATTACGGTCTTTTCTGGGGCATTTCGGTTTCTACCGACGGTTCATTCAGGACTTCAGTCGTATTGCCCGACCGCTCACTGATTTGCTGACAAAAGACACCGAGTTCCTTGTAGATGACAAGTATCTTGCATCTTTTGAGACTCTCAAGAGTATGGTTGTTTTGGCTCCTGTCCTTCAGCCACCTGATTGGTCTCTCCCATTCAAGATCATTACAGATGCTTCTGATTTTGCCGTTGAGGCTGTGCTTGGACGGAGGAGGGATGGATTGCCGTTTGCCATTCACTACGCCAGCCGGGCTTTGGATGCCGCTCAGCGGAATTATACTGTGACAGAGAAGGAGATGCTGGCCGTAGTATTTGCTTTGGATAAGTATAGATCATATATTCTCGGATCTAGAGTGACTATATTTACTGATCACACCGCCATCCGGTACTTAATGGCCAAGAAGGATGTCAAAGCACGCCTTACCAGATGGATCCTTCTGCTCCAGGAGTTTGATATTGAGATTAACGATAAGCCTGAAGTTAAGAATGTGGTGATGGGTCATCTCTCCCGCTTAGAGAACCTTGAGGAATCTGAGCCCAGCGCACCTATCACAGAGACATTTCCAGATGAGGCAATCTTGGCGATCACCTCGCTCCCATGGTACGTCGACATTATGAACTATCTTGTTGACAAGACGGTCCCACAAGGTTGTCCCAGGAAGAAACTTGAGACCTTCCTAGCGAAGGCCAAGTTTTGCCACTGGGAGGATCCCGTCCTTTATCATGAAGGAGGGGATAGCATCTGGAGGAGGTGCATTCCTCAAGAAGAGCACCATAGCGTCCTCACATACTACCATAAGTTGAGGCAGGAGGACATCATTCTAGGAGACGGACAGCACAGAAGATGCTTCAATCCGACCTTTGGTTGCCTACTCTCTTCAAGGATTCAGATGAGTTCGTGAAGAGATGTACTGACTGTCAGAAGATGGGTACTTGCGGACAGAGAGACATGATGCCCATGCAACCCATTCACTTTTGTGAGGTTTTTGATGCATGGGGGATTGATTTCACGGGCCCATTTCCTAAGAGTCAGGGATTTGAGCACATTTTGCTCGCTGTAGATTATGTTAGCCGATGGGTTGAGGCCATCCCTGCCCGAGCCGCAATTGCTAAGACTGTGTGTCGATTTTTGAGGAAAAATATCATTTCACGGTTTGGGGTACCTAGAGTCTTGATTTCAGACGGGGGGTCTCACTTCATCAATGACAAGGTTAGGGTCCTTGCAGACAAGTTCGGCATTGACCATCGTGTTGCCACACCGTATCACCCTCAGACTAATGGTCTTGTCGAAGTATCGAACCGGGAGATAAAGACTATCCTATAGAAGGTTGTCCGCCCAGACCGAAAGGATTGGTCACAGCTTTTGGACTCGGTCTTGTAGGCCTGTCGGACTTCCTTCAAGAATCCACTAGGGACATCTCCCTTTCATCTCATCTATGGCAAGCCGTGCCATCTGCCAGTGGAAATAAAGCACAAGTCACTTTGGACATTCACTGAGTTATTATTTGATCCAGAGAGTATAGGAGAATAGAGGAGAGCAGAGTTGCTAGCCCTGGAGGAACTGAGAGATACAGCCTTTTCTAGCAGCCTACAGTACAAGGAAAAAGTGAAAACATGGCATGATTCTCACATCAACCATAAACAGTTTGAGCCAAATCAGCACGTATGTTTGTTTGATTCCCGGCTGAAATTATTTCCAGGGAAGTTACAGAGCAAGTGGAAAGGTCTGTATGTGGTCAGGAAGGTACATGACAATGGTAGTATTGATATATCTGAACCGTCATCTTCCTCTACCTTCTGTGTTAACGATCACCGCCTGAAGCTATATCTAGATCATGATCCACCGACCGTTGACGTTGCCCTCATTCTTCTGGTATGAGATGTGTTCTTTGATTCATATCGCTTGCATCTCATACATGGTGATCACTTCCATCTTCCACTGTATAGATCATCTGTCCATATCATTCTTTCATTTATTTGTTTCTTTTCTTCTTTTCTTCTTTTCCTTTTCTATCTTATTTATCTATCAAAAAGGTGTCGCCCCTTGTTGTTAGTTTTCTGTACTTAGGACGTACTTTGTCCTAAGTATAGGGAGGTGTGAACCCCGAGTTTTTCTATTCTTTTCGATCCTAACCATTGTCTCCTCTTCTTATCTATACTTAGGGATATCTTACCCTAAGTATAGGGGGAGAAAATCTGAGTACGATCTGTTCATTTCCACCCTTGACCCTCCCTGCGTTGTGTACAGTCTGCTATACTTAGGATTATTTGATCCTAAGTATAGGGAGGACGGTCAACTTCTTATTCGTTTATTCATTTATTCATTCATTTATTTATTTATTCTTTAGACTTGCCTATACTTGGTACGAGTCATGTCTTCTCTTTTCTCTCCGATCTATGAGGACATAGCTCAAGCTAAGTATAGGGGGTCGTATATACTCCGTATATACTTTAGCCATAACTCGTACTTTCGTATTTTCTTAATACATATGGATAATAATTCTTTAAAATTCATTAAAAACCTTAATAAAAAGATATGGTCATTCCTCAGATTCTTTTTGTATGTACTGATTTAAATCAGGTGAAAATGTTTTTTGCAAAATGTTTGAAAAATAGTTTGAATATCCTTGGGAAAATATTTTGAAAATGTTTTGTTACATGTTTTCAACCTTTGTAAAAAATGAGAGCTTTGTAAAATTTCTTTTCTTTGTGTGAAATAAAATGTTTGAAAAATGACTTGCAAATGGTTTGAAAAAAATGGTTGCAAAAATATTTGAAAAATCTATCTATACTATTTGAAAACCTTTGCAAAATGATTTTCAAATGTGTGTACATGTTTGTAAAATTGTTTGTAAATTTATTTTGGACTATAGTTTTCAAAATTGTTTGAAAAACATGTGTCAAATAAGTTTAAGGGATACATACATCACACCTAAAATTCTTTATTGTATATACCTATAAAATTGATCACTTACCCTGTAAATTCTTAAAATCCACTTCTTGTATATATAAGAAGCACGCATGTATAAATATTTTTAACCTAGCTTTTAGCCAAAATCTTTTTGTTTTCAAAAATCCCAAAACATTTGCAAAATTAAAATCCAAAAACATTTAAAAGAAACTTTTTGAAAAATACAAAAAAATGCATATGCATCATCATCATGTTTTCAAAAATCCATAAAAAGTTCAAAATCTTGAAAATTGCATCACAAAAATATTTTCTGCATCGCATTGCATAGCATGAGCATTTTTCGGATTGAGTTTGATAGTTGAACGAGTCTAAGTAAAATCCGGAGATTGGAGCTTGATTGGACCTTAAAATCTACCTAATAATAGGAACCTTATAGGAATTGGGTTTGAGGTACTTCAGGTCTAGTTGACTTAATTCTTTGAGGATCACGAGACTTGGTTCAATGGATTCTTGACTGCCTAAGTAGAGTATTTCGGAGCACACACACGACTCTTGTTGATAATGACCTAACTTGGACATCTGCACCGTTCACTTGGCTCAACTCAGTTGGAGTGGTGAGGGGATTGGATTTGCTGGTATGAGACGCACACAAGTGGAAATATTTGTCCTCCTCTAGGGAGGGAAGTGCACCACAACCCGTCTAGTGATGAGGAAGTCTAAAGACAGGAGAGTGTGGGTTGCAATAAAGATTCGAAAGAGGGATAGTCTACTGGCTCAAGAGGAAGACTCCTTATGTAAATGCTGCTGTGAATAGTATCAAAAAAATGGTCAGGCCTGTACAAAAATAAATGCCTGCAAAGTATGTACAATTGTTGTAAAGTAAATAAGCAAGCTTGAGTTCCAAAGTCAAATATGTGAGCCTGCAGTTGGATGACTTGACTACACTGGTCTTGCATCCCAGGATAGGTAGCTACACTGGCTACCGTCCATTCTTCTCTTCACCCCCTCCTCTTGAGCTAGTTGCTACTTGAACTTAGAAGGGAATACCCCGCTCCTCAAGGATGGAGTTGTTGGATTGGGGAATCATTGGGTTGTCGTGCTGGAGAAGTCAGTCTCTTTGTCATTCTATTTGGGGAGAGCCACTATCACTTACACTGTACGAGTCAGATTCATAGTCGTAAGAGTTTGCGTATGAGTTGAAGTACTTCTGACCTGGCTATTGAGGAGACTTGAATAGGGTTTTGGGATTCTCACGGACTGTTGGATTTCAAATTCGGTTCTCAATAAGGTTCCGCCCCCACTAAAATTCCAAAGGTCCGACTTAAGCTCCAAACTTTGATTTTGTGAAGACAAGTTTGATAATTAAACTAAATCCAATTTCTTCTTTTTCTTTTCTTTCTTTTTCTTTTTGCACTTATTGCGTAAGTGTTTGCTAGGGACTAGCAAAGGTAAAGTATAGGGGGATGATGAATCCACATTTCATCATCTTTATTCTACCATTTTGGCCTCAAAAACCCTAGCAAATGCGTGTAAATACACTATTCCATTTCTTAGCATTCATGCATGTGCATATAAATAGTGTATAATATACTGTAATTAAAGCCAAAATTATAGAATAAATAAAAGAAAAGAAAACGAATAAAATATTGTAAGACCCGAAACCCCGAGACCTAGGCATCTTGATCAATAGGTCGACAAGGAACAAAGTAGGGGGAGATAAGGGTCAAAATACAGTAGAAATACCTATACCTTTTAATTCATTCTTTATTTATTTTGGGACCCATTTTTGGTTCCACTTTTTATACCACAAATAAAGAAATTTTGTACATGAAAGTTGTAGATAATTAAATAAAGAAAAATACAAAATTGATTTCATTTAAAAATAATGTACAGATAAAAAGTTATGGTCTGAATAAAATTCCAGAATCCCAACTTCCCAGACCCGTATCTCACAAATAAAAACTCCAAATGCATCAAACTCACCTTTAATTGTATATAGTTAAAAATAAGCTATTTAATGGCGGTGGTTTTCTCATTTGGCGGAGCCACGGTTTGAAAGTTGAGTTTTGGACACCTATTGTATACTTGTACAGATTAAAATATTCATGTTATTATTTATTAATCATTTTTACATTTTTATATTTTTATAATTTTGTAAATATTATTGATAATATATTTGTATTTTAAAATCAAATAAAAACATAAAAGAAACATAAAATAAAATACCTGTATATATCTAATACATAGGTATGATACATATACTTATACATGTATAACACATACTTTTATTTTATTAAGTATACAAAACACATCAGAAAAATAAAATAAAAATATTCTTAAGTATACAAAAATACTTTACAAATTTATAAAATAATAAACAAAAATAAAGAAATTAAAATCACAAAATAAAAATTAAATAATAAAATATATAGGTAATATACCTATAAGGGGTATAAAAGGGAACTTATTAAATTATACCTCTTAAAATAATTAGAAATCATAATAAAATACCTTATATAATAATAAACATTTTTTACTTTATAATTAAAAATTAATTCATTCATTTTCTATTTTTAAATAATTTTACAAAGTATTTTTCCCAAGATTTTCCTGGTTGGTCAACGTGGACCAACTAGGGGGTCTGGAGAGTTGACCTCGGGTCAACTCTCTGACCCTAGCTCCTGTAGCCATGCGCCAACCTCGTTTTTGACCTGCCTTTGCGGATTTATCGAGGCCGCTCCTTTCATCTTTTGGTGTTGACTCCTTCTGCAATCTTGTTCCTCTATCATCCCTCCTGCTCGCCCGATGATTTTTTCAGGGAGAGCATCACTGCTCTTCCCATTGACCCTCAATCTTTGCGCCCCCACGCCCACCTTTCAAAATTGCACCTCCACCTTCCCTTGAATCTTTGAACCGATTTTTGGGCGCCTAAATCCTGCAGGTGTGGGTAGAGGTACGCTCCGGTGATAGGGGAGTCTCCCCACATCTCAGCCGAGGTGCGGCGAGGGTCTGAAGTCGTGTTCCAGCCATCTCCGACGGTCGCGCTGCCGTGAGGTACCACCTCGGGCACGTAGCCCTTGAGGTTCGTTTTTCTTAATTTGTTTGCTTATTTTTGTTCCCAGTAGCTTGAATATCCATCTCCCATCCTCCATTTCGCCTGAGATCCATGTATTCGCTTTCGCCACCACCTCGCCGGAGCTCGCTCTGGTGAGCTCCTCCCTCATCGCCTTCCGCCTTCTCCCACTGCTAGGTGGGGCGGGGCATTTTGCCCTCGCCTCCCTTGACTTTTTGGTGCAGGTCCTCGGAACTTTGAAGACCATCTGGAGCTGTGTCGAGGTAGGCCGGAGGTACCTAGAGCTCTCTACCTTCCCCGATGTCATGGGAGAGCTCCGGTGACTCCCAGCCCTCCCTGAGGTCTCCAGCGCATTTAGAATCCCTGCAGGAGTGACACGGGGCATTCGGAAAGAACGTCGGAGGTGGACGGATGAGCCTAGAGAACCTCACCCCAGGCGGAGCGCCTCCCAGTTCGTCGTCCCGCCTTCGCGACCGTCGATCGAGCCCTTGTTCTTGGCGGAGCACAGCGTGCATTGGATCAGATCACGCCTCGGCCATCCGATCTTCATCTGCCATCTAATCTTGGTCGTTGGCGTCGAAGGGGTATGGGGCCACGGATTGTCAACACGTGCATAAGTGAGAAATCATCAGCCGTGCGATCCGCCCCTTGACTGGGTATTTTGCGAAGTCAACCCAGCACTTTTTGTATTTAGTTTTTAACCCTTAAACATTCATCTGTTGTTCTTTTTATTTTGTAACATTTACATAACTCCCCCTGACGTGTAGGGATCTTTCATTTAGGTCCCTCGCCGGGTCACGTGCTCTATGCACGTGACTTGGCGATTTTGCAAAGGGACTCCGGAGGCTTTTCGTATTTATCTTTAATCCTAAACTTTCAATTGTAGTATAAATTTCTGGCATTTTTACATTATAGCCCTGAGAATTTTGTTAATTACATTTTGCCCCTCACGGGTGCGCATGCTACGCACATGTATCCCAGGGACTTTTGCAGATAAGCCCTTACGGCTTTTTGTATCAACATTTAGTCCAGAAACTTTCTGATTAGGTTCAAAATTTGTGTACAAATTGCACGCAGGCCCCTATAGTTCCTATAATTACATTTATACCCTTGCTAGTGTGATTTATTTTTTTTGTTTTCGTCTAATTATTGCATGCATTTCTGAAACCCAAAAATTCCACAAAAATTAGTTTAGGCTCCTGTGCACTTGCTCACTCAAGCTATATTTTTGCATTGCATTTTTATTGCATTTTAATATTTATTAAAAATCAAAAACATGCATTTTCATTACTGTCTATCTTAGAAAACCCATAAAAATTCTTGAAAAATTCCAAAAAAATCACCTAAGGTCTATTTTAATGTGTTTTAGTGTTAGTCCAAAATCATTAAAAATTTCGAAATAAAAACCTTAAAAATTAGAAAAAACCCTAAAACTTCAAAAAAATCTAAAAAATCATAGAAAAATCCTAAAAATATAAACTCAGGTCATGTAGGTTCCCTATTTTATTCCCTTTATTTTAAAATTAATTTGGGAAAATTTTGTTTATTGTTTGCTATTTTTCATTCTCATTTTAATTTCAGCTAGTAGTTAATTCACTGTTTTCTTGTATTTTGCCTTTTAAAAATATCAAAAATATCCCGAGAAATCCTCAAAAATCACAAAAACAGTAAAAAACTATAAAAAGACCAAAAATATTTTATTTTCTTATTTTTGAACATTTTCCTTATTTTTGTAATTATCTTTTCTTCCTTTTTCTTATTTTATTTATATTCTAGTTATTGAAAAAGAAATAAAATTATATATAAAATATAAAAAGAAAATAAAAAATCAGAAAATTAAAAAGCAAAATACAAAATTAAAAATTAAAATTAAAAAATATTAAAATTAAAAACCCACAGAAAAATTGCATGCTTGTAAACACTTAATCACATCACATTTTTGCACATTGCCTGATCTATCCTGTGTGCTCCCTATGTTCGACCTCTACTTACTTACACCTAAACACCTTTTTATGTAGAGTTAATAATAAATTTTAACTCCACTATTGCTTGTCATTGTTTGATTTGATTGCGGGTTAATTGTTGATTAAATCCGGATTTCTTAGCGGTCACCGCAGCGACTTCTGTGTTCCCGCCTTGTCTGGAATACACGACCGCAAGATCTTTGGCTAAATTAGTACCTAATGGAGTTTTAAAGGATGTTCTATAGGACCAAAGAACCGAGTCCAAAAGTTGTGACCAATCCTTTCGGTCTGGGCGAACAACCTTCCGTAAGATCATCTGGATCTCCCTATTAAAGACCTCGGCTAGACCATTTGTCTCAGGATGATACGGAGTAGCATACCAAACTCATTAGCAAGTGCTCTTACCTTGTCATTGATGAAGTGGCTACCCATGTCTGATATTAGAATACAAGGGACCCCGAACCACGTAATGATATGCTTTCTCAAGAACTTACAAACTGTGTTCGCATTAGTGGCTCGGGTAGGAATAGCCTCTACCCAACGACTCACATAATCCACAGCTAGAAGGATATACTCGAACTCCTGACTTTTAGGAAACAGGACCATAAAGTCTATACCCCATGCATCAAATACTTCACAGAAGTGAATTGGTTTCATCGGCATCATATCTCTATGTCCACAAGTACCCATTTTCTGACAGTCAATACATCCCTTTTCGAATGCACGGGCATACGCAATGAGAGTAGGCCACCAAGGCTGGATTGGAGTACCTTCTGTGATGTCCTCTTACATGAATGGTGTCCTCCAGCTTCCAATCTATGGCAATACATGAGGACACTCGGGTATTCCTCCTGAAGAATACACAGATGCCAGACGTAATCCACTCCTTCATGATAAAGGCTCGGATCCTCCCAATGGTAAGACTTGAGTTTCGTGAGGAAAGTCTCAAGTCTCTGTCTGGACCAAACTTGTGGGACTTTCTTAGCAACAAGAACGTTCACAATGTCAGCATACCATGGAAGCGAGGCGACAACAAGAATTACCTCGTCAGGGAAGGTCTCGGTTATTGGCGCATCGAACTCAGAAGTCTCAGGTGTTTCTAAATGTGAGAGGTGATCCGCCACTACATTCTTGACTCCATGCTTATCCTTAATCACAATATCAAACTCCCAGAGTAGAAGGATCCATCTGGTCAGACGTGGCTTTGAATCCTTCTTTTTCATTAAATACTTGATGGGTGGTGCGATCAGTGAACATTGTGACTTTCGATCCTAATATATGGGACCTAAATTTATCTAAGGCAAATACTAAGGCTAGCATCTCTTTCTCTATAACCATGTAATTCTGCTGGGCGGAATCCAGTCTTTCTATTGTAGTGTATGGCAAATGGAATCCCATCCCTCATCTATCCCAACACAATCTCAATGGAAAAATCAGAGGCGTCTATCATGATCTCGAATGGGAGAGACCAATCGAGTGGCTGAAGGACATGAGCCTCTACAACCATGTTCTTGAGATTTCAAATGCCGAAAGACACTTATCATCGACTATAAACCTGGTGTCTTTCGCAAGAAGATCAGATAACGGTCGGGCAATTTTACTGAAGTCTTGTATAAAACATCGGTAGAAACCGACATGCCCAAGGAAGGACTGTAACTACATCAAGTTGGATGGTGGATTGAGTTTCTTTATAATATCCACCTTGGTCGGGTCCACCTCCATACCTTTGTTGGAGATGATGTGACCAATGACCGTCCCTTGAGTCATCATAAAATGACTCTTCTCCCAAGAAAGTACGAGGTTAACCTTCGTGTACCTCTGAAGCACGTGGTCTAGGCTAGAAAGGCAGGAATTAAAATCATCGTCGTAGACTAAGAAATCATCCATGAAGACCTCCAAGATATCTCCCGCCATGTTCGCAAAAATGGAAAGCATGCACCTCTGGAATGTAGCCGGAGCATTACATAGTCCAAAGGGCATCTATTTGAAAGCATACGTTCTGAACGGACATATGCATGTTGTCTTTTCCTGGTCTTCAAAAGCAATGGGAACTTGGTTATATCCCGAGTACCCATCGAGAAAGCAATAATGGCTCTTCCTGACTAACCGTTCGATGATCTGATCAATGAACAGTAGAGGGAAGTGATACTTCTTGGTCGCCTGATTCAAAGGTCCGTAGTCCACACATACGTGCTAAGAAGTCGGTACTCAGGTATCGATCTCCTCTCCGTCCTCATTTATCACTATAGTGATTCCTGTCTTCTTGGGTACCGCATGTAACGATTAACCCATTTCGAGTCGGAGATGGGATAGATAAAATTGGCGCTCCACCACTTCGATATTTCCTTCATAACCACCTCTCGAAGATTCGGGTTCAGCCTGCACTGAAACTCATGAGATGGTTTGGCATCATCCTCGAAAAAAATGTGATGGGAGCATAGAGTTGGACTAATCCCATGGAGAATCAGCTACTGACCACCCGATTGCCTTGCAGTTCTTTTCAAGAATCTCCATTAGACAGGATTCTTGTTCATCGGTCAGATCATAAGCGATGATGACTGGAAAGATTTTAGGCTCTTCAACAAGGAATCAATATTTCATACTTTGAGATAACGGTTTAAGCTAAGGGGGAGAAGGAACATGAAGAGCTTGTTTAACTAGCACATCAGTATAGGCTACTAGGTCTGTCTGCGTAAGCTCAGTCTGCTCTAACTCAGAAGGATCTGGAGGTTATTGGGAATTCTACTCTTATTCGGTCTCCATACTGGTTGTAGGCTATGCGGATGGAGTCTGAAGCGATAGTAGGCTCTGTCAATCAGCATCTTCGGAATCCAGCTGATCTGCGGGTAACTAACAGTTCTGATGGTTCATTTCTGACTGGGAGGGATAAAGAATATCTGAATGATTTGAAAAAATCTCAGGATTGTCTCCATTAAGATTCTCGTTATTCGGCTCCAGGATTGTGTTCTCCAATCTCCCATCATCGGATATCTGAATCTCAGCTTCGTCTAAAGGTGTGATAAAAGATTGGGTGCTAAGTTCGGCCTAGATGGCCTCATCATCTGTTTGTACAAAATCACAATCCTGATGACTATCAGGTTCATCATCAGATGCTCGCTCTGATTCAACTGATCTAGATTGTTGGTCTTGGATCATCTCTATATGTATACTTTTGCCTTGGACGCGAAAGTACACCTTCTTGGTACCATAGTCGGAAATGGCCTTTGTTGTCGCCAGAAAAGGTCGTCCTAGTATGATCGGGGTATCGGTCACGCATTTAGGGACCACCATGTCCAACACGACGAAGTCCACAGGTAATTTCAAACCCTGAATGGTAATAATAATGTCTTCAATTAAACCCTTAGGCCTTTCGACCGATCTATTAGCAAATTGTAAGACTGTTCGGCTTGGTCAAAGAGGTCCAAACTCGAACATTTCGTGTAAGGAAGAAGGAAGGAGATTAATTGAAGATTCGATATCTAATAGAGTCTGATCAAAAGTCTGATCGAGGATCTCGCATCTGACATACGACACTCTCGTATCGGATCTCATGGCTGGGAGACGATTTTGAATAGCATAACATGTTTCCTTGGTCAGCAAATGGACCTCAGAACATTTTTTACGCTACCTCTTCTTCCTGTGAACTGTGGTTCGTTTTTAGGCCTTTCTGCAGAAGAGGGATGTGTGCCAAGGCTTCCGAAAGAGTAAGTTGTATCGTGAGCTTGTCGATCATCTCTTTCGTCAGATCATTCATTTGGATCTTTTTGGAGTTTTCTTTTTTATCGCATTTTCCTAAGCAGAGAGCTTTGGGAAAAGGAATATGTACATCCTCTTGGTTAGTCTGTACAATCAGAGGATCAAAAGAAGTAGAAGGAAATGTTTTTGGAAAACAGGGACTTGCGTTCTTCGAATCATCAGAGAGAGAGAGATTGATCAACTATCTTTTTATTTCTTTTTTGAGTACTTCTCTTTTGTACCTTTTTTGTGATTTTCTCTCATCACTACTATATACAAATAAAGGTATAACAGTTGTAACGACGTTCGGCTCTGGCTGATCTTCAGACTTAGTGGCTTCAGCACCACCATCTTCATCATCAAAGGGATAAGCGGCTTCAACACCGCCATCAACGTCCTCAACAGGCTCGCTTGTATCCACAGGTATATCTTCGTTGAGCCTAATTAAGTCTCCGCCTACTGGCATCCTATCACTCCTAAGAGAAACGAAGTTAGCATCATCACAGTAAAGATAATCATCGAAAAATACATGTTATTTGAGGGTAGGCTCAGTCAAATCTACTTGCTCTGACTTTCACTTCAGGTTATTTGGATTCAGCTCTATCTGAGAAGGCAAGGCAGGCATCCCTTTAACCAAGTCGGCGACATGAGATTTGAACTCAACCATTTCTCTCCTAAAAGCGACCCGTTGGTTGGTGATCAAGTTGGCAAGATACTCTAAGGCTGGGTAGTCATGGAAAGGCCCATGAGACCCGGATGATTCGCCTCAATGATACTGAGGTTGCTGTTGAGCTGGTTGTTGATGTGGAGGGTAATTCTACTGATACTAAGACTGATAAGTGCTCTGCCTCCACCGAGGTTGCTGATAATGACGAGGATCGGAATGCTGCTGGGATTCTCTGCTCTGCCCCATTGGTGTATGTTGTTGCTGCTGGGAAGAGGCACCTCATGTAGACCAACGGAACCAAGGTGATCGTGATGGATCCCTAGTTGTTGCGGCTGATTGTACCAAATCCCATTGACCTCAATCAGTGGCTCATGCATCTCAGAATAGGCTGGGGGCATTGATGCCAAGGGATGATCACTCTGATACACCACCAGCTGAGTGTCAGATGATGGCGTCTGCTGGTATTGTGGGTGTACCGAAGATTGATGAGCCGGCTCAGAATGCACATGGTAGATGTGTTGAACTGGAGGCCGTGGAAGTATGCCTCAATCTCAGCTTCCTGAGTCAGCCTTTGATCTAGAAGACTTGTTTGAATCATCTTGTATCTCTTGAAGGCACATAATCTGTGTCTTCATATCACTAAGGCATCTCTCAAGCTCGTCGATCTTATCGAGCTTGTCTAAATTTATGGCACTTCTTCTCAATAATTTCCATGTGGTCCAACTTTTGACAAAATATCCCCATATCAACTGATGAGGATTCGTTAGTTATTGAGACAACAGAAGACGGATTACCTTCAATTTGTGCCACTCGGGAGTGCTGATGAAAAGTAGGTGGCTGTCTCATTAAAGAACCGAGTTTGAGACACTGTGGTATAGTTCTCTGTCATTTTCTTGTAAATGGCCCAGACATGATCCTCATGCATAGAGAAGTATGATCCAATGCAAGAAGCATTCACAAGTCTCTGTAACTCTGGTGTCATCCCACTAAAGAAACTATGTACAAGAGTTGGCTTCAAAATCTCATGATGGGGACACTGATCAATGAGCTCTCTAAATCTGTCCCATGCTTCGTGGAACTGCTCATTCTCGATCATGGTGAAGTTACTGATCTTGGCTCTGGTAGCATTTGTTTAACCGAGGGGGTAATACTTATTCAGATAGGTAGTTCACAGCTGCTCCCACATTGAAACATATCTCCCTAAATGTTTCAGCCAATAGGTTGCTCTGTCTATGAGGGAGAAAGGAAAAGCGATCAATTTGATCATGTCCTCGTTAACATGCGCATTGTGCACCGTACTGCATATAAGCTCAAACTCCTGAAGGTGCAGATGCGGCTCCTCAGTAGAAAGCCTATGAAACTTGGGCAGCAGTTGGATTGTTTGAGGTCGGAGCTCAAAGTTCCTGTGAATAACCAGAAGATGGATCCACCGATGAGTAGTAGTAGCTCTAGGGTTGTAGAGCTGATGCGTTATTTAATTCAGACCAAGTGGTTGTCTCTCTACTTCATCAGGTTGCTCATGATCCTCAGCTCCTGGGTTCTTAGCATCTGGATGGTCTCGTTGGGCTCGCAGTTGAGTTAGCTCGGCTCTGACATCATTCATTAGTCTACCTTGCTCCCTAATTTGATTTTTCATAGTCTCTAGGGAAGCAAGTAGACTGTTGTTAATCGTATCCTGATCTATAACTACGGAGGTGGTCTGCGATCCCTTTCCAGCCATGTCTTCTGGAAATGAGAAAGAATCTAGGTCAGGCTCTGCCAGTTCAACATGTAATTGCTGATAATTTTATGTAACTGGAGGTGATAATAAAGGAGAATGAGAAGGAGAAGAAATCGGTGATGGGCTTCCAAGTAAAGTCATGCCTAGAAGTAGCAACTCAATTAGATATCGATTTGGGATGTGAGACATCCCGAACCGATATGGATGAGTGGGTAGGTGCATGAGAGAGAGGATTGGTCAGAGTCGATCGCAACAATCGCCTACCCATCATCTTTATAGATTAAGTTGATAAAGATCTCAGAACGATTGGACTCACATCCCAAGCAAATGCAAAGCAAACCCCGAATTCACCAGCGTAACCCTAGTAATGACCGTAAGAGTTAAATCGTTTATCTTGTCAGTTTTAAGGTTATTTGTCAATCAAGTCTTCTCACAGATTAGCAAGAGCTGATAGGTGCCCGCAACTTCCCCGAAATACCATCTTGAGTTCTTACAAGAAATCATCTATTCTCAGCCAATATGGGAGTAAGTACGGACCGTTGCTGACTACCCGTATTACTTGAGGACCATACCTTATGCAGTATCCTCTAAACCTCCCACTCTACTAAGTAAACTCGAACCGTTTCCGGCTGCCCGAGAGTACCCACTAAAGATTAAGTGATTTAAAATATGATCTCAGTAGTACTTCGATAGAAGCCTAGACTCTGACTCTACGTTATGTATCGTCTCTCACTCACAAATCTGGAGAGAGTACCTACAATTCATTTGTGAGAGTTTCTCGCCCAAAATAAGTGAAGTCCTTACGTTTAGTTTTAGGTCAGATATAATTAACAACCCCTGTTTTATTTTTGGTTACCACTTTTTTTAGTATTTTTCAAACAAACGTCTAACGATGTTTATGTCATTTTGGGTTTGGTCCTAGGTCGCAAGCATCTATGTTATTCGACCTAAGCAAGCATCTATCTACGAGTGCACAGAGAAGGGAAAAATCAAGAAAATCCTAACAAGCACCTATCCACGAAAAGTCACGGAAAACCGTCGAGAAAAATCACGAGCAAGAAAACCGCGGTGGGTGATCTGCTTCCCTAGGAGTACAACCCTGGAAGAACAAACCCCGAGAAGAAGAGAGGTACAAGTCAGGATACCCTGAAGGGGCCCCTTCCTACGAACAATTTTTTTTTATTTTTTATTACATGAAATTACAGCTAATCGGCTTTGTGGTTTTCAGCTATGTGGCTCAACCTGTGCCGCATAACTCTGAAATAAAAAGCTATGAGGTCGGGAAATAAGATGGCAAAAAGAGAAACCTTAGACCTAGGTCTACGGATACCCTAGCATTGCCTCCCCAGCAATGGCGCCATCTGAAAAACCACTCGATCAGCTTTTTCTGAATCCTATAAAAGAGACAGAGAAAACTTCATGGTCGTTGTATCGACCAGGTGAGTTTTAGCAGAAAAGATTAATTTTGAGTTAATCTTCTTATTTTTTATTTATACTCCTAAACTTAAGTGTATAGCGGTTAAGCATGAGTGTTGAACTCAGGGAGGCAATATGTTTGAAAACTAGAGTTAAATGGTAGACAAGTAAGGTTTTATGGGTTTCCTTATTTTTATTTTATTTTTAAGGATTTTCTGGATTTTTATTTAATTTTTGTGAACTTTGTATTTTTTATGATTTTTAAAGTATTTTATGGGTTTTTTATTATTTCATAAAATATTTTGTAATTTTTAGTTGATTTTTATTTTTTAGTTATGATTTTTATTTTATTATTTTTATGTTTTAATTTGTTTTTCTGCTTTTTTATGGATTTTTAGAAGGAGTTTATGATTTTTATAGATTTTGGTTTATTTTTATTATTGAAAAATTAAACTTTATAGAAATCATAATTTTATTTTCAATTTTTAAAATTGAAAATAATGTGAAAATATTTTTATTTTTATTAGAAAGTAGATGAAATTAGCTTTAAATGATATATTGTACATTTTTATATGATTTTTTGAAGTAGTTATGATTTTTTTGAAGTTTTTATGTATTTTGTATTTATTATTGGTTTTAATATTAAATTTTTATTTTATTTTTTATTTATTATGCAATATGGTAAAATATGGTAAAATTGGATTTTTGAAGTTGTTTTAATATTTTTATGATATTTAAAATTTGTTGTATTTTTTAATATTTTAATGATTTATTTAATGTTAAAAGGTATTTTTATTTTTAAAATTACTTTAATACTGAACATAGTATAATATTGTATATCTATTTGTATTTTTACTTGAATTTTTTAGTATTATTTTATTTATTATGTACATAATACTATTGATTTATTAGTTTTGTTTGCAAGGGCTTTGTTGTAATTAGCAAGTTTTATGGGGGATGTATGAAAAAATGCAGAATAAGAGTATGCTGCGCGCGAAGCTCATCGAGATGCACGTATGTGTGTACGTAACTCGTTCAGTCTGGACCTATATGCAAATCTATAGAGTTAATGAGGCGTAAATGCTATTTACCCAGAAATGGATCTGATTGCTTCGCCGATTTGATTGAACAGATGTGAACTAATCTTGGGTTACACCTCTATTGTATTCTCCAATCAAAGTTTCAGGGAATGATTATCAGCGGTGGAGCTCTCGACAGGATAGGGGTTATCGATCTCCTGTTGCTCGACGCGTTGCAGATCCCTATCTCAGTTAAGGATTTTTGATACGGTATTTCATGATGGTGATTGATATATTCTCCAGGTATTTTGTTCCAAGGAGAATTATAGGTGAAGCTTTCGGAGATCATTTAGCATGTTGTTCTCAGGTGTATCGACAATCATCAATGAGCTTGTCCAAGCGGCAGAGATCGTTTTAGATGCTAACCGTGACTTCTCCCGATGGTGTTGCCGCTTAAGACAGAGGTCTTCTAGCAGAGACGGCAGCGGTTCTTGAGAGCGATGGAGATCAGATGATGGTGGTTCACATCTATCTTCATGTGATGTTGAATCAAATGCTTAAATCTGAAGCGACCATACTTCGTAGTTCTTCGACTGATGCTCCCAAATCAGTTCTACCGGAATATGCAAGTGCTTGTCAATTGCAGAAGTCTCTGTTTACATGCAGTTGTTCGTCTCACTGCTCTATATTCTAGAAATATTCCTAGGCTATTTATGGAATCTCAAGTCTACGCTTCATGCTATGGAGCTAATCACGCTCTAGTGATTAGCCTCAATTTTCAAATGCGGTGAAGCTATTAGGAAATTCAAATTGCCTTATGGTTCAGATCAGAAGGTTGTCTGCTTCGCTCATCGAATGCTTGATGATGATTTGGTTTCAACGACAGATTCATTTGTCGGGGGATCAAATGTTCATAGGTTCTGCGAAAGCCTCAAATAGATATCCTGCAAACGTAAACACAGCTCAAGGAATGATTACCTTAGGTGGTTATTATGCGTAAAAAATGTGAACGTGGATAATAATTCCAAATGGATGAAGGATTGGAATCAGCCTCAAATCCTTGTGAGATTAGAGTGGACAGATATGAATGTGGAGATGAAGAAACGAATCAAACGGTGGAGGTGATGATTGGAGATGTTTGGAGATATGTTTAAAGCATAAGAAGAGAAAAACGGATAGACCGAGAAGAGAACGGAGGAGTATGAGGAGAATAGAGGGTTCGAAAAGAAGAGGAACCTGGAATAGAAGACAGATGGTGTGAACTCGGATCAGTTGCCTGGGAATCAGAGCTCGGTAGAGCTCCGATGATGCTCGCCTCAACGCTTCGGCATAGCGAAGGCTGATCTCGCAACGGAGCATGGGGGTTGCAACACCGGAGAAGATGATCATGCCCTCCTCTGATCTCTCAACCTCTCGCTCGATGGTGGGAGGCGACGGGGCATGTCACTCCCTCACTCGACCTGACCGGAGCTCTAGGGAGAAAAGGGAAGAAAATGGCGGATGCCTTCAAATTTGGGGGTGATGCCCTATATATAGACGAGGTTGTGTGGAGCTCAAGGAAGAGGTCGAGACACCGCCGGCGGGTTGGCGTCACCGGGGGCGGTTGGGCGAACGATCCAACGTCCGGCGGTTAGAGCAGTTGGCCGAAGGATTGGAGAAGGAGGTGGCGACGCGTGTGGAGAAGAGATGGGGGAAGAAGGCAACGGAGAAGAAGAGGGGAAATGGGAAAGTAAGAGAGAGGAAAAGAAGAGAGAGATGAAATAAATTAAATTAAATAATTAATAACTTTTTTAAATAAATTAAATTAATAATTAATAATTTGTTTAATTAAGAATTGAATAATTTTAAGATATAATTAAGTACGTAATTAGTAATTAAATAAATAATTTAATAAATAATTAAGTATATAATTTAAGAATTACTTAATAATAATAAAGTAATTAATTAATTACTTTATATTAATAATGGAGTATTAATATAATAATATAAGTTAAGACACATTGTACAATATACCAATACGGATAAGAAAAATCACATTTTGCATATTAACTCCGATTTTGGAGAAATCAGTGTCATTTTGTATGAATTTTAAAAATGAGTTTGCCCAATTCGGAGTCCGTATGGCCGAGTTATGAGGTCCCAAAATTTAGGTAACGACTTTTCAGATTTTATCAGTCTTTGATGTTTATATTTTTCTATACAATTTTAGAATATTTTTAGAAAAGAAATTAAGTTAATCGGATTTACGATTAATTGACTAAAAATCTGGGAAGTTTCTACATATAATACATATATACAGTAGGGTCCAAACGCCAAAATCACCGGTTTTATTAGTATATTTTTTTATATTTTTAATAAATAGTATTAAGTATAAAACGAAGTTTAATAGTTAGTTTCGTACATTTGGAGTTTTTTTATAAATAGTTATGAACCTCAGAAGTCGGCTTTTGTGGCTTTTTCGATCTTTTATAATATTTTATTTTTATGTCAAAATATTTTTCTGATATTTTTATAAAATAATATATATTTTTGTGATCAATTTTTTTATAAAAAGAAGTGTTTTGATTTGAGATTGTTTTAATGATGAATATATAGGTGAAATATTTACATTGTGTAAAATGGATAAATTATAGATTTGGTCTTGATTTTTCAGATATTTTTATAGTTTTGGATCCTTATCTCCCCTACTTATTTATTTTGTCGACCACGTCAATATTGACCTGGTCTCGGGGTTAGGATTAGTCTGTATATATTACATATCTCCAGCCTTCTTTCCTTTTATTTTTCTTTTTATTTTTATTCTTTTATTTTGGATAAAATAAGTGTTAAAAATACAATATTAATATTTGTGGTTAGAATGATAATTAGTTGGAATTAGTGATTATTTACATGCATTTTACCAAGGATTTTAACCAAAACAAAAGAATAAAGGCGATGAATCACGGATTCATCATGATGTATTCCATCTGGGATGGTTACGTTGACTTTATACCTGTTGAAGTATAACACATCAGTATCCTTATATTTGGAATAGATAAATTTATGTTAAAAAAATTGATCAATTTACCATGGCAAAGCAAAACTTCAACACAACAACAACAATCACACCAGAACTTGTTTTCAAACTTCTTCAAACCACCTTTACATTGAGTGCATGCATTATACCACCATCCATCAGAAACATCCACATCAATTATTGTAGCTCTATAGCTAAAATCTTATGTTATGCATGATTGATAAATTGGAGTTAATATGATAAAGAAATATGCTATATTGGTTACAATAGATATTTTGTTATTGAAAAACTATTGCATGTTAAATATTTAAGGGTTTTTATTAGTTGTGCCCCTCCGAGATCTTGCAATTTCAGTTATGCCCCTATCTTTTTGAGAATATCAGTTGTGCCCCCAACTTCTTGTCGTTTTATCAGTTGTGCCCCTCTGTTAGTTCAACTATCAATGAGATGACTTAACCAAGGTTTTTTCAAACCTTGGTGCAGTTAGGAGGGGTATTATTGTCCAGACATCTTCTTCATCTTCTTCCTCCTCCATTTGTTCTTCTTCCTTTCTCTTCATAATTTCTCTCTCTTAGTGACACCATCATGCATCCATCTAATCATCAAAATTTTTGCATTTTCACAGATATATCACTCATTACAGATCAAACAGTGAATTTTATTGAATTTTTTGATGAGTTTTTATGAATCAGTTAGTCAAAAATTTATCTTAATTTAACAAAAACTGTAAGCCCTCCAGTTTAAGTCAGACATGCAAAGGAAGAGGGCAGAAGGGGGAGGCACGTGGGAAGGGGAGGCGTAGGGGGCGGGGGCGACACGGGGCGGGGGCGGCGGGGCAACCTGGGGGCGGGGGCGATGGGGGCAGGAGGAGGCGTAGGGGAAGGGGGAGGCGTGAGACAGAGGGAGGGGGAGGTACAGGGAGGGCGGAGGCCACAGGGCCAAGGGAGGCACAGGGGGCGAAGGCGACGGGTGGAGGGGGTACGGGGGCGGAGGGGGAAGGTGCAAGGGGACGGAGGGGGTGTGGGGGGTCGAAGGGGGGGGGGAGGTGCGGTAGGCGAAGGGAAGTGCTGTGAGCGGAAGGGAGGTGGGGGAGGCAGTGCGAGCGCGGAGGGGAGGTGCGGGGGCGGAGGGGGGAGGTGCAGGGGGCGGTGCAAGGGGCGAAGGGGGTGCGGGGGGTTGGAGGTGGGAGGTACGGTGGGCGGAGGGAGGTGCTGGGAGAGGAAGGGAGGTCTGGGGGTAGTGCCGGCGGCAGAGGGGAGGTGCGGGGGGCAGTGCGGTGGGCGGAGGAGGGGGAGGAGGAGTAGGACGGGGACGGAGGTGGGAGGCACGTGGGTGGAGCAGGAGGCTCGGGGGAGGCTGCAGGAGAGCTCAAGGAGGAGGGGGGAGGAGTTGTGGAGGAGGAAACGAAGGGAGGAAGAGGAAGAGGAAGAAGATGGGAGAGGAGGAAGAGAATGGAGGAAGAATATGGGGAGGAGGAGGAAGAGGATGCATTAGACTTTTCAATCCTTTTGTTAATTTAATTCCATTTGTGTCCGTGAAGTTAACGTTCATTTGTGTTGGTTATGATCAGTCACTAACCCGAGGGGTACAAGTGATAGATTAGCAAGAAGTCAGGGACACAACTGATATTCCCAAAAAGATAAGGGCATAACTGAAATTGCAAGATCTCAGAGGGGCACAATTGATAAAAACCCAATATTTAAATAATTATGTTTTGAAGTCCGAGATTTACCCTCCAGTGGTAGTGGGAAAACAAGAAGGGTTGATGTGAAAGATCGATTTTGGAAAAACATATGACTATGTGGACTGGAATTTCTTGTGGAGTCGCTTCGTCGATGTGGCTTCACTGATATATGGATAGCCTGGATGAAGAGGTGCGTAACAACATCGTCCTATACAGTTTTGGTGAATGAGAGGCCGATAGGGGGTTTCTTTCAGCCACAGAGGGGAGTACGGCAGGGATGCCTATTAGCACTAATGTTCTTTGTATTGGCGACAGATGCTTTTAGCAGTGATGTTCAGGAGATCGGTCGGCGAGGGATGGTGAGAAGGTTTCAGTGTGGGATCTATTTAGATTCCACTTTTACAATATGTCGACGACACAGTGATTTTTCTAGGCAGCACAAAAGAAATGGATAGAAGGGCAATACAACTGGTAGAGATCTTCAGCAGCATCTCCGGTCTCAAGATTAATAGAAGCAAGTCAATGGTAATTCGGTTTGGGATGGACGAGGAGGAGAGTGGCAGAAGGGGTGTAATTCTAGGATGCCCTTTGGGTGAGCTCTTGATTACTTATCTAGGGTTGCCTTCTAGTGGTAGTGTTAGAGAATACCATATATTATTGTTCCTTTATTTACCTCTATTTCCTTATGTATCACTGTTTCCTTATCAACTGTTTCCCGATGTAACCCCATAGGGGTATTTATGTAAATCCTCCTCTGAGCACCCTAGGGTTTAGTCCTATATAAGGACCCCTAGACCTCACAGAATAAATATGGTCTTACATTCTTAACATGGTATCAGAGCATGTTCGATCCCAGCCCTACCCCACCTACCAGCCTCGTCCATGATCCCGTA
The DNA here is from genome assembly GCA_037367405.1 of Ottelia alismoides. Classification (NCBI taxonomy): domain Eukaryota; kingdom Viridiplantae; phylum Streptophyta; class Magnoliopsida; order Alismatales; family Hydrocharitaceae; genus Ottelia; species Ottelia alismoides. The sequence goes on along the minus strand of JAZKJV010009746.1, from coordinate 5,293 downwards.
ACCTAGGGCATCCGCCGCCCTAGGCCGTCGCGCCTCCCGCCTGACGTGCCCCACCACCTCCGCGCAACCCTCGCCCCCTCCAGGAGCCCCTCGCCCCCGCCCCTCGCCAGGCGCACCTCCAGGCGCCCTCGCCTCCGCGCACGGCCCCTCGCCTGGCGCCCCGCCCTTGCCCAACGGCCCCTCGCCTCCAGGCCCATCACCTCCAGGCCCCAAGGCCGCTCGCCCCCAGGCCCCAAGGCCCCTGCCTCCAGGCCCCTGCCTCCAGAAGCCCCTCGCATCCTGTCCCCTGCCTCGCCCCACGGCATCTCGCCCTCCAGGCTCCTGCCTAAGCTCCACGCCTACTGCAGGCCATCGGCCACCGGCATCCAGCCCCTGCCCCTCGGCCCCACGGCTCCAGCCCAAGGCCCCAGGCTACTCCTGCTACACGGCCCCACGGGCTCCAGTGACCTCTTCGGCATCCTCCTCGCAAAAGGCTTTGGCTCTATGTTGTTGGTCTTGCACGGATACATCGGAATGGTTTGCTAGTTGGCGTATGATCTCCATTTCCTCTGCATACTAGATCATTGTATTTTTTGATCACTGCGGTCACCATGACATCTGCTCCTGCATCTTCGGACTCCAAGCCCCTGTACCCTACTTCATCGATGATGGTACAGGGCACCTCTATCAAACTAAAGGGCTCGGAGAACTACGTACTATGGTCTCGATCCTTTAAAATATTCATTGGTGGCCAACGCAAGATTTATATTCTAACTACCATTCCGCCTGCCGAGACAGATGCCAACTACGACACTTGGTACGTCGACAATTGTCAGGTCATCACTTGGATGACAAATAGTGTTGATCCTAATATTGCATCAAATTTGCTCTACAAAACAACTGCAAAAGAAATGTGGGAGAGTCTTGAGAATACATACTCGCAGAAAACAACCAAATCCAGGCTTTCTGACATTTACACAAAGATTTGGTCTGCAAATCAGGGAGAAACCTCCTTGATAGAATACTACCGGCTCCTAACAGGATTATTTGAAGAATTGCTTATTTTTCAACCTGCATGCTGTGACAAGCAAATAGGTGAAAGAGCAGAATGGCAGGTGTACCGTTTTCTATCAGGCTTACACCCTCGATACAAATATGTTAAAGAGCAATTCTTGACGGCGGCTGCCCTACCGTCTCTTGAAACTATTTTTGGCAGATTACAGGAACTGGAGACCCCTAACCAATCACCTCCTACAGACACTGCTGCTCACTTTGCTGGAGGACGCCCACCTTTCCAAGGAGGACGAGGGCGTACGTTTGGTCGCGGTCGAGGACGAGAACAGGGACGTGGACGTGACTTGGGACGCGGCCGTGGTCGTGATTTTTCTAATGCTCGTTATCCAGCGTGTACTCATTGTGGCCGCTGGAACCATCCATCTGACAAATGTTGGGCTACCTTTGGCATGCCCAAAGCTAATAACGCATATGAGGCACCTTCTTATGACACGAATTATGATACTATGGAAACTTCACAAGATCAGTCTCTCACAGAGGCTTCAGGATCTTTTACTGCTGCAGAATGCGCTCGTCTTCGCCAGCTCCTTCAGAACCCAGTTACTGAGACTACGCATTCAGGCCCTACTGCGACTCTAGCAGCCACCACAGGTACAATTGCAAGTTCTGCCTCCACCTCTACTTCTACCTGGATCATCGACTCGGGTGCCTCAACCCACCTCACAGGAGAACGTAGTCTCCTCACCTCTCCCAGGGAGCCCTCTACGGTGAAGCACGTTCGTGTGGCCAATGGAGCCTATTCACCTATCACTGGTGTGGGGACCATGGAATTTAGCCCTAAACTCAGGCTAACGGATGTTTACTGTGCTCCTGCTTTTCCTCTCAGTCTGCTGTCTGTTCACAAATTATGTACAGAACTCAACTGCCGTGTGATTTTTGATGATTTATGCTGTTATTTTCAGGACATCCGGACGAGACAGATCTTTGGTGGGGGACATGAGAAGAATGGCTTATATTACCTTGATATCCCTTCCAACTCTGGTTTCGCTGGCGCAACCTCCATCTCTGCTGATCCTCTTCTGTGGCATCTTCGTCTGGGTCATCCCTCTGCTAAAGCTCTTTCTTTAATGTTCCCTGAACTGTCCATACTTAAACCCTTCGAGTGTGAGGCATGTCAGTTCGGAAAACATCACCGTGCATCTTTTCCTGCTAGAACTGAACCCCGTCGTACTATATCCTTCTCTTTAATTCATTGTGATGTTTGGGGACCTTGTCCTGTCCAAACCATTGGTGGACACCGCTACTTTATTGTCTTTGTGGATGATTACAGTAGATCATCCTGGGTCTATCTTCTTAAAGAACGCTCAGAAATCAATAAAATTGTCAAAAACTTTTTTGCTTATGTCAAAAATCATTTCTCATCAAATATTCAGGTCTTCCGATCAGACAATGCCTTGGAATTTACTCAACGAGACCTTTCTGATTTCTTTGCTTCCCATGGGACAGTACATCAAACATCTTGTCCTTATACCTCCCAGCAGAATGGGGTGGCAGAACGCAAACTCCGTCATCTTTTAAACATTGCACGCTCACTTCTCACCCAGATGAAAGTTCCCAAAACATACTGGGGTGATGCTGTTCTCACTGCAGTCCATCTTATCAACAGGATTCCCTCTCTTACTCTCAAAGGCTCTACACCATTTTCTTTGCTTCACACTAATGATCTTCCCTTTCCTCTACCTCTACGGATATTTGGGTGTGTCTCCTTCGTACACAATTTCCACACCAAAGACAAAATATCCCCTCGTGCGATCAAATGCATTTTTCTTGGTTACTCCTACACTCAAAAAGGTTACAGATGTTATGATCCTGTTGACAGACGATACTACATCTCTGCAGACGTAACCTTCTTTGAGCAAACCAGCTTCTTCACACAACCTGTCACCAATGTCCCTTTACATCTTCCTCCATCACCAAGCATCCATACCCATCCATCTCAGACCTCATCACCAGATGTTCCTCTACCCATACCTCTGCCTCAGGATGATATGCCAGCTTCAACTGTCCCCTCCACTACTGTCCCGGATGATCCCGACAACCTGCCGATCGCATTACGGAGGCAAAAGAGAAAGTGTACCACTTATCCTATGTCTAACTTTACTACTACTGCTGGACTTTCATGCACTGACAAACAATATGCCGATGCACTAATGACTATCTCCATTCCTAAAGATCATCACAGTGCTTTCCAAGATGCAGGTTGGAGACATGCCATGAATGAAGAAATAGATGCACTCATATCCAGAGGCACATGGGATATTGTGCCATGTCCTACATGTATTAAGCCTGTTGCTTGCAGATGGGTCTTCACGAACAAACAATCTCCAGATGGTTCTATTGACAGACTTAAAGCCAGACTTGTGGCAAAAGGATTCACCCAGACATATGGAGTCGATTACTTTGAGACCTTCTCTCCTGTGGCTAGGACGGGGTCCATTCGCACAATTCTCTCTGTTGCCGCTAACAAGAATTGGCCAATTTATCAGCTGGATGTAAAGAATGCCTTCCTATACGGTGATCTCGAAGAAGAGGTCTATATGATGCAACCGCCGGGTTACTCCGTCGAGGGGGAGTATGTATGCCGACTTCGTAAGGCCATCTATGGCCTAAAACAGAGTCCTCGAGCCTGGTTTGACAGACTTACCAGTGAAATCAGCTCTCTTGGTTTTCATAAGACAACATCTGATTACTCTGTATTTATTAGACGACGATCCACTGGTACTGTGATACTTGATGTCTATGTTGATGATATGGTGGTCACTGGAGCGACGACAATGGAATTCTCGAGACCAAGGCCTTCCTTCAAAAGGTGTTTGTCACCAAGGACCTTGGACAACTCCGGTACTTTCTTGGTATTGAGGTGATACATACTGCAGAAGGATTACATCTATCACAACGAAAATACTGCTTGGATATTCTTACAGAAGTCGGTTTACAAGGATGCAAACGATCTGGCATACCTGCAGAAGTACGAAAACACGATACATCCACTGATCCTGAGTTTGAAGACACTACACGATACAGAAGCCTTGTGGGTAAACTGATCTACCTCACCGTTACCAGACCGGATATATCTTATGCTGTAAGCAGAGCCAGCCGCCATATGGAGAGACCTCTTTACAGTGATTGGCAGGATGTCCTTCTGATCCTTCGATACTTGAAGGAATCACCAGGGCAAGGACTCATCTATAAGGTCAACGGTCATACTGATATTACTGCTTATGCAGATGCTGACTACGCCAGTTCCCCTGAGGATAGACGATCCATTACAGGCTATGCTATGTTTGTTGGTGGTAACCTTGTTTCATGGCGAAGCAAGAAGCAAACCGTGGTCTCCAGATCAAGTGCAGAAGCAGAATATAGGGCAATGGCCCATGCTGTTTGTGAGATTACGTGGCTTGTATCTTTTCTACGAGACCTTGGGTTCCCTGCTACTACTCCTATACCGCTATACTGTGATAACAAGTCTGCTACCTATATTGCCACCAATCCTGTATTTCATGAACGAACGAAGCACATCGAAGTTGACTGTCACTTCATCCGAGATGCAATACGAGGAGGACAGATCGTCACACCACATATCTCTACAGATCTTCAACTTGCAGACGTATTTACTAAAGCATTACCAAAGAAGCGTCTTTTATGGATATCTTCCAAGTTGGGCATGATTGATGGATATGCTCCAACTTGAGGGGGAGTGTTAGAGAATACCATATATTATTGTTCCTTTATTTACCTCTATTTCCTTATGTATCACTGTTTCCTTATCAACTGTTTCTCAATGTAACCCCATAGGGGTATTTATGTAAATCCTCCTCTGAGCACCCTAGGGTTTAGTCCTATATAAGGACCCCTAGACCTCAGAGAATAAATATGGTCTTACATTCTTAACAGGTAGGAAGACTCAGAAAGGCGGAGTGGGACATTATCCTCAGGAGAGTTTCTCTTTCTAGGGGGGATTTGATTCTCCTGAAGCATGTGTTATCGACAATTCCTATCTTCTTCTCTACACAGATGATGCCTGCAGGGGTCAGAAAGAAAATAGAGATAATGATGAGAAGATTTTTCTGGTCTGATGGGAAGCAGCAGAGACCAGACATACACTTGATTCGATGGGAGGAGCTGACAAGACAATAAAACAAAGGAGGTCTAGGAATTCGGGATCTGAGCTACATGAATAAAGTTCTTCTAGCAAAGTGGGTTATGCAGATTTGGGGTAACACTGATATATTGGCTATTA